>OX940976.1:55866886-57066886 GCA_954871275.1 Leptopterna dolabrata
ATACTCAGATGGTACTGTTAATGAAGATTTCTATGTTAATGAGGAAAGGATAATTAGCCGTGTTGATGTATGTCACGATGGAATGGAAAACGGTGATCTCAGTGATGAATTTCAAGAAGCCATGGATCATGATCTCCGTGACGGTTCTTTCCATGTAGACGATGAGGAAACGGCCCCTGAAGCCATTCCTCCCAATCCTCACCCAGAATTCAGCACTCAAATTCCAGAAAAATCAGCTTTTCCTGTGTCCCCCTCGCTACCAATCACAGCAAAAGAGCACGCAGCTGTTGCTAAACCCAGAAGAAAAAAAAACTTGAACTGGGAACCAGTTCCGTATGACTTTAAAGTATCTATGAAGCCTTTCAAGGCTGGCGGCCGATTGAAAGTTCCTATAAAATTGGAGTTGGATGAAACGATTGGCGAATCTGAAAGATTAAATAGAGGTAGAAAGAGGAAAAGAAGAAAAGACGGACAAGATGAGAAAGCTGAGGACACTGTCATGTTAACTTGGATTGACATAGCCGTAAAAGACAAATCGTCTAATAATTGTCGAATAGCACGTGAAATGGAAATCAGAAAGCAATTGTTAAAATCCCGAGTAAAAGAAATTCACCGTGATGTCTGCTTGGAGCCCGACAATGCCATGGGATTCGTCGATGATCCTGATCCAGACGATTTCGAAGCCTTGATTGATGACAATGATGCAGCGATTTGTTCAGCACCTCTTACCCAGGTGGATGAAATCATTTGTGAAGAAAACACCAACCTCTATGTAGACGAGGCCTTGAAAGCCATAGAAAAGTTCAAGGAAAACCGAAGGCAAAACGCAAATAGAGCGACAGAAGTGGCCAAGAGAGTTGCTGCGTGGCATGAGTCCATCCTGCCTGTACTCGAGGCAGCCGAATTCAGGAGTAAATTTGACGTACATGAGTACGGTTCTCGTATCCTCACCAAATTCCCAGACGGCGACCATGAAACGTTCAGGCCATTCAAAGACGTGGTTGTCGAACAACCTAAAAATGAAATCTGTCGCTATTTCTTGTCCACCCTGATGTTGGCCAATACCTACAATTTGGAGATTCGGAAAAGTGAGCCAGGACCTCTAGCAAAAGATTGCGTAGAACTCAGACTCATCACCAAAGTGAGGCATCACGAAGAAATGGACGAAGCTCTTCGAGTGGCGTCGGAAGACTGCGGTTCTTAGCCAGTCTTTCTATCTTTTCTGTAAAAGAAAAACTTCCTTGTTTTATTCGTGTAAAGGTTGAAAACCTAAAGTTAATTTTATTTCTATGTATATAGAGAGTATCTAAAATTCATGTTTGTGCGTTAGTGAGCAGGACTATACATCTCAACAGTTTGACGATGCGCACTTTGTAGAAATATCCCGACATGTTGCGTCAAATTTTAAAAACCAACTATTATATATTTTTACTTTATGGTATAGTTTTTCATGCCTTCTTCCTGTTGAATGTAACGCAGTATACAGTATTATCGTTACCAAAATCAAGTACCTATGCTGGACTCACGTGTTAAAATATGTAATTCTCAATTACATATATTTAAGTATTCACCAAAAGTGGTACAGAATTGAGGGTCCAGACAGAAAAATGAAAGTTCCAGTTCCATCATGACCATATGAGAGAATTTTTGAAGTGACGGCTAATGAGCCACAAATGCATTGAATCGCCGTTCTGTACAACTGCCTAAGCTGTCTACATACGTACAGATACATTTTTCTGAAACATAAATAGCTGTTGTGGTGGACTATCACCCTTATAATCAACAAATCGTCATCAGTGTAATCACAATACATCCTGATCACCCTGCGGGTTGATTAAGGGGGGAAAGAACTTGCAGCTTCGCCTGGCCTTGCATGACCCGGACACGCTACAGTATCATCCCTGATATTAGGTTGTAGCGTCTTTCACCAAAATTCGGTAAATTGCATTTACTGTTTAAATAAAATTAGTCGACTAATCGAATATAATGGGATGCGATACTATGACTTGGTCGATTTCACAATAAATATTTATTAAACGAGTTTATTAGGAATGCAGGTATTTTATGAAGAAAAGTGGTACACTAGTAAATATACAATAGGAGAGCAGGAGTCGAAACAATAATTATTGTTATCGACCGAAATTATCAAGAAGCACTATTCAACAGAGTAGATCTGAATAGAAATATCACATGAGTAATAATATCAATTTAAATATAAATGCTACCTGGATCACATTGCTATTGATTAATAAAACACCTTAATCATTGTTTAAAACGACTTAACAAGTTCAGGGTTAACTGTCAAATAATAACCTGGTTAAAGTGCACAGCAAGTTATATACCTACCTAGTACATTTTTAGACGTTCCGATTTTGGTGTGATTGATAAACAAATTATTATTTAATTAATAATTCATTCCGAATCCACGGCATTCAAAAACTGGGACAGTATTTGAGTTTATTAGTACATGCTGCAAATATATTGAAGGCAGAGAGAATAGGCGCTTTTACACGGACGAGCCTGATGCCGGTCCAGATTCGTGGGATCTGGACCGAGGGTAAAATTTCGATTGGAATTGACCTCGGATCAGATTCGACGGATCTGGCGCGTGCATCATGAAACTCCATGGCAACGATCCGTCTCTCGGATATCCAACTCCGTCAGACTTTCCCTCCCTGATCTGCCGGATCTTGTGTTTTTTTTTTCATCTGTGTGCCGCGAGTGTATTTGTTTTTTGTGGGGTTCCTTGATACCTATGTCGAACACTGGAAAAGCAAGAATTCACGCGATTGCTAGTGTGGCTGCATACGTGATGATATGCAAAACATCACGTAAAACCCGTTCGGGAAAGAAATGGATTAAAAAGTGGAGACAAAATCCAAGTTTCAGCCACATGGCCCTGTTGAAAGAACTAAGCGTAAATGAGCCTATCGATTACAAAAATTATTTGAGGATGGACTTCCGACCCCGACCCGCTCTTCATACTTCCCAACACTTTTCTCAGTTCTTTTCGGAAGGCACTCTGCAGTCCTTGAATTTTTTTAATCACAAAATCCTTGTCCGCTGTGGGTGTCACATTTTCGATGCAAAACGCGACCAATTTGTCGTAAGCCTCGTTTTTCGAATTTTTGTTTTTATAATGATTTGATTTAATCTTCCATAAGCATGGTTGCTCGAAGTATAATGATATAAATTTTTCTATCGCTTCCCGGTTCCATTCAATTTTAAGGGGAAGACCGAAAACACCGTAAAAAGCCCGAAGACCGAAAACACAGTAAAAAGCACGCGCGAAACGCTTAGCTGTTTTGATCTCGGATCTGGACCGGTTTCCCGCCGCATCTGTTTTCACAGCTGGACCGCGGATCAGATGTGGCAGCTGGAGGGCGAATCTGATCCCTCACATCTGAAGCATATTTAAACGCACGGATCTCGACCGAAGGTCGCTCGCGGTGTACCGTCCGGTCCAAATCCGTCCGTGTAAAAGCGCCTAATTGATAGATACCAGTACGACGAGTCATTAAGGAGTACCCACGTATTTTGGTTTTTATTTTAAAGTACCTACCCACTGATTGAGATGAGGGTTGTTCGGAGTTGTTTCATTACAGATTTTGATGTAGTGCTTCAAATTGTGATTCGGATTATGTCACCCATGGATACTTAGCAGATATGTAATCCATGATATTGGCTAAAGTTGATTCTAAATGATAATGTTTTTCTGTAAGATTTTAAGAATGACGATATAAATTAAAAATAGTATGAAAAAACCCAACTAGCACAAATAGGTCGGTGCGATGTCGGGAAATGCGAACCTACGTCGAGTGATGACGTCCTGGCGACCTCTCCACCACCAAATCACGACTAATTTGGGGAATACTGGTTGTACTGACGTCGCCTCCCGACCTCGGGTCAGAATAGAGTTGCAAGCTACGACCTCAGATGGATGCCTAAACTCGGTTCACCACTTTGCAGATCAATTGTAGTGTAGTTACAAATCTGTAGTAGTATTATACTACAACATTCTGTAGTAAAACCTATATAGGAAGGTTAACTTCTTCTACCTCATTCCGACTTTTTGCACATATTTCTGTCATTAGAACACCTTTTTGGTATTGATAATTGTAGGAAGCTGTAGCCATTCATTGTCTTCATCAAAATGGAATCCACTGCGGGCGAAATTGCTACGATGGTGGATAGGATAATTATGGCAGGTACCTATAGGTTTCATTGAGAGAACCCGTGGATCAACGACCCGTGTCATAAAATCGATCCGTAGAAGATGTCTATGTAATACTTTCGATTCTACCTCTTGAAAACAAGTGCCCTCCGGTTCTGAGACGTTTTATTTATTTTTTAACTTGACACCTAAAATGAAAACGGTATGATGACTTACTACTTATTTGGATAGTTTTACTATTGAAATGTTGTAGTTCCTTGTAACCCATTACGGTTACTACCTACTAATTTTGCATTTAACATGTAAATAAATCGGAAAATTATTCAAACATACATCATAACCTCAACATAACCCAAGGGGAACCAGAGGATTCTGTTTTAAAATTGCAACCTACAGATGTATGTAACAAATTTGTAAACGTGCCAACCTCAAGTTGGAAAATCATGACTGTCTTACTACAATCTGTAGTGTTTGTACATAACTCAGTAGTACCATCGACCTGAAGTCGACTTCGTGTCTGCAAATCGCGCGTGTTGTATGAAAAGCTGTTGGACCATTACATAAATGTGTGATATAAGTAGTGAATTCTGTTGTAACACAGTAACGACTCCTGCAGAATGAGCGCCCGCCACGTCGTACCTATTTGTAACCTCGAGACTGTTTTTCGTGATCTCCCATCTGTATCGCTTCTTTCTATATCCGACGTTTTACAGTTTGCGAATAGTTTTGAGTGGGTCTTTTACCAATGACAAATGTCTTTTCCCATTGTGTATGACGCGGAGTTAAAGGAAGTAGAATCTGAGCCCTCGGGTTGGATCGAAAAATCAAAAAAAATTATACTGGCCATCGATCAAAAAGGAAGTCGGGAAGCTGCAGCGGAACAAACATAGCATTCTAAACAAGCAAACCTGGTGTTCGTATGGATGAATAGTAAAAACCTCCGGTATTCCGGATTTCAAGACGGCATCTGGTATCACCCTGTGTGATGAGAATCAGATATCAGATGACTCTGAAGAAGGTGGTACAACAGAACCCTAAATGCCACAACTGCGGCATTCACTAATGAGGATGGGCCATCAATAAGTAAATGTTGATTTACTCTACGATAATAAGTTGAAGTTTTCATGTTAAATAAACTATGTTATTGAACAAATGATTTTCAAAGAGCGAGGAATTTTTTTTCCCAAAGGTATGTTGAGTAGTGGAAGGTTAGAGTTCTAGCCTCGTCATCAGTTGTATTACAGACATCTGACGTCGTGGCGACCTCGTCATTCTCTGCTACTGACAGCAGAAGTCGTGGCGACTTACAACAGTTGTATTACAAATACCTGACGTCGGGGTGACCTCAACATTCTGTACTACAGCTCATCCGACGTCGTTACGACCTTGCTATTCCGTACTACAGATATCCGACTTCGTGGTGACCTACAACAGTAGTACGGACGTCAGGATGACGTCCGTGGTAGACATACAGATTTCTGACGAAGGATGTACTACAGATTAGGTCATAAGTCGTAAAACACGACCAAATCCGACCAATTGTGCTAGTTGGGAAGTTTATTGAAGAGGGCCATGTTTTGGTCAACATACATTAAACTGCAGTGGGGAGAAGGAACATTAATTATGTGATGTCACAGGATACCAGTAGGTAAATTTAGAAACAAAGTAAATGTCCGTTACTTACCTATCTAGAACTAATTGTAATTTCCTCATCGGTTAGCAGCACAAAAAAAGATTCAGTTATTTCAGGCCAATGGGTACCTCTACCTATACTCACAGTTAATACCACAATGCCCCTGAAGAACCAGAATGCGCTACACACACCGTTTCCCTTCTGAAGGAATTACAGCTAATTATTTGGCGAGGGGATATTCATCAAGGAATGGAGGAAAAACGGAAGGTGTGCATGGCCATGTTTATTTTGCTAACAATGATTGAGTTTTCAATCATAATAAGTAACTATCACTGTAGACGTGTTGAAATTTATTAATAAGAGTGGAGTCACCGACAAGGCCATACTGCCTAGGGAGCTGCGCCCACATATTCCTAACAAGCTCACCTTTTCATCCGTTTTGTTGGCTTAAACTGGAGGAATTCGAGCTGAAAATTGGCACGTTAGGGTTTCAAAAGGCGGTGAATCCGACTTTTAGATCAAACTGCTAAATGTTACCCATTAGGTCAGAATTTGTGGAACACACTTCATTCAATCATGTTCAGTCATAAGATCTCTCCAACACCAGTACGCGCATACGTTTTTCACATCAGCTTTTAACTTCGATGAGTCTGGTGTTATTGGTTGCCTATTTATGCGCTTCAGTCACAGACGTATATGTAAAAAACAGGATTGTAACTGCATTTGCGTTACTTATCGAAGTGGAGAGGGGCACTCTGGGACAATTTGGCTTCCAAGCATTGCCTAACCGACTAACTGAAGGAACCTAACTAGGCCCTAGACCTAGTAGGTCCTCTATAAATTTCATCTTATTCAGGTTAATGTTAGCCACAGCATATGAACAAGCGCGAAAACTCTATAAACGCCAATATCAAAGGATTCGTACAATTTCATTCAAATTATGAGGGAAGGTGCTCATGGAGCTTGGAGTGCCAGGCTTGCAACATTGTGAATGCACAACCCCATTGCTATGTAATGCGTGTTAGCATTGTCAGCTGGGTTCGCATTTTTGTGACGGGGACTGCTTGTGTTGGCCACCTTGTAGCGCCGACCCAATTTACTACAGGTAACCGTAATGAGTACCAACCAGAGTTCGTAGAATTCAAATGGGGGTTTGGTTGGAACATTAGTGGAACGCTGCAATCGCGGAGCTCGGTTTTGACAAATCGTATGTATGGGACATGCGTAGGAGCCTTTAGGTCGATTTATTCAGTGCCACCTCTGTGCTTGTAATAAAAGAAACGTGTAGACCTAAATGCAGTATTATGCAACACTCGAGGTACTTTTTGATAAGGAAAAAAAATAAATAAAACCAGGCGTACGCCTGATTGATGTTTTTCAATAGCACCTTTTGCGAATTTGCAAAGCTTAGTTGGAGAATATTTTAATGCCCTTTTATCAAAGTATCCCCTGGGATAACTTTGACAGATCTACGTTTAATCGCAGTTACACAGAAATGGGTTATTCATCTGTAGCTAGCCTTCAAGTTAGGAAATGCAACAGTGGACTGATGGTAGATACCCACTTAGAGTTGTAGATGATGCATTCGTCTATAGCCTATAGCCTAGCGTTATGTGGCAAAGATACAGTTTTGGGCGCACTAAAGAGTTGTTGATGTGACAGCTCTGATACCATGGACCAGAAGGGTAGGTCTGAGGTTGGTCGTCAAGTCCGCGAGTGTATTCAGGTAAGGCAGATACAGCTCTTGATCATCTGGAGGAGGGTCCAGGTAGAGGAATGTGATAGCAGTGTCCTTGGAATTGTTAGCTATCAAGCGGTTAACACTGGAAAACCCAAAATGTTGATTTAGTAACTTGGATTACATTGCTCTGCCGGGGAGGTCAGTCACTTGGCCTCAGATTGAGTAGGCATCTACTTTGTGAACAAATAATGACTTTGTATGAAGTGGTATAGAACCCTTGTTCGTCCAGAAAATGAACATATATTCAAACGAATAACACTTACTTCGCCAAGTAGTTTCTTGAAATTTCACTGTTGCGATCAAAACAAATTTGGTCACTACGTAAAGAAGCTCTAAGTCTCGACCAGTCGTCCACCTAGAAATAATATAAAACAAATTCTAGAACTACGGCAAGCATTAGCGAGCATCTTTTCGTTTTGTCCAATAATTTTCTAGGGTCTAAAGAGGTGCAATGCTTTTCAGGTAGGGCAAAATCATGAATGGTTGAGGCTATCTACATATAATTAGGGCTGAAATTAACCCGAACCACTTGAAACGGTTATTGTGGCGTAATAATGCCTTTCCACCTGGAAATTCAAACTACATAACCGTAGTCTTCCAAATCACTGATTTTTTGCGGACTTATTGGAGAGCGGGATCCGACATGTGAGCCCCTTGATGAAGGTTACTGTCAAGACAGAAACTCCATATTTCTGCTTCATAGAAAGTTTTGAAGGATGTAAGCTGTCCTTACCTTAGTTAGAAAACGATTAACATGAGTAACAATGCTGTGTACAGACATAAGTAGGAATTGAGCAGAATGATGAAGTGGGCGCCAACAGTTTCCTACGCAGTAGTAACCAATTTAGTCCACACTAATCGTTAACTTCTCATCCGCTACAGCAGACTTACAGTTTTCGAATGAGAGCCTTATTTGAATAGGTGCGCATCCTAATCGACCTAACACCTTGCCGACCTAAAACATCGACTCATCATTTTTCATACCAGTGCCAATCGGAAATAAATTTATTTCACACAAGGTATTCTACCTGTGTTGATTCTCAACTTTTCAATTAAATTCTCAGTGAAGTTCATTCTTTTGGAGAGGACCAATAAAAACAGTGGTAAGGAAAAATGTTACATCAAGTTAGTTAAGACCCAAGTTGAAAATTAGCTCACCAGTTCAACAGTCGCTTTAATCCTCAATCTGTCCAGCATCTGTCGAACTTTGAAATTGGCACGCTCTGCACTGCCAGAAAATTCTGTTATGTCATTCATTGAAGCTTGTCCTTCGCACAACAGCACCCTCACCCTAAGATGTTTCCAGCCACTCACCTGTGTACAACATAATGCAAATGAGTGGGGAAATGCCATATGAACAGACTGTAACGGAAAAGATGTGAGTGAACAGAAAGGTTAGGTACCATGTTGATAATGCAGGACAGTTGGAGCATAAAAAGACTTGTGGTGTCAAATGGATCATTACTCGAGGGTTTGAAGAAATTCACTGGCCACACATCGATATATTTAAAAGATCCAGTTCTAAAACACAATTTGAATATTAATTAAAGACAAACTTCTTTTCTCTACTACTCTTACAAACTTAATCATTCCCATTATACACACAGTGCGTGCCGCTTTGTCCGACCTCTTAGTAGGTTAAATGCTGCCCGTAATTCAATTGGCTGGATGTGCCAAAAAAAATGTAATGCCCCCTAGAAGGGTAGTTTGCCCGTTCGCAGCGCTATCTCTATCTTGTATGCACCTAATGCAACCGACACCTAATGCAATTTGCAAAGTAAATGAATGTGATAGTGACCTTACTGAGCATTAAATGAGAGTTCGTACAACTTCGCGCGTGATGGAGTGGTGCTGATAGGCTGATGACCAAGGGCGTAGTGGTAGCGCTGTGGTAGAACAGTGTTTCAATTCCAACAAGACCAAAATTGGATAGATGATAACAGAAACGGATTGAAATGCTGGCTGAACTGCCGAATTCGGAATTCAGGAGTTGGCAAAAGCTTCGTAACAACCAGGTACCTCCTTGTGGTCTGCAGAAGATGCTGCAAAACGCACAATGCGCACATGCAGCTGCCACATGGATGAAAATTGTGCATCTTGGACATAATAGCCGTTGATCACTGGTGGTCAAGCAACTGAAAGAGCTGAGTCCTTTAAGTACCTTGGTTGTCTTCTTAATGAGAATTTGGATATATCACAGGAGGTACATTGTAGAATAGAAATGGCTAGGTGCGTATTTTACAAGATGAGAAAGGTGTTGGTGAGCCGTGACCTTCGCCTTGCCATTAGTCTGCTGAAGTGATATGTGTTCAGCCTCCTACATTATGGCGTGGTGGCGTGGACATTGACAGAAGCCCTGTGCAGCAGAATTCAGGTATTCGAAATGTGGGCGTACCGCCTATTCTCGAGACCCCCTGGGTGGACAGGGTGACTAACGTCGAGGTGCTCCGCAGAATGAATAAGGATATAGAGGTTCTTGACTCCATCAAAAGGCTGACATGTAATGAGGAATGACAAGTATCATCTTCAGCAGCTTGTCATCCAGGGAAAGAATGCCGGGTAGCGAGGTGTGGGCCGAAGGCATACGCCATGGCTTAAGAATCTATGCCAATGGTTCGGGCCACAGCCAGCTTCAGAGAAGGCCGCGGCAGTAGAGAATTGGCAACGTCGCACTTCGGCCGGCCAGGACACCACCCACCAATAAGCCTAGGTTTGTTTATTTCTGGGTTTCGACAGTTTACCTATAGATCTTCTCGAGAAAATTATTTCAACAGTAATATTGTTAACACAAGTTATTGTTTTTAACGATAACGGAATTCAGGAAAATTGTGTCGTGCCAGAGTGCAAAAGTAATTAGGAATGTACAAAAGAATATGTGACTTCGTTTCGTTTTCTCAAGGATGAAGAGAAAAAGTGGATTCGTGCGACTCCCCCTAGGTACTAATTGGGAACCAAAACCTAGGTCAGTGGTTTGCATTTATAACATTTTTCCGAAAATGATTTACAGTAGATAAGTAGGTACCTTCAACAGGGAGAATAGAAAGAATGGACCCTTGCAAAACCTAAAGATACGTAACTACATTGCTTTCCATCATTCAGCTACATTGATGGAATTACGATAGAATATTCTATGACATTCATCATTGAATATTATGAACATTTTAATCTCTCAAGAGTTCGAGGATAAGTTTTTGAAGGCTCCTGACCAAAAAGACACCGTAAAATTTGTCTCGGAGAGATCGTATTCCAAATTAGAAGATAGCAATACGTGCGGTCAATGTGATTACAAACCATTATTCCAAGAATGTTCGTGATCAAACATCGAAGAATACTGCGAAATCCTTGCCACGTGGTTTATTATGTATTCTATTGGACATCAAAAAAGCTGGCTATTCATTTACTGTTTATTTCATGTGTAATAATATTGATATAGCTATTTTTGGCATTCTTCACAAATTTTGACCCCAAAAACTCGAATTAGGCTCCTATTTTTGAAAAATTATCTTTGATCACTGAACTTCTCATTGAATTGTCCGGATTCACTTCTGAGTTACTATCATACAAATTTCATGATTACAGCCATTTTCACAGGTTTTTGACCCATAAATATTGAATTTTGAGAGTTAAAACTTCGTTAGAACCTCAATACTTCACTCAGTGGTCAAAATCAACTTCATATTTGGTCTCCTCACCCTAAAAAAACACGGAAAACGATACATCACAAGCTCAAATTCACTAAAACATGAAAAATACCTAATTTTGCACCCATTTTCACCCATAACACCCCTGGATGTTTTCCGATCGGACTGCCGAGTTAGGGGACACAACTAGGGCCCAAATGGAGCCTGTGTGCAAAAGAACGTTTTTTTAGACCGAAAATTAAGGTAGATATCGATGACACGGCGGACGGACATAGCATTTTTGGAATCTACACACCTTGAAACGTAGAAAACGTTCTGAGGGGGGGGGGGGGGGTATTTGGAGAATAATTAATCAAAATGACAGTCGCAAGTTGAAGAAGTTCCAGAAGTAGAATACTATAAGCAAACTATAATTAATTCATGTTCCATTTCATTTTCTCCAAGTCATCTTGCTTGTTCCTTTCTGTTGTTAACATGTTTAATGTTTTAGGGCTGGGGGTCATTCTGTGAATTCCGACACGCAAATATGCAACGTTTTTCATTGGTTACTACACAGTTACTACCTCCTGTTGTAGCAACCATAAAGAATATCGCACTCGAAAGAAACAAGAGTCAATAGCTACGTTTTTCATTGGTTACTACACAGTTACTACCTTCTGTTGTAGCAACCATATGTTGATGGCGAGTTCTATAATAAGTACAGTAAATGCAACATTATACTTGTAGAGTTCAGTGAAATTGTTTTAGGTATGTTCAGTACCTTTCTTTTAAATAATGCATCATTCGGAAGATTTTTGTTTTTATTAATTATACCTAATCGCAATATACAGGTAAGTATAATAATAAAATAAGTGAAGGATTCATTCATGGAGCTAAAAGAACACAGTGGTTACGAAAGGGGCCTGAAACAAGAAGTTATTACAATGTTGCCAGATCTTGCGCCCCGGCCTTCTCTGAAGCCAGCCGTGTTCGGGCTCAGTACACCCTCGCTTTTTAGGGCCGTAGTAGGTAAGGACCAAGTCTCGCCACTGATCGCCAACGTCCTTTGAGGGCAGAGTACTTAAAGAAGAAGAAGACGTAATAGCCAAAAGTGCTGATAGTGATGTGGGCTTGATGACAACAGAATGGTAATTGATTGGCCCTCCTAGAAGTCGCCAAGGGATAGGTGGGAGGGAGGGGTAGGTCAGCGATAAGACATGAGATTTCGGTGTGATTTTGGATTCTAGGCTATGATAATACGTTTTGCCGGAGGTGGCAGCTGACGTGTGATGATACATCAGGGTCCTCTGTTGCTGAAATCTGATGTTCCAGTGATCTGACGCTGTCGAGTTGTCATTATCTACCTACCTAACTCCCGACAGTTTAAAATATCTATTGACAATGTCCACTGTCAATTTTTCCTGTGGAACATGTTCAAAAACATTTTATACAAAAGTGGTCTTCCAAACCATGTGAGAAGAACACCAAGCCGTGAACTTGGCCTGATTTCACTACTCATACACTACCTAATGCATACCTAGCAATTTGCGCTATCTTTATTATATTGTGTTCTACATCAAGTAAAGGTCTCGTTTATTATTCTGCATGGCACACCATTAATCAGTAGGTTTTAGCAACATCCTATTAATATGTATTAATTAATATAATAAATGTTCCCAAGAAAAGTGGGTTCTGCATTCGAATATCAACGGACTTTCTTCGCAGTTTCAATCAACTGGCGAATTGAGGAACAGAATTTGGTTTAGCTCTGTGAGCACAACACGTTCCTCAACAATAATTAGTGTCACGCAAATTTTGTGGCGGCAAATAAAAATGCCCTCTCTCTCTCTCTCTCTCTCCCCCCCCCCCCCCCCTCCCATCATGGCATAAGTAAGGCATTTAAGTTACTAGTTATGTTGAAAAAATTATAATTACCAAGGAACCGATATATGTGTAACAGCAAATCAAATTTATGGAGATGTACATCATTTGAACATTCGAAATGCCACAAAAAGTACGTGTATACCCACCCATAGTCTAATCCATCCAATTATATAATGAGCTTGATCCTAAGATCGCCGATTTGAATTCCATAGAACCATTCAAGAAGAACCACTCTGTGAAGAATCAGTTGTTAAAAAATTATCAAGAAGATTTAATTCAATTTAAGGACGTTTTATCTGTTTATTTATTTAAACGTACTATTTTCATAATACAACTCGACAAGTGAATCCGATTCACTGTAAGTCATCATGTCATTCACGAACACTTTTTACCAATATGTAGAATGAACCTAGAGAGCGCATTACTTTGTTTATTATATTATAAGATGTGAAGTTTCCTGGCATTATTTTACACTACATTCTGTATGTCCAGATGTAAGAGAGGGCCATGAGCCCTGGCCTGTTTCAGATTAATAACATAATCTAATCTAATATCTCTCTCTCAAACAAACGAAAGTGCCTACTGCACCATAAAACCTTAATGAACTATTTAAAACCACCAGAGAGGCTATAATATTATCTTACCTTATCTGTGCTTTACTGAAATTAAGAAAATTTCGAGCGATAACCATATTTTTTTGCATTCTCAAAACATCTGCCATCATACAGACGTATTCATGGGAATCTACTTGATGCTCATCAGTACGTAGCTCAAACTGCTTGGTGTCTCGATCGAATTTATCAGTCATGTAATCAGATCCAATTCTGAAACGGAAAAATGTTATAAGGTTATGATGAAGGATATTGGATGAGCTATTGTCATAGTACATTAGTGTACTACTTGAAACTACTAACGTTTGGAAGAAATCAATTGGTTCATTATCATCCCGGAATCCAAGAACGATCGTGTTCGGTTTCATTGCACCCAATCCAGCAAGGTGCCCGAGATGGTTAAGCCCTTCCCTTAGGCTCCGAGCCACAGTGAGCTCGACGAAAGCTTTCACCTGGAATAAAAATATTAAGTGAAATTGCCCGAATAACAGCTTCCTCACTATAGCCACTGTTTTACGCTTGCGCAACTGCAGAAGATGCCATCCCTACCCATTCGACAAATATAGAGGAAGCAACTCGATGAAAGAATGTGTGAGAAGTAGAAGATTGGCAGATAATTCTAAAACTTTATTACTAGAATAATAAATGGACCTTAAGGTGATCAATCAGCGACAGCCATGTTGTATTCAGTTGAACCGTGGGATCTGAAACAAGTTGAGAGAACTCTCGTCCAATGATGACGTGCCCCAGCACGTACAATCCTGATTTCTTCATATCATTGACAAAATGTACGAGCGGTGTGCAGCCTCGGGGATTGCTCACCATCAGAAGAACTTGAGGTCGCCAGAATTTGACGTGTTCCTTTCGGGAATCGAGCAACAAAAGGTACTTCCGTACCTGAAATTATGATTATAGCAGGAATACGAATAATTCATCCCTCCAACGTCTCTTTTCAATATTTTCCTTGAACCAAATAAAAAAATGAGTAGTCACCTGGTGGAAAATTAGAGCCTGTGTGAGGGATCCCCAACCAGCAGTTTGGGCAGAAGGAGAGAACAAGTGAAGAAGAACGATGAGGAGAAAACACAGGACAATGGATGATATTGCGTACAGAGGGTTAATAACAAACATCATTATCACAGTGCCGAGAAGACCCGTTAAAGCAGTGGACCACGAGAAATACTTGAATGACGGCCTGTTGAACAGATAAAAACTAAATGTATTAACTAAATAGATGCAATTTCAAATATAAGGTTGCATGAGACAACTGACAATACAAACACCAATATTTGCACCAAAAATGAATCCATATGAGTTAGGAACAAGCTTGAGAATATTTACCTGAAGTTAGGAGCCGATGTGAGATCAAGACCGAGGCACGCCAAGTTGGTGGCAAAATATGAGAGTAGGAAAAGAACAGAGTTGATTTGTGCGATAACGTTGAGGGAATCAACAAAAAGCATGAGCTGAACTAGACACCATGAGGTGAGCACGGCAGCTACAGGATTCCCATTGTAGACGCCGTGGGGAATCCATTTTAATATTCGACCTGAAAAACCGTTTTAGACACAAATAATAATGGTACAAGAATAAGAACACCATCATGCTATGAGTATGAGTATTTGCCGTAAAACATGAAATGAAAGTACCTAGCCTTCTACCATCCCACGTTTCACTGATATCCCTTTGCCCTATTTTTATCTCTGTACAAATAGTGAGACAACATGTAGGTACATATCTTTTACTATTTGTACAGAGACAAAAATAGGGCAAAGGGACATCAATGAAACGTGGGATGGTAGAAGACTGGTACATGCTGTACTTTCCACAAGGTTTGCACGAGTCCCACTTGCCCCCTCAACTAGGCAATAGCCATGGCTCCTTGGCTTACAAGGAGTTTTCAAATAGAGGAAACGTACCATAAATGTTGTCTTTCGCCAAAGCCTCAAGGATGCGAGATGAACCTATGAGATTGCTCAAAGAAGCTGAGAACGTTGCAGTGAAGACACCGATGCTAATGAATGCAGGAACTACGTTGATGGGCATCATGTACATGAAATCGTTAGTGAGAAGCGTCCTACTACAGGTGGCAGCAGTTAGGAACGAGACCGTCATGTAGCTCACGAGAGTGAAAAAAACGGCTGACATAGTTCCCCAAGGAATGCTTTTTCCAGGGTCCTTAAGTTCACCTAAAACATAAAATCGTTCATGAAACAATGGAGGAAAAAAGTTTTTTTTGTCGCTGAAAATCCCTTTCACACCACTGAAGAACTTGTTCTTTCTGCAGATTAGGGAGCAAAAACTATGGAATAATAGTCTACTCTCTAGTCGATGGGGCTCCGACCTAACAAGCTTGGCCACTAGGGGCATCATGGAGGTCAGTACCGACCTCAATCCAATGTTATCTAGCCTCGTGGTGTCAAATCACTTTCAATAGGTTGTTTACTTTTTTTTACTAATTTGCAATCATGCCTATCTATTGTAGGTATCTATAAATCTGAATACAATAACAGAAACGGATCCCGGTTCCCAAGGGGTGGAGATATGAGGAAAACGCAAATGATTAAACATCGGTTTACCTATAGATTCCCCTTCTGCGTAGATCACTTTTCCTGTGGTCAATACCCACGGCCTCATGCTCACCCCCATAGAAGTCCAAAACCGAGTAATGGAGCCGGCTGGGGAATGGCTGTTACATAAATTTTCGGTAGATTCAAGTATCATTGATTATTTATTGTTATTCATGAAGCCTAACGTTTGTTCAAGTTACAAAAGTAGGTACCTATCAATAACATCCAAAATCACCATCATTCTTCAAATGAAACATTACGGAAAAATCAACTCGACTTCATTCAGTCATCCGTGATTATAATCAGGTGTTCTATAGCAATATTTGGGTTGGATGTATATCGCTCCATTCATGACCATGTTGACGAAGCTTTTCGGTCTAATCGAACTGCTGGACGTACAAACAAAGCTCCCACCCGGAGCTTTGTCAAAAAATTCTCAGGTTCGATTTAGATACGTTAAAAAAAACATACCCTTCTATTCAAAGATTTAGAGGAAAACTTCAACCCCTACTTTTCATCCCCTAGAGGTGAGTGACAGTGGCACCCACAACAAAATTTCATTAATCTTCGTTCCTGGAAACTAAGGAAAGTGCGAAGTACGGCGGACGGACAGAAATTGTTCAATTCCATTTTCGAAATCTACGTACCTTGAAACGGAAACCATCAAATTTGGAGGGGGGGGGGGGGGGGGGGGTTGACAATTTTTTTTAATGCTCGATTCCAAAGGTTCATTACCTACCCTTGGAAAATAATAAACCAAAAATGGATTTTGACAATTCGTCGAGAGAAACAATTAATAGTGAAATCATGGACCATTGTTTGTTGGAGCCTTTTCCGCAGACGACATTCTGCAGGAGAATTATTACACGGCTATAGTAAAATGTCATATCTACTATTTATCATATCATATGTCATATTTTTATCATGTGATATCGAATTCATAGGCTTGCCGAAGAACCTATATCCTGATGACAATTGGCGTTTTGGTTTATTTTTTTCAACAATGAAACTTTGGAATCGAGCATTGTCGTGATATCACTCCTTGTATGTTAAAGATTTCACAAATAAACTCATGAATGAATTGGTAGACGTGGGTAGGCAGCTCGAGAGAGCTGGAAGGGTTGAGTGGGAAGGGATCCCCACCATCCTCCACAAGAGTGGAGGATGGAGGGAGCATAGTCCGCAGACTATAAAAACTTGCCTCCTTCGCCTTCCAAGTCATTCTACGCTCTCCTTAAGTCGCTACTTATCTCTCTTGATCCCTGCCTCACTCCTCTTCCCCTCAAAAGATCCGAGACTGGTATATCCACTGGGTACACCAAAAGATCCCAGACTGGTCTATCCACTGGGCACCTCCTAAAGATCCCAGACTGGTCTCTATCCACCGGGCACATCCCACAAGATCCCGGACAGGTCTATCCACTGGGCATGTCCTAAAAGATCCCAGACTGGTCTATCCACTGGGCATGTCCTAAAAGAACCCAGACTGGTCTATCCACTGGGCACTAACTATGCCTCACCATCCCGTCTCATCATATCTCAAACCACAACAAGCATGTAAAACAAATCCCCCTCCCGCCACCCCTAAATTTGATGGTTTCTGTTTCAAGGTACGTAGAATCCGAAAACAGAATAAAAACGCTGCAAATTATTACATAACGGTTCATTATTTACCTGTATAGATGTCCCTTCTGTGTAGATCACAGTTTTCTGTGGTCAATACCTCGAGCTCCCCAAAAAAGCCCACATCGAGTACTGGAGCCGGCCCAGGAATTATAGTTTCATAAAAATGCACGGGATTCAATAATTAATCATTACTTGTTGTTATTCATGAAGCATAACGTTTGTTCAAGTTACAACAAAAGTAGGTACCTATCAACAAAACCCGAAAGAGCCACCATTCTTCAAATGAAATATCACAGAACAACCAACTCGACTTCATAAAGCCATCCGTGATTATAAACAGGTGATCCCTAGCAATGAGATCTGGGACGGATTTATAACTTTTTATTCACGATCATGTTGACCAAGCTTTTGGGTGCAAACGAACGGCTGGTCGTACTCTGGGTCGTCTCAAAAAACTCTTTAGTTTGAGATAAATTTAAATACGTAAAAAAACCATATCCTTATTGAATTTCTCGAGCTACGGCGTTCTGAAAAGGTCTACCTACCCCTATTTTTCACCCCATAGAGATGACTGACAGTAGCGTGAGCGTCGCCGACCAATTAGACCAAGGGGTGAAAAATAGGGGTTGAAATTTTCAGAACGCTGTAGCTCGAAAATTCTCAATTTTTACGTTTTTAAAATAATCTCGAACTAGAGAATTTTTTGAGACCTACCCGGAGCATTGCACGTCCAGCCGTTCGTTTGCACCAAAAAGCTTCGTCAACATGATCGTGAATGAAATGGTATAAACCCGGCTACATACCAGCGCTAGGGAACACCTGATTATAATCAATGGCTGTGTGAAATGAGTTGGTTGTTCTGTGACATTAGAGAGTTGTCGCAACCAAAAATTGACGATCGGGAGAGAGAATGTAAACACAAGTGCTACGTTCGAGACGTAAGTTTTGGCGTTCTCAAGACTTGCGTTGCCCAGCACCACGTAACTATTGGAAAGATGCGTGTCGAGCATCTCAAAGCTACGTACTACATAACTCGATAAGTAAACTTCTTCGCGGATAACCAAATTCGATCTCCATGGCTACGCTATCGCATCAACCCGAATTTTATAGAAAGACAGGAGGAGCCGGCCTCGGGAAGGTTTTCCGCCGTTTGCGTTGTCTTTATTTTGGGTTCTCTTTTGGTATATTTGGAAGCTTGAACTTCATGTGGTTCGTGTACCTATTCATCTTGAGCATTGCCATCCGAAAGCCATGAGCACGGTAAGTGAGTGCCTTATAAATTAGCAAGTATTTTTCTGGTTTGTAAATTATACGAATGACCCAAGGTCTCACGGCGCCGTAAGTACGGTTTTACAGTAAAAGGGCACGATTGGTCTTCTAGAAATTGTTCAAAACTCATAGAAAACTATTACTGAATAATTATGTTACGAGCTAGTTTGAGAATAAAGAGGTTAACTTGACAGACAAATTATATATCATTGACAAATTATTACGTTAACGTCACTTCAAATAGAGAGTTTTTGCAACACACTCGTGACGAAACGAAACGGAAAACGACACCGAAACGGAAATGGCGGATAGGGCGACCGAAGTCAGATGCTAACCTTTTTCGGTTCAGTTTTCGTTCAGCTTTGGCGTCTACCGGCTGGTGGAGTCACGCTAACGTTATGTCAACCTCTCTTTCATCCATTTTACTCCATGGTTAATACAAATCTATGTCCACACATGGCGTCAAGTCTGCCAAGACGCCAAGAAGCAGCTGTGAATACGACGCTCGACATTTTTATTTTCCAAGGAAAACAGAAGAAGGTAGGTAGTGTTATACAGATGTAAGGTTAAATTACGTTTCGTCATCTCAACACGACGAAAGCTGACACCGCGAGATCCCGGTATTTTTCGTCGTCACGGTTCGTCAAACTTTTCGGTGTCTTAAGTGCGCATGCGCAGCACTGCTTTCGTTTCATCGTGAGTGTGTTGCAAAAACTCTCTATTATGTCCGGAGTTACGTAGACACGTAACTTTCTCATGGAACGTACGTTAGATAGTTAGCATCCGAATTTGTCACCCTAGAACAGAGTTACGTTCTAGAGTTGCGTTTTTCGGAAAATGGTTGCGACAACTCTCTATTATTTCATTTGAAGAATGGTAGGTTTGTAACTTGAACAAACGCTATGCTTAATAACAACAAATAATTAATGATAGAATTATTGAATCCACCGCATAGTTATGAAACTGTAATTCACCGGCCGGCTCCGTAATCGACTTACGACTTTCCTGGGAGGAAGAGGGTGGGTACTGACCACAGAAAACAGTGATCTACGCAGAATGTGCATCTATACAGGTAAGTAATAAACTGTTGGGTAATCATCTGCAGCAACTGTCAGAAAGCAAGAGCAATACTTTGGTATTTACACAACGCATGAAATTCACAAGGGCACATGTAGTAATAATGGGTGACTATCATATCTAAAGCGTAAGAAATACAAGACTATTGGGGAACATTTAGACAGTAACATGATGTGGAGATTCCATGTAGAACATGTGGAATCGTCCTGTGACATGAGCCTTAAAATATTACGTTTGAAGCCCACACTAACTTTGGAGCAGACCCCAAAACGATGACCTTCCTATACAAACAGTTGACTCGATCGGTACTCGACTATGGCAGTTTTTTGCTGGCAAACGCCTACAAAAGCTCGATAAAATTCAGAATAAGGCACCTCACATCTGTCTTCCGGGGGGGGGGGGGGGGGGGGCATGAACTCTACACCGATCAAGGCATTACATGTAGAAGCATAAGTGACTCCCCTAAAATTCAGAAGACCTCTACTCGCCAAAAACTTTGTAGGGAGCAGAATCTTTATAAACAATGATGGGGTAATGAACCGTATCTCTGAACTGAATACCTCAGCATTGATAGAGGAATACTGGGCCAGCAAAGCAACCCCACTTATAACGGAGGCCTTTTCTGAAAGTTCTCATCTTACTGCCAGCATTCCGAGAATGCCACATTACCCCGAGTACATGATACCTCTCAGCATAGTATTTCACACAGGGTTTGTGGGTGACGTCGATGCCTCAAAAGGGTCAAGACTCGATCCCAAACACTATATATATATATATATATATATATATATATATATATATATATATATATGCAACGCTCTACAAACTGCTTACTGACGGATCAAAACGTTCAAGTGGTACTGGAGCCGCGGTTTTTGACCCACAGATAAATGCGAGCCAAATGTACAAAATGGCAGACTGCACATCAGTGCATACTGCTGAACTATACGATATTCTCAAAGCACTAGAATACGCCATTACGCTCCCCAGCAACAATTTTGCCCTCTTCTCTGATAGCAAAAGTGCGATCACAAGACTCTGCAATACGCATCTGAGTAAGATAAACGCTCTAACAGCGCAAATACTATTAGCCACCACCCAACTCCAAGGAAATCAACACTCAGTACATTTAGTATGGTTAAAAGGCCATTGTGGGATCCCCCAGCACGACGAAGTGGATAGGAAGGCAAATCAAGCAACTCTAGCTGGCACTCAAGTCTACTATTTCTGTCGCCAGGATCTCCGAAATAACAGCAAAAAAGATATGTACAAGCGGCAAGATAAATGGCAAGTGGAGTACAGCCAGATGGAGGATGGGAAGGGAGGATTCTACGGGAGTCACCAACCCCAAATTCCACGACAACCATGGCTTTACCAAAGAGATCTGAACCGAGGCTTCATAAAAATAATCGTGAGACTGAGGTTCGTTCTATCATCACCATAGGCTTCCTAGCCACCTGAAGAGAATGAATCTGATAAGCGACAGCAACTGCGATTGCGGAACAGGGGAGGAGGCGGACCCTAATCACATCATCTTTAAATGCAGCAAATTCAAAGGCAGCAGGTTAGAGTTGACGGCAGTCCTCCTGAAGGAGAGGATTTCACTACCGACCAGCACTGCAAATGTATGAACATACATAAAAAACGCTGCAAAGTCCTTGTCACATGGGTTTATTATTCCATTGGACATACCTACCTACAGAGATGTTGGCTGTTTATTTATTGTTTCTTTAATATAAAATAATTGAAATAGCCATCTCTGGTGGTTTCCACCAATTTTGGCCCCCAAAACTCGAATAAAGTACGCTCCTTTTTTTTAAAATAAATTATCTCTGAACATTGATAGTACCATTTAATCGTCTTGATCCACCTGTTGACACTTTTTCCAGTGTTATTATACAAATTGATGGTGATTTCAAACGATTTCCCAGGTTTTTGACTCATAAAAAATCAATTTCGGGAGCTGAACATCTGGTAGAACCTCAATTTTCTATTCTTTGGTCAAAAACGACTTCATATTCGGTCTTCTCGTCCCCAAAAACATGAAAAACGATACCTTAAAAGCTCATGTTACCAACATGTTGCTAAAACGCAAAAAGTACCTATTTTTATACACATTTTCACTCATAACACCCCTGGGTATATTCCGATCGGGCTGAAAAGTTTCGGGACACAACTAGGGCCCAAATGGAGCATGTGTGCGAAAGAACGATTTTTTTAGACCGAAAATGAAGCCTGTACACGTGATACGGCGGACGGCGTACGGCGGACGGACATTGCATTTTTGGAATCTACGTACCTTGAAACGGAAAAGAAAAAATTTTGAGGGGGTGTTATAAAAATTTTTTGCTGAGCGATTACATAGGTGTATTATTCACAGAATAATAAACCAAAATTACAAATACCTCGTACCATTTATAAGAACAACTAACATTGGTTTATACTAAATAAGACATTACTTTCACCTATATAATGTAAATGCACTGTAAATATGTGCAGCTCTATGACTAAATACAAAAAAATAATGTGAGACCAGCTAAATAAATTTAAACAAAAATCATTTGCAGCGTTGCCCCCCCCCCCCCACCAAAAACAACAGATGATGTAAGTTGGCAGGTTTTCTGTCGGATGTATGAAGTTCCATCATACGAATGTTTTCAATAAAAAGGACAGGTAAAGATAAGGAAAACACATGGCAGGAAGCGCTTGGTTGCTGGGAGGAGATGCTAACAAAATAAAACTTATGTACCTTTCCAACAGCTCCACTTGTTTGCCATGGAGGTGTGCATGTCTTTTTTCAATTCCTCTTTCAGCTCCTTCACTGACAGTAAATCCATTACCTACTACTCAAATGAAATTATTTATTTTTCATTGGAAGTTAAAAATACTTGCATAAAACAGATAACAAAAAACTGGGCAGCGGGCAAACACACAAAATAGCCTTCCATTTTCATAACCGTCATCGATGGACCATTCGAGTTCGGTACAGAACTCTGTGGTGCACTCTGTCTCTAGCAACCAAATGCGGAGCCCCATTCTTGAATCTACCCTCCATTACTGCAGGTCTATAATGCGGACAGAGATGCAAATAGATACAAGTGCAAATCGAGTTGCCTCCCACAGGTACCTGACATGTTGGCTCCAGCCATGATTCCAGTAACACCAGAAAAAAGGACGCCAAACACTGTGGCGAAATCTGTCATGCGATTATCGGATGTGTAGTCCCTGGTGTAGCCTTGGTAGAAATTCTCACTGAGAGTGGACCAACTTAGACCAGTGTACGACGCGTTCACGTGATGGGTGCTGTTTTGAATTATCGTATTCTCGTCAGGGAGTGGTATCTAGAAACACATTGCAAAACACGAATGAAGACGACGAATTACGGGCTTAACCACTTTGTTGTTAGAGAATTTGAGCAATATTGTATGCCTTCATGAACAACAGTAAATTATTCGAAGAAACTTGGTTAAGACTCACCTCCATAGGTCCTTGAAGGAAAAAAGAGGCGATAACTGAAGAAAGAGAACAACAAACTATGATGAAGATTACGACACTTATTTTGGCGAACATGCCTGCACCAATCAAGCTGACGATTAAATTCAGCAGATTAAGAATGGAGGAATATGTAAATCGCCACCATCTATCATTAGGAAGTCCTTGTCCTCCCACAACGTAATAACCTGGAAAATAAAATAAATTATAATGAGTTAACAATGACTGTTGGCAAACGATAATAATCAGCCATCTACAAAAACATAAAGAGGAACCCCGCCAAATGAGGAGCACCCATGACTTCTGTATATATTGGTTTATTATTTTCAATAATGAACCATTGGAATCGAGCATGAAAAAAAAAATTCTTACCCCCCTCAAAATTTGATGGTTTACGTTTCAAGGTATGTAGAATCCAAAACTGCAATAAAAATATTTCTGTCTGTCCGCCGTACGCCGTACGGGCCACTATTCTTAGTTACCATGAAAAAAAATTGATGAAATTCGGGTTATAGGTTCCGTTCGGCGTCTAGTTGGTCCTCGAAGCTCGACGTTAGTGTCAGTCATCTCTAAGGGGTTCAAAATAGGGGTTGAAATTTCCAAAACGCCTATACCATTTTTTACGTGAATATTTTTACTGTTTTAAATAGTTCTTGAACTTGCGAGTTTTTTAAGACCATCCGGAGCATCGTACGTCCAGCCGTTCGTTCACAGTAAGGCCCCGAAGTTTGCACCGACAGGCATTTTTGACTCCAGTGTGAATGAAATTGTTTACAATTCAAACCAAATGTCGTAACCAGAGAAGCGCCCACAATAGGAAATTGGTGGAGATAAAATCATTGCTAGGGATCACCTGATTATATTGGCGGAGTATGAAGTTAGTCGAGTTGGTTGTTCTGTCATATTATTATATCTGTGGGACACTTGAGAACGTTTACATGCAGTAGTTCCTCGAACTACCCTTCGACAGCCTGTTCTTAGAGAAATTCGAATTCAGAATTCGAATCTCCCGCCAAAGGCGAAAAAAGCAGGGTTGCATCTCCGCGGAGCGCTCTGCCATCGTCCGCACCGCGGCGCCGGCAACACTGGTGGCGCTCCGATGATTCATCACTTTTCTTTTGGCTGCCTTTTCGACAGTTTGTTCGTGACGTTTTTTTGTGAGTTTTTGTGATTGTGCACGAATTTGCCAAGTAAAACCCCTTTTCTTCGATCGCAACGTCAAGGTAGGACTGTTGTTTTTCAGTTTCCTTTCTTTTTAACGCTCAGGATATTCGTGGAACGTCGTTTTCACGATGTTCACTCCGCGGTCCCCCCGGCGACCTCGTGGTCCCGTTCTCGACGTTCTGGATCCGATTTATGATGTGCGGAGATCTCGAGGGGATTTCGAGTCCGATGAGGATGAACCTCGATATCTGCGGACGCGATTGGATCGAGAAGTCGACGACTTTTCTACGCGGGGATACCGCTCGCGATCACGTTCGCCCCGGAGACGTGAGGTTACCCTCTTCGAAGGGCCTCGCGGTTCTCGCAGAGATTCCCGAGGAGCCTACCCATTTTATGATTTTGGGGGGTGTTCATTCGGAAACGGTCGTCATGTGCGGAAGGCTCACCCAGATCGCGAATTTGGGGGGCAGTTCGCCCGCGATATCGATCGTGAATTGATATGTGGGTCCTCCGATCGTCTTTCCCCGAGGTCTCACCCGGATCGCGAATCTGGGGGGGCCTCTCGTCCGTGATGCCGATCGAGAATCGGCACGCGGACTTTCCGGGGACGTTTCGGATCTCGACGACACATGGGGCGACGAAGGGGCCACTATCCCGCCCCCGGTACCCCTGGGGACGGGGGACCCCACTAAGGATGGGACTGGGGCATCCGGTTCATCGGATTTTGCAGGTTTCACCCCTCCTCCTGCAGGAGATTCGGCCCCAGACCAAGGCCCTGACGCCGGATTAGATCCCCAGGTGCTTTTGGCCCTGGGAGATAATCCCGCCATTCCGCCACCCCCTGCTCCACGAATTCATCCGAGTATCGCGGGTCGTTGGGAACACCATTTGCGAAATGGTGTCCCACTAGAGGTTTATATTGCCCTTCGGGCTAAATACACGATCCCCGCGAACCTGCCGGCGCTTGCGCCGCCCAAGATGAATCCGGAGATAGCGGCGTCAGTGGGGGCGGGCCATAAATCTGTGGACGCGTACTACGTCGGGATTCAGCGACAATGCGCCACAGCCATCTCGGCCCTAGGTATGGGCCTCTCTTCGGTGGTGGAGAGAGGGGGTGCTGCTGTCCCCGTGATGGGGGACAGCTATGTCAACATGTGCGATGCGGGACGGGCCATGACGGCCCTGTTCTATGATGTGAATCGCACCAGGCGACGGCTATTGTTGGCGGTGTGCTCCCCGGCCCTCGAAAAAATTTCTAGGGATGTCCCGCCATCAGAGTGGCTTTTTGGGGACAATCTGGGAGCGCGATATAAGGAATTTCTGGGGTTGGCCTCCAGTGCTCGGGGTTTAGTGTCCCTCAAAAAACCGCCTCCCGCACCCCCTCGCCCTCAGCAGCCCTCGGGGCCAGTAAGCCTGCAACAGGGAAACGAGAGAGGCCGAGCTGCTCGTCGGGGTGGGCAGACTCACAGACCGGCCAACAAATCCCGAGGGAACCAGTCCTCTAGGGCACAACGCCGCCCATTCAGAGGGTCGACGGGGCCGCACAGCAGGAGCTGAGCTCGGCGCCCCCACAGGTAATTAACCCCCCCTTAGGGGGTCGATTATTTAATTTTATAGGGAATTGGCGGGCTATCACGGATAATCCCATAATTCTTTCATGGTTGAACGGGGTTGAGATACCTTTTCACACGATACCGACCCCCAACCCTAGGTTGCGTCCACACTCGTCAGATAAGGCGTTTGTTCAACAATTTTTCATTATTTTAGACAAGATGGTGCGGGGCGGGGTCGTGAAAACATGTACCTCACACCCGGGTCAAGTGGTTTCCCCCTTTTTCTTGGTGGACAAAGCGTCAGGGGGAAAACGATTCATATTAAATTTACGACATTTAAATTTATTTATAGACGCCCCCCATTTTAAATTGGAGGATCACCGCACCATGCGGGACCTCATTGAACCTGGGAGCTTTGGGGCGACAATCGATCTCAGGGACGCATACTATATGGTGCCAATTGCAGAGCAATCTCGAATTTTTCTCAGATTCTGTTTCCAAGATCAATTGTACGAATTTACGTGTTTGCCCATGGGCATGTCGGTTTCGCCGTATGTTTTTCATAAGCTCATGCGCCCCATTGTTCAATGTCTTCGCTCGCAGGGCATAAAGTGTGTAAACTACTTGGATGATTTTGGTATCGTGGGGTCAGATGGAATGTGCAAGGAATATTACCATTTTGTCGGAATTTTTACGACATTTGGGGTTTATCATTAATGACGCTAAGAGTAAATTTTCCCCTTCACAACAGTTCGTGTTCTTGGGATTTTTGTTTGATACGGCAGACTTGACAATTTCGCTTCCGCAGGAAAAGCGCTTACGGATCAGGGAGTCGTTGTGTAAATTCCATAAACTACAAACCTGCTCAATTCGACATTTAGCGGGTCTGATAGGTACACTAGTGGCCGCGATACCAGCAACCCCCTATGGAAAACTGTACACAATGCATTTGGAAAGGGTTAAGGTTGAGGCCCTAAGGGCAAATAACCAGAATTTTGACGCAAAAATTCAGTTACCACTATCCATACGGTCAGATATTGAGTGGTGGAGTAGCAATATTATGACGTTGTCCAATCGGCTACATAATGACGACTATTCCCTCACAATTTCTACAGATGCGTCATTATCAGGCTGGGGGGCGGCCTCCGGGGAGGCCACAATCAACGGTTGGTGGTCAGTAACTGAAGCTGGTTGGCATATTAACGCGTTGGAATTGAGGGCAATTGAATTAGCCTTACAACATTTCGGTGACGTCGAGAGCGACCGCCGTATCCTCATTAGGGCAGATAATACCACGGCCATCAGCTGTATTAATAGGCAGGGGTCTATGTTGTCCCACCGCCTGTTTGAGCTATCTGAACGGATCTGGCGGTGGTGTGAGCATAGGCGTATTGTCATTTTTGCATCCTACGTCGCCTCCAAGGATAATACAGTAGCCGATGAATGTTCTCGACGTCTCCCTGGGACAACAGAATGGTCATTAGGTGAGGAGGTTTTTCGGTCTATCATAAACGATTTGGGGTGTCCCGACATCGATATATTTGCCTCTGCAGCAAATGCGAAGTGCGACAGGTTTCTTTCCTGGCACCCGGACCCTAGGGCATGGGGGATTGACGCCTTCACCTTTTCTTGGAAGGGGTGGAATTTTTATGCGTTTCCGCCGTTTGCGCTGGTCCTCAAAGTGCTGCGCAAAATCATTGCGGAGGAATCAACGGGGATAGTTGTCGTACCGGAGTGGCCGGCACAGCCCTGGTACCCCACCTTTTTTGAATTACTGATCTCCGCGCCCTTATATTTTGGTCCTAACGATCGATTGTTACACTTGCCTTTCAGGGACCAGACCCACCCGCGGGCGGACACGCTACGATTGATAGCAGGGAGGTTGTCCGGCAAGCGTTCGAGAGGCGAGGGATTATCGCCCCGGCAGTGGACACTATGTTAGCCGCGTTATCGCCAGCGACATATGCCCAATCCCAAGGATTCTTTCGGCGCTGGTGGAAATTTTGTAGGAAGCAAGGGCTGAGTCCCTGGGATCCCAAGCCTACTTTAGTGGTACACTTCCTTCAGACCATACTTCAGGGCACCTCGGTATCGTATGCTACCTTTAACACTTACAGATCGGCCTTGTCCCTTATTGCGGCGGAGCCTTTGGGTTCTGACCCCCTTATTTCCCGTTTCTTGAAGGGAGTGTCACATATTCGTCCGCCGGCGGCGCGGTATGACACAACTTGGGACCCACAGGGGGTGTTACTGTGGTTGGAAAGAACCGGTCAGGGATTTCCTTGGCTGTCCCACAAGTTAGTAACCCTGTTGTTGTTGGCAACAGGACAGAGGCTCCAGACTATTGCGTCAATAAAGTTATCGGAAGTGCAGATACGTCCAGGTCAGGGGTTGGACATCCGTATCTCTAGCCGGTTGAAAACTTCAGCGCCTTATAAGCCGCAACCATGCCTCACTGTGCCGTTTTTTCCGCAACGGCCACTCCTCTGCGTGGCGTCCCTCATGGCAGAATACCTCCAGGCGTCGGCACCTTTGAGGTCCCCAACCACCGACGCATTATTTATTATCACCAGACTCCCATACACGGCGGCGTCCCGCCAAACGATTTCGGGTTGGGTGACGGGGGTGTTGAGGGAAGCGGGGGTTGCTGATTTTTTCACGCCGCATTCGACAAGACACGCGTCAGTGTCGGCCGCGAACAGAGCGGGAGCCTCACTAGATACCATTTTTAAGGCGGCAGGGTGGACGAGGAACTCGGCGGTGTTCGCCAAGTTTTACAATAGACCTCTAGTGGCCGACGACTCACTCATCTCCCATGTGTTTGTTTCCACACCAGAGTCATAAGCTGTTTTCCTATCTTTTCAGATGAGGCGGAATGGACGGAGCGCCACCTCCTCAAAAGGTGGGGTGTGAACCACACATGGAGACTGCATCTGTTCTCCCCTTTTTTTGGGTTTTTTGGTTTATTTTGTATGGTGGTCAGGCTGACACCCCTTGTTTATACATATATACAGTTACATTTACTTGTTTATATATACAGTTTATATATACAGTTGATATATCCAGATTAGCCGTGGTTTGTGTCCTTTCCTCTCCCTGGAGTAGAGTTTAAGAACACTAGTTGGGTGATATGTGGATTGGGGCCTCCCAGCCCCGACACTGGCAGGGACAAAAAAGGGGAGGGGGAGACGTTATATCGGGAGAAGACTAACTGAACCCAGGGAGGGAGCCCAAGGAGGGGTGAGTTTAGGTGCACCGGGTCTGGACTACACAGGTCTCAGAAACCGTTTTTCGACTTTCAGATTTTAGTCTTCTCTCTGTGTGTTTTTTCCCCTAGAGCAACTGCCTAACTTGGTTTGACTCTTTAAACAAACTACATGTAAACGTTCTCAAGTGTCCCACAGATATAATTGATGAATAAACGAACTTGTGAAGTTCATTCCTAATTATATCTAGTGGGACACTTGAGAACGTTTAGGACCCTCCACACCCTGCCCTATAGTCTTGGACATGGCTGGCAGTTGCTGATTTTCGTCTTTCAAAGAGTGATGAATCATCGGAGCGCCACCAGTGTTGCCGGCGCCGCGGTGCGGACGATGGCAGAGCGCTCCGCGGAGATGCAACCCTGCTTTTTTCGCCTTTGGCGGGAGATTCGAATTCTGAATTCGAATTTCTCTAAGAACAGGCTGTCGAAGGGTAGTTCGAGGAACTACTACATGTAAACGTTCTCAAGTGTCCCACTAGATATAATTAGGAATGAACTTCACAAGTTCGTTTATTCATCAATTTCATTTGAAAAATGACGGCTCTTTTTGAGTTTGTTGGTAGGTAGTGAAACTTGAACAAACGTTGAAGTATTTTTGATTGGTAAATTATTACTCAACGGTAAATTATTACACAACGGTTCATTATACCATCTACGTAGAAGGGGCTGGAGTTTGTTGGTAGGTACGTTTGCAACTTTTTTCACTCCTCATCAACAATTTCTTTTCAGAACTTCATTATGTGTGTTTCTTTTGTTAGGTACTGTTTGTCATCGGCAGAATTATTTTAGCAACATTTAACTCGTGATTTAGGTAGGTACCTAGTAACGAGTACGGGGTTAGGTACTAACCTACGGAGGGTCTGCGATCTACATAATATGTATAGAATAGTACATATCATATTATATAGACGGGTTATCTATACATAGAGATGTGATCTGTAACAGAAGGGTATTCTATACAAAATAATAAACCGTTGTGCAGGGATTTGCAGCGTTTTTTTCAATGGAATTTGTAGTATAACAAACCAGGCGAACTATTACTTTTCTAAAGAGTGGAATTTAACGTGAAGTGACAGCATATAATTTTACAGAATGAGAATAATCCAGGAATACGTTTAAAGTGTTTACAAGGTTACCAAGTAACCACTGCTGATTGGTTGAAATAATAATAATTAACGAGCCACATCTTCTCCCCCTTTGAACTCGCCCCCTCATCTGATCAGCATGCTTCCTCCTCTCAATACCTTATACAAATACCTTATACGTCCACTGTTGTTCACAAACATCTAATATCCACAATGTAGGAATCAATACCATTTTTCTTTTTTATGAGCCCCGGCATGAATTTGTCCCTGTGAAGATCTTGCACCCATACTGCTTGTCCCTCCTCAAATGAACGATCTTTCACATGCTTAAGGTGAGTTTTTGCTGAGCCAGCGCCTTGCTGATGTTCAAATCCACACTTGGTGACAAAATATCCAATCTCGATCTGAGCCGCCTACCACGGAAAAGTTCTGCCGGCGAACGACCAGTAGTATGCTGGGCTGCCGTGTATAAGCGCCAATCACCTTTAATCCTTCGTTAATGAGCAGTGTAAATGCGCCAGACCTCGGGTGAGTGATACAGTTCACAGAGTTGTAAAAGCGCCAGGCCTCGTGTGAGTGATAAAGTTCACAGAGTTGTAAAAGCGCCAGTTAGTCAACAGTGATATGAATTTATTGTAGGAGTTCAGTTGTTCGGCAAAAACCGATCGATCACAATGTTTCGCATCACGTGTACTGCGGCTGTTCTATCTCGGTCCGTCTTCGATTGGTTTGGTCTGTGAGTAATACTGCTCGCTGCCGCTCGCATTGTCAAGCGATCTGGATGCTCGCTAGCGCTCGCATCTCAAAAAAGATAAACAATCCCAGAAAGCGAGAGAAGGATGAGAAGATTTATGCACTTTGGCTGCAATATCGTGACGCAAGCATTACGCGACTGGAGTACGTCCGACGGGTAGGTCACTTAAAACAGGCCAGCAAAATAAATAAGAACATAAAAGCATAAAGTGTTGAAGGTGTGTTTTTCATTCTATATTAAATTAAAGTGATTATCAAAAGTACTTCTTGTGTTAATAAAAAGGTGAGTTTTTTCTGCCTACCAATTTCTACCTTCTTTCCCCAATGAACAGGTGCTGGCGCTTTTACAACTGACACTTTTAGCCTTGCTTAACAAGGGCTGGCGCTTTTGCAACTGACAAATTTAGCCTTGCTTAACAAGGGCTGGCGCTTTTACACGTTTTCTGAGCCTCATTGGCGCTTCTACATGTTACCGGTACGCTGTGCAGTAACTCGATCGACCCCTTCTGCGTAGATAGTATAATAAACCAATGTGTAATAAGTTACCTTTGTGTAATAATTTACCCAATAATACTTCAACGTTTGTTCAAGTTGCAAAAGTACCATGTCAACACAATCCAAAAGAGCCATCATTTTTCAAATGGAATAATATTACATAACAACCAACTCGACTTCATAAAGCCATCCATGATTATAATCAGGTGCTCCGTAGGGATGATATCTGGGCCGGATTTATACCGTTTGATTCACGATGATGTTGACGAAGCTTTTTGGTGCAAACGAAGGGCTGGTCGTACAGTGCTCCGGGTGGTCTCAAAAAATTCTTTAGTTCAAGATCTATTTAAAAACGTTTAAAAAACCATCTATTGAATGTCTTCGAGCTACGGCGTTCTGAACATTTCAACCCCTGTTTTTCACCCCTTAGAGATGACTGACAGTAACGCCGAGCTTCGCGGACCAACTAGACCCCAAACGGGACCTACAAACCAAATTTCATTAATTTTGGTTGATGGTAACTAAGAAAACTACGAAGTACGGCGTACGGCGGACAGACGGAAATTTTTTTATTGCGTTTTCGGATTCTACGTACCTTGAAACGTTAAACCATCAAATTTTGAGGTGGGGGGTTTAATTTTTTTTCTTCAATTTTCGATTCCAAAGGCTCATTATTGAAAATAATAAACTAAAAGAACTATTCATCGTAAGAACTATTCATCATAGGAGAGTCCAGCTGGTCACAGAACTCGTAAGAACCTAGGTACCTACTTTCATTTAAAAATAGAGTAATACAAACAAGTCATAGGTACATCTCATTCGCCTTCCACTTCAATATTAATAAAGTAAGTACTAATGATCGATCAGTAGTGATCTAAAGAACTGATAGAATACATACAAAACAGGGGTGAATTCAAATAGGTAGGTATCAAAAGTAATATTTAACTGTTTAGTAATTACGAAATATTGAGAGCACCATCACACCACAGCTTTTTATCGATAGCAGAGGACAATATTATACAACGTACCTTTAGGACCAAAATTTTGGAGAAACCCTTCAGTACAACCAACAATGTACAAAGCACTACTGACCACATTAGCCAAGAAAAACAGCGTGCCAATAGAGCCTCCGAATTCTGGACCAAGGGTCCGACTTATCATAACTAAAAATGTTGAGTTAAGGGAATAAATTGAAAATTTAGAATGAGATAAACAAAAATAAATCATTGCCTTACGAAGAGGTGTTATATTCCTTTCAGTGGGAGAAGGAAAACAGCAGCATTTATTATAATGCTTCGAACAATTTGCAAATCAGCATCCTTAGCAGATGCCAGGATTGCCCTGCACACTAATCAAACAACCTTATCACACTGTCAAGAAGCTATTAAACATGAACGTCAGAAATGACAGTGCGAATGAACTCATAACTGAAACATGAAAACTCCAGCTGCACACTTGAGATTCTGATCAAGTATCCATGAATTGTGTTACTGGATTCCATGCATTGTTGATTTCTGCTTCATTTAAACTTGTTATAGAGTTTTCATGTTTCAGTTATTGTTCAGTTATGTGTGGATACTGTTATCATTCCACGTAGGTAGTATTTATCATCCTCCATCATTATGCCATTCTCCCCCTCCCATTGACCACTGTTCAAGTTTTAACCAGTTTCCTGCAGTTAGAGATGGGTTGTGACAGTTTTTTCTGGAACAACAAGAACAAGATGTTCTTGTTCCTTTTCAGTACCTGATACTCGTCCCAGCTAAGAGCCTAAAATGTCCTAAGCATCGAGGAATATCTGGAAGGAGGAACAGCCCTTCCACTCCACTTTCCGTTTCTTTTGGACGTTGTCACTGCCTGGGTATTTTCTTGGTACCCCCTACCATTCTCCTTTTCCACACCATGTATCTCGACTTCACCCACAAAACCGATCTGCTGCAACCACACTTCCATACTTTCCTTACCTCCACCTCAATTTTCTAAGAAAGGATCCCGATCCATCTTTACAGGAAGGAACTAGGTTTTAAAGAGACAAAAGTATGGTAGCTCATCTTCGTTTTTTTTCAAGTTTTCTTCATCTATTAGTGAAAAGAAACCTTTTTAGCATGCCAGGTATATGCTGTTGCGATGACCGAGGTAATGGCTGAAAACTACACTAAATTTTATGTATGTAACTCCCACGCTTGCTCTACCCATGCTCGCGGGTGGTAAGGATAGAGGTTAGGTTTAGGTTGGCACCTACCTGTGAGGAACAGGAACACTTCACTTAGATATGATAGAATGGAACAGCGAGGGTAACAATAACAAGTACATTTCTCCTTACCTAGCTAGCTAGTTAGTTCCCTGTTCAAGGTGTTCCTAGATGTGACTGAGTACTGATATTTTCAGACTGCCACATTTAAGAGAACCAGATACATTGCAGTACCTGTGACAAAGTATCAGATTGATACATTCCAACCCATCCCTACCTGCAGTGCATTTTGGCTCGTTGCAGCCAGCAGACGGATGTCTCACTCACCTTGACTTTTTTCTTTAGATTTGGGCTAATGACTGTACAATGCGCTACCATCTCCTATGAAAGACCGCCCTCTGAGAGATATAAAAATCTTACCTAAAGGTGCTGTTGACTGAAACCCCTATTTATGCAGTGGAAACATCTTCGATCTTGAAATTGTGCCAACATTTTTGTGTGTCAATTATTGCTGCTATTGTTCATTTTTGGTGACTACTTGTTGTTCTAATATTATACACTCAGCCGCCTTATATTTTGACGATATATATCTCCTCAGCAGTGGCGTCAAATACAAATAATAATAATATTTGAACTCCCAACAAATCATTTCACTGGTTTCTTCAACTTAAAACTATTTTTTCTTATGGGACTTATCTTATAGGAGGAACTGTATGTTCTTATGGGATGGTATTAGTTATCAAGACCATGGAAGAATGAAAATCAATATGTTTTTAAATATCCATTCCAGACATATCGTGGAAGACCTTTTTTCATCTGCCAGCCCACTACATCCTTCAAGAGCGAGATGTCCTTGCTTCCTGCAGGGAGCAGTTTAAGTGGGCCAAGACTCTTCAATTGGCCAAGATACACAACAGCTGTGCTGAACATCAAGTGTAGATTTCAAGTAGGCGTACCAATCTAACCCATCTGAATTGAACATGTCAATGTGCAAACTATTCGAATTTCTCCCCACTGAGGATCATCTCCTTAAACAAGTGAGAGCGAGATGGAATAGATGTATCTACCATTTCTTCATATCTCATAAACACTTAATAATTCCGAACATTTGCACAAAATATAGTGAAACTAGAAATCAAAGATGAAAACAAATATAATGATACTGAAGAATGAACCATAGGGCACTTGTAGATAACACGTGAGCTTATAATAATACTTTCAACTGCAAAGGATACAATACGCTCCTCCTCCTTCTACGGCGCCGTTCGTGGATATAGCACAGATGGAAGTGACGGTGAAAAACAGAATTAAATAGGCGATGGAGAACTGGAGGAAAGTTACAATAATACCAGCATTTCCCACAATGTATCCTGAAAAAGAGATTTATTAGTATTCAAGTAATTGGATGTGAGTGGCCTCAGAAGGACTGAGGGATTTTCTGGGGGGTCGTAAAAGGCCTTCAATACTGCAGGTTTGTTGTATAACGGAGTTTAAAGTAGGTGAGGCCACACAGCACTCTAGTACTACTGGGTGTTCAGGGACTAAGTTAACTGCCTGGGCTGATACTAATACATTGGGGCCACCCAGAGGTGTTCTGACTAAGCAGGTTCTGCACCTACCATGGGGATATAAGGGCTTTACGCCATGGGGATAGAAGGACGTGGTGCAATATAATTGTTTCAGGCCTCAGCCTGAATTGGGGCACCATGTAATACTGCGTTTGGATCGCAGCCTATCATTCGTATTTGGTAAGGGCTGTTTGCATTCTATTATATTGGTATAATCCTTTCCAGAGTGATCTCAAAACACCATCTTATGCACCTACGAGTAGACCTACACATCATTAGTGTCCTCAAGATATAATAATTATGTAGGCCTCGAAGTTTACAGAATCATGGAAAGAAATCTACAGAAGTGATATTGACGGAACCAACTAGGGATGTGGTGTTCAGCACTGAATGGATATTTCAGTTGAATGTATCCTAACTGAACGGATAACCAAAGAGTTGATGTTCTCATTGAACGGGCGACCCTAACCTCACTCCATTTTCACAACTCCTCATATCAGTCCCACCAGTTCATCCGTTCATCAACCCCTCTACGTTCGTACCATTCTTCCTTTCCCCCCCTTGACGTTCCCATCGTTCTTCCCATCCCCGCTCGCCATTACACCATTTTCACAACTCCTCAGTACACGTGTTCACCTGTTGAGCCTTTCATCCCCCCCCCCCCCCCGCTTTCATACCTCCCTCCATTTCCACAACTCCTCAGTTCACGAGTTCACCCGTTCATCTGCCCCTCCCTCTTTCCTAACTCCCACCATTTTCACAAGTCCTTCAGTTCAGCCATTCTGCCGTCTCCTCCGCGTTCCTAACTCTTCGCGCTCCCCTCTCAACTCCCACCAGTTCATCCGTTCATCGACTCCTCCCTTCTCCACTCATTGCTGATCGTCAGTGAGGGATCTTGCTCATTAGATTCCAGCGACATTTTTGATTGTGATGGATTTTCCAAACAATTGTGATTTTGTTTGGAAATATAAATATTATTAAACTGTTAAATGTGTATGACTTTTTATTGAATCATACCTATCAAAACCCCGTTTTCGTGATTTTTAGGTCGGGATAATTAGAATTTGGATTAGGGACTCGGCTGAACTGGTGAACGGATGAACGTGTCCCAATGAACGCATCTCAGAACTGAGTGAACTGGTGGGAGTTAACTCCTGGATCTGAACGCATCTTACACATCACTAGAACCAACTGCCAACGCCATTACACAGACACATCATTAGTGGTGTCACCATGATAATAATTATGTAGGTACCCATCTCGAAGTTTACAGAATCACGGAAAGAAACCTACAGAACTGAAGCTTACGGAACCAACTCCCAACGCCCCCACAACTTTACTTGGTCGATGAGTAAATGTACATGAGGTCACACTGACATGAATCACAGATACGTCTACAATATGGAAGCATCAAATTATAATGTTGTATAATTCTATGTATGGTACCAAACTCGTTAATACCGTCATACAATGACCATCAACGTGATTGTCAGCAGGACAGGTGGAGGGTCTAAGCTATATCAGACAGGTACATCACATCAGTGATTGATGATCACACATTTTATAAATTAAGAAGGTAGGTACCTATTTAAATAAACAGTAGTAAAACCAAGTAACTTACCAACACGAAGGAATAAGAGAGCACTAAACATCGAAAGAGCGACAGGACTGAAGACACCTGCAAAAGTTCCAAGAGTTCGACCCCCCGGCACCTCTGACTCGGTTTGACCGAACTCGACGTAGCCTTCTTCATTTTTCTTGGCCGACGAACAACATGAAGACCCGAAAAAGCTGGATATCCTCCTGTAAGCGATGGAGGGCACGCTCATGGGCCCGTTGACTCGAGCTCCAGAGTCGTTTATACTGGCACTTTCCATTACGATTGCTTCAACATTCGATACCATTTAGATGGGAACCTCCTTGTGAGATTCAGGAAAAGCGCACCATTGTTGGAATACTATGCACAAACTATATCACAAAAACTTTCCGCCCAGAAGGGAGCGGATGTTATTCACATTTATTACTGAACAAATAAAAGCATCAACACGATTCAAGATGACCTAATAAAAATTAGACAGGTCACAACGGAGTGAATCAGAAAAGATCGAGAGAATTCAAGTGGAAAGGAAGAATGATGTGAAACGATGCAGAATTCAAGTAGGTAGAATAAGAGAAGACAGAAACGAGAAACGTCAAGAGCCTGATAACGTAATCAGAAAACAGTGTTGTGCGTGTCGATTTCAAACTACAGAAGGAGAAAAAATTGGTACAGATTAATATTATATTATTTTTATTAAATTAATATTACCTATATATAATTTAATATTAAATTAATATTTTATTAAATTTAATATTATGTTAAATTGTATTTTCCACAGTAAATGGTTTTTATTATTATTATAATAAATTAATGACCATCTTCTCTTGTCTCCTCACTAAAGCTGCCAGCGCCAGCTGGTGAACGTAGTGCGGTAGTACAACAGGTAGTACTTTTCAAGTAAACAAACCAACAGGGTTCTGGAGACCAGTGTAGAGTTGGAGGGAGTGTACTGTGTACAATACAGTTGTGGAGGAACTCTCATTTTTCACAAACTACGCCCATTGATCCATCAGCTTTCACAAAAACGCTTTTCTCATGAGTAATACACGTATAGAGCAATGTTAATTCATTCACTTCAGGATTTAACTTCCTATGCCGGTTTACCGTTCCAGTGTCTCATTCACACGAATTGATGGCTTTAATACACACGTTATTAAGTTGGTAGCATTGGTTTCCCCATACGCTCCCTTCCTTTCTCACTCAATTCCTCTCCCTTCATTCGGTTTCCTTTTCACTCCTTTGCACGTCATTCTCGTTTATCGTATTTTAGTCTTGAATTCACATCATCCTCGGTCGGTGTTGTCGCAGTTTCGCCGTCCTGTTAATTTTGTCTAGTTTTCAATAAGCATTTTCCCACCAGTTAGCTGTTACACATTCTCTCGAAATTGCCTTGATTCATTTTTACCTCGTCGCATATCGGTTGCTGACTGTGTAGTGATTTCCTTTCTTGATTGGAAGAAGTTGTCATTTCATGTTCGCTGAGTGATATCTGTTAAATCGTTCTTGCACTCCGCATTCCACCGATCAAAGTTTTTATTTCAGGTATGTTTTTATTCAAATTTCATGTACTTACTGACCTGTTGATTTTCACTTCCTTGGTGTTCTCCAACGTTTAGTGCTTCCGTATTCATGATCACAACTCTGTATCGTCCCTTAGTCGTTGTGAGGGGAAAAGATGCTTATTCACCTTCCTCTTTTCTAAACACTGCTGTAAATCACTTTTCCCCCTCATTTCCTACGAATTTGCTTCTAAAATGAAAATAAATAGTCATTCGTTAGTCGATTTTGGAAACGTGACTCGGATGAGGTAGGTAAGCGATGTGTGTGTGTGTGTAGTAGGTAGGTAATTACCTTGCGACCGTGACCTGTCGGCTTTGCTTTGCTGCCTTTCCTTGTTTTAATTGTACCTATTCAGGGATTATCTTCAATTTAAGCACAAAGCTCTCTTGTCTCCAGTTACAACATGATGAAGTTTGACGATCTTGGTCAAGTAGGTAGGTAGGTACGAATAGAATTGTACGTACCTACTTTGCTTGTTTATTAAACTTTTTTTAGTATACCTACCTAGGTACGTTTATGCCGTGCTTACGTCTATTTACCTACTGTTCTTATTTACTTCGTAAAAATATTATTTTCGCGGCGCTTTGGCTCAAATCTTGTTTGTTTGGTAAATAGTATATTAATTAGATGGAAGTGACGAAAGAACTCAAAGTGGTTCAGTTAGGTAACCTTTGGTACAAATAATTATGAGGTCTCTAAATTAGTTGGCCGAGTAGAACTTACCATTCAGTTTTTCCTTTGGGTTCGTGCAACGTTCTTTTGCTTATACTGTCTTCTGCGCAGCAGTAGTAGGTCTGCTCACCAGGAGCCCAGAAAACGATACCGAATAGGTAGGTACAACTTGACAAGTTACCATATTCGCAAAACAATTCAGAATATACTTACGAGAATAAGTATATTCTGCATTTTTGAGGCATGCCTTCCAAATTTAATTCGTAGGAAGTGAACTGGTTTTTGTGGCGCCATTGCCGGAGCTTTGGCGCCGCCTAATGCAAAAAGCTAATAATACCTAGGTACTGTTGGGGGTATTACCCAACATTTCAAGTTACGAGATTCATTAGGGTGAAACACAGACAGAACCGTCCAACTCCATGTAAATCCTAGGAGTAGCTAGGTAGTATGGTCATAATATCATGGTAGTATGGTCATCATATAAAAATTGACTAAAATCCAGGAAATTGCCGCCACCTAGAAAGCAGCAACATGACCAGGTGAATGACGTGAAAAAGTAGGTATCTACTAACAATAAGATACATCGATAGCTTTTCGTTTACTATACACGCAACACTACCTTCTGTTTTCATGACAGAAGTTTACAGCAGAGGTAACTTGCATCTGCAGGTCAGTTACCCTTCGCGCATCAAATTATTTAACAGTCCCATGGAAACAGATGAAAAGACAGCATAATACCTAGGTGACTGAGGAATTAGGTTACTGAGGCCTATACGGATTCTTGGTGCCTTTTTATCATTCCTATTGTCGACTTACCTAAACCGGGCTATGTGAGATGTTGGTCATCGAGATCTTCGCGATCATTAGACGCACTCTCAGTCGACTTAATTCAAGACGTACTAATAGGTTCTTCTTGGGACCATATCTTCCTTCGTGGACGGATTGGTATGATCACCCGAGATGTCGACTGTAACATTATACCTACTTGTATGAACTCACGCATTGAAAAATATAGATTAATTATTATTGAATTATTCTAGCCGTAAGGTGGTGTTGTATGGTGATGAGTTCTTGGTTGTCATCGTCTGTCATGTATTTCAGTAATTATGTTCTACACACAAAGCTACTCATTGTACCAGTACCTACTTGTACATTAACAAAAATTTGGTTACAGAAGATTTCACCACTTCTAGGATCACCCTAGTTCCACACTCTTCATTCCCTCCAGACTTAGTATCTTTGGTCTTTGAAGTTCGTGTTACCGATCATCCGAGATGTTTACTATAACATGAATACCAGTTTGATCTCACCCCATGAAAACACAAGGTGAATTAGGTGAATACATTGAAGTCATCATCATCTTTGCTGTCATAAATTTGTTGTTAACTGCGTTGAACGAATAGGTACGTACCTATATGTATCCGCAGTTCGGATATATCGACGGATACATAGATACGGATTCGGTAATTTTTATTGATCATTCTCAGCAGAATACCGGTATTAATTTATTCTCCACCGCTATATCAATTTGCAAACATCGTATATTGAGGCCAGAATCCATAAAGGCAAACCAATTGTAAGTTTCTTTTATGTAACAAAAATTTTCTAGGGTACATAGTAAGTAGATTTCTAAGGTATCCAAGTCCTCCTTCATTTTTTAGAACCATATAAGTTTAGTTATGTTATTGCTGCTACATACTGGTATACGTTAGTGTTATGTCTTGAGTACGTATGCAGTTGTGCCGCTCAAGCATGACACTGTATAGAAGTAGATATAATAAATTTGGGTGGTCACTGCGCGTTCACTCACATGAAAACCAGCCCAAAAGAACTTCAACGAACTCCCAACCTCCCTCCTTTGCTCGCCAAATACTCATCATGACGAAAGAATAGTTTATGTTCTATCTTCATCCGAAAATCAACAATTCTATTTTTGATTAACGACTACTGGTTTTCAGATTGCGTGAATGTATTAAATTTGCCAACAATTAAACTCAAAAGTTGCTTGCAGAATCAGCGTGGGCATGGAAGAACTTCTAGTTGTCGTAGTGGTAGTTGCTTTTCTGTACCATTTGGTTTCTGCCGCAGGAAGAATTAGATTTCGCCACTCTTTGCTTGCTCCATAATTCTGTTAGTGACCGAGTTTGTTGCTTGGAGCGATTCAATTACGGCGGTGTTAATGTGCGTACACCGTATTTCCCTTTCCAAGGAATTCGTAGACGTGAATGAAATTTCATTTATGAGTCACTATGTGTAATACCTCGTAATATCGGTACCTCTTAAGTGAATATTATGTGGCTATACATTTTTGAAAATGTAGTTGTTAGCGGGTTTGCTATCACAAGTTGAAACATATCGATTGGTCCAGCCACAGTAATCCAGCATAACGCGTGAAAGCCTCATTTCCTTATCAGTAGTGAACTTTGAATCGAATTGTGGCTGAATCCTGACCAAGCACACTAAAGTATATACGTACACCCGATGTTCCGTGCTTCATATCATACATGGCAAATCTCGGAGCGCAATTGTGGCAGTGAGGATGAGTGGGTAGGGCATCATTAGCACCCTAGTTCTACCCCATCATCTGACGAGTGCACTTGAACAGAAGGGAAAAAACCTTACCCTTTACTTCTGTGAAGAGGTTGTTTGCCCTGAATGTACGTTTAAATTTACTAGGTTGGTTAGGCACTCACATGATTCATAATTTCTGTTTTCTCTATTATCAGTGCCACTCGCATTTTGCTCCGATTTTGGCGCGAATTGGTGTTGTGTTCTTCGGAAAAAAATCCTGTCCTGCACCAGCTGCGAGTGTAATTTTAAAACCCCACTTTGTAGCGTCGGCCGTCATGAGCCAGACCTACTGGCTTTGGGGACCATTGGATGGGAGCCGAAGTCATCAGAATCGGAATGCTCAATTTGGAAATTTGTTGATTCATTTATCGACTTGAACAGTCCTGCGTCTAATTCTGGAATCCGTTTGTGTAATATCTTCCCCCACAAAATGTTGTGTAGAAGACTGAGTCAATTTGGATGGTTGATTCTTCGAAACAGGCGAATGGAATATGAGAAATCAACGTGAGTTTCCAGAATTTCTGTTGGTGTTGATGAAACAAATTACACAAACCTGTATAATAGATTCCCTTGTTTATTGTTTATCGTATAGATGCCCCTTCTGCGTAGATCGCTGTTTTCTGTGGTCAATACCAACCCTCTTGCTCCTCCCAGAAATGTCTTAAATCGAGTACTGGAGCCGGCCCGGGAAAATTAGTTTCATAAAAATGCGCAGAATTCAATAACTCAATCATTAATTATTTGTTGTTATTCATGAAGCATAAAGTTTGTTCGAGTTACGAAAGTACCCATCAATGATGGCTCTTCTGGAATTTTCAAATGAAATAATATCACAGAACAACCAACTCGACTTTGTACAGCCATCCGTGATTATAATGAGGTGTTCCCTAGCAATGGTATCAGGGTCGGATTTATACCTTTTCATTCACTACCATGGTGGCGAAGCTTGTCGGTCCAAACGAAGGGCTGGTCGTACTCCGGGTCGTCTCAAAAAATTCTTTAGTTTGAGGCCAGTTTAAAAACGTAAAAAACCGTCGACAGTTTTCGAGCTACCGCGTTCTGAAAATGTCAAACCATATTTTTCACTCCTTAGAGATGACTGACAGTAACGCCGAGCTTCGCGGACCAGCTAGTCCCCAAATGGGACCTACAAACCAATTTCATTGATTATGGTTCATGGTAACCATAAACTATTATAACTATTATAACAGATGTGCAAAGTACGGCGGACGGGCAGAAATGCTTTTGTTCTATTTTCGGATTCTTCATACCTTCAAACGGAAACATTTTTTTTCAAGCTCGAACCTAAAGGTTGAAAATAATAAAACAATACAAAATAAAAATAAGGGGGACAACTACCACTGATTCAACCTTTTCTTGGATCCGAAAACGGGGAATTTTCGTAAAAATTTTGTTTGAAAAGAATTATTCGGAACTCTTGGAAAAATGGTAGTTTGAAGCCCATTTCAAAAATAAGCGTTATTTTTTTAATGGGGGTGTTTAGAAGTAAAAATGTGGCAAAAAATGACATATCAGGTCTATTGACGTCTGGCAAACCTTTGTGGCAACCTTCAAGAACCTTTGCCGTTACCTTTTCCTTAGTTTGATTTTGAGAACGTGTTTTTTTATTTATTTATAAATTCCCCCATCCATCCATCCATCGCGGTTCTTTACATCATTTAAAGTGACGTGAGTTAAGTTGAACTACTCGTCGATTTACCTGATACTTCATTTCTAGCGAGAACTCGGAAATTCAAATTTCACCCTCGTTTTCTGCCTAGAATTTCCTACATAAACACCTCATTATGTGGTTAATAAGTGTTAATATCTGGTACCGAACAGAATTTGGTCAATAAAGGAGAATTTGTCACCCACGAAAATAACCCTCTGCTTATGTCTAACCAATTATGGCCCAAGCTGGGGACAGTGGGAACCCCGCGTTTTTTTAAATCACATGATTTCTATTGTCTATTGAAATTTATGTGAAACTTATTGCATCGAATAAACCTAATTTTTGTTGATACCAAAGGAAGTACCTACTTCTGAAATGAGTGAAATCATTGAGCTAATTCACTGGAATTGCCCATTTCATTGTTAATTTGTTACCTTGTTTGACTGTGCTGATTAGTTACCTAGGTACTGATCTTAGTAAGCTGTGATTATAATTATAGCCTCCAAAACGGGCGTGGTTGTAGCTTTTGGTATAATTGGTGTTTTCAAAACTAATTCAAGTTATTCCTAATCTTCCGTTTAATTTACGGCGAGAAACCTGGATTAAGAAATGATATGGAGAACCTTGAATTTCTCGTAGAAAACCTCGAGTTTGACTCCGTCCGAAAATCGTGACATTCAGCTAGCTGCCAACTCTTGTTGATTGGTCTTGCAGGAACTCAGATTCTAGAAGTAATCTTCATCAGCACGCGCTACGCCGATCAAATCCGCTTAGGTCTCAAACGCCGACGATTAAATTTTTCGGGCTGCGACTATTTTTATTCTGTTCTTTCCATCAAGACTTAAGGCCAATGTGGACGGGCCTCTAGTGAGATTCTACGATAAGAGATGGCACTGCGATCGCCTAAAATTTAAATCAACTCTAACCATTCAAATTTCAACCGATTTTCAATATGAAAAATTATTTGGGTTACTTTCAGAAAATCACACACGGGTAGTGAAACTAAAATTTTTTGTTCGAAAATTTTTTTAAAAATTTTACCTATAAAATTAAATTTAAATAGTTAAGGCTGATTTTTTTGACGAAAACATGTATCCCGTCTGGGGGCAACTGTTCACTATCGTTTAGAACCATCGCCATAAAAAAATATTGAAAATTGGCGACCGAAACAGAAAAACCGTGGGGACAAGTCAAAAATGCTGTGAATTTGGAGCTGTACATGGAAGGGAGACGGCGGGCAGTCCGCCGAGTGGGTGGTGCGGGGTGTGAGGGGTCACGCAGCCTGTGAGCTCCCCTCTGCTAGATTTTTTAGCGAATTTTCGAAGAAAAGGAAGCTATTGTTCTCGGTCCAAAATTTTTAAAACTCGAATTTCCGAAAGATTTGTATACATACCAAAATCCGTTTCAGACCATCCTGAATTCACTGCCGAAAGACACAAAAAATTATATATATATATATATATATATATATATATATATATATATATATATATATATATTTACATCCTGCTATCATAGTGGCATCCGCACATAACGCGTTATTGTGGCACCCTTGCAATCCAATAATATATATCGAATTTTTAAGGTGTATACTGGTCCATTACATTGATAGAAAGTGGTGGGTGTAATTTTTTTCTTGAAATTGCAAACAGAAATGAAATCCCATAATGCTATCATTATGGCATCTTTTCATTCTTAGATCAATACGGCACCCGAAGTATACATTATCCGAATTCACATCATTGCAGAACCCACTTGTGTATACATTGAACATAGTGCTATCAATATGGCACCATGCGCTGTTGCCAAATCTCTAGTGGGGAAAGCATTTAACCTGGTAGTGTAGAATCGTGGCCCGGGGTGACCATGTAGATCTTAGTAACCCCAAAGTTGGCGGCAACTGGTCCTCGTCTCAGGTGGGCACCAATGGAAGCTTTTCAAAGCTTGTGCTTACTCGACCAGTTAGCTCTTCACCTCTCATAGTAATCATGCGAAGTCTACAGGGACTAAAGATTGAGTAAGGTCCGAGTAAAAAGTTCCCCCCGGGATATACCCATTGAGGTAAAATTCAGGGTTATAAAAGACATTTAATTTAATTGTTGGAATCCATCTCTACAGTACCCAATACGGTCGATTTTTCAACTCCCACATATCCCCTACCTATTTCTGGATGGATAAACTTGCAGCAAGGAAATTAATTGAGCTGTGTATGTAGAGTAAACATTCGTATACGTACCTATAAGGAACATCCTAGGCCAATAAAATTAGGATTTTTCCAGGAATTAATTGACGAAAAATCGGAAATCGTTTTAGTACCTTCAGATGATGCTAAATAAAAGTTTAATACCTTCAGTTGATGCTAAGTAAAAGAATCTGCGTTTGCACGGTCACAGGTAGTGAGCTTAAATTTTGAGAGCAAAAACACCGACATTTTGGCACTTTCTAAATTTTTTAGTTAGGTATATCTTCCAAACCGTACATCCTACCTTCCACCACTAGAACCAAAGATCATTAAATTTGGCATCGAATCACATGGTAGCTAAGAAAAGTGCTAAATACATCGTACAGCGGACGGACAGAAATTTTTTTTATTGCATTTTCGGATACTACATACCTTGAAATGGAAACTTTCAAAGTTTAATGGTTTGGGGGAGGGGGGGGGGGGGTTAACAATTTTATTTTTTCGTCCTCGATTCCAAAGGTTCATTATTCATAATAATAAACCCAAATTAATGAAATTCGGTTTGTGGGTCCTATTTGGGGTCTGAATGGTCCATGGAGCTCTGCTGTAAGGGGAGAAAAAAACGCTGCAAAGTCCTTGTCGCATGGTTTTATTATTCTATTGGACATACCTACAGAAATGTTGGCTGTTCATTTATTGTTTCTTTCATGTGAAATAATTTAAATAGATAAGTATTTCTGATTGTTTTCACCAATTCATATTCGGTCTTCTCGTTCCCAAAAACATGGAAAACGATACCTCAAAAGCTCATTTTACTAACATGTTACTAAAACACAAAAAGTACCTATTTTTGTGCACATTTTCACCCATAACACCCCTCGGTATATTCCGATCCGGCTGAAAAGTTTCGGGACACAACTAGGGCCTAAATGGAGCATGTGTGCGAAAGATCGAATTTTTAGACCTAAAATGAAGCCGGTACATGTGATACGGCGGACGGACATAGCATTTTTGGAATCTACGCACCTTGAAAGGAAAAGAAAAAATTTTGAGGGGGTGTTATAAAAATTTTTTGCTGAGCGAATACATAGGTGTATTATTCACAGAATAATAAACCAATAGGGGTTGAAATTTTCAGGGCTCCGTTATTTCAGGGCTCGTTTTTAAATTGATCTCGAACTTAGGAATTTTTTGAGACCACCTGGAGTATGTACAGCCGTTTGTTCACATTATGGCCCTGAAGTTTGCACCGAAAACCTTCGTCAGTATGATCGTGAATGAAATGGTATGCATCCATCACGGATGGCTGTATGAAGTCGAGTTGGTTGTTCCAAGATATTATTTGATCGGAAGAATTATTGTTATTTATTATTTTTCTAATTGGTGGGTACCTACTTTTGTATCTTAACACACGCTTCATGAATATCAACAAATAACTTATTAATTACAGCATTCTTGAATCCACTGCATATTTATGAAACTGTAACTGCCCGGCCGGCTCCAGTACTCGATTTAGTGCTTTCCTGGGGGTCCAAGAGGGTAGGTATTGACCACAGAAAACAGTTATTTAAATTATACACCGTTCTGTAATAAGTTGCAGCGATTTTGTTCTTCTATCTATGGGATAAATTAGTACTATTTTTTCGGGTTATTATTTTCAATAAAGAACCTTTGGAATCGAGCATTAATACAATTATTTTGAAAGCGTTTCAAGGTACCTACATAGAATCCGAAAATGGTAAGAAAAAAGCTGCCAATTAATACACAACGGTTTATGACTTACCGGTACAGAAACACCTACGTTAAAGACCACTGAATTCTGTGGTCAAAACCTACCCTCGTGCGTCTCCCAGGAAAGCCCTGATCGCCTAATGGATCCAAATGGGCCATTTCAGTTGATAAAATGGGTGATGGATTCAGATTCAAGACCTCTACCAAAAGTGTAAGGTGTATTTTTCGAATTAATTTTTTCAACTTGTATGAGATGAATTTCTTGAGTCTAATGACCTGATCTGGTCTTATTCGGAAGTGGCGTATGTTGAAGATGGGAATAAAAAAGGGGGAAATGTGACCCATTTGACCACAATTTCTTTAACAATATAAATGTCAAGTGGGATGAAATGTGCCGGCTGAATTCGGGTGGGAACGTTCTGTAAATTCCGAAATTTTAAATTTAGGAATCTAAATCTTACGATCACGCTTGCGTGTTGCGTCTTATTGCCGAACGTCAGAGATGCCTCTGACTTGTCAACATTTCGGGGTATGTCTGTACTGCGCTGCAAGCCGCAATCTTGGGTATTTTGGCTTGAAACTTTGAGGCTAGCCTCATTCGGCCTTCCAAATTTGCTATTGGTGCCACCATGTTACCAGTGGTACCATCTATCAGAAAAATGTGTTTAGGCCTCCAGAATTTTCTGTGTAGTTTTGGTGCCACCATGGTACCAGGGAACGACGCCTGTCATCTGTCATCTGTCAGAAAATGTGTGTTTGGTATAGTTTTTCATGTTTTCCGGCGTGCTGAATCGAATACAATTACTTTCAACGCTCTGCCAGTCATCCTTACAGCAACTGCTAAATATTAAGCCATAAACCGCTCCGAAAAATATATATTATTGAGCATGGTTTATAGGCAGTGAGCTTATTTTCAAAATTGCGAAATGCGTCTGGTCAGTGGACCCACTAGTATTATCTGATTCTGCATCATATCCTGAATTGAAAGGCACTTGTCTGCCAACTGAACTAGTAGGTTCAGCAGACAAATTTTAAAATGTCAAGTCTATTTGGCAACCAACTTCTGACTTATTTTACCGCGTTTGTTTCCTCTGTTTCTTGATTCTACACTATATCCTGAACTGAAAGACACTTGTATGTCAACTGTCAAGGCCGCATAGGCTCGGGAGACAAATATTAAAATTTTAAATTTTGGAAACAAACATCTGACTCATAAGACTATTGTATTCCCAAATTTAATCCACACAATTTTAGCGATTGTCTCCTTGATTTGTTGACTATTACTGCAAATGCGAGTCGCGCCGAAACGGCGAACGTTTGATTTCGAATGGCACCTGTTTGAATCATAGGGAAATGTGGCAACAGTACAAGTTCTCCTTTAAATGTTTCTTTTAAAATTCTAGCTTCGATGGTATTGTTCATCATATTTTTCAATGAAAGCCTGGTACCTTAGCAAAGTCATGCTGAATTCATAGAGGACCCCTGTTGGTTTATTAGTGGTGGGTGTAAAAATAGGGGTTGTCCAGTGTTTGAGGTTTTGGTGAACATGAGCTTGCGAGGTATCGTTTTCCATGTTTTTCAGAGCACGAAGACCGAATATGAAGTTGATTCTCCTAAAGACCAAAGAGTGAAGAATTGAAATTGTACCTAACGTTCAGCTCCCGGATTCATTTTTTATGGGTCAGAAACCTGGGACATTGACTGAAATCACCATAAATTTGTATAATAACACAAAAAGTAGTATCAACAGGTGAATCAAGACAGTTAAATGGCACTATAATTGATCAAAGATAATTTGTAAAAAAAAAAAAAACGTGTTTTTGAGAAACAATAAATGAACAGCCAACATTTCTGTAGGTAAGTCCAGGACGCTGCTTTGCAGCGTTCCTATATTGAAATATTCAATTCACAATTTTAATTGGTTGAAAAGAAATTGCTGCATGAAACCGAGTTGGTTGTTCCGCAATATTATTTCGTTTCGAGGAAGATGGTGTTTTCGATTTGGTCGATAGGTACATACTTTAGCAACTTGAACAAAAATTTGGTTCGATGTATGTCTATCCGTTTGCGTCCGCAAACCCTTGGCACGCGCATAATATCCTCAGTTCGAATCCGATTTTGGCAACATTTGCGGGCTGGGATATGGGGCATCCTTATAGGAAAATAATAAACCGTTGTTTAATAATTTGCAGAGTTTTTACGTTTCTTCCCGCCAGGTCCTTTTCCTAAATATGCGGTAGAGTCGAAAATTGTATCTACAGTTATTTGCTGTAATGCATGAAGCATAATGTGTAGTTTAAAAATAGTAGAACGAAAATTCCTACGCCTAGTTTGAAGAACCGTTCCTAAAAATGCCATCGAAATCGAGGTCAAAGAATGATAGAATACGACTGTATAACCGACTTTGTACTAACCTAGCTTCTACTAATACTTCTACAAATAGGGAAAAAAGAAGTCGTGAGTTTTTCAAAATTAATAGGTAACGCTTTATTAATAGGTAAGGCTTCCGTACTTGTCCTCAGACAGCAACATGAACAAACACAGGTTAATGAGAAATCAAGTACCTCGATTTTGCGTCTACGCAAGCACAGTGGTCGTACTAATGATCCGAGCGATTTGAAATTCATATGGGACGATCTAGGAGCTACACCACCCCAACTATCACTGAATTTGAACAAAATCGGGCGGCCGCCGCCGGTAACGCCGAGCTTCGCGGAACAAAAAAAGACCCTCATTGGAACCTACCAACCAAATTTCATTAATTTTGGTTTGTGGTAACAAAAGTGTCTGGTACAGCGCGGCGTACAGCGGACGGGCAGAAATTATTGTTTAATCTATTTTCGGATTCTACGTGTCTTGAAACGAAACCGTCAAATTTTGAGGGGGCTAAACTTTTTTCTTTTCCCTCATGTTTGATGCCAAAGATGGACTTCATTAAGATGATTCATGTAAGATGGACCGTTCAGGTAAATCTTATAGATAGGTAAGCTAAAAACTGGAAAAAGTCCTACAATTTTGAGGTTTTTTGGCAGACAAAAGTTGTCCTAAACTCAAAAACGATTATTCGAAATGAAAAGTGTTATAATAGGTAGGTAACTAAAGTTGTAGAGCACCAAATTCATAGGGGACGACCTAGGAGCTACACCACCCCAACTATCTACTGAATTTGAACAAGAGCGGACCGCCGCCGGTAACGCTGAGCTTCGCGGATCAAAATGAACACAACTGGAACCTACCAACCAAATTTAATTAATTTTGGTTTATGGTAACAGCGCAGCGTACTGCGGACGGACAGAAATTATTGGTTCATATATTTTTGGATTCTACATGTCTTGAAACGTAACCATAAAATTTTTAGGGGGCTACTCCCCCCCCCCCCCCCCCTCCAACCATGTTCGATGCCAAAGATGGACTTCAAAATATTTAATTGAAATATTAAAGTTTAGACCCCATTTTTAGTTGCAGGCGTGTGAAACACACTTTTCAGTCAAAATGGAAAAAATTTCCGAGTTTAGACCGTCAATTCCAGCCAAACGGCTGAACCAAATTTGATGTTTAAGACAATCATTCTAAGTAGAATTTAATGCTCTTTAATTTTTGTTCGAGTGAAATTTTCTGTAAGAATCATCGTTTGGATGTTATAAGCCCAAAACTGCACGAAGTGCCAATATTGCACGGTTGTATGATGTACCAATCAACAAGCATGCCATATTTCGAATTTTTAGGATTTTTTTCCCGCTGGTACCTTTTTTCTTTTCTAATTTGACTGGGCTAAATGAGTTGATACTCCAAAAGTGCTCTTCTGACAAGCCCCCATGGCCCTACAGCCCACGAGGGGCTTGGGCTGGTCGACTGATATAACAGTGTTGCCAAATCTCCGGAGGTCACAATGATAGGTCTTCGTCAATTTTATGATATACTGTGTATATTCTCGACTGGCACCAGCGCTGCGTTTGGAAAAACCGGGAACTATCGCCGTATAATTGTTATCCATCTTGCTATGTTTGTGGCACCCATGTGACAATTTTCAAATCAATATATCTGACTTCTCTTATCGATTTACCCCCTTCTGTGTATCGATAGTTGTTGATAATCGATACGTGCAGCACTTCCGAAGCGTTTCAATTTTTTTCTTCTGTTAACCTCCAAACTACGAAGGGATTTCAAAGTGGCACCCTTATACGGATGTCGCATGCACACGGGTGCCACTTTAAATGCAACTTTTCTGTGTGTGGTAGCCACAATGATACCAGGATGTATATATATATATATATATATATATATATATATATATATATATATATATATGTATGTATGTATGTGTCATTCCAGACGATAACTCTCGAAAGAATTGAGATAAAAAGTTCAAATTTGCATGAAAAATCTGGCTTGGCAATCGACAGGCTAAGTTCGTAGATGGGCAGAATCGGGTCACTCTAAGGGGGAGTTTTGGGGAGTCTTAGGGGGGAAAATTACCCATAAATTCCCAAAATGAAACAGTCTGACAAGTGACACCTCATTTTAAAGGTTTTTGTACGCTGAACACGATGGTGAAATCAGAATTGCGATATCTCATTCCGTTCTCAAACTGGAGCACTTTGAAGATGAAGGAACGTGGTTATTTCTTGAGATGTTCTTCCTGGTTCGTCTGCTCTAATCTGATAACGGAATGGGATATCGCAATTCTGACTTCACCATCGTGTTCAGCGTTGGAAAATCTACAAACCGAGGTGTTGCTCGGCAAAAAATGGAACAAAAAATTTGTTAGGTATGTATGCCCATATTTGATGCATTTACCGAATTAACCGAATGGCGTCATACTTGAATACCTATAATTACCCAATAAGTTTAAGATTGCCCATATTTGAATGGGATATCCCAAACATCACATTTTACATGAAATCAGTTATTTCTTCGAAAATTCGCTCTTATAGCCATGCTGCATGACTGTGGTTTTTTTTTATTAGCTCCTGGCTACCAAGAACTAAAAGGGTAGGTAGGTACTATTTCGTTGCTCACTCATCATCTAATTGGAAAAACCTTCTTGTTTCAAATTGCCGATTATTTTGGGCTATTATTCTACATAAATGTTTGTATAAGAACTTCCTTCTAGTTTCTATTCGATTACTATCAATATGGATTAGTTATGCACTATGGTATTGGTTATGTAGGTACCTATTTTTTTAACGAATATGTATGTACATTTAGGTAAAAAATTTGTTTCACGAGAAAATTAGCTGGAACAAGTAGGCAGGAAACCCATGAATTTCGTCACTTTCCGTTCAATAATAGCCCTCTGTAAACTTGATGCATTCATTAGGTAAGTAAGTGGATAGGTACGCTGGTCTGCAAAAATAAATTTTATAATGATCTTCACAGTGATCTTCACACTGTTGAAGATCGACAAGCTTGAGGCGTACGTACATAAAATTACGTTTATGAAAGGTCATCAGGGAAAATCAAACTGTTACAACTCGTAGCTATCAATTTATTAGTATGAGTAGGCCATAATATAAGAGGAACGCACAAAGTTTGAGGAACACAAAGCATACAAAGTAAAAACATAGGAAGTAAGTACTTAACTATGAGTTGACTTATAAAGTGTAAGGGCTCTAATAAGTCATTTATTCCTCAAAAATAAAATAATACTCACTTACTTACCTAGCCCGCGTTGCTTCAAAATTGTAATAATCCTTTTTTCTTCGCTTGCCGGCTGAAAGTTTTAGGATATTCTTCTTTTTACCGTTTATTCACCATGGCTTGAATCCAAAACACGAGAGCAACGAAATTTTAAAACTCAAAAAAAAACAAGCGTGATCACGAGGATGAGACTTTCGCAACACACTTGTAGACACTTGACTAAATACCTACTGGTTTTATTTTTCGAGTTCAGTGGGGGATACGAAGATTTTGGAGGGCGGGTGCGAAGATTCGGGGGACTACGCCCTCTCGCTGTACCTGGTCATGATCCAAAGAAGGGTGGCTTCCCCACCCCTCCCGCCCTTACAGACGCTCGCCTTCGTCCTTCAGCCAGCGTCTCAGCATCAAATTCACTTGGATAAAACTTGCCCCACGGTTTTTCTGTTTCGGTCGCCAATTTTCAATATTTTTTTATGGCGATGGTTCTAAACGATAGTGGACAGTTGCCCCCAGACGGGATGTACATGTTTTTGTCGAAAAAATCAGTCTTAACTATTAATTTTGAATTTTAAAGGTAAAATTTAAAAAAAAAATGTTGAAAAAAAAATTTAGTTTCACTACCCGTGTGTGATTTTCTGAAAGTAACCCAAATAATTTTTCAGATTGAAAATTGATCAATCCGTTGCCGAGTTAGAACGAATTTTCTTCCTCATCTTCCCTCTCACTCCAACAACTGTCGTCCACATTGGCCTTAAGGGGTCTCGTAAATGACCAAATTCACATTATGCGTTGTGGTACTCGTTCCTGTATAAATGTCGGCTCCAAAACTGTCACAGTCTGAAAGTGAAGTGAAGATAACCTATGAAGCATCTCAACTAGGTATACCCTTAAATCCGTATCAAGGTAGATGAACAACCAGCACCAGAGAGACGTAATCTGACCGTCTGAATGATTGAGTAGGTAGGTAGTTTTTTGTTTCTATTTACTTTTTTTTCATTGCAGCTGTTACTACAAGCATGCAAGTGCAATAAAAATCAAGATGAAATTATAGTTTAAAAATTAACTCGTAGATTACCATATTTATATAGTCGTGTGGCGCTTCGCTTTGTGTTTGTGCCACGCAACGCCATCGACGTGGTAGTTTTTACGACTGTGGCTTCCGCGACACCTTACCGATGATTTAAAACGAAGGACTTCTATTTAACAGAGTACTATGAACAATGGTCATCCATCCAAAAAAAGCACTTATGTTACTGAATTTCTTTCCACATTCCTCTACACATTGCAAAGAAGATAAGTACATGATTTTTGACGATGCGGGTTAAGTGACGTTATCCTGAGCACCAATGAACCCCCCCCCCCCCCCCTCCCATTCAATTGTTAATGGCAGTGCCTAACTTGACTGGTACAGAAAGACCCTGATTCAACCCTGCTTTTGTCTTTCAGGAAAAATAAACCTAATCCGTGATAATTATCCATTCCAAGTATGTCGTTGTCTATGTAAAACCAATAGATGATAAGAATTCTACTCACCTACGTCTGACTAATAAAACGGTCAACTGCAATAATATGAATTCTGTACCGTTTGATCCATTTATTCCGGTCCAAGGTGCTAGCCTTCTGTTTCTTCAAGTCTCTTATTCTTCTGACTCCACCCTCGCATACCCTCGAGCACCTATATAACACTTCTGGGCCCTCGTATCCACGGGAATTTCTAGTTTAGTCCTCCTTGTCCAATATCACTTCCATTTCTTTGCTGTACTCTCATCTTGCTATCAGCCTACATTAAATTCTTGAGACCCTTTGCTCCCTTGCGGAGTGAAAGGACCTACGTTAGGTAAGTACTAACGTATAGAATCCTGTACAACATCAGCCGGTAACCCGGTCACTCAGCAGGTAACCCTAGAGACCAAGCGTTACTTCGAGATGTTGGATTCTTTCCCCGAAGCGTCTGATTCAATCCGAACGTCTGGATGAAGATTTTCTCTCGTGTTATTTGTATCTCCCTCAAAATGTATCAGAAGAGCTCTTTTCATCGAGCAAATAAGCTCTTGCCTGCAAAAAGCCGAAATTGGATGAAAAAAGCACTCGGTTTTCATCCCAGACGAATTCCTTCAAACTTAAGACGAATTTAATATTCCAGTTTCCGCGACTCCGCTTCACCAGTTGGTGACTCACCGTTGAATTGTACACCTCTCAAAGCATCGATCGCTTGGTGCGCTTGAGACAGTGACGCATAGGTGGAGTAGGGATCCATGCAATTTGTAAAGTCATTTTCCGAATTTCTTTCACTCCTTTTTCTGTTGAAATGCAGAGATGTCTGTTTTTCAATCTACCACACTTAGGTAGGTAGGTACCACAGGTAGGTGTTCCTACTGATTCATCTAAGAAATGACTACACGATGGTTCAAGTTGTTCATTTGGTGACCAATCGGCACTAGAAGAGTGTTCTGTGGGTTAAACGATAGTTCGTCATTCCCTTGCCAGACAACTGTTGTGGGAGGAAAAACACATTATTGTCTGCTTTCTGATAGTGGTGCAGCTCCCGTGGCCGGGTTATCATTAATTTTTTGCTTCCGAGTCTGCGAAGCAGCGGAAGCCTTGTGTTCACTTTCGTGAGCCAAAAAATTTTTGTCTTCAGAAATCAAAATTTCCACTTGCATTTTGCGTTTCAAAGCCTACTGAACAAATTTGGTTCCGTGTCTGTCGGTCTGTGAGTCTGTCCGCATTTCCTTGTTACAGCCATAACTTCCACGATTTTGAATTGTTTCAGCTCAAATTTTGAGGGATGGTGCGGATAAGGCCCCTTGAGGTCCCATACAAATTTCAACATGATTGATCCAGCGGTACGCCCTGCGCATGCGCTAACGTTAAATTCAACAAACACGCATAACTTTCACAATTTTGATTCAATTTCGCTCAAATTTTCAAGGGTTGTTTGGACAAGGTCTAGTGAGTTCCAGTATGAATTTCAGCATGATCGGACCCTCGGTGCGCTCTGCGCATGCGCTGGCGTGAAATAGATTCAATTTCCTTGTTACAGCCGTAGTAACCAAAGATTTCACCCAATTTCAATGTAATTCTCAGGGATTAAGCGGGTAGGGCCCATTGAGGTCCCATATAAATTTCAACATGATAGAGCCAGCGGTTCGCCCTGCGCATGCGCTCTGTCTGTCTGTCTGTCCTTCTATGCACGGCCAAACGGCTCGACGGATATCGACCAAATTTGGCACGAATATCCAGTAGGCTCCCAAGTTGTGCAACGTCGCATTTTCAATTCCCTGACCATAGCGGAACTATGGTCGACCATGGTCAACTCCTGAATGGCTTGACGGATATCGACCAAATTTGGCACGAATATCCAGTAGGCTCCCAAGTTGTGCAACGTCGCATTTTTAATTTCCTGACCATAGCGGAACTATGGTCGACCATGGTCAACTTCGTTAATTGAAATGGTAACCCCTATTTTTTATCGCGTATTCGTAATCTACGTGAAATTCTATCTACGATCGACCCTTCGGACTACCCCGCGGTCGACCATAGCGCATCCATGGGCCCCTCCATGGTCGAATCCCGAATTGCTCAACGGATATCGACCAAATTTGGCACGAATATCCAGTAGGCTCCCAAGTTGTGCAACGTCGCATTTTTAATTTCCTGGCCATAGCGGAACTATGGTCGACCATGGTCAACTTCGTTAATTGAAATGGTAACCCCTATTTTTTATCGCGTATTCGTAATCTACGTGAAATTCTATCTACGATCGACCCTTCGGACTACCCCCGCGGTCGACCATAGCGCATCCATGGGCCCCTCCATGGTCGAATCCCGAATTGCTCAACGGATATCGACCAAATTTGGCACGAATATCCAGTAGGCTCCCAAGTTGTGCAACGTCGCATTTTTAATTCCCTGACCATAGCGGAACTATGGTCGACCATGGTCAACTCCTGAATGGCTTGACGGATATCGACCAAATTTGGCACGAGTATCCAGTAGGCTCCCAAGTTGTGCAACGTCGCATTTTTAATTCCCTGACCATAGCGGAACTATGGTCGACCATGGTCAACTTCGTTAATTGAAATGGTAACCCCTATTTTTTATCGCGTATTCGTAATCTACGTGAAATTCCATCTACGATCGACCCTTCGGACTACCCCCACGGTCGACCTTAGCGCATCCATGGGTCCCTCCATGGTCGAATCCCGAATTGCTCAACGGATATCGACCAAATGCGGCACCAATATCCGGTAGCCTCCCAAGTTGAACGTAGGCGCATTTTTAATTCCCTGACCATAGCGGAAATATGGTCGACCATGGTCAACTCCTGAATGGCTTGACGGATTTTGATAAAATTGGGCACAAATACCCGGTAGGGTATGGGATTTTTCCGTCGTTTGTTGGTTCCACGATACTGCGTACAGCGAATCTCGGATAGCGAGCGAAGCGAGCGGTCAGGCTAGTTATGTATAATGGACGTAATGTATTATGGAAGTCATGTTATGTATAATATGTATATTTCATGTAATGTTATGTAATGTTACGTTATGTAATGTAATGTTATGTAATATGTATTTTTTAACGTTATGTAATGTAATGTTATGTTATGTTATTTTGCTTCCGAGTCTGTTCTATTTTATAATGGGTCACTCTGATTGTGACGAGGAAGCTCCTGTGCCATCACCTTGGCAGTGTATTTCAGATACGATGATTTTTTCCCTCATATCATCTGAGTTTTGTAATTTGAAAAATGATTGTTATTAGTAGGTTCCTCACTGTTCTGTCGTATTTCCTCATAATAAGATTTGGTGGGTTGTTTTGGAATTTTTCTTGGAATCAGGCCGAAAGGTTGTATGTGCAGAAAGAACAGCTGTGTCCGAGTTAGCAGGCTGTATACTTACTTTATAATAACTGTTGTCTACCTTTGTAACAGTTAACCTGGCATAAATTAGTGCAACAGTTGTAGTCCTCAACAAAATATGATCGAGTTGTGTCTGATGGTTCGTTATCACCAATTTATGTTCGAGGTAGCGAGGTTTTGATTACAACACGGCTCCCAGTCCAGTAACAAGCTTCGTCTCGATCCTCCGCCCTTTCTGTTCCTTCTTTATTTCCAACGCTTGTTTCTCGCGCTTCTTTGTAGCATGTAACGAAGCCTCTCACTCCCCTTTCATATCCATTAAAAAGAAGTAATTAAAGACGGGATTGTAGTATTGTGTTGTAGCTTGAGCGGGACCGGGTATAATCTCATTGTGTGTTGACGCCAATCGATTCGGATGCTGGTGGTCGAACCACTGCCAGCTTGCCTTCGATGATCACAGAGTTAGGAGCTGGGAATGAGAGGTTTTCTCCATTTCAATTTCCCTTCCGCTCTGTTCCCAGTTTTTATCTCCTCTGTCCGAAGTTCTTTCGCGTTCATTTCAAATAAATTTATTTTTCCTTTAATATTCTACCTTTGCTCTTCTTTCTATTTTGTCGGATGGGAAGTTCTGTATTCATTATGAAATGAACTGTGCTGGTACCTGTATTACATTTCAGTGCCCCATTCCTTTTTCTTTCCGAGTCTACCAGTGTCACTCAAGTTGTTGTCACTTTTGAGAGGACATTTCTCTTTTTGTCTCCAAAATCAAAATTGTCAGTGACGTTTCACATTTTAGATATTATCTCTGAACGAATATGGTCTGTCTTTGGGTCCACTATTTCTTGCCACACGCCTAACTTCCTCATTTCAAATCCGATTTTGCTGAAAATTTCGGGGATCATTTGAGTTGGGCCCTAGATGGTCTGCTGTGGATTTCAGAACGATTGGATCACTGGTATTTCGAAATCCGCGGTATCGATACTCCATTTCTTGCGAACCAATGGCCAGTGATATTTTAATGGGATTCACTCAAACTTAGCGAGTGAGCGGTCTTAAGGCACAAATTAATAAATTGATGCACACCTTAGAGAAACCGAACGCAATCAAATAAGAAATTAATTCTATCGTCATAGATGTCCTTCATACACGATCATATTATCGATGCGAGGAAGCTGTGAGCCATTAAACTTGGCAGAAGCTTTCTTTCTTACCTGTATAAAATACAAGTCCATAAATCGTATCTCGTAAATAGGCCTTTTCAAAATTATGCAGTATATGCACACCTATTTATTTCATTTTTGGTTTTTTATTCTGTGAATAATACACCTATGTATTCGCTCAGCAAAAAATTTTTATAACACCCCCTCAAAATTTTTTCTTTTCCGTTTCAAGGTGCGTAGATTCAAAAAATGCAATGTCCGTCCGCCGTACGCCGTCCGCCGTCCGCCGTATCACGTGTACAGGCTTCATTTTTGGTCTAAAAAATTCGTTCTTTCGCACACATGCTCCATTTGGGCCCTAGTTGTGTCCTGAAACTTTTCAGCCCGATCGGAATATACCCAGGGGTGTTATGAGTGAAAATGTGTGTAAAAATAGGTACTTTTTGCGTTTTAGCAACATGTTAGTAAAATGAGCTTTTGAGGTATCGTTTTTCATGTTTTTGGGGACGAGAAGACCGAATATGAAGTCGATTTTGACCAAAGACGCGGAAATTGAGGTTTTACCATTGGCTCAGCTCCCAAAATTGGTTTTTTTTAGTCAAAAACCTGGAAAACTGTCTGAAATCACCATCAATGTGTATACTAACATTAGAAAAAGTGTAAACAGCTGAATCAAGACCATTAAATCGCACTACCAATGATCAAATATGATCTGGGGGGGAAAAAAAAGTGTAGGTACCTATTTCATGTTTTGGGGGCCAAAATTGGTGGAAATCATCAGGAATAGCTAATTCAATCATTCCACATGAAAGAAACAATAAATTTAACTGCCAACAAGAATCTCTAGAACTCCAATAGAATAATAAACCCATGTGACAAGGACTTTGCAGCGTTTTTTTTTAAATGAAAGTAGATTCCATCCTGGTTTATCACCAACCGCACTGCCCGACGATATATATAGTCCTTTTTCTATAATTTTTCAAAGAGTCCAGAAGTTCTGTTGGTAGTCTTACCGCATTTGTCGCACTGTTTGCTTGTTCCGCGAAAATGACTCATGTTTCTTATGAATAACAATTTAGGCACCCTTATCCTGCCGCTTTTTCAAAAACCCTTGATAACATGCATTTTCGCCTATCTGAACCGTGCAAACTGGGTTTCATACAAGAGAAACGTAGACAGTCAAAATTTACGTCAAGTGAGACAAGCTCGTGTCCCCCAGATATACCTATAGCCGTCAGTGTAACCGTAAGCCTCTGCTACGTCGTAACGTTGAGGAACCTTTGAAAGAGCCAAAAATTGTGGTTACATAAGCTGGAGCTCTAACGCTACAGAAAGTTGAATTCTTTCAATTCAACAAATGCACTGCGAAGAAAGGAGGCCTTCCTGTCGTGACTCGTGCTGCTTAGTGTCTTCTTGATCTTAGAAGACATTTTTTTTCACTCGCTTTAAAAATACGAATAGCGAATTTTTGAGGTTTTTTGCCGCAGTCCCCTTGGTATGTTGTGGAGTAGGTCATTAGCCCACACAAAACCTTCTCCTAAGTAATTAAGCTTGTAGTATCAAGTCAAGCTGATTTTAGTTTGTAGTATCACCACTTGAAACGGTATCTTTATTACCTGCTAATCTACATTGTAGTTATTTACCTATCTGAGATGATTATTATAATTGTTTATATACCTAATCTAAAAATTGCATTAGAAATCAGTTGGTTAGAAACAGAACTTCGAACGTTACGATGACTTTCCGTTTGAGCGTGCCCAGATGAGGCAGATTTGGATTTTGAATAAAATCTTATGTCACCATCTTCCAAATCGGGTAAATTGAGTTCAATTTTGCACATGGTCAGTCTGAAACACATTAGGTAAAAACTCTTGTATCTCCATAGATATACGAGAACAATAAGAATAGCAGTATGAAGTAGCATGGAATGATGAGACCAAATGTGTTGTTGAAAGGCTTGCAGCGCAGAAAACTCGTGGTAACAATTCTCTATAATCTCCTTCCTCCCAGTGTGGAGTGTAAATCTGTTCCAAACAGATTTATGATCCTAACGTTCACGTGGCTCCCGTTGATACCGCACAAAGTCATAATATGTGGTTATCTCTTATGTTATTGGGGACAGAAAGAATATACCATCCTCACAGCTCCACTGGTTTTCTCTAGTTTCCAATACTGTCCTTCCAGTGAAACTGAAGAAACCTCTTCTCGGATAGGATTTTTACGAATAGATCGAGTTTGAATCTAGTGGACCGGAAATCGCTACGGTCACTCGGATTCACTGCGATTCGGGTTTTCCAAATGTTGAGATACGTAATGGTGCAAATCATGTTTTAGTACCATAGTTATAACGCGAATGAAACATAGAATTTTGTAATTCTGATCAATGTACACACGAACAGTATGATGATTTTATTAATCGATTTGGTACCTACTTTATCAGTTGTAACAAACATCAGCTGTATTCTGTAGTTAGGTTCAGCCCTACTGTCGACGCCTCCCTACACCCCTTCTGCTAAGTGGATGCTGATGGGCGGCTTCCTGCTTACACCCATGAAGGCGACAATTCGTTTGTCCAAACCATCACACCTACAGTGGGCGCAAAGGCAGTTAGTTGCCTGGTGTACCTATTTGTATAAGCTCTCTCCGATACGGGCTGTTATCCCTATCAGCTTCATAAGTTGGCCTTCCTGGTAAAGTATAGTCTCTCCAGAGTCATCCGTTACTCCGGGCCTTTATTAGGTTGTTGAATGGGTTTCGGTGCGTGAAATCAGGTGGCTGCCACGAGTGGGTCGCCGGTGGTGTAGTGTAAACTGGATAAACCGTGAATAAAGCGAGTAGCTGAAACATCAAAAGACCCGTTTCCCCCTACCGTTAGAAGGTACATTTTGATACCACTTCTCGTGTTCATAACTGGCGTTATTTTGCGCATGAGTTTTTCCTCTCATATTCTTTGATGCCGACGTATTATGAATAGTGGTGTCTGTGTGTGTGTATAATAAGGCTTCTGGCTGACGCGTTCGAACTATCAACTCATTAACAATGAGGTACCTTAGTCTTTTTTTTTCTTTTTAGCCGTAGAGGAAATTCATAAGGCGGGAAAAATAACGAATATTTACCTGGTTTTCAAAATTACGTACTAGCAACACGTAGTGTACCATCCCCGCAGGTCACATTTCAAATGACCGAAACAAGGTATTCAGTTGGCTTTAACGACCCTTTCTTCATTTAATATTGTTCATACTATTTCTAATTTATTGACCCCTACGGTAATATGGCTCATAATAGTCAATTAATAAAAATGTCATGGATACGCTTTGTAAGCATGGATGCGGCTTCTTCAACTGAGTCAGAATTCTATCTGCAGAGTGTCAAATGGTGACAATAAGTGAAATTTTCAAATCTTCACGAATTTCACCAACTAAACTATGAATGTCTTATGCATACCGAAAATAGTTACATCAATCTCTACTTTCAAAAATAACCAATTTAAAAAAAAAAGTGAGTGTATTTGTCTACTACTCCTCATTCATTGATTGGACATGTTCATTATCCAGTATCTACCTCTTCAGAGGTTCAAATAGTCTACTTTTAACTACGGGCTTTTCAGTCATGATCGCAAATTAAAGTATAATTTGGATTTCTTAGGAAAGGATGTTCTCGAATTTTCAAGAAGAATTATTCAACATGAAAAACTGGATCTAGTCATAAGTCCGTCCGTCGTATCATCGATATCTACCTCAATTTTTGGTCTAAAAAAATTGTTCTTTCGAATACAGGCTCCCATTTGGGCCCTAGTTGTGTCCCCTATCTCGGTAGCCCGATCGGAAAACACCCAGGAGTGGCAGGGTGAAAAATGGGTGCACAATTAGGTATTTTTGAGGTTTTAGTGAACTTGGGCTTGTGAGGTATCGTTTTCAATGTTTTTTTAAAAATATTTTTTATGGTGAGGAGACCAAATATGAAGTTGACTTAGACCACTGAGTGAAGGATTGAGGTTCTAACGAAGTTTTAATTCTCAACATTCAATTTCTATGGGTCAAAAACCTGTGAATATGGCTGTAGTCACCAGAATTGTATAATAATAAGGAAGGTAGTATTAACAGGTGATCAAGACAGTTCAGTGAGAATAATTTCAATGATCGAAAATAATTCGTCGGAATTTTTCCTAGTTTTTTCAAGTGCCTTCCCTCCTACGGATGAACGAGGAGGGGTTCCGGGAACAGAAATATCTACTCTTGTGGTTGGGTAATAATCAGTGTTTATAATGAGTAATTGTTGGGTACTTCCTGATCAGTTATGTTCGGAAGGGGTAGTAAATTGTTCTTCCTATCCTGCAGATTTCATGTTTTAGAATTCTTTATCCTGGTTCTCTGTCATTGGTTGAAACTATTACTCTCGTGCAATATACGTTCTAACTTCAGCGAGGGAAACCCATTTATTACCTCCATGAAGATGAAGGGCCCATCTGTGCACATACCTACTTCTACAGGGTAAAACTTGTTTATAACATTCTGTAGACAGGATGGGGGATCCATTTATGTTCAGACTAGTTGAAAGATGGGGATCTTGAGGTTCGGTCGAGAAATAAGATCAGATAGTTTTAGGCCGACGTTTCGATGTATTTGTGCATCATCTTCAGGGCTTAGGTATCATGTGCAGTTGTTCCCAGTGATGACTATATGAACGGCTGCTGTATTGTGATTACTTAATTAATATTGCTGGGTTGTGAAACATTGATGTTGCATTATAATATGAAGAAATAACGTGTGCTGACAGTGGATGCGCAAACATAAGGAGGATATCCATATCTTACGTACGTTTATGCAGTGTGCCCATTGGAAGGGAATAGGCTGTTTTAGAACACTTTTTGCAATGAGAACTGCCCATAATTTTGATGGAAATTTTTTGCATTGTGCTCTGGGGGAATCTTAATAGGGGGGGGTGTCATTCATCAAGTGGTCTTTCTAAACTACGTGGATGAGAAAATCCAGTGATCTTTACGCTCACTGAGATGAGCTAGCGAAACGAGAGTACACAGCTAGTAGTTGAATATAATCCTTGTTGTCACCTCCAAAGCTGTGTACTCGCTCCTCGTTGTGGCGATTTTGGATTTCCTCACGTATCCGCATTTATAACAGGTACGTAATTAAGGAGCAGTAATATTTATCATGGTTTCTAGTTACAGTTACATACCAGAGTAAAATCAGTATTCTTCTCTCGCTCGCATATTTTATCGTTACTAGCTGTTATTTTTCAAGCTGTATTTTTACACCTAAGATGAGTAATTTTTTTCCCTTTATCTTGCGTGACTGCCTTCTGCATCAGCTTCGACAACTAAGGTTTTTTTTTATCTAGAACTCAACCAAAGAGTAACTCACCATTTACTTTCCACCTCTTTTTTCCTTTTTAATCCTAGGCCGGTTGGAAGTGTTAAACCATCTCCTTCCTAGCTGCCCAGTATATAATTATATCGCTTCGTTTCTTCCAGTTGGAGTCGTCATTAAGGGGAAATAGCCCGAAAAAAACTTGTAAAAATATTCAACAGATGGCAACACCGTCCGAGGGCGAATTAATCTTTGCTCTCAGTTCGTGAATAATTGACCGATTTTCAATCAGTAAACTGTATTGGATTCAGAATCAGCATAGAATTTCCGGAAATTGGTTCTGCTGTTCAAAATGTCAAAATTTGTACATCTGGATCACTGGTATTCGAATTTGGCTAATTTTTTCGGAAATCCCAATTACCCAAATTCTAGAGGGTTGTGTCCTGATTACTATGGTTTTTTCAAATTTAAAATTGGACCACTAAAACCCCATCAATTATTCAGAAGGTGATCGGCGAGGAGGTTGGGGAGGAAGGCAGCTCTTGAACGGGGGTAGGCGGCTTCGCAGTCGGGCCCGAGGCCCCGCGGCGCTCTGGTACCTCTGACTTGTAATTCTCTTCCAACAGTCGTTTCTACCCAGCTAACCATAATTGTGTCTACCAAAACAGCCAGTTTTCCATTTATCATTTTCGATACCTAATGAACCTTTGTAATTGAGCATGAAAAATTCCCCCTCCCCCAACCAAATGTGATGGTTTCCGTTTCAAGGTATGTAGAATACGAAAAGAATAAGTAACGCTACAAATTATTATACAACGGTTTATTATTTACCTGTATAGATGATCACTGTTTTCTGAACTCAATACCTACCTTTGTGCTTCCCACAAGAGAGCCCTAAGTCGAGTACTGGATCCAGCCGGGCCATCACATTTCATAAATATCACATTTCATAATATTTCAGAATATATGTTTACTTCGGCGAGGTAAACTTCTCGAGTTATAAGTCCCCCCATTGCCCCCATCGCTCCATTTCCATACCTTTAAGCCATTAGGTACCCATTGACGTATAGTCAGGAATGAAGTCCAATTTTGCTCAAACTCGAAAAAGCCGGTTTCATCATTTTGAGATGATGACGTTAACAGCCAGAGCGTTTATCGTCGTAGAAGGGTGTTTACGGACCCTAAGGGTGATCTTAGTACAAGATCACCCGAAGATATAGTTCTCTAAACATCTAAAGGATATGGTGCTCGAGGGGTGGGGGATGTTCTTTATTTTAAGATCTAAGCCGGACCCAAGCAAATGCCATAATCTTGTATTAGTAATTTAAAACAACAAATCATTCTGAAAATGATTCGCGGAATAAAGAGGCTGATGAAGCCAACCGTTGGCCAACTTCTTGACTCTGAATGTCGATTATGTAGTTTGGTGTTCGGAACACAGGAGAATTTTGATAGACTGCTTTCCGTAAGTGGCTCGTAACGTAGTTGGAAATTTATGAACCCACCATTGAGCCAGTCCCCAGTCCCTACTGCTACCCTGTTTAGTTACCTACATGCTTTTATGAACTTACTGATGGAAATATCGATGGAACGAATCGGGGGACTAACAGCACCTCCCCTCAACATTTCAGCTCATCCCCTTTCATTCCTATCTACAGCAAGCTCATCCCATTTCATTAGTATCTACAGTTACGAGAGTTTCTAGGCATTTGCGCAGATATCTAGACAGAAATCGGAAGATACCAATCAATGTTTCCTGTGGAACACCGACGACAGACATCGATGTTTCAGCTATAGTACCTACTTGTCCCAAAACATCGCACTCCTCTCTTCCCCCTTTAAAGAAGAAAAAGAATGCTCAAACAAGCAGTTTATAAATCTCCCAAGATATGAGGTGTTTCATGAATAGAGTTGGACGAGGGTTGTGAACCTAGCCGGTCGGCCAAACCGCAAGGTCACGGGATATTCAGACCCCATTCGAAGGGAATGGCTTATCATCAGCACCGCCGGCTTTCCGTCTTCGCTAACAAACAAGCTCATCTGCATTACGATGTGATTTCCGAAAGCCCGTGGTACCTATTAATAAAGGTTCACTACTTTTTTCCTGTTTTGTAGAGCCGCCAAACTCCTGTCTCTCCTCAACGTCTTGTGTATCGACCAGGTTTTTTTTCCTCTTCACTAATAAACCGATTGAAGTGGGATCTGGCGGTCTATTTTAGGTGCTTCTAATCTAATCATCGACCCCACAGAGCTTTCACAAGTAAATTGATTTTAAACTTGAACAGATCTGCCAACAGGCCGAAAAACCAAATTGGTATAGACGGAATCACGGAATTCATTTTACGTTTGTTGGTTGTAGCTAATCACGTAAAATAAAGTTTTCTATATTTTGCGGGGGGGGGGGGGGGGGGTCGTCGATATACTGACTGGAGAGAAACTGCTTCGATTTTTTCGATTTGTTGTTCAAATCAGATCTGCACCTGCGTTGGACAGCTATGGACTATGGACTCTAGAGGTCCATACCGTTTACTCCATAATGTCCAAGTCTTAGTCCACAGTGGTAGAATAAAAGCAGTGGGAAAAGGTTCCAGTCGTGCTAAAGGAACATGTCTACTTCTATGGAACATAATTATATTCCTTTGTTCTGCTCACAACTTTGAACAGCCGAAATATTTTGTTATTCAAGTGTTTATTGTGTCAAGTTACCACATTATTCTTGTTTGTTTTACCGCTTCTTCCAAATTATGGACAATTTTTGAATAATTATTACTTACTAATTATTTATTAATAGTAAATTATAATAATTAATTAATATTCAATTAAAAAATAATAATATTAAATTTTTTACCCAAGAAACAGTATTTGTGGCTGTTGAAATTCCTTCTTCTTCTTCTGTCTCAACGTTCTGTCTCGTTTTTAATATACATTTTTGGTTTATTATTTTCAGTAATGAACCTGTGGAATCGAGCGTGAAAATTTGTTTTAAATTTATTTTGGTTTCGGTTTCATGGTGAGTAGTATCCGAAAGTGGAATAGAAACCGCTTCAAATTATTACACTACGGTTTATTATTTACCTTTATAGATGCCCCTTCTGCGCAGATCACTGTCTCGTATGGTCAATACCTACCTACCTTCGTACTTCCACCACGAAAGCCCTAAACGGAGTACTGGAGCCAGCCCGGGAATTACAGTTTCATAAAAATGCGCGGGATTCAATAATTCAGTCATTAATAATTATTTGTTGATTTCATGACGCATAACGTTTCTTATTTCGATTTAGGGGTTTCCTGGGAGGAGCTCGAGGGTAGGTATTGACCACAGAAAACAGTGATCTACCAAGAAGGGCATCTGTACAGGTAAATAATAAATCATTGTGTAATAATTTGCAGAGGTTTATTAATTGTAGCCATTGTTGGGCGGGGGGGGGGGGGGGGAGATTTTATTTGTTACTGGGGAGGCCCAGTATTTATATCTCGAAAAATCCCATCTTCGAACCCTTCGTTTTGTTTGCAGTGTCAATCACTGGTAAAATTTGAAATTGTTCATGATGTTATACATAGGCACATTCAACATTATTTGTTAAAATATAGGGGTGTATATTGATGTACTGATTCGAATCCAACAATTCTTCTAAAATCTATTTACTACAAACTTTGAACCCACTGCTAGTGTATGGATGTGGTTGGTTTATGGTTTTCCTAGTTGTTTTTGAACCCACTGCAATAGCGTGCTGTAGCTAGTGTATGGGTGTGGTTGGTTTATGGTTTTCCTAGTTAGGATGTCCGTTTAGTGCTCCTGGTATAGGGAACATTCACCAATATGTTACATTCCTCCAATACTGGTGAAAGTAACAGTGCTGTTGCCACTGTCGATAGTGGAATAGCAATATCGATACCAAAATACATTCATATCGGAAGAAATCTTCTATGCTCATCGATCGGTATCGATCTTCCGTAGGAAATACTGTTGAGCATTGTCATTACTAACAATAAATGAGGGATGATGACATGATCTATATGGCAAAAAATACGATTTCTTCAAAGTATACACTCTCTACTGTCAGGTAATCTGGTTAAAATTGTTGGTGTTATCCAGATTATCGGGCTCGACGTCCTTTTCGGTCACTTGTTATCTTAGGGGCAGTTTCTTCTGAGAATATCAGTACGCGCGTCAATAATTGACGCGCGTACCTTCAAGACACTTAACAACACACTTATTGTGTTTTGAATATGTGGTTTGAACTAGTGGAGATCCGGTTCTATGATACTGTGGGATTACCAGAATTTGCTATTTCATACTATTTCGTACAGATACTATTTTATTTCTCTGGAGATTAAGACAACTGTGTTATTCGGAACTACTGAATAGTTATTTATATTCTATCTATGAACGAAGGAGCGCTAAGAAAACCGAAAAACAAGCGAATAAGAAGACTGTTTACACGGCAGAACAAGTAGGGTTTACCCCCCCGGCTGGGCTCTCTGGTCTCTGGTACTGACAGGTACGCCCATTCTCGAGGGGCGCCTGAGGACATGTACCAAATTTCAACCCTCGGGACCATCAGGTGCCAGAGTTATGGAAGTTTGAAAATTGTTCTCAAGTTTGTCTACTGTTAGTATTGTCGCTCTTGTTATTCTCCTTTGACAGGGCTGCAGCCTCACAGACAAAACTGATCTAACTGGCATTTTGCAAACAAAACACATTCGTTATGATCCAACGTAGTGCTTTTTGGCCCCCCCCCCCCCCCCCCTTAGTGGGGTATGCGCCTGAGTCACAAAAGCGGTTTATTTATTTATATTTATTTTTTTAAATGAAACTAGATTCCATTCTGAGAACTTCTATTTCAACCGCACTGTCATGTGATTTATAGGTCTTTTTCTGTGATTGTTTAAAATTTCTAGAAATGCTGACGTCTGAGCGGACAGGAGGGTTCCGTCCAGGCGAGAGGGGTGCAATGACGTTAGAACTTCTGGAATCTTTGAAAATTCATAGAAAAAGAACTACTTATCGCAGGACAGTGCGGTTGGTGTCAATTTCTCAGGGTGGAATCGACTTCCATTTAAAAAACGTCGCCAAGTTAGGTGGGCAGTATAGCTTCCTCACGTATTGTCACATGGAAGTATAGAATCAGTTGGTAGATTTTTGATTATCTCAATTGTAGAGCTACCATTGGTCCGACGGCAGTGAAATTCATAGGGGGCCATGTAAGGGCCTACAAGCACAATCCCTAGAAATTTCACTAAATGGATAGATTGGACTAAAATGGATTTCACGTTTGCGCATGTGCAGGCGAAAGTTACGTACTTCAACAGTGAAGTATGGGACTCTGCGGCCCGACCCCCACCTACCATTCAAACCTCATCGCTTAAGGGTAAATGTCATGGATTTTAGTAAGAAATATTTTCAATAGATGGCTGCACCATCGGGGGCAATCTAATATTCGGTTTATCTCTTGAACGGGCCAACCGATTTTCAATCTGTAAAATGTTCTGTAATCCTTATAAACAACCACAAGTGCGGACATTCAGTTTTGAATTTTAAAATTTTTTTTTCATGGAGTTCCCGAAATTATTTTACTTAATTTCTACCTTTTTAAAAAAAGCAACTAGTACTTTGGTAGGAAAAAAATCGAAGAATTCAAATCCGCTTTCAGATTGAAGATCGGATCATTAGATCGAACGGCATCTGGGAAAATCACTATAACAATGGGGCCTATTGTTAGCCCTCTAATCCTCTACCTGGGCCCACCTTGCAACGATGCCTTCCCTTTCCTGTTGATTTGAGCTAGCAGGCGGACTGGGTTCACATCTAGGAGTGTATTTTTCCTTCTACATCTATTTCTTCAACTACAAGATTTGCTTGGCAGAAATAGTTGGCTGCTGGATCAAATCAGGATACAGCCAAATTTTGGCTGAATCCTGTCAGGGTATCAAGAAGGGCGTTTGGTTTTTAGCATCTGACTGGTATCTAGTTTTCTTACTATGATTTCATTTTCTAAATTATTACTTTATAAGTACCTATGTGACTGGAATTTCCATAATAAGCCATTCAGTAACTATTGATTTGCAGGGTTCTCATAGTCCACCAAACCCTATGAAGCCATGAAAAAAATCGCCGTAAAATGAAGGAAGTTCAATAAAAGGTTCAGGCCACAACTATATATTATCAGTTTCGAGGTTCACAAGTGACGCCTATGGAAACATCACTCACAACGACCGAAGATAACATATATGTTGAGAATCATCAATATAATAGCAATAACAATAATTCAAATGCAATAAAAATATCAATAGAATAATAATAACAAGAATACAAGTACATGAAAAATAACTTGCTATTGGAATAATAATAACAAGAATCTAAAATAACAAGAGTGCCAAGGATTTTTCATTTGAGCTGACGAACGGCACGATTTCAATGAATTTTATCCAACCCATTTATATTATATTGGTCCAACCCGTGCCTATCCGAAAAATCTGCCACCATTTTTCGGGTATACTTATGGGCGTCATAAGGAATTGGCTACATAATTATATTTCCATGTGTTCAACAGAACACTACCGTTAACATTTTGTGAAACTCATATGGAACCTTCAGTGTTTCATTCTAGATCCACCCTCCAAATTTGAATTCTTTGCTACGATTATAAGGTAGTTGTGGGCCAACACTGAGCGGCATCTCTGTACCCATCCACAAAGGTACTGGTAATATGAAGGTGTGTGGAGGGGAGATATCAATATTATAAATATATGTGAGGCATTTGACCAAGCAACCCTTACTCAGATTAATCTCGCTCTGATGAAAAAGCGAGACAGTGGGGAACAGAGCTGGAATAATACCCGTATTATAAAGATTCGTCAAGCAACGTGGCTATTATAAGCGAATTTTTGCAGTTTTTTTCAACTTCTAGTCATTTACATTAATTTCTGAACCCCTCTCCCCCCCATCTAAAACCACCTGCCGTTTTGGAAATCGCTCACCTTCAAAAAAATATTACATTTATATCACCAGTCACTACACAATTACAGGTTTTGGGTCAGATTTTGCAATTTTGGTGATTTTTACCCATTTTGAATCCCTGAAACCCCACTTTCCCGACAGCATTATTAAACGTTGCAAATTATTACAGAACGGTTTATTATTACCTGTATAGATGCCCGTTTTTGCGTAGACCACCCCCAGGAAAGCCCTAAATCGAGTACTGGAGCCCGGGAAATGTTTCATAAAAATGCGCGGGATCTAATAATTCAGTAATTAATTTTTTGTAGTTATTTATGAAGCATAAGGTAAATAATAAGGTAATGAAACGTCATGTAAGAAACCGTTGTGTAATAATGAGTTAGTGGTCGATTTATATGTAATTTTTCGTCGCCTTGCCTAATGTTACAATGTCTCTTCATGCCGTCAATGCCTCTTCTATACGATTTTTAGAGTAAGTCCGGGAATCTTTTTGCAAACCACAAAGCCGTTTTGTATAATTTTTGATCACGTGATTGGCGCATTCAATTTTTGTCATATTGCGTCCATACGAAACATTTTGAGAAATTTTGACAAATGCACTGGAGTCCCCATCCCCTATCATATACCTATGTATATTCTGCTCCATGGTGCTTTTCACATATCAAGGAACATTTTTCCGTGTCTGTCTGTGTACAATCCCTGATGAAGGCCATGAATGCCAGAAAACAAATGGCTGTCACCAGCTGAAATTTAGAGGGCAGGTGCAGGTCGGGTCACTGATAGTCCCACCTCAAAATCATTTTAAAAAATACTGCTTTGTTAGTGGATGCGCGAACGTGCAATCCTTGTACTGCCCACAACTACCTTATAATCGTAGCAAAGAATTCAAATTTGGAGGGTGGATCTAGAGTGAAACAGTGAAGGTTCCATATGAGTTTCACAAAATTATAACGGTAGTATTCTGTTGAACACATGGAAATATAATTATGTAGCCAATTCCTTATGACGCCCTTAAGTACCCGAAAAATGGTAGCAGACTTTTCGGATAGGCACGGGTTGTACCAATATAATATAAATGGGTTGGATAAAATTAATTGAAATCGTGCCGTTCGTCAGCTCAAATGAAAAATCCTTGGCACTCTCATTATTTTACATTCCTGTTGTTGTTATTCCAATAGCAAGTTATTTTTTATGTACTTGTATTCTTGTAATTATTATTCTATTGATATTTTTATTGCATTTGAATTATTGTTATTGCTATTATATTGATGATTCTCAACGTTATCTTCGGTCGTTGTCAGTGATATTTCCATAGGCGTCACTTGTGAACCTCGAAATTGATAATATATAAATGTGGCAATATATAGTTATAGAGTGCAATTTTGCCTGAACCTTTTATTGAACTTCCTTCATTTTACGGCGATTTTTTTTATGGCTTCATAGGGTTTGGTGGACTATGAGAACCCTGCAAATCATTAGTGGATGCGCGAACGTGCAATCCTTGTACTGCCCACAACTACCTTATAATCGTAGCAAAGAATTCTAATTTGGAGGGTGGATCTAGAGTGAAACAGTGAAGGTTCCATATGAGTTTCACAAAATTATAACGGTAGTGTTCTGTTGAACACATGGAAATATAATTATGTAGCCAATTCCTTATGACGCCCATAAGTATACCCGAAAAATGGTGGCAGATTTTTCGGATAGGCACGGGTTGGACCAATATAATATAAATGGTTTGGATAAAATTCATTGAAATCGTGCCGTTCGTCAGCTCAAATGAAAAATCCTTGGCACTCTTGTTATTTTAGATTCTTGTTATTATTATTCCAATAGCAAGTTATTTTTCATGTACTTGTATTCTTGTTATTATTATTCTATTGATATTTTTATTGCATTTGAATTATTGTTATTGCTATTATATTGATGATTCTCAACATATTTGTTATCTTCGGTCGTTGTGAGTGATGTTTCCATAGGTCACTTGTGAACCTCGAAACTGATAATATATAATATAGTGATTTGAATTCTTCGATTTTTTTCCTACAAAAGTACTAGTTGCTTTTTTTAAAAAGGTAGAAATTAAGTAAAATAATTTCGGGAACTCCATGAAAAAAAAATTTTAAAATTCAAAACTGAATGTCCGCACTTGTGGTTGTTTACAACGATTACAGAACATTTTACAGATTGAAAATCGGTTGACCCGTTCAAGAGATAAACCGAATATTGGATTGGCTCATTTTGAAGCACAACGTGGTGGCGGTTCTTGGAACTAAACCCGGGACATTTACCCTTAACGACGATTTCTAGGGTAGTTGTGGGCTCTAGAAGGATTTCATGTTGGCGCGTCATGTTACCGTACTTTTTCTATGAACTTGATGTGGGACCGACCATCTATCCTCCAACCCGCGCCTGCCTACCCTCCACATTTCAACTCACTAAGATTATTTTTTCGGGTAGTTATGGGCGGTACAAGGAATTGGCCAACATTTCGTATTCGCGCATGCACATCCGAATGTTACAGTCAGAATTTGATGAAATCTATATGGAACCATCAGTGTACCATTCTGCATCTGTCCTCCAACTTTCACTCTTTTCGACGATTTACGGGGTAGTTATGAGCTTTATAAGGATTTCACGGATTTCGCGCAGACGAAAGTTACACCAGCCACACCCGCACCTGCCCTCCGAATTTCAACTTATTAAGACCATTATTTCGTGTAGTTTTGCCCGGAACTGGGAATTGACCACAGACACGGAACCAGATTATGTTCCTTGACATCTGAAACGTAAAATGCGTGTGGAGATGTTCATTTTGGAGGACATAATTTTTTCCGATCTTGCACTTAACATGTTATATTTGGATAATAATTTCAACATTACAACGATGGTATTGCAATAAGAATACCTAATATTTCACCATTAATCACTTTATCACCCTTTGAGGATCGTTCTGTTGAATCCATCCAGCAGCACTGGCAACCGTGGTCCGAGACCCCGGACAATAGGGAGGGCGGTAGGTTTTCAGTTGACTTGCCACCCAGTTGATGGAGGGAGGTTTGGGCCTGTTCTGGCTGTGCCATCAGGCGGCTTCTATCCTCCCCATTAAAGGTTTGAGTTCAGCTCCGGGCCCCACGGCGCCCCCATGGTCGGCCGGCCACACGCTGAGCACCCTCTCTCCTGAATGCAGGCCATATAAACGATCCTCCTGTTTGGGCTCGCGCGGTCATCTACTCGAATATGAATTCTGGGTAGCCTACCCTTTTGAGATCTGCTGCTGACCCACTGTGCCACACACCACGCCAGGTGATGGTTGCACCAATCACCTTCAGCTGGCCAGGCAGAATGTCTGCCAGTCCTGCTGCTGCTTGTAGCATCTCATCCACCTGGCACTTACGGATCTCGGCGGTATTGACGCCAGCGAGGGATCCGGATCTAGAGACCACAGAGACATCAATGATGAAGGCCCCTCTCGGTGTCACCACCGCTCCGCTCCACTAGGTGGAAGTGGGGATCAAGCCACACCGGCAATCCTTTGCGTCGTGCATAACCATACAAGTCCAGGGCAGAATTTTGACGGGCGCACCTAGGTCACACCATAGGGGGGCAGACCTGGAGGACATGAGCAGCCGTTTCGTTCATGTTGTGACAACCGAACTAATCACTCGCGAGGAAATCGTGGAAACCCATTTCAAAGAAAAACGGAGTTATTGAAAAAATAGTCTGTTTCCACTAATACAAAAAAAACACTGTTATACCAGTTTCGGTGATCAAAACATCGTCAGTAACAAACAATAACTGAAGGCACATTGGAGAGGTGACCTTATAAATACTCAATAAGTGAAATGTGGTCGAAAGGGATTGGTTGTGAAGAAGAATGGTGAAGGGAACAAAGGAAGGGGGGTCGATTCTGATTGGTTGTGAAGAAGAATGGTGAAGGGAACAAAGGAAGGGGGGTCGATTCTGATTGGCCCAGGAAGAGAATGCCAAAAAGTGAAAGGAACATGGAGGGGGGAGGGGAGGAACCAAGCTGTTACAGCAATGAACTCAAGAATGGAGAAAAACTTAAAGGAATTACATCATTCAAAGATTTACCGAACCTTATCACTCTTAGTAATTTCGAATTTTTCAAGTACACCCAACATGCTCCCTTTAAGCAGAAATGAAGATATTCAATGAACTGTCTGCAAGATCAAAATTGAAGCCATGACTGGATTCATTCAAGTGACGTGCAAAGGCCGAATCTCCCTTGTTATCCCTGAAATCTTTTTCATGTTCCTTTATTCTTTCTCTAAACTTCTTACCAGTTTGACCACAATAGCATGATGATAGTATGAGTTTTTCTCCATTATTGCATTCATTTCTGTTGCAGCTTGGTTCCTCCTCTCCCCCCACCACTTTTACCTTATGTTCCTTTCACTTTTTGGTATTCTCTTCCAGGGCCAATCAGAATCGACCCCCCTTCCTTTGTTCTCTTCACCATTATTCTTCACCGCCAATCAGAATCTAATAATATTATTCTCTTTTAGAACGGAAAAACAAAGATCTGTATTTGAACATTTCATGATACACAATGAACTCACAAGACAAAATTTTTTTCTATAAGACCGCGTCTCGAAAACCAACCTATATTAAACAATTATGAATGCCTCAGAGTCAGTAGAATTACCACATTGTAGTTCAACCATACCACTGAGCTGATGGAGTCTAGGTTTATGCAGAGGCTTAGTCAGCATGTCTGCAACCTGGTGTTCCGCAGCGACTTTGCTGACACTCAGTTCCCCCTCTGTAACCATTTCTCTGACATAGAAGTGCCGAGTCTTGATATGCTTGGTTCTACGATGGTATCCTGGATTGTGTGCCAACTTGATTGCTGCTTCGTTGTCTACATGCAATTCTGGTATTTTGGATAACCCTGTGATACCACTGCAGAGCCGTTTCAACCAAACAAGTTTTCTAGTAGCCTCGCTTGCAGCCACTATTTCAGCCTCAGTCGAAAGCGCAACTGATGGCGGCTTTTGGCTCAACCAGCTAATAGCACCACCAGAATACATACATATGACTCCGGTTGTGGACCTTCCAGACATCTCATCTCCCCCCAGGTCCGCATCACTGAATCCCTCTAAAACTCCTGTTTTGTAGTTCCTCTTGTAAGAGATTCCGTGTGCTACCGTTCCTTTAATGTATCTCAGTAGCCTCTTCACCAAAACAACGTCAGAATGTTTTGGACTCTCCAGTGACCTCGACGCAACACCAACAGCATACGCTATATCCGGCCTTGTACCTACCATCAGGTAGGTACATCAACGCCCCAACAGCCTGACGATATGGAAAATTAATATCTTCTGCTGTGTCGTCTTCAGTAACTTTCATGGGCGTATTCACTGGGTTGCAATCGCTCATCCCAAATCGTTCCAATAGTTTCTTTGCATAACTCTTTTGGCTAATTGTGATCATTCCATCAATTGTTTGATTAATTTCTAAGTCCAAGTAGTATGATACTGGCTTCTTAGTGATCTTGAATTCTTCCCTCAAAGAATTCATGAAGGCTTCCAACTGTACTTGGTCTGAGGCTGCCACCAGCCCATCATCTACATAGAGGGCCAAGAAGTTTTCCTCCCCTCAATCTCTCGCAGAAATAAACATGGATCAGCATCACTAGCCTCAAAACCGACATTTTTAGACACAAATCTTTGATTCCAACAACGTGGGGCTTGTTTCAAGCCATAAAGGCTTCTTTGTAGCCGACAAACGCGACCCGAAGCATCACCATACCCTTCAGGTTGACGCATGTAAATTTCTTCTTCTAGTTCACTGTACAGAAATGCAGTGGACACATCGAACTGACGTAGACATAACCCCTCATTAGCTGCTATGCTCAACAACGTCCTGATGTTGCCGGTTTCCGCTACAGGGCTGAATGTCTGATCATAATCTGCTCCTTTCTTTTGCGAAAAACCCTTTATGATCAACCATGCCTTGTATTTGTCTACCGATCCATCGGGATTTCATTTTATTTGATACACCCACTTACATGGTATGGCCTTTCTCCCTTTAGGCAGAAAATCAAGTCTCCAAGTGTTTTTAGAATGAAGTGAGCCAATTTCGCTTTCCATTGCTCTGTGCCATTTTTCCTTTTCTGGTGAATTAACAGCATCCTGATATGACGCAGGCTCGTCCACTCTGCGACAGTAGTCATTATGTAGTCATCAAACCGCTTTGGAATTGAAAGTTTACAATGATCTCCAAGTTCCATATTCGTAGCAGCAATATCTCTTCTGTGTTCTCACATTCTTCGTCTTGTCGTATATTCTCACCTTCTTCAACTTCTCGTATCTGCCTCGATGAGATTTCTTCTTGCGCACTCTCATTTGCCCTCAGTGTAGCTCCTGGATCTAATAGTTCTTCTTTAAACACAACGTCCCTAGACCGTATTATCCTATTGTTGCTCTTACACCAAATCCTATATCCTTCATTTCCATCATATCCAACCAAATTCCTTTGATAGCTTTCGGGTGAATGCTGCTTAGGGACATGTGCATAGCAAATAGAACCAATTATACGGAGTTGTTTGATGCCTGGGGTTTTCTTAGTCCATAGTTCATAGGGAGACTCCCCTGGAACGCTAGAAGGCCCTGTGATATTCAAAATATAGGAAGCAGCGTTGATTATCTCAGCCCACAGCCCCTGGGGTATATCTCCATGAGTGTGCATCAAGGTCCTTCCCATCTCCACTGGTGTCCGGTTCTCCCTCTCACTGCAGCCGTTTTGTTCAGGAGTGTATGGCATAGTAAATCGTGTTCTGATACCATTTGATTCCAAAATATGCTTGACAGTCGCATTGTCAAACTCTCCTCCATTGTCACAGAGAAATTCTTCTATGGCATGCCCTAATGCTTTTGCTTCCTCTAAGAACACTTTCAACTTTTCAGGGACCTGTGCTTTGAACTTAATGAAATATACAGCTTTGAACCTCGAAAAATCGTCTTTGAAAAGCACGTAATATCTGTTACCTGAAAGAGAGTAGGTACCTATGGAAAAGGGCCACATACGTCTGGATGTATTAATTCGCCTGGCCGAGTAGCTTGCTCACGAGAACCGAACTTCAATCTGTGCGACTTCCCATATATGTACCCCTCACATAGCTCACTATCTAAATCGACTTTTATTCCTAATTCATCATACATTTTCTTCTTGACGTATTGTTTATTTTGGTGTCCTAACCGTTCATGATAAAGTTGAAGCAAGTTCTCGTGACACCTCATTCACTTGCTGACTCGAGTATTCTTCAAAACCACCTTGAAAAGCCCTTCATGTCGTTTCCTTTCACCAATCCACATTACATTATCGTTAATTTTTGAAATAGCAAATTTCTGGTTTGGGTATGAACGTACTATTAGGATTCCTGTCTTGAGCAGCAAGAACTGAGAATAAGTTTCTGCTAAGTTTTGGGACATACCAAACATCATGCAGCGTGATTGTCTGAGTCCGATCGTAGATATCTGCCTCCACAACAACAGTGCCTTTTCCTTTTGCTCTAACTGATCCTCCATCCGCCGTTTTCACACAATGTGGAGCGTTAAATGGTTCAAACGTTGCAAATATATCCCTTCTATTCGTTACATGATTCGTAGCGCCATTATCGACCCACCAACTGTGGTTATCTGCAGCACACAAAGAGTGGAGAAATGCTGATTCGGCTAAAATTGACATATTAATACCAGCAGCCGTTTCGCCGTCCGCGTTCTGAACCCTGGGTCTACCATCAGCTATCCACTTTCTGCAATGCCTCTTTATGTGACCTACCTTATTGCAATAATAACACGAATAGGAAGACCTTCCTCTTCCTTCCAGAGTAGGTGCCTTCTTAGTTGACTGTAAGTGATAGAAATGTACCGCTAAAATCTCACGACTAGCTTGTGCATCCTTCCTTAAAGACCTTTCAAAAGCACACAGCTGACTACTCAAGTTTTCGACAGTTCGCTCAGTTTTATTTATTAGCATCCAGCTTATTCTTCAGTCAAAGTATCTAAAATTTTGCACACTAAAATTAAACTTGGAATCTCACATTTGCAAATAGTTTTTTCCCTAGCAAGTTCTTTCGTAAATGAATTCCACAAATTTTTCAGTTTCGACATGTGAGTAGCCATATCATCCCCGACGTCTTTTTTTAAAACTGAAAAACTCCAAGCATTTGTCATATACCTTGTCTTCACTCATACTATCGTAAATACGATGCAACTCTACAAACTTCATGAGCAGACGTGAACCTCATCACCTTTTCCACCGTTTCTTGTCATATGAGTGGTTAAAACGAGCAAGGCTGCGCTGTCTACCTTCTCAAACTTGTCATTTTTATTTCATAAGCTTTTACCTCTTCCGAGCTGGGTTCAGGTGAATCAGGAAGAGTCGGCTTCACGTACTTGCCTTCGACCACATCAACCGCCCCTGGAATCCCTCTCAACAGGGCTATGGCTTTATACCTCCAAGTCATCCAGTTAGACCGACCTTCAAGACACCCGATATTAAACTTTATGTTTTCCATGCATGAGAATAATTCGTACAGAGCACCTATACACATGCTAGACCCATAACCTGATGATATTATTGTCTTTTAGAACGGAAAAACAAAGATCTGTATTTGAACATTTCATGATACACAATGAACTCACAAGACAAAATTTTTTTCTATAAGAGAGCGTCTCGAAAACCAACCTAGGATACCATATTAAACAATAATTATGATAGTGCCTCAGAATCATAATCCCAACAGAATCTACCCCCTCCTTTGTTCCCTTCACCATCTCAAAATTTGATGTTTTACGTTTCAGGATAATATATTATGTAGAATTCGAAAATGCAATAAAAAAATTTCTGTCCGTACGCCGTACTTAGCACTTTTCTTAGTTACCATAAATCAAAATGAATGAAATCTGGTTTGTAGGTCCCGATCGGGGTCTAGTTGGTGCTCGTAGGTCGGCGTTACTGTCAGTCGTCTCTGAGGGGTGAAGAATAGGGGTTGAAATTTTCAGAACGCCGTAGCTCGAAAACTTTCGATAGAAGGGTATGGTTTTTTTAACGTTTTTAAATTGATCTTGAACTAAGGAATTCTTTAGACCACCCGGAGCATTGTATGTCCAGCCACTCGTTTGCACCGAAAAGCTTCGTCAACATGATCGTGAATCAAACGTTATAAATCCGGCCCAGATATCATCGCTAGGGAGCACCTGGTTATAATCAAGGATGGCTGTATGAAGTCGAGTTGGTAGTTCTGTGATGGTATGTCGTTTGAAAAATGATGGTTCCTGTGGATTTTGTTTATAGATACTTTTTCAACATGAACAAACGTTGAAGTATTATTGGGTAAATTATTACACAACGGTTTATTATACTATACGCAGAAGGGGCATCTATACAGGTAAATTATTACACAGCTTTTTATTATTTACTTTGTTTCATGAACAACTACAAAAAATTAATGATTGAATTATTGAATCCCGCGCATTTGTATGAACCTTTAATTCCCGGGCCGGTTCCAGTACTCTTTAGGGGTTTCCTGGAGGGAGCTCGAGGGTACTAATAACAGAAAACAGTGATCCTCGCAGAATTCTATACAAGTACAGTGATCTATACAGGTAGGTAATAAACCTTTGTGTAATAATTTGCAGCTTATTTTTTTACATTTTTTGTTCAAGGCTTAGTGAACATGAGCTTGTTAGGTGTGATGAATTTAAATTGGCGTATTTCATCACGAGTGATGTGAGGATATGCCCAGGCGGGTTATGAGCGAATCACCACCCTTTCCTGGGATCTTTTTGGATGTTGTTGCCTAGGAGGTTATGGGCGGACCACCACCTTCATCTAGGATCTTTTTGGATATGCCCAGGCGGGTTATGAGCGAATCACCACCCTTTCCTGGGATCTTTTAGGAGATTTGGCTGTTGGCTATGGGCGGACCACCACCATGCACAGCATCTTTTAGGAGAGGAGAGAGAGAGACGAGGTAAGGAGGAGAGAGAGTAGTCAGCGACTAGAGGATACCGTAGAATGAGGAAAAAGAGGCAGGCGCTGTGGTTTTATAGACCCCTCCGTAGCCGTCTCCCACCATCCCCTAGTTGGTAGGGGATGGTGGGGAATCAGGCTGGGCTTTCATCCCCTGTGTCTTTCGTCCCCACTGCTGCGTGTTTATTTGTGAGATCTTAAAGTTTGCGAATATAGTGGTTGTGGGTCTGGGAGGATCAACGACATAGGTCCCCCCAGATTGAGCAAGGAAACAAAGTAGCGAGGCTGAGGGCACGGTAGCAGATTGACATGGCTGAGGGCTGGTGGCAAACTGGGAGGGCTGAGGGCATGGTAGCAGGTATACAAGGCTGAGGGCTTGGCGCTTATGACTAGTTAACAATTGGTTGCTTAAGGAGAAATAGCCCGAAAAAAACTTGTAAGAATATTCAACAGATGGCATCACCGTCGAGGGCAAATTAATATTCGCTCTCAGTTCGTTAATAATTGACCGATTTTCAATCAGTAAACTGCATTGGATTCAGAATCAGCATAGAATTTCCGGAAATTGGTTCTGGTGTTCAAAATTTCAAAATTTGTACACCTGGATCACTGGCGTTCGAATTTGGCTAATTTTTTCGGAAATCCCAATTACCCAAATTCTAGAGGGCTGTGTACTGATTACGACGGTTTTTCAAATTTAAAATTGGGTAACTAAAACCCCATCAATTATTGTCCAGACGGTGATGTGCGAGGGGGTTGGGGAGGAAGGTGGCTCTTGAATGGGGGTAGGCGGCTTCCCAGTTGGGCCTGAGGCCCCTGCGACGCTCAGGTACCTGACTTGTAATTCTCTTCCAACAATCGTTTCAACCCAGCTAACCATAATTGTGTCTACCAAAACAGTCCAGTCCAGTTCCATTTATCATTTTCAATAACGAACCTTTGTAATTGAGCATGAAAAATTCCCCCCTCCCCCAACCAAATGTGATGGTTTCCGTTTCAAGGTATGTAGAATCCGAAAATAGAATAAGTAACGCTACAGATTATTATACAACGGTTTATTATTTACCGGTATAGATGATCACTGTTTTCTGAACTCAATACCTACCTTTGTGCTTCCCACAAGAGAGCCCTAAATCGAGTACCTACTGGATCCAACCGTGCAATCACATTTCATAAATGTGCGGCGGAATGAAATTATTATTTGTATATATGGTTTTTATTCTATAAATTATTTGCTGTTATTCGTGAAGCGTAGCTAACGTTCGTTCAGATTAGTAAACCAACTACCTATAAAAAAACCCAAAACAACCATCATTCTTCAAACAAAGTATCACGATACAACCAACTCGATTTCATACAGACATGCGTAATAAATTATAATCAGGTGTTCCCTAGCAGTGATATCTGAGCCGAATTTATATCGTTTCATTCACGATCAGAAGTGTGACTGAAAGTCAGAGAGTGTGGGCTTTTCGTTGACCGAAAATTTGGATTTTTGGGTGCGTCACCCGATGGCTGGATTGAGGGTGAAAATTCAATCATTGAAATTAAATGCCCTCAATCAGCCAGCAAGTTGACGATAGCTGATGCTGCGTCCAAAAACAAATCATTCTTCATATCTCACAAAGATTTGAAATTGAAGAGAACCCATCCCTATTGCTTTCAAGTCCAAGGGCAACTGCACATTGCGGGAGCCACTAAATGTTATTTCGTAGTGTACACGGGCAAAGACTTGCACATCGAAGAAATTCCAATCGACGATGAGTTATGGAATCAAAAGATGGAGAAAAAACTCATTTACTTTAAAATTTACCATCACGCTCTCCCTGAATTGGTAGATTCAAGATTGACGAGAAGCAGCCAAATTCGGGAGCCAGAAGTCTCTTTTGATGAGTTCTTATTACTCAGTTGATATTGTTACTCTTGATATTTATTTCCGAAGAACCAAAAAAGTTATTAATTAATAAATTGAAATTGTAACAACTTCGTTGCTACGTTCATACCACTTCTTTAGCAAATCTCACGTTTGCTCTATCATACTTTTTCGATTTATTAGGACATTATGTATGAACAACCTACCAAATTATTCCAAGTGTCTTTCAGATTCGAAAATTTTAGGTGTGATCGTCCTGGAATAACGTCGATTTGAAAAAATAAAATAAAATAACAAATTAATGACTTCGCAGGCACTGCTGTAACGTCCTAATTATCTAGTACCTACCCGTTGTGTACAACAACACGTCAATATTTCGGTTTTTAAAGTAGGTAGGTGGTCTGAAAATTATTGATGTTGAATGAACAGGAATGTGGTGTATACTTAAAGTTTGTGCGTCATGTACAGAGGCGTGCAACTCGTTGAACAGATTGGGGTACAATAAGATTTGAAATGATAATTTCAAACGGACAAATAACCAATTATTACTCAACAGGTCAAATAAATATAACGATGCTATTAATTTTTAAGTGAACTTTGGTCAACTCAGGTTGTATGATACACGTGGGTATGGATAATTTTATACGAGTAAATCAACTGAGAAAGCATAATTATATACCTTCCACAGATTTGTACTTGATTCGAGATAACCGTCGGTGTCCATTCTTCGTAAGTGCGTAGGTAGGTACCTACCTTGGTTGCTTCAGAGAATATATACGGATTTGGAGGTTAAAACAGAGGTACCTAGTACTCGTCCCTAATGTATTACGTCCAACTGGCTTTGAACTTTGAATTCAGGTATTTGGGTAGTAATTTAATTTATTTTTTATTTGTAGTAGGCTATTTGCAGTTTCAGGCGTCTGACCTCGAAGTCACTAATTTTTGTTTAGGAAATCGTATATCATATTCAATCGGTCGTCCAATTTGGTACTTTAATAGGATTCAAATGCGATCAGTTGGATTGGGAAGTGGGGAGAGGTGCTTAGTTTAATTTTGGTGTGCCTACCTAGGTAAGATCCTATACACTAATCAAATAAAAATAAATTACATTTATTAAAATAGGTACCAATAATGTTAAAAAGTAAAAATAAATTATAATATAACTCAAGATCCTTGTTTCATTTATTTGATTATTTTTTATGTTATCATTCCTCCCATGACTGATGCATAAACAATAGCTCACACTCGTGTAGTTTGGCACTTGGTCATGGATGGGCCCTAACAGTTTCATAGCAAATCTCGAACAGGGAGGAAGAAATGTAAAATTCTTGAATGGTGGGGCAAAAACTGTTCTCGGAAATGGTAGGTATCCAAGCTGCTGGGGCGGCGAAAACCCTCCGAAGGGGCCTGGGAAGCCGCCCACCCCCATTCAAGAGCCACCTTCCTCCCCAACCCCCTCGCCCATCACCGTCTGGACAATAATTGATGGGGTTTTAGTGGTCCAATTTTAAATTTGAAAAAACCGTCGTAATCAGTACACAGCCCTCTAGAATTTGGGTAATTGGGATTTCCGAAAAAATTGTCCAAATTCGAACGCCAGTGATCCAGATGTACAAATTTTGAAATTTTGAACACCAGAACCAATTTCCGGACATTCTATGCTGATTCTGAATCCAATGCAATTTACAGATTGAAAATCGTTCAATTATTAACGGAAGGAGAACGAATATTAATTTAGCTCATTTTGGTGCTGCCACGTGGTGGCGGCTTTTGGAACTAGTCGTCGGGCTATTTCCCCTTAAACTAGGTAACAATTGATTGCTTAAAAGTAGGTAATACATGTGGTGAAGAGTAACAATATTTACAAAAATGTTAGAGCTAGGTGATGAATGATTGACATTGGTGGTAGAGAGTTACAAGGTAGGGAACGAATTATGTACAGTGGCGGTAGAGAGTTAGAGCTATGAATTTAGAAGTACATTGGTGATGAGTATTTACAATGAGTATTTACAAGTAGAGATATTTACAATGAATGTAGAAGTACATTGGTGGCAGAGATATTTACAATGATGAGTAATACAGTTGGATGATAGTAGTTACAGTGATGGGCGTACAAAAAGCCAGAGCTAGACTTACAGCTAGGTTGAATGATAGAGATTATGTATATTGACATTTAAGAGAGGGAGATTGATATTTACAAGTATTTTACAGATATTTACACCTTGAGGGGGGCCATCACACGTCGGGGAGACGCGGGCGTTGGAGGCCTTCCATCTTTGGGGGGGGGGGGGGGGGGGGGTCTGGTGAAGGGGGGGAAATTAATCGCTGGCTGTTGAGACGAGCGGTGGAATGCTTCCTTGGGCGGGTGAAGGGTGGGGGGGGGGCTGGTGAGGGGGAAAAGTGGTCAGCCCCCAGCGAATCGTGGGGCGGAAAGAGAGGGCCCCTGAGCGAGTGGAGGGGTGGGCGGTGGGGTCCCCATGTGAGTGGGGGGTCGAGCGGGTTGGTGCGGCCGAGGCGGCGTTCGCCACGGGCGCAGAGGTGTTGAGGGGGCGTGGGCGAGGGGTTGGTGGCGGCGGCGTTCGCCGTGGTCGCAGGTGCGATGAGGGGGTGGGGGCGGCAGTGTTCGCCGTGGTCGCAGGTGCGATGAGGGGCTGGAGGGCTAAGTAGGAGCACCTCTGTGTGGGAAGGGGAAAGGGGTGGCCCTCCCTCAGGGGGGGTAAGAAAAACGCTTGTGGTATGGGCGAGCGGAAAAAAGGGGTTGGGCGGAAGGCCTTCCATGACTTGTGGGAAGGGGGGTTGGGTAGGGGGGTGGATGATTCTACTGATTGGTAAAAGGGTGGAAGGGTGAGTGGGGTTGCAGAGGGGGCAGTGATAAAAAGAGAAAGAAGGGGAAAGGGGTCCACGGAGTGGCGGTAGTTGGGTGTAGTTGAGAGGGGAGCGATCGAAAGTGAGAGTGATGGTCCGCCGAAAAAAAATGACAAGAGGGGTTGCGAGAAGTTTGAGGGAGATTCCATATCGAGAAGGAAGCGTGTGTGATGAATTTAAAGGATCAGAAGGCCGTGTGAGGTTCGGGAGATCGAGAAGGATGCGTGAATGTTGAGGGAGCAGAATGAATGAATTTAAATTTGCGTCAGGCAAATTTGGAATTTGAAATTGGTCAGGTGAATTTTGAATTTAAAATTTAAAATTGCGGGACTGATGAGTTGAAAGGGATCAGAAGGTTGTGTGATCGTCGGGTTCACAATTGTGATGAATTTAAAATTGTAAATGAATTTGAGGAATCAGAAGGTGATGAATACAAGGGATCAGAAGGTTGTGTGAACGTCGGGTTCACCACTGTGATGAATTTAAATTGGCGTATTTCATCACGAGTGATGTGAGGATATGCCCAGGCGGGTTATGAGCGAATCACCACCCTTTCCTGGGATCTTTTAGGAGATTTGGCTGTTGGTTATGGGCGGACCACCACCATGCACAGCATCTTTTAGGAGAAGAGAGAGAGATGAGGTAAGGAGGAGAGAGAGTAGTCAGCGACTAGAGGATACCGTAGAATGAGGAAAAAGAGGCAGGCGCCGGGGTTTTATAGACCCCGGTAGCCGTCTCCCTCCATCCCCTAGTTGGTGGGGAATCAGGCTGGGCTTTCATCCCCTGCGTCTTTCGTCCCCACTGCTGCGTGTTTATTTGCGAGATCTTAAAGTTTGCGAATATAGGTAGTGGTTGTGGGTCTGGGAGGATCCACATCAGGTAACTATCGTTTTCCATATTTTTGAGGGCGAGAAGACCGAATATGAAGTTGATGTTGACCAAAGTGTGAAGAACTGAGGTTTTAACGAAGGTTCAGCTCCCAAAAGTCATTTTTTATTAGTCAAAAACCTGGGAAATTATCTGAAATGACCAGAAACTTGTATAATAACACTAGAGTGAGTATCAGCAGGTGAATCAAGACAATTAAATGGCACTGTCAATGATCAAAGATAAATTTGTCAAAAATAGGAGCCTAATAATTCGTGTTTTTGTGGGTCCAAAATTGGGAAACCATCAGCAGTTGCTATTTCAATTATCGCACATGAATGAAACAATAAATGAACAGCCAATATTTCTGAAGACCAGAATAATAAATAAATAATAATAAATCCATGTGACAAGAGCCTTCCAGCGTTTTAAAAGGAGTTTAAAACAAATTTGAAAAATATTACTATACCTTTCGGAGGAGTCCGTCTTCACTAGCTGATCGAGTACTGGAGGCGAGCGCTTTCGATGTAAGGACATCATCGTCAGGCCGTCGGAAGTATTCTGTCGACGGACTGATGATGATGTCATTACATCGAAAGCGCTCGCCTCCAGTACTTAACCAGGTAGTGACGACGGACTCCTCCGGAAGATATGGTAACATCACTTCTTAAACTAACGGAAATAACCCTTTAGATTTAATACCAAATTTGAAAAAATAATAATTTTTTAAATTTAAAAATGTAAAAAGCAAATTTTTCACATAATAAAGAAAATATCTTGAAGTGAGCGGATGTTACCCTGGTAAAACATGATTTCTACTAAGAAAAATTGTTTACGGGGCCTGATTTTCACTTTTAATTGAGTAAATACCTAGTTTATTGGGTATTTGATGGTATTAACTAACCATAAAATTGTCATTGCAAAATGATGTTATATCCCCCCCCTCCAACCCTGTTGTAAAAAATTTTCCCGCCAAAAAAACCTCAGCCGCAAAAAGGATTGATATCCATTTTTTCCGCCACAGTAGCGTGCAGTCGCACCTCGCTCTTGGTTGTGCATATAGAAACCCTGTTGCTTCCCCCAAAACCTTGAAATTTCAACGCTGTTTGGCTTGCAGCTTTTGCCCTCCGAAAGAAAAGCTCTGCCCATACAGCGCTGAAAGAAATTTCGAGGTTGGGGGGAGGGAACAGGTTTCTATACACATCTAACAGAGTGGAAAGGAACAAGTTGCTATGTTATGAGCACATCCTAGAGCGAGGTGCGATTTTACAAGAGGGTTGTTTTAGGGGGTAATCCCTACTGCACCTTGATTCCAGATATATAATGGAACATTTAAGTATCCCCTCAAGGTCCTGAAGTTAATCCAGAATTTTGTTTTTAGGACGAATGTGGTATGCCTGGAATGTCTGGACTGTCATTGGTTTACTCTACATCTTTGATAATATTCTGTGTCTATATTAGAGTCACTGTGGCGTAATCTTTTGTTCCGAGCTCTCCAAAATTCTAAAATATGTATCTACACTTCTCAGTCTTGTTTGGTCCCATTTTTCGGATTTTACATTCCTTGAAACGCAATAAAATAGCGAAATGCATACAATTTAAAGGGGGGGGGGGGGTTAAAGTTTGTTGTTTCATGCTCGATTCCAGAGGTTCGTTATTGAAAATAATAAACCAAAACCAGCGATACGGAACATGATGGATTTGGAAGCGACTCTTTCAATTGGAATGTGCTACCTGCAAAGGCCCGGAGGGTCCTGGATATTACATGCCTTGCAGGGAGAGTATAGATAGTGTGGCACAAAAACCCCCTGTATATTGTTGCGGAAAAAAACTAGGTGAAGTCGTTTCATTCAAGTTTTGTGTGATTCGATCTCAAGTAGCTTTCTCACGGTTTATCCCGGTAACATCAGTGAGGCCGGCTGAGTTCACAATCTCTGCGACGTTTCCGTGTGTCAGTATCCTCCCTACCATCACTAACTTATTGGAAACATTTGAAAACTAGGGTGAATGAATATGGGTTTCCAGCATTTATAATGTTGGAATTCATTATATTCACCTCTTCTTAATACCTACGTAGATATTTGGGTCAGAATTCGTAATTATGTACAGGGTCAGGGAAGACGGACGGTAACCCGATTGTAACCATTTGGAGCAAAACCATTTGGAACAAGTCTTGCGTACTTTTAGGTTTACGTACCAAATTGTGTTGTAGGAATAAGGTGTTATGGTTATTACCGATTTATTGTTGTTGTGATTTTTGTTATGAGTATTATTTAATGTGTTATAAATTATCATTATTGAATGTTGCTAGACTCGCAAAAGGTTTATTTGTATTGCTTTTGGAATAAAGAGAATTCTTAGTTCTATATTACGCACAAGAAGACTCGTGATTTCAATAAACCGTTTCGAGTCGAACGAGCGTTCTCCTTAAACACATCATCATAGGTATTTTGTAAGCATGAGTATTTATAGTGGTACGTTATATGAATGCGAGGAATGATGAGCAGGAGCTTTGCACATGATCTAACTATTCATTTAGAAGATTTAGATAAAATGCGTTTTTGTGAATAAAGTGCTGGTGTGGCCGGCTCACCTTTTCGAAGGTATATACTTATACCTTCAATGGGCTCTCTGTAGAAGATCAAAGGCTTTTTTCTTTCCTTCTATCACCCAATTTTGGTTTATTATTCTGTGAATAATACACCTATGTATTCGCTCAGCAAAAAAATTTTATAACACCCCCTCAAAATTTTTTCTTTTCCGTTTCAAGGTGCGTAGATTCCAAAAATGCAATGTCCGTCCGCCGTACGCCGTCCGCCGTATCACGTCTACAGGCTTCATTTTCGGTCTTAAAAATTCGTTCTTTCGCACACATGCTCCATTTGGGCCCTAGTTGTGTCTCGAAACTTTTCAGCCCGATCGGAATATACCCTGGGGTGTTATGAGTGAAAATGTGTAGAGTCAAAAACCTGCGAAATCGTCTGAAATCACCATCAATTTGTAGAATAACACTAGGAAAAGTGTCAACACGTGGATCAAGACGATTGAATGGCACTACCAATGATCAAAGATAATTTCGGGGGAAAAACGCTGCAAATCCCTGCACAACGGTTTATTATTTTGTATAGAATACCCTTCTGTTACAGATCACAGCTCTATGTATAGATAACCCGTCTATATAATATAATATGTACTATTATATACATATTATGTAGATCGCAGACCCTCCGTAGGTTAGTACCTAACCCCGTACTCGTTACTAGGTACCTACCTAAATCACGAGTTAAATGTTGCTAAAATAATTCTGCCGATGACAAACAGTACCTAACAAAAAGAAACACACATAATGAAGTTCTGAAAAGAAATTGTTGATGAGGAGTGAAAAAAGTTGCAAAAGTACCTACCAACAAACTCCAGCCCCTTCTACGTAGATGGTATAATGAACCGTTGTGTAATAATTTACCGTTGAGTAATGATTTAACGTAGTAATAATTTACCCATCAATAATACTTCAACGTTTGTTCAAGTTTCACTACCTACCAACAAACTCCAAAAGAGCCATCATTTTTCAAATTAAATAATATCACAGAACAACCAACTCGACTTCATACTCCGCCAATATAATCAGGTGATCCCTACCAATGATTGGCCGTATTCACAAATTCCTATTGTGGGCGCGTCTCTGGTTACGAGATTTGGTTTGAATTGTATACAATTTCATTCACACTGGAGTCGAAAATGCCTGTCGGTGCAAACTTCGGGGCCTTACTGTGAACGAACGGCTGGACGTACGATGCTCCGGATGGGCTTAAAAAACTCGCAAGTTCAAGAACTATTTATAACCGTAAAAATATTTACGTAAAAAAATGGTATAGGCGTTTTGAAAATTTCAACCCCTATTTTGAACCCCTTAGAGATGACTCACAGTAACGTCGAGCTTCGAGGACCAACTAGACGCCGAACGGAACCTATAACCCGAATTTCATCAATTTTTTTTCATGGTAACTAAGAAAAGTGGCCCGTACGGTGTACGGCGTACGGCGGACAGACAGAAATATTTTTATTGCAGTTTTGGATTCTACATACCTTGAAACGTAAACCATCAAATTTTGAGGGGGGGTAAGAATTTTTTTTTTCATGCTCGATTCCAATGGTTCATTATTGAAAATAATAAACCAAAAAAGGAGCCTACCTAATTCGTGTTTTGGGGGTCAAAATTGGTGGAAACCATCAGAAATAGCTATTTGAATTATTTCACGTGAAAGAAACAGTAAATGAACAGCCAAAATTTCTGTACGTATGTCCAATAGAATAATAAACCCATGTGACAAGGACTTTGCAGCGTTTTGGTTTATTATTCTCTGAATAATACACCTATGTAATCGCTCAGCAAAAAATTTTTATAACCCCCCCCTCAAACTTTTTTCTTTTCCGTTTCAAGGTGCGTAGATTCAAAAAATGCAATGTCAGTCCGCCGTACGCCGTCCGCCGTATCACGTGTACAGGCTTCATTTTCGGTCTAAAAAAGTCGTTCTTTCGCACACATGCTCCATTTGGGCCCTAGTTGTGTCCCGAAACTTTTCAGCCGATCGGAATATACCCAGGGGTGTTGTGAGTGAAAATGTGTGTAAAAATAGGTACTTTTTGCGTTTTAGCAACATGTTGGTAACATGAGCTTTTGAGGTATCGTTTTCCATGTTTTTGGGGACGAGAAGATCGAATATGAGGTCGATTTTGGCCAAGGAGTGGAAAATTGAGGTTGTACCATGTAATGGATGAGGGGTTTAACTACGCCGCCCATACAGCGTAGTTTCCCCCTCTCCATCCTCTAGAAAGGTAGGGAGGCAGTGTGACAGCTGCCCCCGGAGACAAATGGTTAGATTATAACGCGTTGCCTCCAGGAGTTGATGATTCGTTTCCGCGAATCAACCGCCCCTTCAGCCGCGTGTCAAAAAGATCGGGAAGAGCCAGCATCCAAGATGGACGGGATTCCCATATACCGTCACACTCCTCCCCTTAAAAACATACTTCTTTGGAGAAGAAGTATGTGAAGTTAGACACGGGACTGAAAGTAGTATGGAGTTCTAATTCAGGAAGATTCATCTGAATAAGTCCAAAGCTGACAGCTTCCATCGTAATGGTACTACGGAGAATTGTTACTTGTGGAGAACTTAGCTCCTTATCAATATCACTTGGCCGACTTGGACAAAAAAGGAAAGAAAAAAAAGTAGTTGTCAGAGGTTCTGGTTCAGGAAAGTTCATCTGAACAACCTCTGGGTGACTAACCCCCATCATAAGATGGAACAACTGGGGAAAAAATTCAAAAATAGGCATTTAACGCCAGGCATAACAGCCTTAAGAATAATATCATGAGTTTGATAATAATAATAGTAATAGTAGGTAATAATCATGAGGTTGATTTGATGAAAATAGAAAATCCAATGGCCGAAGTGTATATCGATAAAAAAAGGGTTAAAAAGAGGATTCCTTCTGGAAAACCTCAGAGCTATTCCTTCTGGAAAAGCTCTCAAAAGTGGAGGGGGGGGGGGGGTACTGAGGATAAAATCCAGCACATACCCACCAACCATGCTCTGCTACCATGTAATGGATGAGGGGTTTAACTACGCCGCCCATACAGCGTAGTTTCCCCCTCTCCATCCTCTAGTAAGGTAGGGAGGCAGTGTGACAGCTGCCCCCGGAGACAAATGGTTAGATTATAACGCGTTGCTTCCAGGAGTTGATGATTCGTTTCCGCGAATCAACCGCCCCTTCAGCCACGTGTCAAAAAGATCGGGAAGAGCCAGCATCCAAGATGGACGGGATTCCCATATACCGTCACAACCAGATGTTCAGCTCCCAAAATTGATTTTGTATGAGTCAAAAACCTGTGAAATCGTCTGAAATCTCCATCAGTTTGTAGAATAACACTAGAAAAAGTGTCAACACGTGGATCAAGACGATTAAATGGCACTACCAATGATCAAAGTTAATTTGAAAAAAAAAAAAAAAAAAAAGATCGTACCTACCTAATTTGTGTTTTGGGGGCCAAAATTGGTGGAAACCATCAGAAATAGCTATTTCAATTATTTCACATGAAACAAACAATAAATGTACAGCCAACATTTCTGTAGAATAATAAACCCCATGTGACAAGGACTTTGTAGCGTTTTTTTCATGGCTCATGACTCATCCACTGGCCCTCCTAGCGGACTTGGAACACCCACCCGCATGGCCGAGATCTATCGATGGATGGACCCTTCTTGCTACACGAGACTTACAGACAATGACGTCATCGACAGTTCATCTTCTCCCACACTGTTGTTCGGCCTTGTCGCTCTGGCGGTTCTTTAGTATCAAGTGACTCAAGATGAGTAGTTTTCCCTTCTGGCTGGCTTCAAGGCCTTGATGATGCGGTTAGTTACCTACGCATTTCCTTTCATACTCGCATTTAAATGTTCAGTTTTTTTGACATCGCAGCAAAATCTCTGATCCAAACGCTATTTTAATTGGGCCAAGGGTAAATATGATTTTTTGAATATCCTGTATGGCATTCAGGAAATTATGATGCTGTGAATTGATAGACTTGTTTGGTATACACGTCTTTTAGGGACGCCCCACAGTACTTTGAGTATGTGAAAAAAGTCGAAAATCCTGTCACTCGTTATTCATGAAATGAGAGCATTAACCTATCACTACATACCCCTTGAGTACGGTTTGAAAGGTTTCCAGACTCAACATGCTGTTTTCGGGTCAAATCAACGCAGGACAAAGATCCTCTTCTTATGTCAACAAATCCTTTTTACCTCTTTCGCGAATGATGAATTACCTGTTCAGTTCGTCTTCCTTCTACGTTATCCTCCAATTTTTCATGGCGTGTTCTGGCACTGGTAGGTAAGTGAGAAATTCATAATGTCCGAACTTTTTTTTTTTTAAAGTAAATTTTCCACGATTCTGTAATAGAACTTGAGCACGATAAATTCTCGAAATTCTTCTTCGTTTGTCAACTTTCAGACTGGATTTCTCAAAAAGGTCCGAAATGGTCTTTTAGGTCATTTCAAATCTGTTTGCTGCTACTATTCCCCATCCCAATCCTGCAACATTTTGCCGCGGCTAGCCGCGATTTAACTTTTTATAATTTTTTGAATCTTTTCAGTCCGAATTCGGACAAACCGGACCTTGTTCGAGAAATGGAGTTTGGGGACAGATACCGACATAAAAAGCGGAACATCCTGGATTATTTATTGGGCGAGCTAATCCTCAGTGATGAAGATGAAGTTAAGTCAAAAGTTCATTCTCATAAATGGAGGGAGCGCGGTAGAAAGAAGAACGTTTTTGAAAAACGTCACAGCAAGTGGCTCGATCTCCCCAGTTCACTCTTTGCACCCTTCTTTTCATCTGGCTCGAGGAATGAAGAGTCAAGTAGTAGGATGGGAAGACCAATGAAGCCGTTCGCGGAGTGTGGTCCGAAAAAAAGAAGCGGGTTCAAGATCTGATCGAGCAAAGAAATGAAGAAGGCTGCTATTTGCTGCCGAGAGAGTTCGCTTGCGTTGTTCATCTGAACTTCCTCCGATGTCTCCTCGTGTACCAATGATTGATGTTTTGGTGATGTATTTAGATTTGGACCTAACGGAAACGAAGTACCAATGATTACGATCGTTCATTAATGAGCATAAAAAAGATTTTTTACCGAGTTTATATCAAGTGCAGTCGTACAAAAAACAGTTCCTACCAGCCGAAATATCAGCAGAAGTTGATCTGCAAGAACTGCTCAATAAAACTGCTGAAAGTATTGTCGAATATGCCAATATTTCGGTTAACAGGAAACAAACTTACTTGTAAATGAGGGTTTGATGGAAATGGCCATAGCACATACAAACAGAAATTGCTCGAGGCACATAACGCCACTGACGTACTTTTACTGTGATAATGAAAACAATAAATTATTTTTCATCTGAAAATGTACTTTTAATGTTTCTCTCACCCAAAATTGGACAGTGATTCCAAATTCCAGCCATACGAGGCAAAAAGATTATGATAACCTTCCAATACGACTTTTTTCCACGATTTCCGTACAATCAAGGTACTGCGCGCCCCTCAGAAAGCTAGACCCTATTGTTTTTATTTTTGAAGTAAGTAGGTAAGATGAAAAAGTAACGATGACTGCAGAGAAAAATACACTGCCAAGGTGATGGCACAGGAGCTTCCTCGTCACAATCAGAGTGACCCATTATAAAATAGAACAGACTCGGAAGCAAAATAACATAACATTACATTACATTACATTACATTGCATAACATTACATAACGTTAAATATACATATTACATAACATTACATTACATAACATAACATTACATGAAATATACATATTATACATAACATGACTTCCATAATACATTACGTCCATTATACATAACTAGCCTGACCGCTCGCTTCGCTCGCTATCCGAGATTCGCTGTACGCAGTATCGTGGAACCAACAAACGACGGAAAAATCCCATACCCTACCGGGTATTTGTGCCCAATTTTATCAAAATACGTCAAGCCATTCAGGAGTTGACCATGGTCGACCATATTTCCGCTATGGTCAGGGAATTAAAAATGCGCCTACGTTCAACTTGGGAGGCTACCGGATATTGGTGCCAAATTTAGTCGATATCCGTTGAGCAATTCGGGATTCGACCATGGAGGGGCCCATGGATGCGCTAAGGTCGACCGCGGGGGTAGTCCGAAGGGTCGATCGTAGATAGAATTTCACGTAGATTACGAATACGCGATAAAAAATAGGGGTTACCATTTCAATTAACGAAGTTGACCATGGTCGACCATAGTTCCGCTATGGTCAGGGAATTAAAAATGCGACGTTGCACAACTTGGGAGCCTACTGGATACTCGTGCCAAATTTGGTCGATATCCGTTGAGCAATTCGGGATTCGACCATGGAGGGGCCCATGGATGCGCTATGGTCGACCGCGGGGGTAGTCCGAAGGGTCGATCGTAGATAGAATTTGACGTAGATTACGAATACGCGATAAAAAATAGGGGTTACCATGTCAATTAACGAAGTTGACCATGGTCGACCATAGTTCCGCTATGGTCAGGGAATTAAAAATGCGACGTTGCACAACTTGGGAGCCTACTGGATATTCGTGCCAAATTTGGTCGATATCCGTTGAGCAATTCGGGATTCGACCATGGAGGGGCCCATGGATGCGCTATGGTCGACCGCGGGGGTAGTCCGAAGGGTCGATCGTAGATAGAATTTGACGTAGATTACGAATACGCGATAAAAAATAGGGGTTACCATTTCAATTAACGAAGTTGACCATGGTCGACCATAGTTCCGCTATGGTCAGGGAATTAAAAATGCGACGTTGCACAACTTGGGAGCCTACTGGATACTCGTGCCAAATTTGTTCGATATCCGTCAAGCCATTCAGGAGTTGACCATGGTCGACCATAGTTCCGCTATGGTCAGGGAATTAAAAATGCGACGTTGCACAACTTGGGAGCCTACTGGATATTCGTGCCAAATTTGGTCGATATCCGTTGAGCAATTCGGGATTCGACCATGGAGGGGCCCATGGATGCGCTATGGTCGACCGCGGGGGTAGTCCGAAGGGTCGATCGTAGATAGAATTTCACGTAGATTACGAATACGCGATAAAAAATAGGGGTTACCATTTCAATTAACGAAGTTGACCATGGTCGACCATAGTTCCACTATGGTCAGGGAATTAAAAATGCGACGTTGCACAACTTGGGAGCCTACTGGATATTCGTGCCAAATTTGGTCGATATCCGTTGAGCAATTCGGGATTCGACCATGGAGGGGCCCATGGATGCGCTATGGTCGACCGCGGGGGTAGTCCGAAGGGTCGATCGTAGATAGAATTTGACGTAGATTACGAATACGCGATAAAAAATAGGGGTTACCATTTCAATTAACGAAGTTGACCATGGTCGACCATAGTTCCGCTATGGTCAGGGAATTGAAAATGCGACGTTGCACAACTTGGGAGCCTACTGGATATTCGTGCCAAATTTGGTCGATATCCGTCGAGCCGTTTGGCCGTGCATAGAAGGACAGACAGACAGACAGAGCGCATGCGCAGGGCGAACCGCTGGCTCTATCATGTTGAAATTTATATGGGACCTCAATGGGCCCTACCCGCTTAATCCCTGAGAATTACATTGAAATTGGGTGAAATCTTTGGTTACTACGGCTGTAACAAGGAAATTGAATCTATTTCACGCCAGCGCATGCGCAGAGCGCACCGAGGGTCCGATCATGCTGAAATTCATACTGGAACTCACTAGGCCTTGTCCAAACAACCCTTGAAAATTTGAGCGAAATTGAATCAAAATTGTGAAAGTTATGCGTGTTTGTTGAATTTAACGTTAGCGCATGCGCAGGGCGTACCGCTGGATCAATCATGTTGAAATTTGTATGGGACCTCAAGGGGCCTTATCCGCACCATCCCTCAAAATTTGAGCTGAATCAATTCAAAATCGTGGAAGTTATGGCTGTAACAAGGAAATGCGGACAGACTCACAGACTCACAGATTCACAGACTCACAGACTCACAGACCGACAGACACGGAACCAAATTTGTTCAGTAGGCTTTGAAACGCAAAATGCAAGTGGAAATTTTGATTTCTGAAGACAAAAATTTTTTGGCTCACGAAAGTGAACACAAGGCTTCCGCTGCTTCGCAGACTCGGAAGCAAAAGACCATAAATATACATACATAATCGTTCAGACCATTCTAAAGCCACGTCCTTAAAAAATGCATAGTTGTGCGCGTTTGTGACGAAATTTTTGTGCAATGCCCAGGCCGCAGTTTACATGCTTCTTTCGACTCAGTTTTATGTCTGATGTGCAACTCACTCCGGGTATGTAGAAATTCATGTAGCCCGAGTCATATAATAGATTCCCAGTTTTAGGGGTTTGTGAGACCAAATGGAGCATTGTTCGACGACCAGCCTTTCACAGTGACTGTGCCCTGAGACTCTGAACCGTTAACCTGAAGTTTGAACCGATAAAAACATCATCAAAACAAGCGTGAATCAGACCGCGGAACCGCTGATTCAAATGAAGCGCTGTTTTATGGAATCGAGTTAGTTGTTATGAGACAGTGTTAGAGTCCAAGGGAAGAGAATAGGTAGTTTCTGATTGTTAATAGGTAAAAAACGCTGCAAATGATTACACAACTGGTTATTATTTACCTGTGTAGGTGCCCCTTCTGGGTAGATCACTGTTTTCTGTGTTCAGTAGGTACCTACCCTCATGCTTCATCCAGGGAAGTCCAAAATCCAGTATTGGAGCCTGCCGGGGAATGACAGTTACATAAATATTCGGTTGATTCAAGAATTCTGTCGTTAATAATAAATCATTATTTGTTGTTTTTCATGAGGTACAACGTTTATTCAAGTACCTGTCAAAAAATTCCAAAATATCCATCAAATGTAATTATCACAACATAGCCAACTTGATTTCGTACAGCCGTACGTGATTATAATCAGCTGTTCCCTAGCAGTTATTTCTGGGCTGGGTGTATACCGTTGCATTCTCGATCGTGTTGACGGTGCAAACTTACGAGAACGAACGGCTGGACGTACAGTGGCTCCATTGCAAAAAATTCCCAAGTTTGACAACTGTTGAAAAGCTACAACGGTGGCGATAACCCTGGAAATTTCAGTCCTTATTTTTTTCACCGAGAGATGCCAGTAACGCCGAGGTTCGCGGACCAACTAGACCCCAATCAGGACCTACAAATCAGACTTCATTCATTTTCGATTCCAAAGGTTCATTATTTAAAATTTACAAAAAACTAATGGTTTTTATGGAATCGAGTTAGTTGTTGTGAGAGTGTTCGAATCCAGGGGAAGAAATTCGGTAGGTTCTGATTGTTGGTAGGTAAAAAAGAAGTGCAACATTTTTGATTCACGATTCCAGTTTTCAGTTGATTCAGTTTTAGGTAGTTTTGCAACAAAGACTTCGAAAATGTCGAATTTCATTTTGGGAGAGCGGGTTAAGTCTAACGATATCTGGTTGAGGGGGGGGGGGGGGGGATGATATCGTAAAATAGCCCATTTTACATAATTCCTTGTTTATATCAATAAACTGAAATGTCTGTGACACATTTATACATTTTTAATTGTAAATAATCCCAATCCCAGGAACTTCGACAGGAAGTACCTAGGTACACTCATAAGTTTTATTTGCAATCGCGCCATCCTGTCACTCATTCATACGTCATAATATCTGTGAACTGGCATCTGAGGTGATATATCTTTCCTTCACCTCATATTTCCCCCAAAATTTTGGGCATATTGGCGAACATTAGCACACCAAACCGCATTTTCAAGTCTTTGTTGAGAAGACGAATTCTGAAGTAGTTTTTTATCCCCTTTTTATATGCCATTGAATTATAATATTTCTTTTTCTCGAATAACTAGGTAGTATAACATAATTTTTATGGTAACACTTTCTTCGTGTTGTACTTAGTTAGGGAGGAGTGCGATCCAACATCACTATTATTCATAGCTGAGCACTCAACTAGTCTGAAATTCAATATTTCAGACACCGTTTTCAAAATGTTATTATTTGCAGAGCCCTTCTTGTTTCGTGGCACCACCTTCACTTTTACTATTACTCTCTGCTGGCAATAAAGTGCTTCGGGCGTTTCACTGAATATTCTCTCCCACTTCATTTCACTGAATATTCTCTCCCACTTCATGCTACTGTTTTTTGAATCAATTAAATTAGCTTTACCCCGTTGAACACCGCCCTGAAGCCTTCCATTTTCATGATTTTTCGGGGAGCTTTGATTCACATTTCCATACTCTCGGCATTTGTGGTAGGTAGGTATCTACTTTTTCCACACCTAGGGGATGTTCTAGTAGGTTTGTATGCTGAAGTCGTGACGTGATGTGTCTAACAAAACTTAACTAGGCCCACGTACAGTTTTCCTATGTTCGAATTAGAATTAGGTTTCCTAGAATAACCCTACTGGATAGAGGAAGAAGAAGATTTTTATTGGCATTTAAGAAATGGAAAATATAAAACAAATTAAATAAACACTCCAAACTATACCAGTGCCTGCCAGTTAAGAAGTTCATAAGAACTTGTGTAAACTGGCAGAGCCACTTAATCTAGGCCGAGCGGAGGGGCGTCTGTATCACATCGACCGCTGTAAATTAAATTTACAGCTGAATATTTATGAAAGTAAAAGAATTTGAGATAATGAATACTTCTTTAAGTGACTCACACTTATAAAGTCCTTAGGATTGACATTATTGGAATAAAGCAATTTAATAGCCTGCACAAAAGAACCTCGGCTGTAGAACTCAGTTCTGGTTAGAGGAATTCTTAAATTGTTATTGTTACAAAGTTCTGGTATAAGGTAGGTTAGAAATGAAAGCGTCAAATGCACCCAATTCAAAACCTTTTATACAAGACGAAAGCAAAAAAAAGTTCAATTTTTGGAACATTAAATTTGTTATAGAGGAGAACCATGGGATACCGCATATGTTTACATAAAATTACTTTAATTAGGGCATTTTGGACCGTTTGCAAAGGTTTCAAATGAGTTGCGCTTGTTCCACACCACACGACAATGCCATAATTGATAACAGCACCAGCCAATGCCAAGTAAACAGATCGCAGCAGGTAGGTACCTGCTTTGGCAAAAAATCGAGAACAACTTTGAATACGTAAAGTAGCTTTCTTAAACGGTTAATCACTGAGCTTATATGGTGCTTAAACTTTAATTGGTAATCAAACGAGACTCCCAGACATTTGCAAGTATCGGAAAAAGATATAAACTGTTGCAGTTACACGTAACATCATGCATGGAACAAGCGTACTCGTGTAGTTTCAGCTTTTCAGAACTGGGGTAATTGAAAAATTCACAATTGACGTCTTTTTAAACATTTAAACAGAGCTTGTTTCTATCCAACTATTGCTTAACCATGCTGAACTCGACACTTGATTTACTTAGTAATTCACTGAAATCATCCCCCGAAAAAATCATTGCTGTATCATCTGCAAACCCAAAGATATTACCCCCAGTTTTAATATCCATCAGTTCATTTGTATAGAGAGAAACAAAAGAGTTCCAAGTACAGTACCTTGTGGCACTCCACATACAACCTCCCTCTGATCACTCAAAATATTACCAACTCTAGTACGTTGCTGACGCCTATGTAAATACGATTTTATTAAATCGAGAGTAATACCACGATCACCAACTTTATACAGCTTATCAAACAGCAATGTATGATCAACTGAATCAAAGGCATTACTTAGCTTTACTTGGATAGGTATAATTATGGTTACCCTGTTCGCTGTTCCTGTTCCGTTCCTAATATTCCAAGTACCTATGATAGTATGTTGTAAGCTAACAAATGTTTACGTCTAATAACGTAGTATTATTTCATTCTTTATGAATGATTTATTTCATTTCTCGCTGTAGTTGAGTGTAGGGCATAGCAAGAACCGAAATATGGATTCAGTGACTTGGTTATAATTTTACTCCAGACTGGGGGTGCATAATTCGTCTCGTGTAGTATGTATATTACAACGTAGAAACTGAACGATTCGCGGGCCTACTTTATTGTTCGTTGATTACAAGCATTCAGTAGCGGAGAGTAGATGTGATCAAGTTCAATACGTTTATTGGCAATTTAGGCGTCTAAACAAAAATAAGGTAATACTTTTAGAATGACGAGTCAAAAAATTACTTTTTCAATAAAAAAAGTTTTAGGGCAAAAAAAAGGTTGAGAATTGCCACAAACTACGAAGAAATTTTGTAAGTCAACATAAAATTAGGGGTGGTACCTAATTTTATAGAATTGACAATTATTTGAATTAAAAAACGTTTGAGGGTCAACAAAGTGTTTGAATTTGGTTATGTCCCATTGTACATTTCCGTGAATTTGAAAGGTAGGTATCTAGGGACGCGGGAGGGTCCCGTCCGCCAAGGAAACCGAAAACCTCCATACCTCCGTACTGCGACCAAGACACTGTTTATACAACAAAGGTATGGTCCCCCCTCCCCCGTAACTCGGCCACCTGGTGGTCTCCGATGTTGATTTTTCGTACCCCCACTCTCGAGGGGCCCCTGAGGACGTGTACAAAATTTCAGCCCTCGGGACCTTGAGGCGCTGGAGTTATGGAATTTTGAAAATATTTTGTTTCACGTTTTTCTGCTTCTTATTCTTTGACAGGGCTACAGCCTCACAGACAACGGAACGAGCTGAAATTTTGTACAAAAATTCGTCATGCCCCAAGGAAGTGCCTTTTGTTCATCTCCCCCACCCCCTCCCATTTTGAAACGTTTAGGTATAAATACTAAATAGGTACTATGAACATTGTTTTGTACTGGTGTACATCCTCACACACATAACGGATCGAACTGAAATTTTGCACACATTTGTTATGCTTCAAGGAAGTGACTGTGCATTTTGCCCCCCCCCCCCCCCCCTCCAAACTTTGGATAATTTTGTGCATTTTGTCGCCCCCTCCCCCATTTTGAAAATTTTTGGTAACTAGTTACTGAGAAATGTTTTTAGGTACCTACTGGGAAAAGTGTATAGGTTTTTTTTTTTTTTTGTAACAACTTACAGACCTGCTTCCAATATTGACTACAGGTCAGTTATTAACAGAACTTAACTTTGCAAAAATAATACGATAATGCTTGTTAATGATCAAATAATAAGTCAAATATAGGTAGGTACCTACCGAGTGTGAATGCTGGGTAGGTACTTAGTACTGAGCAGGCACTAAGTAGTACAGAATAGGTACTAAGTAGATAGTACTGAGTAGGTACTAGGTAATACCGAGTTGGTACTAAGTAGGTAGTCCCGATTAGTTATTACAGAGTAGGTACTAAGTAGATATAGTAACCCCCCCCCCCCAACCCTGTTGTAAAAATTCACCCGCCAAAAAAACCTCAGCCGCAAAAAGGATGGATCAAGGCAAAAAGTTGTGATATCCGTCCCACAAAAACAACCCTGTTGTAAACATTTACCCACCAACATTACCTCCTCAGCCGCAAAAAGGATTGATATCCATTTTGCCTACCAAAGTAGCAGCTTTTCGCCCCGGCAGGCGTAAAGCCCTCGCCAAACAGCGTTGAAATAAATTTCAAGGTTTGGGGGGAAAGAACAGGTTCCTATACTCATATCCAACAGAGGGGGAAGGGACAGGTTTATGCACATCCAACTTGCTACTTCGGCGCGCAAAATGGATATCAATCCCTTTTGCGGCTGAGGAGGTATTATTGGCGGGCCAGTTTTTTACAACAGGTTGTTTATGGGGGAGGGATATAATACCTTGCTTCGAAAATTCGCTCATTATGATGTAATTCAGGGGACTCGCCGTAAGGCCCCCGAAGAGGTAGAAATGCTGCTTATGCGTTCTTGAAATTTCGGACTGAGTCTTTTCTTCGAAGATACCGCGATTCGGAAAAATGCCCCTCAATCCTGGGCCGTGGCTACTTTTGACTCAGCAACATCTTGAGCTGCTATAATTTCCAAGCCTTCGTGGAAACAGCAGGGATTCGACCGACGACCGGTATGTCCGTCTCTTCATCGTCCCGACACGCACGTGGGTTACTCCAGGTCCGTTTGGGCTGGTCGATGACGTCGGCGGTGACCAATTTACATGCGCGGGCCTTTCACAGAACTCTTGGGGCCCCGTGTCCTCTCTCTTTTGTGTGACGTAATTCAAAGCTCGACAGTCAGACATGCCGTATGCGTCAGTACTCGAGTGATGTCAGTGTATTTTTATCCTTCATACATTTTTGTTCATTTCTCCTGTGAGAAACTGTTTCCTGCTCATCTTATTCCCTGATAGTTTATGCTTCGTGAATATGCATAACTTTTTATACGATTTTAAAGCTCACCGTTAGGTCCGGCAAGCGGATTTATTTAGAATTTACGGAACTGGAACCAAAAGAATGCAGTTCCCGTTCCGTAATTCGTAGAGTAATTCGTGCATTACAGTGGACGTTCCTTATGGTCGTGTATAGATCACGACCATTGCAGATCGTCTGGAAGCATATACATATATGATTAACTGCGCACAAAAGATTTAGCCGAAAAACATACGTTTTTTCAGCATTAACCCACCTTCCCCTTCTCGAAATAAATTTCGGAGTTCCGGCGACGTAGGGCACAACAAGACTGTTCTCTGCATCGAACAGAAAAAGAACACGCAAATTAGTTGAGAATTACGGCCTGGGCAGCGCACACAAGATTCTGTCACACGCACACACACACACACACACGCACACACACACACACACACACACACACACACACACACACACACACACACACACACACACACACACACACACACACACACACACACACACACACACAGAGGGATATACCCCTACCGGTTTTTTCGCGGATTTGGATTCAGGATGGTCTGAAATGGATTTGAATGTGGTTCTTTTCATTCTCGGCTGAATGTTGTCTTCTCATGCTCTTCTGACCAGATACATAAGGACTTCTCTTACTACTGAGCCACGTCCTAAAAAGTTAATCTTATGTAATATCTAATTAAACGCATGTTTATCCTCTGATTATCTATATTAGCGACACCACCTGATCAGCCACTAACTCATAAGAGAAGAGAGGGTGGAACTGAGTCAACCGAGTCACATTGCATTTCAATCTAGGACTGCTAGGTATAATGAATTTCCCTAAAGTCTATAAAGGTAGCGGTAGCGTTGTGATCACTTTTGAAGACAGACGGTAATTCTCAAGATCCATATTTTACTCGCCTTATGCCTTTCAGACCTATTTGATCAAATATGGTTCCGCCCCGCGTCTATCTTTCCGTCGGTTTGTCCCCAGATCCTTGCCACTCGCTTAGTTATACGAAAGGAGCTGAAAACCCCCAGTTTTTGCCGAATTGTTGGTACCTGGAATAAGCCGTAATTCTACCTCAAAACAATACGACATTCCGAGATATATAGTATAATATGCAGTAAGACCCCGAATTTTGACCGATGTACGAGTGAAGGAATTGAATAAAGAAGGCCCAAGGCTCCAAGGAAGGCAGGCCTTAGAAATACCTAATAGAATCGAAGTGAACCTACCTCGAACAAACTAAATACAATCGAACTCCGTTTCATATTTGAGGTAGCTACCTACTTCCAAACCGTTATTTCCAATTTAGCCGAATCCTCAGCGGGAAATGTGCTGGAAACGATGAGTCGGAGCGGACCCAGAGCTTGTCAATCTCTCTGAAACCCCAAAACCATTTCCGGACGTGATTAAGGGGGGAGTTTGCCGCGAGGGCACAGCCAGAATTGAAAGGGTTTTTCCCTCAACCATTTCGCAAACCTTCCAAATAATAAGTCTTTTACACTAGGTATAAGTTTTGAAGCGTGAGTACAAAACGTCTACTAGCTGTGTTACCCCGGCTTTTCTAATGATTTTGGTTTATTATTTTCAATAATGAACCATTGGAATCGAGTTTGAGTTATATTGATATCATGCCTCAAACTCTGTCTGGCCAACCTTCTAAAAATTTCACTTTATTTATTTATTTATTTTAATGTATCCGCGATTTTCTCTGTTGCATGGAGGAAATTACGCTCTATATCAATACAAGCAATCAATACAACCAGTTTTACTAAGTGTATACATGGAACAGAAGCCACGAAAAATTCGCACTTGATAATGCCGTTTCACAAATTTCTCGGAGATATTTCATGTTTCTGTCTATGTCATATTTATGTTCATTGGAAGTATGATGAAGCCGTGGGTTTGCTAGTACTCAGAGCGATTAATCTGATGATGAATCTCATCGCTACCCAGGAACCAGTCGTGAAATATTCAACTTCGCTTCTAACAAAGCATCACCTCAGCCTCTCCATTTCCATTACCAAGATTGGACAGATATTTTCACGATCTTATTATGAATCACATGGGACACTAGTTAAGCTAGGTTCACATGGAGACGCAATTCCGGACGCAGTCCGGTACGGCAACGCGTTCTGCAATGCCAACGCAAAATGGATTATTGCAACGCAATGTCATGAATACTATATCATGACAGAATTTACAGGTATTTTCCACTATCGGAACCGTTGCCGTATCTGCGCAGAGGTTACTGCCCACACCTCTCCTGTTTGGTTGTACAGCCATACTGGAATTCGACATTCCTGTTTGCCGGTTAGATTTCCGGTTATGATTCCGCTGCAATGTGAATGCCTCTGTTTCAAAAATTATGGCGAACGCGTTGCCGTACCGGATTGCGTCTCCACGTGAACCTAGCTAGAAGCATGAGGGCAAAAATCTATGAAATCAACTACGCGGTTATTGTGACGATGAAATCAAATGTCAAATCACGAAATCACGATCATGAAAAAATCCTGAACTCAAAAATCGTTTTTGACACCGCTGTGAAAACTTCTTTCCGACAGCGCCCATACTTACTTGGGGTCAGTGATCCGCGACATGGGTTGGACCGTAGCAACCAAAATAACGAACTCGGACGCTGTCGTTAGGGTCGAAATATACGATAACAGGGAAGGTCTGGAGGATCGGGCGATAGCTTGTAACCTGGCCTGGAACTCGCGGATCACTATGAGACCACCCTCGTGAAAATCCGTTCAGCCGTTTGGCCTTCGCACACAGACACACACACACAAACTTGGGAATTATGTGATGTTTTGGTACGGTCTCATTAATTTTTACAATCCCAGTCGAATTAGCACTGGAGTTGAATCTCGGTCGTACAAATAAGAAACGATGTGACAACACCCACACACCTCTTCTATAATAGCCTGGTCCGATTTTTTACGATTCTTTTGTAATCAGATTTCAAGCCGAACTGCTGAGCTGTAACATAGATGTATACATTATTCATATTTAATTCGAATCGTAAGATCTAGGCAGATAGGTACATTACTACAATAGGGGTTCCCTCCCGACTAACCTCTGTACAATACCTACTATTTTGATTACGTGTATAAAATTTCTAACAACTAGCTGAACTGCTTTAGATTTATTTTGGGGTTAATTTTAGAGAGTTACAGAAACCTTCCGTTTCTGTTTCTATTTCGTACTTGGTCGTTCAACGCTTGAGTTTACATAGGAGGTAATCAGATCAGTGTTGAAGTTGTTGATGTTGGAAAGTGGATAACATCTCTGGCGTTTGTCAGAGAGTCGGAAAAGAACGTAAACACTGTTTTCTAAGGAGTACCTAGTAGTCTGATAAACCTCGTTCGCAAATCGGGGTTTGTTTTGATATTTGATCGGGTATTTGCTTGAGGCATCATGCCCATATAGTGTGGTTTGGATTTATTTGTATTTTTGTCCAATCCCTCAGTCTGCAGTACAGTACAGTAAAATTGATAACTTTGCTGCTCAAAGGTAAAGTTCCTGTTTAGTGATGTTGATGATATATACAATCAGGAAACAGAGAAAAATCAAGGTAGATACTGACGTACAGTTTGTTGTATGATACTTACTTTAGCTTACGGAAGGGCTGTACATTATCTGTTGTCTCCAGCCGAAAATATATTATTTGAGTTAGATCACCTTCTTAGAAACACAAATGATTGCTACAGATAAGAAATTTGTTCAATTAATGCAGCTTTTCCTTTTTTTTTTAAATTTTAATTCGATTTGTATAACGAAAAAGAAAGTGGAGCGAAGTTACCGCGTTTTACCGGGGATCGTCTCGTCAGGTAGATTCTGTAGAAAACCAAGGCGTTTGGGTACAAGAGAACGAGGCGTCTGGGTATTACAGTAATGATTCCTAGTCAGTGTTGGTAGATACAGGAGATAGAAAATGTTGGGGGACGTTTCTAGTGTGGTATAATTTTTTTCTCATAATTATGACGTGGTAGGAGGGAATGCTTAATTTGTGTGCTAAGCCGATGCATGGCGCAGTTTTCATCAATTCCTATCTTATTTTCATGGTTCATTTTTACTCAGTTTTGGGTCCAGTATGGCAAGAAACTGCGGGGATGTCAAAATTCGTATTGGGAATGGGATTAATGGTGTAGATAAATTTATCGTAGGTACATAGGTACAGCTAAAAATGGCAACTTTTAGCGAATTTTCAAAGAAAATGAAGCTATTGCAATGGCTTCGAAATTTAAATAATATAAATTTTTGGAAATTTTCTTCATAGAAATCCGTTTCAGACCATTCTAAAACGATTCCTGAAATTTAACACTTTTTTATATGTATATATATATATATGTGTCACTCCAGACGATAACTTTCGATAGAATTGAGATAAACAGCTCAAATTTGCACAAAAAATCTATCTTGGCAATCGAAAGGCTAAGTTCGAAGATGGGCGAAATTGGCCTACTCTAAGGAGGGTTTTGGCGCATTTAAAGTGCGCAAAAATTACCCAAAAATCCCCAAAATGTTATTTTCCAACAAGTGACCCCTCATTTTAAAGGTTTTTGCACGCTGAACACGATGGTGGAATCGGATTTTAGATATCTTGATCCGTTCTCAAATTAGAGCATTTAAAGTGCGCAAAAATTACCCAAAAATCCCCAAAATGTTATTTTCTAACAAGTGACCCCTCATTTTAAAGGTTTTTGCACGCTGAACACGATGGTGAAATCGGATTTTAGATATCTAAATCCGTTCTTAAATTAGAGCATTTAAAGTGCGCAAAAATTACCCAAAACTAGGATAATCTTTAAACTCTTACCCCCCCCCCCCCCCCCCCCTTAGAGTGGTCAGATTGAATAATGTGAGAAGTATTAATTGAAGACGAGAGTTCGAAGCAAAACAAAACCATAACCATTAATTCGAATATTTCTTTGAAAATTCGCTCATTAAGTCATGCTGCATGACTGGTTTTTTTTTTTTCATTTGTAATGTCAGTTATCAGCCTAGATGTCAAAAGCATTTTCTTCTAAAATTCATTTTTTCCTACAGTACGACATTACGGATGTAATGCATACCGTTTTAATGGACTTTTGTCCCCGTATACCTATACTACACGTCTTAAAAATTAAATACGAGCATTTTAAAATAGTCATCCTACCTTGGCTCTTATTGCAGTTGGTACGGCAATAAGAGCTTTATTGCGGATCTGCACTTTCAGAGGGATTGACTTGTCGAAAACTTGGGGACGTAAAAATAGCTTATTGACTGCTGAGAGCAGTACGGGGCTGTGAACCTTACCGAACGTCTGATACTTTATTGATCTGTTCCTCTTACTTGACCTAATAATTATAATGTTTCTTGAAGTAACTTATGATTGATTTTCTGTTTGCAGGTCCTAATATGCCACGACGCGGCGCCGCTAAGCCGACTTAAGCTAATGGTGAGCCTTTCAAGATATTCGTCGTCGTATCTTTAGTATTCAGTTATATAAATGGTAGTAGTTCTTAAATAGTCTCATCATCATCATCTTTCGATTCATGCTTCACATATTATTTTTGTATTAGTATTAATAATATTTTATTATTCAGGTTCGTTGATATCTCGTTATCTTGTTTGTTAGTATAATTATCCTTTATAGATTTGAATACGGGGTTTCCCAAGTTCCTGGCATGACATATTGGTTTGTAGAATATTGAGTGTGCTAATCTTTCTTTTTCATTCAAAAACCGATGGATCTTCACGACTTTTAATTTTGTTCGTACTATAATTTTTCTTATCCGGCCTAGTTTTCCCAACACAGTTCCAATCTTATTAGAGTAGAAGGCGACGTTGATTGCCGAGCGTCTAACCATAAATCCAGCTGGGAAGGAACGTACTGTGTCCGGTTGACGTGAATGATTTACGATGGCTTGTCGATGAGGTCACCCAGCTTCCTGCTTGCGTGTGGGTGTGAAGCAAAACTACCACGAGCTGTCAGTTCGTGCCTGTTGAATATCTATTCTGTCTTGGTCTTTCTTCTTATCTCCTGGGACTTGAGTTTTGATAAGGTTTGTCTTCCCTCATTTCTTTCCATTTATACAAACATTTGTCTTCACTCGATCCTTACACGGCGATGTAAAGTTACAGTCTGATTTTGATGAATTTTATATGATACCAACCAGCACCATCCCTCAATATTTAAACGCGCCGTTCTTTTTTAATAATGGGCGAAATTCTAGGGGAATTGCGTATTCCGTATAAAGCACGATGTACCTATGCAACAGAATGGCTATACAGAAAATAAATTAAGGGAACACCTCACCGCCACAGGGCACGCGACGAGGACCATTGGGATTCGAACCGAAGGACCGCAGTCACCGCAACCCCCTAAAACACGCTCAGTACCCCTGATCGCCTTCTATAAGGATTCTTGTATTTATCAAAATGAGAGTATAATCAAAATCTGAAGTCAAAATTTGTCCAGATCATGTGGAAATAGATTTTCGGGCTCCTACCTACCTACTTTTTACTGACACTTCTGATACTTCATAAACAGCATAATAATGCTACTACAATGGCTTCCAACACTTAGGAAGCAAATGAAAAAAATCAGTCATGCAGCATGACTTAATGAGCGAATTTTCAAAGAAATATTCGAATTAATGGCTATGGTTTTGAATAAAGGAAAACTTCGGTCTAAAATTTGGTTTTCTATGTATATTCTCTTCGTATTTATTTTAATTTGTACGTTTTGTCCATCCTGATTCTACCGTTTGTTTATTACGTAATTGTACTAAGTGCTTATTTATTTGATCGCTGTGGGTAAATTCAAGGAGTTGTACTAATCGTTTGCCTCCCCCTTTTTTGCTTCGAACTCTCGTCTTCAATTAATACTTCTCACATTTTTCAATCTGACCACTCTAAGGGGGTGGGGGTAAGAGTTTAAAGATTATCCTAGTTTTGGGTAATTTTTGCGCACTTTAAATGCTCTAATTTAAGAACGGATTTAGATATCTAAAATCCGATTTCACTATCGTGTTCAGCGTGCAAAAACCTTTAAAATGAGGGGTCACTTGTTAGAAAATAACATTTTGGGTAATTTTTGCGCACTTTAAATGCTCTAATTTGAGAACGGATCAAGATACCTAAAATCCGATTCCACCATCGTGTTCAGCGTGCAAAAACCTTTAAAATGAGGGGTCACTTGTTGGAAAATAACATTTTGGGGATTTTTGGGTAATTTTTGCGCACTTTAAATGCTCTAATTTGAGAACGGATCAAGATATCTAAAATCCGATTCCACCATCGTGTTCAGCGTGCAAAAACCTTTAAAATGAGGGGTCACTTGTTAGAAAATAACATTTTGGGGATTTTTAGGTAATTTTTGCGCACTTTAAATGCTCTAATTTGAGAACGGATCAAGATATCTAAAATCCGATTCCACCATCGTGTTCAGCGTGCAAAAACCTTTAAAATGAGGGGTCACTTGTTGGAAAATAACATTTTGGGGATTTTTGGGTAATTTTTGCGCACTTTAAATGCGCCAAAACCCTCCTTAGAGTAGGCCAATTTCGCCCATCTTCGAACTTAGCCTTTCGATTGCCAAGATAGATTTTTTGTGCAAATTTGAGCTGTTTATCTCAATTCTATCGAGAGTTATCGTCTGGAGTGACACATATATAAATAAATATATATATATATATATATATATATATATATATATATATACATATAAAAAAGTGTTAAATTTCAGGAATCGTTTTAGAATGGTCTGAAACGGATTTCTATGAAGAAAATTTCCAAAAATTTATATTATTTAAATTTCGAAGCCATTGCAATAGCTTCATTTTCTTTGAAAATTCGCTAAAACCTGCATACATGCCCCTTCTCCGTAGATCACTGTTTTCTGTGGGCAATTCCCTCGAGCTCCCCCCCCCCCCCCCCCCCCGGAAAGCCCTAAATCGACTACTAGGGCCGACCCCGGAATTAAACTTTCCTACAAATGCGTGGGATTCAATAATACAATAATTAATTATTTGTAGTTATTCATGAATCATAAATCAAACAATAAACCGTTGTGTAATAATTTACCTGTATAGGTGCCCTTTCTACGTAGATGGTACAATCAACCGTTGTTTAATAATTTACTGTTGTGTAATAATTTACCGTTGTGTAATAATTTGCTCATTAATAATACTTCAACGGTTGTTCAAGTTGCAAAAGTACCTATCAACAAAATCCAGCCCCTTCTACGTAGATGGTGTAATGAACCATTGTGTAATAATTTACCGTTGTGAAGTAATTTACCGTTGTAATTTACCCATCACTAATACTTCAACGTTTGTTCAAGTTGCAAACATACCAACAAAACCTACCTATCAACAAAATCCAAAAGATCCAGCATTTTTCAAATGAAATAATATCACTGAACAACCAACTCGACTTCATACAGCCATCCTTGATTATAATCAGGTGCTCCCTAGCGATGATATCTGGGCCGGATTTATACCGTTTGATTCCTGATCGTGTTGACGAAACTTTGCGGTGCAAACGAACGGCTTGTCGTACAGTGCTCCGGGTGGTCTCAAAAAATTCTTTAGTTCAAGATCAATTTAAAAAACCAGTCATGCAGCATGACTTAATGAGCGAATTTTCAAAGAAATATTCGAATTAATGGCTATGGTTTTGAATAAAGGAAAACTTCGGTCTAAAATTTGGTTTTCTATGTATATTCTCTTCGTATTTATTTTAATTTGTACGTTTTGTCCATCCTGATTCTACGGTTTTGGGTTTTGGGTAGGTTTTGCGCACTTTAAATGCTCTAATTTAAGAACGGATTTAGATATCTAAAATCCGATTTCACCATCGTGTTCAGCGTGCAAAAACCTTTAAAATGAGGGGTCACTTGTTAGAAAATAACATTTTGGGGATTTTTGGGTAATTTTTGCGCACTTTAAATGCTCTAATTTGAGAACGGATCAAGATATCTAAAATCCGATTCCACCATCGTGTTCAGCGTGCAAAAACCTTTAAAATGAGGGGTCACTTGTTGGAAAATAACATTTTGGGGATTTTTGGGTAATTTTTGCGCACTTTAAATGCTCTAATTTGAGAACGGATCAAGATATCTAAAATCCGATTCCACCATCGTGTTCAGCGTGCAAAAACCTTTAAAATGAGGGGTCACTTGTTAGAAAATAACATTTTGGGGATTTTTAGGTAATTTTTGCGCACTTTAAATGCTCTAATTTGAGAACGGATCAAGATATCTAAAATCCGATTCCACCATCGTGTTCAGCGTGCAAAAACCTTTAAAATGAGGGGTCACTTGTTGGAAAATAACATTTTGGGGATTTTTGGGTAATTTTTGCGCACTTTAAATGCGCCAAAACCCTCCTTAGAGTAGGCCAATTTCGCCCATCTTCGAACTTAGCCTTTCGATTGCCAAGATAGATTTTTTGTGCAAATTTGAGCTGTTTATCTCAATTCTATCGAGAGTTATCGTCTGGAGTGACACATATATAAATAAATATATATATATATACATATAAAAAAGTGTTAAATTTCAGGAATCGTTTTAGAATGGTCTGAAACGGATTTCTATGAAGAAAATTTCCAAAAATTTATATTATTTAAATTTCGAAGCCATTGCAATAGCTTCATTTTCTTTGAAAATTCGCTAAAACCTGCATACATGCCCCTTCTCCGTAGATCACTGTTTTCTGTGGGCAATTCCCTCGAGCTCTCCCCCCCCCCCCCCCCCCGGAAAGCCCTAAATCGACTACTAGGGCCGACCCCGGAATTAAACTTTCCTACAAATGCGTGGGATTCAATAATACAATAATTAATTATTTGTAGTTATTCATGAATCATAAATCAAACAATAAACCGTTGTGTAATAATTTACCTGTATAGGTGCCCTTTCTACGTAGATGGTACAATCAACCGTTGTTTAATAATTTACTGTTGTGTAATAATTTACCGTTGTGTAATAATTTGCTCATTAATAATACTTCAACGGTTGTTCAAGTTGCAAAAGTACCTATCAACAAAATCCAGCCCCTTCTACGTAGATGGTATAATGAACCATTGTGTAATAATTTACCGTTGTGAAGTAATTTACCGTTGTAATTTACCCATCACTAATACTTCAACGTTTGTTCAAGTTGCAAACATACCAACAAAACCTACCTATCAACAAAATCCAAAAGATCCAGCATTTTTCAAATGAAATAATATCACTGAACAACCAACTCGACTTCATACAGCCATCCTTGATTATAATCAGGTGCTCCCTAGCGATGATATCTGGGCCGGATTTATACCGTTTGATTCCTGATCGTGTTGACGAAACTTTGCGGTGCAAACGAACGGCTTGTCGTACAGTGCTCCGGGTGGTCTCAAAAAATTCTTTAGTTCAAGATCAATTTAAAAAACCAGTCATGCAGCATGACTTAATGAGCGAATTTTCAAAGAAATATTCGAATTAATGGCTATGGTTTTGAATAAAGGAAAACTTCGGTCTAAAATTTGGTTTTCTATGTATATTCTCTTCGTATTTATTTTAATTTGTACGTTTTGTCCATCCTGATTCTACGGTTTTGGGTTTTGGGTAGGTTTTGCGCACTTTAAATGCTCTAATTTAAGAACGGATTTAGATATCTAAAATCCGATTTCACCATCGTGTTCAGCGTGCAAAAACCTTTAAAATGAGGGGTCACTTGTTAGAAAATAACATTTTGGGGATTTTTGGGTAATTTTTGCGCACTTTAAATGCTCTAATTTGAGAACGGATCAAGATATCTAAAATCCGATTCCACCATCGTGTTCAGCGTGCAAAAACCTTTAAAATGAGGGGTCACTTGTTGGAAAATAACATTTTGGGGATTTTTGGGTAATTTTTGCGCACTTTAAATGCGCCAAAACCCTCCTTAGAGTAGGCCAATTTCGCCCATCTTCGAACTTAGCCTTTCGATTGCCAAGATAGATTTTTTGTGCAAATTTGAGCTGTTTATCTCAATTCTATCGAGAGTTATCGTCTGGAGTGACACATATATATATATATATATATATATATACATATAAAAAAGTGTTAAATTTCAGGAATCGTTTTAGAATGGTCTGAAACGGATTTCTATGAAGAAAATTTCCAAAAATTTATATTATTTAAATTTCGAAGCCATTGCAATAGCTTCATTTTCTTTGAAAATTCGCTAAAACATTAAAAAACCATACCCTTATATTGAAATTTTCGAGCTACGGCGTTCTGAAAATTTCAACCTCTATTTTGAACCCCTTAGAGATGACTGGAAGTAACGCCGAGCTTCGAGGACCAACTAGACCACGAACGGGACCTATAAACCAAATTTCATCAATTTTGGTTCATGATAACTAAGAAAAGTGCTAAGTACGGCGGACAGACAGAAATTTTGGTTTATTATTTTCAATAATGAACCTTTGGAATCGAGCATGAAAAAAAATTAAAAAATTTACCCCCCCCCCCCCCCACAAGGGTTTATTATTTTGTACAGAATACCCTTCTGTTACAGATCACAGCTTCCCGTATAGATCATGAGTTAAATGTTGCTAAAATAGTTCTGTCGATGACAAACAGTACCTAAAATGGCAAAAAGAAACGCAAATAATGAAGTTCTGAGGGGGAATTGTTAATGTGAAGTGAAAACTCGGCGCTGCGCGCCTCGGCGGGGGCTTCGCCCCCTGCACCCCCGGATGACTTCCGCTTAAAGCCTGACGGCTAAAATGTGGTGTACCTGACCGGGATACTATAACTATATAAATGGATGTTATAAATGGATAGTAAACAATGACGCTTGTTTGGTTGTCACTACAAACAGAATAAAAAGCGCGGCTAAAGCATGTTCCATGTTTCTTGAATTTTAGCCGTAGGCTCTAAGCAGTAAGCATCCGGGGGTCCAGGGGGCTTGCCACCTGGCGAGGAGCGCAGCGCCGAGTTTCTTGTGGTATTTCTTAGAAACGAACTTGTAGTAGTACCGTTTTACTCTGGTTAGAAGTATTTTTGAAACGGTTGTTCCACACATAAGTACCTAGGTACCATGTTACTTGAAGCTGTACTTTGAAAAACTTAACGTTACCATTATGCAAACCGTAGCTATTACTCGTGAATTGTGTTTAGCAAATGGAATTCGAAAACGATTTTTTCTTCGTGTTGTTGCTTTGAACAGCATACCTACCTTATAGTGTTCTTTACTTCTGTGATCATCCGAACGACTGATCCATGCTCCTCTTCCGATGATTCAGTTGAAATGCAGTTAGGTATATAAAATTCCGCAATGAGGAAATGAGGAAGGAATCCTAAGAGTGGAAAATTGAGTTCTACCAAATGTTCAGCTCCCAAAATTGATTTTTTATGAGTGAAAAACCTGGGAAATCGTCTGAAATCACCATCAGTTTGTATAATAACACTGGAAAAAAGTGTCAACACGTGGATCAAGACGATTAAATGGCACTAACAATGATCAAAGGTAGTTGAAAGAAAATAAAAGGAGCGTACCTAATTTTTGTTTTAGGGGCCAAAATTAATGGAAACCATCAGAAATAGCTATTTCGATGATTACGCATGAAAGAAACAATAAATGAACAGCCAATATTTCTGTAGGGAATGTCCAACAGAATAATAAACCCATGTGACAAGGACTTTGCAGCGTTTTTGGTTTATTATTCTGTGAATAATACACCTATGTATTCGCTCAACAAAAAAATTTTATAACACCCCCTCAAAACTTTTTCTTTTCCGTTTCAAGGTGCGTAGATTCCAAAAATGCAATGTCCGTCCGCCGTACGCCGTACGCCGTATCACGTGTACAGGTTTCATTTTCGGTCTAAAAAAATCGTTCTTTCGCACACATGCTCCATTTGAGCCCTAGTTGTGTCCCGAAACTTTTCAGCCCGATCGGAATATACCGAGGGGTGTTATGAGTGAAAATGTGTGTAAAAATAGGTACTTTTTGCGTTTTAGCAACATGTTGGTAACATGAGCTTTTAAGGTATCGTTTTTCATGTTTTTGGGGACTAGAAGACCGAATATGAAGTCGATTTTGACCAAAGAGTAGAAAATTGAGGTTCTACCAGATGTTCAGCTCCCGAAATTGATTTTTTATGAGTCAAAAACCTGGGAAATTGTCTGAAATCACCATCAGTTTGTAGAATAACACTGGAAAAAGTGTCAACAGGTGGATCAAGACGATTAAATGGTACTATCAATGATCAGAGATAATTTATTTAAAAAAAAAAAAGGAGCGTATGTACCTCATTCGTGTTTTTGGGGCCAAAATTGGTGGAAACCACCAGAAATAGCTATTTCAATTATTTTATATGAAAGAAACAATAAATTAACAGCCAACATCTCTGTAGGTATGTCCAATAGAATAATAAACCCATGTGACAAGGACTTTGCAGCGTTTTTTCTTTTACGTTTCAAGGTGCGTAGCTTCCAAAAATGCAGTGTCTGTCCGCCGTACGCCGTATCATGCATAACTACTTCATTTTCGGTCTAGAAAATTAGTTCATTCGCACACAGGCTCCATTCGGTCCCTAGTTGCATCTCGAAACTTTGCAGCCCGATCAGAATATACCCAGTGGTGTTATTTTGAGGGGGGGTTAAACAAATTTTTTTTTCATGCTCGATTCCAAAGTTTCATTATTGAAAATAATAAACCTTGAAACGGGAACTATCAAATTTTGAGGGGGGTTAAACAATTTTTTTTTCACGCTCGATTCTAAAGGTTCATTATTGAAAATAATAAACCAAAATGGAGTTTGTTCGTTGTTTGTTTGCTCTTTTGGAGTTTGTTGATAGGTAGTGAAACTTGAACAAACGTTGAAGTATTATTGATTGGTAAATTATTGGAGTTTGTTGGTAGGTACTTTTGCAACTTTTTTCATTCCACATTAACAATTTCCCTTCAGAACTTCATTATTTGCGTTTCTTTTTGCCATTTTAGTTACTGTATGTCATCGTCAGAATTATTATAGCAACATTTAACTCGTGATTTAGGTAGGTTCCTAGTAACGAGTACGGGGTTAGGTACTAACCTACGGAGGGTCTGCGATCTGTATAATATATGTATAGAATAGTACATATTATATTATATTATATAGACGGGTTATCTATACAGAGAGCTGTGATCTGTAACAGAAGGGTATTCTGTACAAAATAATAAACCGTTGTGCAGGGATTTGCAGCGTTTTTTTTTAGGGCGAGAAGACCGAATGTGAAGATATAACCAGAGTGAAGAATTGAGGTTGTAACGAAGGTTAAGCTCCCGCAATTCATTTTTTATGAGTCAAAAACCAGGGACGTTGTCTGAAATCACCACAACCTTGTATAATAACACTAGAAGTAGTACCTATTTGCTGCTGAATCGAGACAATAAAATGGCTCCATCAGTGATCAAAGATAATCGGAAGAAGAAAAAAATGTAAAAAAGAGCCGAAGTCGTGTTTTTGGGTGGCCAATGGTGGAAACCATCTAAAATAACTATTTCAATTATTGAGCGTGAAAGAAACAATAAATGAACAGCAAAATTTCTGCAGGTACTCGTATGTCCAATAAAATAATAAACTCAAGTGACAAGGACTTTGCAGCGTTTTCCTTAGTTCCCGTGAACCAAAATTCACGAAATCTGGTATATGGGTCCCGTTTGGGCTCTAGTTGGTGCTCGAAGTTTGGCGTTACTGTCAACTGTAAGGGGTGAAAAATAGGGCTGAAATATCCGGAGTATCCCTATCTCGGAAAATTGTATTTTGCGGTGTGGGTTTTCTCGCATTTTTAAATGCTGCAGTACTCGATTTAGTGGAGAGCTCGAGGGTAGGTATTGACCGCAGGAAACAGCGGTCTACGCATAAGGGGCTTCTGTACAGCTATTCGGATAAGTATACTAGCATCACTACACTATTCTCATTACTGCGTAATGACCCTTGAACTAATTCACAGTTCTAAGTGTCCTCAAGGTGTTAGCAAAGTGTCTTCAAATGCGACTCCGAGACGGCTGAAGCATGCAAAAGAATAGAACCGATACATCCTGCCATCATTATGGGTAAACAAAGTACAAAACATAAATGTCGTGAATAGGTATAGCGATAATTCACTACGGGTGGTATGAGGTTGTGCCCAGCCTGGTTCCAACGCTAAAAGCGGTCACCATATTTCTGGGATCTTTTAGGATGAGAGGTTGTGCCCGGCTGGTTCCAACACTAAAGGCTGTCACCAATTCAACGGGATCTTTTCGGGAGCATTTGCCTGGCAGGTTCCAACACTCAAGGCTGTCACCTATTCCAGGATCTTTTTAGGTTGAGGAGAGTGAGAGGAGGAGCGTGGTGAGAGAGTAGTCAGCGACTAGAGGATAGCGTAGAATGGCTAGAAAGGCGAAGGAGGCGAGTTTCTATAGCCCTGAGGGCTATCTCCCTCCATCCTCCACCTAGTGGAGGTTCCTCGGTGCTCCTGCGTCTTTCGTCCCCACTTCTATGAGTTTATTTGCGAGATCTAATATTTGCAGGTTTACAAGGAGTGGTTCTGGGAGGATACCACGACAATAAACATAGTGCTTGTCTGAAAACACGCATGAACTATGAAAAGCTGCGAGTCGAAAAATGATGGGAGGGTCTTTTATTGCCTAAGCCGTCAAAAATTCGTATTTTAGGGTAAATTGAATCTTTTTCTGTCGTTTTAAGGGGGGGGGGGGGGGGGTGGGAGCGGAGAAGTCATGGGAACGAGTACTTTTTTGAGAAAAAGGTGTTTGCGCTATTCTTGCTATTTCATAGAATTGGGAGAACAGTTGTACATACGATACACATTTCGGCACTTGATGTTTTGCTGGAACGGAATTATTTGGAAAACTGGACCACATGTATCTAAGCGCCCTCGCGCGTACTCGGAAGGAGCGCTTACGATACTTAGCTCAAGTTCGATGGCTGCATACGGTCCCCTGCTCCCTGGCACATACGATAATGGACAATTTTCACCTCGGACGTACTTTCGACTCGTGGCGCTTACGTTCTGAATGAAAGTTTTGCAATTTTGTGAAAATTTAACAAGTTTTGACGTGTTTTTTATGCGTCATAAGTTGAAGTAATTTGTCTGTGGTCAAAAACTTTAGTTTTTGATGCTGTAGATGTGGGTGAACTCAGGAATAACTAACAGATCGATCTGCAAAAACATTTTGACAAACAGGTTTTGAGCGGTTTAGTGTTTTCGTCCCACTGTGCGCCGTCCCATTCCGCGCTCGGCCACTGGCTCACATATACACAGGATATACCCTCTCATTGTTTCCATACGCCCGTCTTTGAACTCCTCCTTTCCGTTTGCCGAAGTGTTGATCAGAAGTCTATCTCTGGGAGACCTGTTCTACCGTGGGTACAAATGTACATTATATTTTCATTATCTGAGGCAATATTGGTTTAACCTTTGAAATCGAGAATGGGACCCCCTAAAAATTTGATGTTGTTTCAAGGCAGGTAAAACCAAAGTGGGTGTGTTGCTAGGTAGAGGTAGGTAAAATCCGAAAATCGAAGAGAAAAAAATCGATATTTCAAGAGGTGGGAAATAGAAATAGGAGTTGGTCCTAGAAGATGTAATTTTCAAAACGCCGTTCGAAAACTTTCAATTGAGCGGTTGTGTTTTAGCATGGTACATGATCTTGCGATGACCTACCGGCCGAAAATCGCCACGACACGAAAGCGAGCGTTACGGAATTACTTATTATAATTAAGGTTGATACACAGGTATTTATGTGTACTTTATGAACGCTTACTATATAAACTTATATTCTTGTTTTTTACGGCGTTTCAAAAACGGTTGAAAATAGTCTTTGTATTTTAATATCCGAATCCTAATAATCTGTGTGCGTTATCTCCAGCCCCTCGTTTCTTCTCGATTGTAGTGTCCATTCCCTTCTTGATCATCTTCGTTTGCCCTTCTTGCTTCGCTTCTTCATTTCCCTTGTTGGATTTATTTTTCCTTCCTAGCAGGAATCTTCTTCCTCTCTTCTCTTTTCGCGGTTCATTTCCCTCTTTCTCATCAAACGCCTCATATTTGTTGGATTTCAGACGATCAACGGCTCTTCTTGCTGGGATTTTGTCTTCCCCTAAATATCTGAAGAAGCTCTCACGGAAAGCTTTCCATGCTTGGTACAGACGATCGTCGTCCAAATTGAATTCAGGGTGTTCCGTACTATGAGTAGTTTTATAATTGCCTCTTCTGGAGCCGTTGTATCGTTTCATTACCCGTTTACTGGGCTGATAATCGTAATCTTTCCCATCTTGAGGTCCCTTTTTTGTGATCTCTTTCATTCTCTGCATCATTCCTGCATCATTCCTAGGCGAACGGCTGTTTTCTTCAAATTTCAGTATGTAATGAGGATCTTGTGTTACATAGTAGTTCAAGTTCTTTTGATAGCGCTTCATCCCCTTCGGCAATTCAGAGTTCACGGTTATGTTTTGAAAGGCGATGTTGTAATTTCTAAAAGCTAGTTTACTGCCTCTTCGAACTTTTGTTCTCTTCTTTGGTTCTGAAGGTGCTCTCTGTATACCACGAAACAACATGGCCAATAAATTTCTACTGTGAGAACTGTATTTCCTGATAGGAATAGAGTAAGTGCCTAAATAATAGTGCATTTTAGTAGATTTTTGGAGAAAAAAACACTGTCGTAATGTTTCTAAAAACGTTAGATGAGGTTTTGAAATATTTTCCGATAAAAAAACAGTTGTATAGCATCCTAGAGCCATCCCTAGATATTTAGAAAATGTCTGCCAATTCTAGTAGGCAGTGGGTATAATATAGCTTCCTCTCTTGAATCACATGAACATAAATTATATAGAATAGTTGGGCAGGTTCATTTTGATACGGGACCGTCTACTATCCAACCTGCGTGTATCCTCAGAATGTCAGCTCTACGACTACTTTTCGCGTAGTTAGAAGCGTTACAAGGGAATGGTCAGCATTTCATGTTCGCGCGTGCGCAGACGAAAGCTACTGTACGATTCCAATGCAATTCATGTGGATCTATCAAACTATTACTCCTGAACGACCCTCCAATTTTGAACTCATTTCAACGAGGTTTAGGGTAGTTATGGGCGTTTCAAGTATTTCACGTTTGCGCATGCTTAGACAAGGTGCTGAACTTTTTCAGAGAGCTTGGTATGGACCATCTGTGACCCAACCCTCACCTACCCTCCAAATTTCAGCCCATTTCGACCATTATTTCGGTTAGTTGTGAGCGTTACAGAGACAGACAGATATACAGACCGACACGGAACCAAAAATGTTCCTTGGTGTCTGAAACGTAAAATGCGAGTGGTAATTTTCATTTTGGAGGACATATTTTATTCGATTTTTGCCCGAATACTATGCTTCCGTACCTTCGGTAGTGAGGAAGCAAAAAAGTATACAAGGATACATTCATTGATGTATCCTGTATTCTTACAAAGGATACTATATGTAAGAAATTCCAAATTTCGCCTATATGTTTGCAATGGTAAATTAAAGGCAATTCTCGGGAAAAATGTTTAGGTACTCGGTAAAAATAATTACTCCCAAAACGTCCTCAAAATATAACCCAAAGTTGATATAAAACTTCCATCTCAACTGTTCAAGAATGGCTCCATCATTGAGAGGAAAAGACTACCATAAAAAATATTGGTTCTCAAGAAAAGTGGGTGCACTCCGAGCGTCGGTCCGTAAATCCAGCTCTCTCAAATGAGTTCCCCCATCCTGTGTATCATCTTTCGTCAATTCTCAGTAACACCACGCTGTCATATTATCCACCGAAGTACCGTGCATCTTTTGTAACTCCGTTCTCTCGTAACTTTTCCATATGCGTAACATCTCTCAAAAGAACAATAACATAGACACTATTAAATCGTTGATACAGATCACAGCAGATTACGTCTATCGATACTATATCATTATCTAATAGTTATTTCCTAATTTACTGGTAGACAGTCCTCGCTTTCAAAGCCAACTTCAGGTACTTCAAGGACTTCATCGTGAGTGATTTAGTTCGTACCAACTTCGAGGTTAGATTGACTATGACGGGCGACGGAGCTGCCGACGGAGGTTCATATCAATCCCTCCAGCTCCGCGTTATCTCCACGAATCTTATCCATACAACAGCGCCCTCTGCAGGGCCCCAACGTTACAGAACAGATTGATGGAATCGCTTGGTCGCTCCAAGCTTTCCGCTGATCGGCTGAGTCAAAACTGGCTAGTGCACCTACAACTAGTGCCTGTAGGCACTTGTGACGCATTGACCGTATGTTCAGACCTCTTATTATATTTTGGAAATTTGAGTTGCTTTCCTTACCTTTGGAGGAGGAGGAGTGTAATATGAATCATATGACTCGGGAGTTGATTCTCTCCGTGGTGGTGGACAAGGTGGAGGTGGCGGGCATGGTGGTGGCGATGGTTCAGTTGATTCGGACCAACCATCTCTCAAGTCACATCGGCAGTACTCTCTTGTCTCCCACATATCCGCATCAACCGAAATAGTGATTTCCGTCTGAACATTTTGCTCTTTTACTATCTGAGTCTTCGGGCACGGACGTTTCTTCACACGAATTTTTTCTCTATACCCTATATGCAGCTTACTTTTTTCACACCATTTTTTGTATCTTACTTGTGGTGATGGACACAGTGATGAATATCGAGTATTTCGTCTCACATACAGACGTAGCGCTCCTGTCCTTTCATCCAGGGAACAACGGGAGATGCGTCCATTTTCAAGAATACTATCAATGCGGGAGCTCCTTGTTGAACCACCCAAGCTTGAACGCCGCATGGACCTTCATTCGCCTAAACCACTTTATACATTACTGTTATTCATGTCTTCTGTCCTGATGTTCGTGAAACAGTATGGCCTTCGGTACTGACTCTAACATCTATTGTGTCCTAGGCAAAATCATTGAGCGAATTGCTGTTCTATAATGGCAGTTTTTGTTCATACCTACAACATATTTAGACATTCTTCAACATTCTTCTTCTCCTATTTCCTGTTATTAACCGCTTCAGCGTTCCTAAAGTACTGTGACTATTGTTGATAACATACATAACTGTAAGATGTGGTTGTGTCTAAAAGCATTATTCGTGTCAAGCGTTGTTTCTCTAGGCAAATCTCGTTAGATATAATAAATTGCGTTCACGGGATACAACGGGAAAACTTTCCAACCGCAAAATTTCAGTTGATCGATCGCCGGATCAAACCAGAGGTTTTTAATAAAAAGTCGACATTGACGACTTTCTAAATTAGCAGCAATCGTTATTGTCCAAGTTGAGGGAACTTTTAATCAGAGACCTGTTGAATTCATGCTTTCTTCATTCATTTGCTTGTTTGGAGCCAGTCCAATAATTCCCGGAATTAGCTGTCGCCGTCACCGGCCCAATCCAATGCTCAATATTGTTGTTCAACTTTTACTGCTTCTTCTCATCAATAAAGGGTACTTGTGATGCTAAAGGTTTCGCTTTGTGTCCTTGTTGAGATGTTACGGATTCGTTCAGGGGATTCGTATTCTTGTTGATTTGAAATGGTTTATTCAGTCAAATGCATATCATGAAAGTATTTATTTCAAAAATTGGTAAATGTATTATCAAAATTGTTGCGAATCTTGTGCTGAATTAAAAAAGGTTGTTGAATTACAAGAAGAAATAATAAATTTGTTCTGCTTTGTTCATTTCATGAGAGATTCGTTCACATTGTATTAAACGTGCAGCATGGTCGAATTTTGTGAATAGATGAGCGAATTTTCGAAGTAGTTGGTGTACATACCACCTGAAACGACTCTTTTGGCCGCGTAACTATTCAAAATTATCCATTGTTTCAACTATAAAAATCCAGTTTTGAATAATTTTTGTTGTTTTTGTATACCATACAAGTCGCCACAATCTATTCAAGTGATTTTAATGCATCAAACTTTTATTCAAATATTCTGTTCACTGCCTCCAACTCCCACCTCCTCCCTCAACATCCCCTTTTTATTTGTTAACCCTAATTTTATTTTTGAATTTTTTCCAGTTCCGTTCGATCTTTCAGGTTAAAAATCGAGTTTTGCACGAAAATCTATTTTGGCTATACAACTACTTGCCAAGGTACTATTTGTGTACAAAGTCAGCATTGTATCTAATTTGGTGGTGTTTAGGTATTTTTAACAAATGTTGAAAACGAAATCTAAATTTTGTGTGTGTGACTACAAACGCATTGGCCAAATAGAGAATTTTGGTTTATTATTTTCAATAATAAACCTTCGGAATCGAGCATCAATAACAATTTAACCCCCCCCCCCCCCTCAAAATTTGATGGTTTTCGTTTGAAGGTACGTAGAGTCCGAAAATGCAATAAAAACCGCTGCAAATTATTACGCAACGGTTTATTATTTACCTGTATAGATGCCCTTCTGCGTAGATCACTGTTTTCTGTGGTCAGTACCCTCGAGCTCCCTCCAGGAAAGCTCTAAATGGAGTACTGGAGCCGGCCCGGGAATTAAGTTTCGTACAAATGCGTGGGATTCAATAATTCAATCATTAGTTATTCATGAAGCATAAGTTAAATAATCAACCTTTGTGTAATAATTTACCCAATAATGTTTCATGATGAAAGAAAAATATCGTCGGTAGAGTTTTGTTTCCATTGCAGTTGCAGGAACTCCAGGTTCTTTTCTGTTCTTCAACGTGTATATCACTCTGGTAACCTTGGAGGATGGTGAATCACCGTGGCAAAAGTGAATTCAAATTTTACGTTTGTCATTCTATACCACGGAGCACGTAATAGAACACTCACATTACTTACATACCTACGTATAAAGTTCGAATTTTGTCGTAGTCATTGAATACTTACTCGTAACTTATGTATCATGTCTCACAAGAATTCCAAAAATCTGACTCTTCGCCTCGTCGATCCGCCTGAGGAAAACAGCGAGGTTGGCGACAAAGATTCATCTTCGAAACGTGTTTACAAAATGAAATTTCGTAGTGATTTCGTTCGTCCCCTAGTTACCGTGGAAGAGAGCCAATCCGCCAAGACATTGCACATATACGTCAGGCCTCAGACGCCAGAACCAGTGGACAAAAACCAACTGAAAGTCAAAGAGAAGACTGTCGAAGTGCTTGTTCCTATTGTCAAGAAGGAGGACAGGGTGAGGAAGGACACTCAGACACAGACCAATATCTCCATATCGAGACGGAAACCCTCGACATGATTGTCTCATCAGTAAAATAAATCATCCTATTCTTGGATGGTGGTTTGTTTGGTATCGAACGTGCCTCTCTTACTATACTGTGTCCAACGAACGATGATCCCTCGAGTAGGCGCGGCCCTTGAAAGTGAGGGACGCGTCCCAACTCCTCAGCTAAAACCCTCAACTGCTTCAAAGGCTCGTATCACCGTTGCGTAGCAGTTAGGACGTCACAATTGGCAACGCCCCGTAGCAAATAGAGGAAATGATACTGAATAGACCTGATCGCTCAAAAGGCGGTTTTTCGCCGTCAATCAAAGAAATGCGTAGCCGCTGTTTGCGTTCTGTTGTGTCCTCCGTTGTGTATAATCACTCTCGAAGCAGCTGCACTACAGGAGATGCAGTTTGTAGTTACACCACAGTCATATACTTGGATATGAATCGCCGGTAGCCAAAAACCGCAAAGTTACCATCAGCCTCTCTTGAACAGGACTGGCTTTCCTCATTTTGGTGTCAGCTTTCGCAATTTTTGGCCCAACCAACTGCCAAAGGAACTCGAAGTCTGTCGGATGCATCCGAGTAAAATTTTTCTATAGCCGACTGACTTGTTGAACCGCAAATGTGCCAACAAACTGCTGCCTCTGTAAAATTCACGATTCGCATACAGTTCGTAAACCAAGCGTCGCGTTCGTTTCGGCTTCCTTGAAATCATGGCATTTATGAAAATGTAGGCAGCTGCCGGCCAGTGTCGCACTCGTTTTCACTTTGCGAAAATTGAAGTCTGGGGTGAAACAGCGTGTCAATAGATGCTACGTGCATCAATGGGGTAGATGCAACGCAATGGGTGAATGATACACAATGAATTAGGGGTGGTTGGTTTTCTCGTATCCTATCAAGTTGATACGCAAGGGTGATACATACGGCGATTTGATACAAGTTAGTGTCTGTGACCATTATTTGTTACCATTTTCTTTCCACCCTCTTAACGATCAAAATTCTTGAAATCAATTTACTGATCTGACTGAATGTTTTCATAATGAAGTGAATGATGATGTGGAAATTTTTTTTATAATGATACGTAAGCTCGTACCTACTACCTACATGTCGAATTCCACCATGCAGCTAACTCGAAATTCGTACCAAGCAGAACGATAAGCATATAAGTAGGTAGGTACCTATTATTTATTTAGGTATTTTATTTCTATTTACATAAGATTTACATGCCGCACTATTGTGGATCCTCATGTAAAACTTTTGTAACGTATTCAGTTTGTAGTAAAGAGCCAATCTAATTCTGTCATTTTTTGTCAGTCAGCGTTTGTTGTCAGTCTAATTTTGTCATTATTAATTGTTCGTTTACGTCAAGCTACGTCCGCCTAATTTTCCTTTTTTAGTAGCTATATTTTTAATACCATGCTCTTCATGTAGAAGCCTTCATATTTATTAGAAAACTGTGATTGGCACAATGGTCTCACGATTTATCTGTGTCTCAAAGTAGGTATGTTAATTTGCACATCATCCGATCCCTCAACTTCGCAACTGATGAGTTTACTCTAATAGATCGGTATTTTTACATAAAAGGCTTTTGAACGTAAACCGTACGTATGTGTTCGAATATACTTAGGCATAATCCAATCAGCAGTAGGCTTCAGACTGGCCACGGAGGCGGGTCAGCGGAAAGCACAGACAGCATGGGATGGGTGGCCCCATGGGGTGGCCCTACGGCACAGAGTACAAGCTGTGGCTGTCTCAGGGACGATCACTGGCCATGATTTCCTGGATTCCCACCATTGTAGAATCGGCGTAAATTAAGAAAAGTAAGAAAAATTATTCTACTGTAGTCTCCGCAGCGGATCCACTCTTGACCACTTCAGTGAGTGTCTTGACAATCTTTTATTAAAAGACGAGACCAAAGGTGGTCGAAAATATCCCAACTTTATTGGCTGAGTCGAATGTCACAATTCCGTACTGTGCCTTTCGTTCACAGTCAGACAGTATAAACCCTGAACTTGGGCTTCGTCCAGCCCAGATATCATTGCAAGGGATCAGATGACCATAATCCTTTCATGACTGTATGAAATCGATTTAGTTGTTCCGTGATATTATTTCATTTGAATGGTTATTTTGAATTTTGTTGGTGGGTACTTCTGTGACTTGAACAAACGTTATAGGTACTCAGGGGCATTGCGTCCATAAGGCCACTTGGGCCACTGCCCCGGGGCACCCAAAAACACACGAGACGTTCGGGATCACGTGTGAGCACTCCCGTTTTCCACCCGCACTCCAGTTTGTTAATCATTCATAGCGTTGTTTACACTGAAAAGTTTTTTGGAAGGTAGGCGAAATAATATAGTTTTTACAATATTTTCGAGTCAAATACGAATACTGGATTTATGTGTCAATATTGTTGTTGTGATAGTTTATCTTTCAAAACATCGATTCTATTTTGAATTTATTTTGTATATTATAATATAGTTAGTTTTCCTCTAACTGTTGCACTGCACCTACCTAGCATTTTTCAGAAGTTCAACAGCCACACGCCAGAGTTCTCTGGCTATGGATATTAAATATTCTAGTAGAGCATCCATGGTGGTTCCTTAATGTTAGCTCCATAGACCAAGCATGTTATCGGAATAAAGTGACAGTAATCCTTCAATCGAAACCTAGGCTCCTGAAACTGGACGGTAGATTCTGGGTCCAGGTACCTAGTGTCGCCATGGCAATCGAGAAAAGTGGCCCATCCGCGCATGCTTAGTCGAGTAAAAATGTTGTTAGCCACGCCCACTTTGAGCCTCGTCCCCATTATCTGATTTCAACCCCAAAATCGTTCATTTCACAATCGATTCGATCTCTTCGATTCAATTTGATCTCGATACGAGATGCTTCTTCTTCTGATTTGTTTTTTGTCGTCTCTGAATCACACGTCTGACATTGGCTTGTGCCCGACATCTGCAGATGACAACTCAGCTGAGAACTTCACTCCACTGAAATCACATTCGCTTTCTTTCTCTGTCTGTCAGTTTTCAATTTTTTTGCGTCAAATTTTGCGCGTTTCGTGTTCGGTCCGGTTGCGATGACAGATTTGTATTTGTGGTACCTACGTGCGTTTTGACCTGTTTGCTGTTTGTGGATTGATCGGCGTCAACACACAGATAACTAACTATAATAGCTTACCTATTCAACCTAGCTTACCTATAATAACTACCTAGTCAATAGCTTCTCCATTCAAGTAGGTACTGGCCGACGGGTCATTGTTTTGTTGTATTTTAGTTTACTATATTTTTGTAACACATGAATTCGGTGGCTAATTTGCAGTAGAAATTGTCGACGTTGATTAAAAGAAATAAGCTTTGCTGAATATCACTCAGTCAATAGATAAGGGAAGGACGTTGTTGCCTTGGGGTATTTTGTAGACGAATCTGTTGGTTTTGTGTTCTGGTCTGGTGCCCCACCGTTTTCAGACCCCACACACCGCTACTGGTTATGCTTCATGAACAAACTGTAAGTGATATGAATGATATAATTCTTGAATCTGCCGCTTATTATTCATGAAACTGTAATTTGCCCAGCCGGCTCCAGTACCTACTCGATTTAGGGCTTTCCTGGGGGAGCACAAGGGTAGTAGGTGTTGGCCGTAGAAAACAGTGATGTGATCTACACAGAAGGGGCATCTAACAGGTAAATATTTATAAATAAATCGTTGTGTAATAATTTGCAGCGTTTTTTTTTAAATTTTATGTAGAGGTAGGTACGATTCCCATTTTTGAATGCGCACATGCGCGGTTTTTGAATTCTGAGGAATTAAGGGGTAAATCATATTTACTATATACTATTATGCCACGTCAGATGATATCTGTCTTGCTACATCTGTTAGCTACATAATAAAAATTCCTAATCCGCCAAAAGTTGGGGGGAAAACACTGTTTTTCGCTGTCCAGTATAGGTTTGAAAGGAAGTTTTCGTTGGAAGGTTACTTCAAAAAACATTCATGCTACTTGGCGATAAGCGTTATGTTTCTTAATATGCACGATATGCACTAGGGGATGACCTCCATATTACCAACCATAGTTTTATCGATTGGCAGGTGCTTGAATAGACTACTCTTCTATCGACCAAACCGGGCAGTCGTGTGCAAACACAGCGGGACGCTCGCCGTCCAATCATGCGAAACCTCCGAGTAAATAACGTTTAATTTGTTCTCTCATCGGAGCAAAACCGCTGAGGAGGCAGGATCAGGTCGGTTGTTGACCAGGCCTTCCTTTTGGTGATCCTGACACGTGCTTATTCATACTGGCTATAATCTTTGCTGGCCTTTTTTCAATAAATTAAGGTTTCGCCTTAAGGGGAAATAGCCCGGCGACTAGTTCCAAAAGCCGCCACCACGTGGCAGCACCAAAATGAGCTAAATTGATATTCGCTCTCCTTCCGTTAATAATTGAACGATTTTCAATCTGTAAATTGCATTGGATTCAAAATCAGCATAGAATCATCATCATAGTTCGAAATTCTAAAATTTTATGTTTGGATCACTGGCGTTTGAATTTGGTTACTTTTTTCGGAAATCCCAATTACCCAAATTCTAGAGGGCTGTGTGCTGATTACGACGGTTTTTTAACATTTAAAATTGGACCACTAAAACCCCATCAATTATTGTCCAGACGGTGATGGGCGAGGGGGTTGGGGAGGAAGGCGGCTCTTGAATGGGGGTAGGCGGCTTCCCAGGCCCCTTCGGAGGGTTTTCGCCGCCCGAGCAGCTTGGATACCTGCCATTTCAGAGAACAGTTTTTGCCCCACCATTCAAGAATTTTACATTTCTTCCTCCCTGTTCGAGATTTGCTATGAAACTGTTTGGGCCCATCCATGACCAAGTGCCAAACTACACGAGTGTGAGCTATTGTTTATGCATCAGTCATGGGAGGAATGATAACATAAAAAATAATCAAATAAATGAAACAAGGATCTTGAGTTATATTATAATTTATTTTTACTTTTTAACATTATTGGTACCTATTTTAATAAATGTAATTTATTTTTATTTGATTAGTGTATAGGATATTACCTAGTTAGGTACACCAAAATTAAACTAAGCACCTCTCCCCACTTCCCAATCCAACTGATCGCATTTGAATCAATTATAAGTACCAAATTGGACGATCGATTGAATATACGATTTCCTAAACAAAAATTAGTGACTTCGAGGTCAGACGCCTGAAACTGCAAATAGCCTACCACAAATAAAAAATAAATTAAATTACCCAAATACCTGAATTCAAAGTTCAACGCCAGTTGGACGTAATTCATTAGGGACGAGTACTAGGTACCTCTGTTTTAACCTCCAAATCCGTATATGTACATATATGCTCTGAAGCAACCAAGGTACCTACCTACGCACTTTCGAAGAATGGACACCGACGGTTATCTCGAATCAAGACCAAATCTGTGGAAGGTATATAATTATGCTTTCTCAGTTGATTTATAAACTAATCCATACCCACGTGTATCATACAACCTGAGTGACCAAAGTTCACTTAAAAATTAATAGCATATTTATATTTATTTGACCTGTTGAGTAATAATTGGTTATTTGGCCGTTTGAAATAATCATTTCAAATCTCATTGTACCCCAATCTGTTCAACGAATTGCCCGCCTCTGTACATGACACACAAACTTTATACACCACATTCCTGTTCATTCAACATCGATAATTTTCAGACCACCTACCTACTTTAAAAACCAAAATATTGGCGTGTTGTTGTACACAACGGGTAGGTACTTGATAATTAGGACGTTACAGCAGTGCCTGCGCAATCATTAATTTTTTGTTTTTCATTTTTTTCAAATCGACGTTATTCCAGGACGATCACACCTAAAATTTTCAAATCTGAAAGACACTTGGAATAATTTGGTAGGTTGTTCATACATAATAGGTTCGTTCGCGGTGGCCATCTGACTGTCTTCAAACCGTCAGATCCATCATTTGGCGTTCGCGGTGGTCTTGCGGACTCGTTTCGGACTGTATAGCATCCATAGGATGCTGTTCGCGGTGTTTTTCTGGCGGTTCGAAGACAGTTCCAAGACCGTCAGATCAGTCCGCGGATTTTCCGATGTACTCCTTTCTGACTGCTCGCCCCCCACTACCGCTCGCCCGCTTAAGCCAATCAAATCATTTCTCATCGCACCGTCGTTCGTCGTTGTTATTCGTTCTGTGTGTTCATTCTAATAACCCTACCTACCTACTTCTCTCACTTGCGTTTTGGTACTTCTCGCGATGAGTTCATCCAGTGATGAGGGGTCGATCACTCCTATCGAGGTGTCATCGGAAGATGATTTAGACTTACTCCATCCAGTGAAAAAAAAAAATGAAAACTATCTGGAAGAAGTTTTTCCTGTATACGACGAGGAAACTTTTTTTGTTCATTCTCATCCAGAAGACGTCACTGGCCGTTCTGTTAGGGACAGATTGGCATCTCTACTAGCGTCTTGAATTCATTTATTATAGTATTGTTTACATAACTACCCAAGCTTTTGTATTTCAATCACCATATCCTTCAACGACTGATCTTATAGTGAGCACTTGTATGTCCCTGAATCAAGTTTCCTACCATAACGATAAACGCCGCAAATTCTACTGGCACAAATAACTAGAGGGGTTAACAAAAAAATTGTAATGGACATACAAAATTGCTGCCTATAGATTTATTTCGTGCGTCGGTGGTCGGTTGAATATCCCAATTGAAAAACTTAGTGCCACTTACCTACCTAATTTTACGATTACGGTGGGTGTTCCAAGAACTGGCCTAGCAATTTATTGTTGGTTTTTGCCAATTTTGGCCCACTCGAAGACTCCTAATTTTGAAAAATTATCTTCGATTGTTGAAATTGTATTTTTCTGGCTGAATAATTCACCATCATCCATTCATTAACTGTGAATTATTCACAGTTTATGCTACCTTTTTTTTGTAGACGTTTCCGGTGATTTCAGCCGTTTTATCAGATTTCAGACCCTTGAGGAAACCGAATGCATAGCTATATTAACAAAAAATGAGCACATGAAGAATGTGTAGTCAGTTATCAGCAAAATTAGTTAGGTACCTACCTAACAACGAACTTCAAACTTTCGATTAGGTATTTCTTCAGTCACCAATTATTCCACAGAAGTACACTGGTATCACCGAATTTGATAAACATCCCATTAGGTCATTAGTTAGGAAGAAAACTACAGAGATTTCGATTTATTTTTATTAAAAGTACTTCGACTAAGTACAAGTTGAGATAAAGGAATGCATAACATTGGTAAGAGATGAATACTCGAAGCAAAACATGGAACTATATTACAACTAGGAACATATAGAAGATAGTCTACCCATTCATCAGAAGCATAGGAATAATCGTAATATAAGACTTGAGTAAGTAGAAGAATGAAAAAAGTAATAAATTAGCCGAAATCAACGATGACCTATAGGACGAACGTTAGTATTATTGTTATAAAAAGAAGAAATAAATTAGCAGAGATCAATGATAACATATGAACTTCTCACACATGCACGAGTCACAGCATTTCGAATAAACCTAAATAGGTACCTATGATTTGTATAACAAATTAACAAACGTCAGAAAGGAGAAAAAAATCAAGATCGACGACGACACCACACAATCAGGAAGGTTAGACATTTGCAGGTTGCACAGCGGTTGCAGTCAGATTTCATTCCCAAGCGTTCGCGGTGTACCCGGTCCATTGTGAGTTTGAAAGTTGGTATTGGTGGCGCATGCGTGTTGGCACGATCAGAAAAGTGGTTTCAGACGGTTCCCTGACCGTCAGAAAAACACACCGCGAACGAAGCTAATGTTCTAATAAATCGAAAAGTATGATAGAGCAAACGTGAGATTTGCTAAAGAAGGGGTATGAACGTAGCAACGAAATTGTTACAATTTCAATTTATTAATTAATAACTTTTTGGTTCTTCAGAAATAAATAACAAAAGTAACAATATCAACTGAGTAATAAGAAATCATCAAAAGAGACTTTGGCTGCTTCTCGTCAATCTTGAATCTACCAATTCAGGGAGCAGAGCGTGATGGTAAAAGTAAATGAGTTTTTTCTCCATCTTTTGATTCCATAACTCATCGTCGATTGGAATTTCTTCGATGTGCAAGTCTTTACCCGTGTACACTACGAAATAACATTTAGTGGCTCCCGCAATGTGCAGTTGCCCTTGGACTTCAAAGTACCAGGGATGGGTTCCCTTCAATTTCAAATCTTTGTGAGATATAAAGAATGATTTGTTGAGCAGCATCAGCTATCGTCAACTTGATGGCTGATTGAGGGCATTTAATTTCAATGACTGAATTTTCACCCTCAATCCAGCCATTGGGTGACGCACCCAACAATCCAAATTTTTGGTCAACGAAAAGCCCACACTCTCTGACTTTCAGTCCACTGTCCACTTCCGATCGTGAATGAAACGATATAAATCCGGCTCAGATATCACTGCTAGGAACACCTGATTATAATTACGCATGTCTGTATGAAATCGAGTTGGTTGTATCGTGATACTTTGTTTGAAGAATGACGGTTGTTTTGGATTTTGTTATAGGTAGTTTTTTAATCTGAACAAACGTTAGGTACGCTTCACGAATAACAGCAAATAATTTATAGAATAAAAATTATATATACAAATAATAATTATAGAATTCTTCATTCCGCCGCAAATTTATGAAATGTGATAGCACGGTTGGATCCAGTACTCGATTTAGGGCTCTCTTGTGGGAAGCACAGAGGTAGGTATTGATTTCAGAAAACAGTGATCATCTATACTGGTAAATGATAAACCGTTGTATAATAATTTGTAGTGTTACTTATTCTATTTTCGGATTCTACATACCTTGAAACGGAAACCATCACATTTGGTTGGGGGAGGGGGGAATTTTTCATGCTCAATTACTAAGGTTCATTATTGCAAATGATAAATGGAAAACTGACTGTTTTGGTAGACACAATTATGGTTAGCTGGGTAGAAACGATTGTTGGAAGAGAATTACAAGTCAGGTACCTGAGCGCCGCGGGGGCCTCGGGCCCGACTGGGAAGCCGCCTACCCCCATTCAAGAGCCACCTTCCTCCCCAACCCCCTCGCCCATCACCGTCTGGACAATAATTGATGGGGTTTTAGTGGTCCAATTTTAAATTTGAAAAAACCATAGTAATCAGGAGAAACCCTCTAGAATTTGGGTAATTGGGATTTCCGATAAAATTAGCCAAATTCGAACGCCAGTGACCCAGATGTACAAATTTTGAAATTTTGAACACCAAATCCAATTTCCGGAAATTCTATGCTGATTATGAATCCAATGCAGTTTACTGATTTAAAATCGGTAAATTATTAACGAACTGAGAGCGAATATTAATTTGCCCTCAACGGTGTTGCCATCTGTTGATTATTCTTACAAGTTTTTTTCGGGCTATTTCCCCTTAATCGAAGAAGTTTACCTGGGATAGTTTACTTGGGTTTTAATGGGATATATTCTCCCCCTTATCCAGCCCATTCCTCCGTTATATTCGAACGATGTTGAGGTTATACGATCCCCACAATTGTTCACTCTTTTCTGGCCCTGCGCCTCGCATAATAATAATTATCCGACAGTTTTTGGTAGCCTTTCAAAAAGTAATGCCAAGTCCATGGTGAATCAAACATAGGTTACATATGTAGTGAGTGGATAATAGGTCCAATATAATAAATAATATTTTAAATATTATATTCTAACCTTTTAGCGAATTTTCAAAGAAAATGAAGCTATTGCAATGGCTTCGAAATTTAAATAATATAAATTTTTGGAAATTTTCTTCATAGAAATCCGTTTCAGACCATTCTAAAACGATTCCTGAAATTTAACACTTTTTTATATGTATATATATATATATGTGTCACTCCAGACGATAACTCTCGATAGAATTGAGATAAACAGCTCAAATTTGCACAAAAAATCTATCTTGGCAATCGAAAGGCTAAGTTCGAAGATGGGCGAAATTGGCCTACTCTAAGGAGGGTTTTGGCGCATTTAAAGTGCGCAAAAATTACCCAAAAATCCCCAAAATGTTATTTTCCAACAAGTGACCCCTCATTTTAAAGGTTTTTGCACGCTGAACACGATGGTGGAATCGGATTTTAGATATCTTGATCCGTTCTCAAATTAGAGCATTTAAAGTGCGCAAAAATTACCCAAAAATCCCCAAAATGTTATTTTCTAACAAGTGACCCCTCATTTTAAAGGTTTTTGCACGCTGAACACGATGGTGAAATCGGATTTTAGATATCTAAATCCGTTCTTAAATTAGAGCATTTAAAGTGCGCAAAAATTACCCAAAACTAGGATAATCTTTAAACTCTTCCCCCCCCCCCACCCCCTTAGAGTGGTCAGCGTAGCACCCACATGTTCTTCCAAGTGATCCTTCCAGAAACCACATCCTTCCTTCATAGTTTATTTCAAGATTGAGCCTGCATGAAAAACAACCTGCACTTGAAGCACTCATGATTTTCTATAACAACTCCTTTACCTACTGCACTCTCTTGAGTAGGTAAGTCAAAAGTCCTAACTACCCTATCCTACCTAATATGAACCCACAGCGATCAAATAAATAAGCACTTAGTACAATTACGTAATAAACAAACGGTAGAATCAGGATGGACAAAACGTACAAATTAAAATAAATACGAAGAGAATATACATAGAAAACCAAATTTTAGACCGAAGTTTTCCTTTATTCAAAACCATAGCCATTAATTCGAATATTTCTTTGAAAATTCGCTCATTAAGTCATGCTGCATGACTGGTTTTTTTTATCGCTCCAGATCGTCGGGGCTCATGGAAGCGAGAAGTTGCTCAGCGGCATCCTAGGAATGTGCGATAAGTGGCACTTTCCTCAGAAATAACTCAATGGTGACTTGATGTGAATACAGCCTTGAGAGAAATATGCAAGATTTATTAATTTTATTGATACGAGTATAAGCCAACTCATCTTAAATGCGCCTTACTGGTTTTAATTTATTATTCTGTGAATAATACATCTGTGCATTCGCTCAGGAAAACATTTTCGAACATCCCCTCAAAATATTTTCTTCTACGTTTCAAGGTGCGTTGATTCAAAAAACGCTGCAAAGTCCTTGTCGCATGAGTTTATTATTCTACTGGACATACCTACAGAAATATTGGCTTTTAATTTATTTATTGTTGCTTTCATGTAAAATAATTGAAATAGCTATTTCTGATGGTTTCCACCAATTTTGGCCCCCAAAACTTAGATTAGGTAGGTACGCACCTACGAACATGTTGGTAACATGAGCTTTTGAGGTATCGGTTTCCATGTTTTTTTGGACGAGAAGACCGAATATGAAGTCGATTTTGACCAAAGAGGGGAAAATTGAGTTCTACCAAATGTTCAGCTCCCAAAATTGATTTTTTATCGGTGAAAAACCTGGGAAATCGTCTGAAATCACCATCTGTTTGTATAATAACCCTGGAAAAAGTGTCAACACGTGGATCAAGACGATTAAATGGCACTACCAATGATCAAAGATAGTTTAAAAAAAAAAGTAAGTACCTAATTTGTGTTTTAGGGGCCAAAATTAATGGAAACCATCAGAAATAGCTATTTCGATTATTACGCATGAAAGAAGCAATAAATGAACAGCCAACATTTCTGTAGCTGTGTCCAATAGAATAATAAACCCATGTGACAAGGACTTTGCAGCGTTTTTTTTTTTTTTTTTCCAAATCATTGTTGATCATTAGTAGTGCCATTTAATCGTATTAATCCACGTGTTGAAACTTTTCATAGTGTTATTCTACAAATTGATGGTGATTTCAGACGATTTCGCAGTTTTTGACTCATAAAAAATCAAATTTGGAGGCTGAACATCTGGTACAACCTCAATTTTCCACTCCTTGGTCAAAATCGACTTCACATTCGGTCTTCTCGTCCAAAAAAACATGGAAACCGATACCTCAAAAGCTCATGTTACCAACGTGTTGCTGAAACGCAAAAAGTACCTATTTTTACACACATTTTCTCTCATAACACCCCTGGGTGTATTCCGATCGGGATGAAAAGTTTCGGGACACAACTAGGGCCCAAATGGAGCATGTGTGCGAAAGAACGACTTTTTTAGACCGAAAATGAAGCCTGTACACGTGATACGGCGGACGGCGGACGGACATTGCATTTTTGGAATCTAGGCACCTTGAAACGGAAAAGAAAAAAGTTTGAGGGGGTGTTATAAAAATTTTTTGCTGAGCGATTACATAGGTGTATTATTCACAGAATAATAAACCAAAATGCTATGTCCATCCGCCGTATCATCCATATCTACTTCATTTTCCGTCTAAAAAATTCGTTCTTTCGCACACAGGCTCCATTCGGGCCTTAGTTGTGTCCCGAAACATTGCAGCCCGATCGGGATCGGGTGTTATGGGTGAAAAATGGTTGTAAAAATAGGGGTTTTCGGTGTTATAGTAACATGAGCTTGTTATCGTTTTCCATGTTTTTAGAGCGAGGAGACCGAATATGACGTCGGTTTTGACCAACGAGCGAAGAGTTGAGGTTCTAACAAAGTTTCAGCCTTAAGTTTTTGTCTAAAATCGTTTTTCTTCCGCACACAGGCTCCACTTGGGTCTTCGTTGTGCTCCTAACCTCGGTAGCCCTATCGGATACACCCAGGGGTGTTATGGGTGAAAAATGGGTATAAAAGTAGGGGGTTTCGAGGGTTTTTTTTTAAAGGTTTTAATAAATATGAGCTTGTGAGGTGTCGTTTTCCATGTTTCTTAGGGCGAGAAGACAGAATATGAAGTTGATTTTGTACCAGAGAACGAAGAATTGAGGTTGTAGCGAAGGTTCAACTCCCAGAGTTCATTTTTTATGAGCAAAAACCTGGGAAATGTCTGAAACCACCATAAATTTGTATAATAACACTAGAAGTAGTGTTAACAGGTTAATCAAGACAGTTAAATGGCACTATCAGTGACAAAGATAATTTGTCAAAAATAGGAGCCTTGTTAGACGGGTCACTTGCTATTCATAGAAACTGTAATATTTCCTTAAGAACTTATTCCAACTTATGATGCCTTAGGTATGTTATTTCCTCTTAGCAGTGCAGAATATTTCTGGCGTAAAAATTCTCAAGGTGGTCCTCATCCTAACATGAACTTTTTCGATTCTTTTCATGAAGTACGGGGGATAAAAATGGTAGGTACATTTAGGAATGTTAAGAAGTGTTCTGTACTCATTACGCTTCACTATATTCTTGTGAAAAATTGAATTACTCGATCTAAGTAACTATTCTTTTTAGTACAAAAAATTACATTTTCTCTTTGTCTTGTTTCAGTTGTAACTCGATAAGCGAACTCTCACGCCTACGTCTCTCATCATGGAGGACAATCAGATCAGGCGGCAAGCAACAAGGCAAGTCAATAAAGCCGTCTTCTAAAAATCATAAATGTGAAAAGTGTAAAAAGTCCGTCCATCAAAAAGTGGAACGTGAATTGGAAAACTTCATTACAGATTCTAATAATATTACTATGAGTTGGAAAAGCATCTGTTCAATTTCGATATTGCCATTTAACACGTAGCGTCAAGTTTTATTACCATTATTAATTGTTATTTTCTTGAATGGTGAGTCATTTGACTGCTTGGGAGAAAGGAAGCAGGTTAGTGGTATTGACCTTGAAAGGCGACGGTCGAGGGGGGGGGGGGATTAATCCCTTGAACAATAATTATTGGTTCATGTTTCTAGATAACTACCTATACGTATAATCTGATACCGACTTGAAAAAGTTTTAGACACTTAAGAACTCGCCAATCTGTCGTGGACATCGAATTATAGTATTCGATGATCGTGGACATTTTGCTCCTTTAGAGAACTATGGAGTTCGGCTTGCGGGCTTCGAACTTAGCTTATCATAACCCTAGGTCAACAGGAAGGTAAAAAATAGGAGTTGAAATTGTCAAAACACTGTAACTTGAAAACATTCTATTGGAGAGTACCTACCTACCTATAGCGTTTAGCGAATTTAAGTAGATCCCTATCTCTAGGGTTTTTGAGACCATCCGGTCTGCTGTAATGCATGAATGGCCAAGAACTTGGTCAAGAAAATAATTTCGTGAACCCACATGGTAGGCAGTTCTAAACTGCCCGCTACATTAAGTCACGAAGTACCGACAGGGTTTCTAGGGAAAGACTTTGCTCGTGCGCTGACGAATCTTTCAGTTGGATTTTGATGAATTTCATACAGGACCAATTGGGGACGAATGCCAGCGAGGGTTATCCCATTTGAATGATCCTCCGGAACATTGTGCTAGGAGTCCTCCTGCAATTTTCCGAAAGGAATAGTTGTTTACTGAACGAGAGTTTTAGCGCCTTCTGTTCAACATTTCATCTTCTCAAGATTTTTCTGATAGGAATTTCAAGTATATTGCTTGCAGATCAACACAGTGACCTTATAGGTATTTATTACCTACTTTACGTATAGATAGATAACCCTTTTAAATACCTATCTATCTATACGTAAAGTAGGTAATAAACCCCTGAAAATATTGTTTTGATTTTTATAGATATGCTCTATGTGACCTTTTAATGAATCAGGTGTACCTACATTACTGACATTTTGATACTATTTGTTGTTTTTATTTCAGAGTATTCAAGAAGAGTTCGCCTAATGGAAAGGTAAGTTATCGTTGTCTTTTTCGATATTTTCTGTTATGTTGGTGGATGATGGAGACGATCAGAAGTGCTAGTAAACTGATCAGTTTTCGTCCTTCTTTTCAGCGTTGAGAGCTATGTTTGACCGTTTTTCCCTCGTAAAATTACATTCTGGCTCTGATATTAGCTCTACTCTGTTTACAAGGTTTCATGAGTGGTGAAACAATGCTGTTGATATTACTTCACCTCGTGCTCTCGCTCTTCTTTAGTGACCGGGATTTGGTGTGTACCTATGGTGTTGTTGTTGTGGTGTGTTGGCTTTGGTAACAATACCCTTTCTACGATAGTTACCGACTCTGCAACTGCTCGGTACTATATTTACTGGAAACCTTCAGTTTGAGTCCTAAGAGGTATTACTGTCTTATTCAACTTATGGAAACCGATCGTCGTCCTTTGAGCTAATTTAAAAAAAAAAACTTCAAAAATATATTTTCTCAATTTAACGATACAAAATTGTAGAGCTGTGTTCAAAATTAAATTTATTTAATATTATTGTATATATTTTTATGTTCAATGCTCGGAGTTATGTCGATGGGTTGAAATAGAATACCATTCATATTCGCTAGATAGTGTCCGAAAATGACCAACATAATTGTAGCGCGGTTCAGACGGATGATTCTTGTGGTGCAACCAAATACATTGCGCTAGTAATGTATACTGTCCACACCTGAAAAATCCAGTTAATCGTAATTTTTTCAAGATAAAGGTGGAGGGTCAATTTGAATATGATACAGAATAATATATTTGTAAGTCCTGTTTCAGTTTAATATCGTGTAATGTCTGCCTATTCAGTTCCATCGCTTCAAAATAAGTACCTATTTTTTGAATTTTCAGATTACTGTCTACCTCGGCAAAAGAGATTTCGTGGATCATATTACCCATGTGGACCCCATCGGTAAGCTCTTTTTATCTCGGTAACTGTAGTTATTTAGGTACTCTTGAAATTACTGAAAGTGTGTTCGGGACTTGTGCCTAGGCCCTATTTCACCCTTGACAAAAAATAATTTATTGAAACATTCAAAAGCCCTAAATTAGATAGGTTTTGAAAGTGGTTACTTTTAACGCAACTAGTTATTTTTCCACTAAATAACCTTAATCGGCAGTATTCTGCGCCGAACTCCTTCAGATTAAGAAAAAGGGGGAAAATACGAATTAAAAGGTCCCTAAAAGGACCTCTATTTCATTTTACTCGTTATAAGATCAAGAACTATAGGTACATGGTTATTAGTGGTTAACCGTTGATCTATTACGTTGGCATCCTTGCGTGCGACTTTTGAACTCCCTGTTCACGCTTTTCCATCATCCATCAGGAAATGATGAGTGGTAAGAAGGTAAGAGTGATTGGCCTCCAAACATTGCAGAAAGTGGCTCAAACATGTGTTTTTTGTGGCATTTTTTTTTTTTACATTAATTTGAAAAATTGTCAAAAATGGTAGGGGTAGAGTGGTGACCCCAGGCAGAAGAAGAGTATTTCAACAGGCAACAATGGATCAACAAATTGAGTTCCTTCTTTATTAACTTGAAATTCCTCGAAATTAAATTCTTATTGAAACAAATTAATAAATATGAATTGAATGTGCTAATTTTATAAATAAACAATTTTTATCAACTTGCTCATTAGTCCATGATGGATAGTAACCTCTGTTCAACTTTTAGTCGCCTATTCGTTGTACGAAGTAAACCTGTGAAACTCAGCGAACGTCTCAACTCAAATCTTGCACAAAAATGATATGAGCTTGTTTTTCCGATATTATGTTGTGTTTTTCTCTGTTGATAAGCATTGTAGTCAAGTACTTGGTCGGAACCTTTGATATATGTAGGTACCTACTGGATTCTGGTGAATGTTTGTGCTGGTCGTTGTTGAATATTTCGGTTAGCCGATACCTAACTTATCAATAGAGTTCCAATTCAGTCATATTTGCATAGGTATTTTTCCCCCGATATGCATATGCTTCAATTAACAGATTAAGACCAGTTTTACGGCGGTGGGCTTCCCTAATTTTAAATATATACGTCATATTTTGTCATATTTGTTTTTTTCCCGAATGCAGTCATATTTGGAGGGTTTAAATTATATTTGACAACATATTTTCAACGTTATCGGCAGAAACGTGTAGCAAGAGAAGGGAGGGTTCGAATTCTCCCATCAGATAAGTACCTACTTACCTCCTTACTTATTATTTAGGTGCCTGGTTAGTTACCAACTTAATGGGGAAGTTAAAGTACCTGCTCCCTTTTCTTTCAACCATTTAATCGGAGAAGATTTTTTCAACCCTCAAACCTGACTGAAAAAAGGCAACGACTCCATGTCGACAATGTGTTAAAAGTGTTAGTATTACAGCATAATAAACTCGATTTTTTATTCTTTAGTATATTCATTTATTGTATTTTTCCAATTTTCATTTTTGTCTGTAAATACTTAGCATGGATGCTGTTTAGCTGATTACCCATTAAATCTCAAAAGTATCGTGTAAACAAAATTTTCCGGGGAGTTTTTCGGGGCTTACACTTAGACATTTTGGTTTTTTCCGGGCTTATACTAGATATTTTGGGTTTATTTCGGAACTTACACTAGATATTTCGGGTTTTATTTTGATCTTTTCAACTCATGTCGATCCGAACCCTACTTATCAAGTTAGTACTTAAGTAGGTACTTTTTTAAATTATCTACTTTGATCATATCTGTTCGTTGTTTATCATTTGCAGACGGCGTCGTATTGATAGACCCTGACTATGTGAAAGAGAGGAAAGTTTTTGGGCACGTTTTAGCGGCCTTCAGATACGGCCGCGAAGACCTGGACGTTTTGGGCCTCACGTTCAGGAAAGACCTCTACCTCGCCCACGAACAGATTTACCCGCCCGTAGAAGGCAGACCTAAACATTCCATCACCAGGCTTCAAGTTCGTTTAGATTTCCTTATATTTTCCTTGCTACATGGTCTGTGCTCTTCTCCAGAATATTTACTCACTCTTGATGGTTCCTATCAAGTATAGAATGATTTACTAAGAAGAATAGACCGAAATGTATTCTTACACATATCACTTTGGAGCAGGATGTTCTGTATTCTTGCACTTAGAACTGGAATACATAAATGGGTACCTCATAAAAAGAAGTGCCCAAAAAATTGTTTATATTTTTATTCGTCGGTAATTTCCACTTCACTCGTTTTCCAATGTAATTTCAAGTTAATCACGTTGCGTGGTGGTAGTTCTTGATATTTGTTAGCATTCGTCAGAAAAGATGCTCATAATTGCCCCATAGTCTTTGGGATATTGAAAATCCTGAGTAATTATGAATAAACACTTAGAGCAGCATCTTTAGAAATTTATATTGAACATCAGGAGTGAAACTTGAGCTTTATTGTAGCGTTTTACAATTTTTTGCGTGTTGCTAAAATTGGTCAGCAGCTTCTCGAAACTTGTGAATGTGACCCTACCTGTACTTGGTAGATGTACTTGTACACTGTGTGTGACACATTTTGTGGTACCTATTTAAATATATTACTTTATATTCTAAAAAGTGGAATGTAAACATAGAACTATAAAATTTTTATTTTTGCACACACTCCGCGCTCAAGTCTCTTACTAAGTAGTTTTTTTTCTCTCTTGCTGGCTGTACACGATTTGAATGCTTGAAAACAGTCATTTTCCTGACGTGGTTGTGGGGGTGGGGGCTCATCTTACAATCTTACGCTGTAGAAGTCCTCTAGATACCCTCTCAGTTCATACACCCATGACACGTGTTTTCAGCTTTTGTGTGTTGGCGGCTGTAGCTTCTTAATTATTCACGCTGACATCTCTGGTTTTAGGAGCGGTTAATGAAAAAACTTGGACCTAATGCCTACCCATTCTATTTTGAATTGCCGCCTCATTGCCCGGCCTCCGTCACGTTACAGCCGGCTCCTGGCGACACGGGAAAACCTTGTGGTGTGGACTACGAACTTAAGGCTTATGTTGCTGAGAACCAAGACGACAAGCCCCACAAACGGTACCTACTTATCTAGTACTAGCTGTGTACCCGCGCTTCGCAACGGTAGAACAGACACCCCCTTTAGGACAGGCCCCACTCATAACAGATACCACCTCAGGATTGACAAAGAGTGGTTGTTTGCTACCGTAAGCCACGGTTCAAGGGTGCGTCCCAAGTGAAAATTTTGGTTTGAGTAATTGGTTATTGTTTTATTAGTGGCCGTTCTCATTTATCGATGCCGAGACAAACAAACAGACTGACACTGTTTTATGATATATTATACTATTTGAACCGACGCGTGTTGCTGCAATTTAAATAAATGGAGCCAACGGTCATGTATTTTAATATGCCTGTATCCCCCCCTCCTCAACTGATCAGAAACCTTCCCCAATGCCAACCCTAACTGCCTTTAACCCCCCCCCCCCCCCCCCGTATCCTATGAACCCTCCCTACCTGGTTAGAAACATTCCTCAATGTTCACACAACAAATTCCCAAAGTTGCACACCAATTGGTCAAGTAGTTTTGCAATTTCTGTAGACCCCCCCCCCCCTCTCATAACCTGTACCCCCCTCCCACTAACATCCTGATTGAAGTACCACTTGAATGTACTCGTCGAGCTGAATCCAGAATCTAATTACAATCGGATTTACGTCCAACCGTTCAAAGTTATTATAAGCATAAACGTCCTCATAGAAGTGATTATAACACGTTTTTTAGTAGTATTTCATTCATAGCGTTTCAACGGATGGACAGATTCAAATGCGGATTTTTCATAAACCTTCCCAGATAAATTCTGCGTCAAATGGTACCAGCCGCAACTTTCTTCGTTCAGCCGTTCTCAATAGACCTTTTTCCCTAAGCGTAATGCGCTTGCGCGGCCTTATCACAAATCTTCGGCCGCCATATTGTGGTACCATCGGTCACTCCCCGTCCATATCCGTGACTCTGTGCAACTATCTACACTCTTGATCTCAGCTAGTTACCTTACTATTATATTTTTTTACCTTAATTACCTTAATATACACTGTGCGTTCGCTTCCTGCTTCAGTTAAAATAATAATTTTTCACAAGTGTGCTCCAACTAGTCTGAAAACACCGAAGTGCAATTAAACGTGTAAAGAAACTGCAATTCGTTGAAATGTTCTTACACCTACTGTAAATATTGTTGGTTGTGGGGAAGGGTAGAATGATAGTTCCCTTTTGTGTTCAGTGGTATATTGGTCGAGTACTTTTGCCCATAAGACCTCTTCAGGAGTACCTATACTGTGATTTTAGTTATACATAATTAAGAGTAGTCTTATGTTGGAACCTAGTTCGTTTTAGGAAAGCAGTTACGATTAATATTGCTGCACGCTTCATTTAAATTACTTTACCATTTTTGTTCTTTGTGCTGTGATGTTTAATATTGTCCTATTTTTAAGAAAGCTGACTACCAATAAAAACAATTTAAGTTCGTATTTCGAATGTTGTACTTATTTTATTAATATCCTTGCTTGATAACGTTTGTTCCCTGACTTTTCAGGATTTGCAAAATTCCCTGAGTTTTACATGTCCGTATACACCCTGAATAAACCTGTAAGAAGTACTAATAGTTCAGTTGCTACACCTTTAATTTAAGTATAAATAGTTGTCAGTTGTTATTCCGTTTCGATCCAGTATAGGTAATTGAACTCATGAACACTCAAGATTTCAATCCTAGTTTATTTCGTCAAAAAGTAAAAAAAATGTGTAAATAACAACAAAAGTAATGAAAAAAAGTGTATACATTGCCTATAGAAAACAATTTTTTTTGAGGGTGCAATATTATGTAGGTAGACGACATATGGAACGTAAGGAATACAAAGTAGGTAGGTACTTCATGTTCGAGAAATGATTGATGATGAACAACAATGATTCTTTTCAAAATCTTTAACCATTAATCTATAATTAAAGGTTTACGAAAATTTAATAGGCAAGCACAAACAAAAACACATTGAGACAAAATGTGCAGAAGACGCAGCTGATAAAAAATGTGGTACCACAATATGGCTGCCGTCCCTTATCAGCTCGCGCGTAGGCTCCGCCCCTTTCTTACGGAAAAAGGTCTATTGATGCCGAGACAAACAAACAAACAAACAGACACTGTTTTATTATATGTATAGATTGAAACTATTACTAACTTGTCGATATTAACCATGAATAGTTATTTTTCCATATCAAACAAATCAAGTCGACGGGAGGGGATACTCCGATATCCCATCAGGTTACTGGTAATGAAGTTACTTTTCAAAATGAAACGGACTTCGGCAGTTTTAATGCAAGTCCCAGGTTCTGTCCCGGACTTGAATCCAATTTTTATTCATTTTTAGCGAATTTTCGAAGAGAAAATACGCTACCTATTGTAATGTCCAAAATTGATTTGCTGAAACCTACATGACCTATAAAAATTGAAGAAAGCTGTTATTGTCCGTTTCTGAGTCCATCCCCAGATTTTATGTACTCATTTCTATACAGTGTGGTGATGTGTACCTATTTGATACAATTTTTTTGTGTACCTGTTTGATCACACCTTGGCTAAAAATTCCAAAATTAGCCAGACTGTTTGAAATGGCAAACAGTTGGATAGTTTTGATTACATAATTATTGTGTCTACCTGTTATTCTATATTCCTCTGGTAGGATTGAATTGGCCATGCGAAAGTGTGATCAGTATTCCCCGCTAACGTATACTTTTCGAAATGGATTGGTAACATCGACGCAGAAAGGTGATACAAACAACCGCCAGTCATTTATTTTTCACTTAATAACGATTTCTTCCACGAAACTTTCCTTTTTCGATGGACTACCCTCTGACGTTTGCTAGACGAAGCGCGAGTATAGTGATTTATATGCTGTTTGACGTTGGCTGAATCGGTGAGTGACTGGGTGTAAGTAGGTGAATTTGAAAGCCTAGAAGTGTTCAGCAGTCGACGGGAGCTGAAGCCCTGTTCAGCCATCTGACAAACTTCCTGAACTGCCTCGCTTGTGGCGTTATTGTTTTCACAGTAAGGATATTGACTGCATGTGTCGACTGAGCCATTTGAATGAAGCTGTTGTATTAAATTAATCCGAGAAACGTTCATTTGCTGCGTGTTCCATCGAAATATCCATGGCCTGATCCCAACTAGTTCGGAGGCGTTGTTATTGTAATCGGCTTTCTTTCATATTGCACGTAGGTATCTAGGGTGGCTTGATGTGGAAACAAGAATATCTGCTTGTAGGTGACCGAATAAAAAGAAAACTGAAAGAACAGGATGGCGTCAACATTTGGTCGTGGGTTTTTATCCTTTTAGCTGTGCAGTAAACTAACTGTAACATGCGAATGTCTGTGCTAACTTCTGTTGATAGTAATCTTTTGTTATTCAAAACCAAATAGCATTTATTTAATTATCCAGATAATATTGGCACCTACTTATCTACCTAACATGTAGTTATATAGTGAAGTTATTAAATATAGGATTATAGTTAAGGGTATATACCTGCCTTCTGGCTCTGGTAACCTGCCCTCCTCATGTTCCATGTCTGCCCTTTTTCAGGAATTCAGTTCGGCTGGCAATAAGGAAAATCATGTACGCACCAAGCAAGCAAGGCGAGCAGCCGTCTGTTGAAGTCAGTAAAGAATTTATGATGAGTCCGAATAAATTGCATTTAGAGGCTTCTTTAGACAAAGAGGTGATATATTTTATTTATTATTTGCTCCTCATCAGGTTTGACGAACGGCCCTCAGTTTAACTGTGCAATTTCTATTTTTCAGCTATATTACCACGGAGAGAGTATTGCTGTTAACGTTCACATCGCTAATAACTCAAATCGGACTGTAAAGAAGATAAAGGTTACTGGTGAGTGAGAATTTATTTAGTAGCAATATTGTAAAATTTTGAAACAGATTGTTCGAGTTTTTTAAATATTTCTAGTCCATATAAGATCACAGAATCTCACTCAGGTAGTTATCTTCACCTTTCCGCATATAAAAACGTGATATCTTGTTTCATCTTCAGTCCTTTATTATTATTTATAATGGTCCCAGGACCTACCTTCCAGTTTCACTAGCCTAGGTTTCGATTCCGATTGCAGGACATCGATTACTGTCGCTTTATTCTGATAACATGCTTGGCCTATGGAGCTAACATTAAGGAACCACCATGGATGATGCTCTACTAAAATATTGAATATCCATAGCCATAGAAATATGGCGAGTGGCTGTTGACTTTGTGAAAAATGCTAGGTAGGTACAGGGTATGGAGGGAAATTCAGATGCCAACTGAACAGTAGTTGGTATTTTTTACTCTAGTGTTTTTGGGTGCCGGGGCAGTGGCCCAAGTGGCGTTATGGACGCAACGCCCCTGAAACTGGTAGCACTAGTGTCTGTGCTAGAAGTTTTCCAAGGTTAATGGTTATACGAAAACGCTGCAAAGTCCTTGTCACATGGGTTTATTATTTTACTGGACATAACTACAGAAATTTTGGCTGTTCATGTATTGTTTGTTTTCATATGCAATTATTTTAATGGCTATTTTTGATGATTTCCACCAGTTTTGGCCGCCAAAAACACGAATTAGGCTCGGCTTTTCCTTTCACAGATTATTTTTGATCATTGATAGTACCATTTAATTGTCTTGATTCACCTGTTGATACTACTTCTAGTGTTATTATACAAATCTATGGTGATTTCAGACAATTTCCCATGTTTTTGACTCATAAAAAATTAATTTCGGGAGCTTAACCCTCGTTAAAACCTCAATTTTTCACTCTTCGGTCAAAATCAACCAAATAATCGATCTTCTCGGCGTAAAAAACATGGAAAACGATACCTCACAAGCTCATGTTCACTAAAACCTCAAAATCCCTCGAAAACCCCTATTTTTACACTAATTTTTCTCCCATATCACCCCTGGGTGTATGCCGATCGGGTTGTTGTGTTTCGGAGCACAACTAGGGCCCAAATGTGTCCCCCAAATGGAGCATGTTTGCGAAAGAACGAATTTTTTAGACCGAAAATGAAGCCGGTACACGTGATACGGCGTACGGACATTGCATTTTTGGAATCTACGCACCTTGAAACGCAAAAGAAAAAATTTCGAGGGGGTGTTATAAAAATTTTTGCTGAGCGATTACATAGGTGTATTATTCGCAGAATAATAAACCAAAAACTAGTTGAAAAACTGGAGATAAAAATGAAGTTAGCAAGGTTATAGGGACCTACAGCGTAGTTTCAACTTACTGAAGGGTTTATAATTCTGCTTGCACTCGTAAATAATTGACAATATTCCTTGGTTATCAAATCGACTTTGGGTAGCCATAATAATTGTTTGGTATTCGTAATTACTGTTGTACATTTGTGTTGTTACTTACCTTCTCCGTTACCTCAATTTCTGACCCCTGTTTTGGTTTCAGTTCGACAATTTGCGGATATTTGTCTATTTTCTACGGCCCAATATAAGTGTACTGTTGCTGAAGCAGAGAGCGAGTAAGTGTCGACTATACTAGAGATATATCTCATATACCCCCATGCTCCCTCCCTACCAAAGGTAGAAGAGGAAGTTTGTATTATTATTATTATTTCGTTAATTTCAAATACCTAAATGGCTCAAGGAATACTTGTATAAATACGAATTTTATCCAGGGCATTTTATGTGGATTTCAATTCAATTACGTATGTTTATTCTAATGCTACAGAGTAATTACTCGTCATAAATTGTTCTATTGCTGCTTGAAACGAGGACTTTTCTTGATACACGATACAACCATTCATTGCCGTACATAACTACTCACGGAGCGTTATACCTTTGCGTTTGGAGAAGCTTTGCTCGAGTCCCCATTATAGCACGTCGACAGAATATTTTCGTGAAGTATTATGTGAAGGGCTTTCTGTGTCTACATTCATTTTCTTTGTAACTAGATATAGCTCTAATCTATAGTTGAATTAAATTAATTTAATTTTGGCCATGAGGAACATTCAACATGAGGTTGGAATTTTCAATTATTGTTGACTGGGATTGGTTGCCATAATTATTCCTCCACCAGTTTCCAGCTCCAAGTCCAGTTAGGGTCATTGGAAAGTGAACAGCTACTATTGCATTTTGGTTCCAATGCTCAGCACTCAAGACCAGTCAAACTAACGGTTGTTTTACACCAGTGTTCATAAGTAGTTTAAGATTATTTTTTATATACCATTGGCTCTCGGAGATTTTCCCTAAACCGCAATGGATTAAGTGAAGCCAAACTACTAATATTAAATGGACTTAACCCCTGTGTGCCTAACAGATACCTACCTCGGTACCCCTTATGTGGCACTTCCGGAATATGGTCCCCCAAAATACATCATTTGGGATTGACAATGAACTAAACTATATACCTACAGTAGCTTATTGGGTCAACTGAGGGGACATTGCATGTTTCGAGATGTTCACTTCTCACTTTCATCAAAATCGATTTACCACCCTTGAAAAATCCTTTCAGCTTATATTGCCGTCTAAGTTGAGCACAAAATGGGTGGGAAGAAAACGCGAAAATGAGTTTAGTTCTGATGGCAAGATGACCCATTTTGGTCGGGTCCATCCTCATGGATAGGGTTCATAATGGTCCTTCATTTCAAGAAATGGAAAATTAGCGTGCAAGGTTCCCATTTTCATGTCACTATTTTAGGTTTTGGTCGGTTTTGGGTCCTTCCTACTTATTCATCATCAAAATAGCACCTTTATGGGTAATGCCAGGCTTCTTCAAGTCTTCTTATGATTTCTCATTTTTACCTTTCTTCTAGCGGTTTCCTTTCATTTAAAAGAAAATGAGATGTAGAGACTAGAAAGCCCCACCTAAAAACGGCTGCTGCCATAAGAAGTTGATTTTACTTATGAGTGCGAGTGGGCCGACAGAGGAGGAGTCGGCCCGGGTTTCACCATGTCCAAGGTATTGACTGTGATGCCGAGTCTACAGAAGAACAAGGACAAGAGGGGTCTCGCCCTCGACGGGCAGTTGAAACACGAGGACACCAACCTGGCATCCACAACTATGTGAGTCCCGCCCCCGTCAAAAAACCAAGGAACCACAACCTCCAACTATAGTATGAGGGAAAGCAACTCAATGGGGCTGCTCGTCATCGGTTATGGGTCTCGTTATGAGAACTTTATTGATTGTCTTGGTAAATGGTATTTCCCTTCTTTATCGAGTTGATGAAGCATCAACCAGAGCAAACATTGTAGAATAGATACATTTAGAACCCTTCCTTCAGCATCTGCTTTAGTTCTTTGAGGCAACTACCTAGTGGAATGCTGTAAACCCTGTCCAGAAAGCTAATAGTGTGGCGCCATAATTCTCTTGAAGCTTAACTTCTTGTTCTGTACATCGTTTAAAGTGATGCACTAGCACTGTAAGCGGGAATTGAGTTGCACTACTCGGCAGTTTACCTCATACATCATTCCTAGCAGGAACTCAGAAATTCAAATGTCATACTCGTTTTCTGCCTAGACTTTCCAACATAAACACCTCAGTATGTGGTCAGTAAGTGTTAATTTCCGTTATTGAACAGAATTTGGCCACAAAAAGAGAATTTGCAACCCACGAATATTGTCCATTAACTGTTTGAAAATGCTCTCCTAATGATGGGACTGAACCTCTTGAAAAGCGCATGTGGTAGGTGTGGTTACATCAACCAGTTCCTCTAGAATAAAAATTTACCTGGACTACATAACCCGCCTCATCAACTGATCATAGTGCATCACTCGGTTCTGTTTCTATTATATTCATGGTTTTTTTTAAAGTCAATTGTCATCTTGTTACATTCTAAAGATATTCATCCATGTAATCGTCCATATTCTCCCTACTGTCAGCATCCCTGTTATGCTCTGGTTGTTTGCTCCTCCTTCAATCCAAACCCTGTATCATATATATACTTCAAATCATAGTTCCCATAGTATTTCTTACTATACCAGACGTGGATACAATCTCTTCTGTGACTTGAGACTCTCTAGAAGCAGTCCCATTAGTTTCTTTGTTTCTTACGTTGACTGACGGGGGTAGGCATGAAAGTGCATGCGTGGGCTCAGTTTATGCGGTTTCTTTTGTATTATACCACTTGGGATTGGGAGCCATAGGTTGACATATTCTCCTCTCTTAGCCTCCACTTCAATTTACTATGTTCAACACTAGTTCTTATTTCAGTCCCCAAGGTTGGTTTTACGGCCATAGAATCCAACAGTCTCGTATCATTGCCAGGGTGGCCGAGTGGACTAAGGTGCTGGGTTCCTTATCTCGTGAGAGGTGAAGGTTCTTGGCGACCAGAGTTCTACCTCGGCCAGGTACCAATACAAGATCTGTATTTCACACTTAGTGTTAAAAACTTGCATGTGCTTTCATGTCCTTAGCTCTTCACCACTGATGCAGACAAAGGTCAAGTGAAGCCTGAAACATTGGGTTATATAAGCACAAAACCGTTGATGCCTCAGATTTAAATACCTGCTGGCCAATAAAGTGGTTTAGCATAAATAAGTAGAAAAATTTCATGTCATTCGAATAATTTACTGTCACAAACTAGTATAACTTCAATACCCTTAACTTCATGTGACCCTTTGTTTTGGGTTTTGAGCGCTATTCAAGTCCAGAAAGAATCTCTTTGGGTGTTGTAAAATATCTTGAGAAGTGTCAACCTGTGGGTTTATCGCAACCTGTGAACGTATTGTTGTGTCTTTCCAACGGCTTTTGTTGCTAATGATAGGGGTAGAGATAACGTCTAGTTTTTTTGTTTTTTTTTTTGGTGATGGTTGTGATTTAGGGAAGGGTGCCCGATCGGACCTGGGTTCACTCTATCCAAAGTGTTCTCACTGACTCCGCTGTTGGCCAACAATAAGGACAAATGGGGTCTGGCGCTGGACGGCCAGCTCAAGCATGAGGATACAAACTTGGCGTCTTCCACTTTGTGAGTAAAGCACTGCTCACTCACCTCCTTTCTTGAATTGGTGGAAAGTTTTCCTGCCTGCAACCAAATTTTGTGGTGAAACTTTGTAATTATCAAATCGGGCTAGCATGAGGGACATCACAAATTTTGAAGTATACACTTATAAAGCTTGTCTTTGTTTGGTGAATCCATTGGGTTATGACGGATAGCTAATGAGAACATGAGTGGTACCTATGCAAAACTTTCAATGGGCCTAAAATAACAAAGGGATGACCTTTGGTAAGTTGAGAGCAAAACTACAATATCCAACTTGATAGTTTCTTTTCAATTAATAATGATGAACCCTAAAATTTGTTGCATTTCCTAGTCAAACTTGAAATCATCAATTGAAATGCAAGGTTTTACTTCACTTCTGACAGTCTGAGTGGTAAATTTTATCATGTACATTCCTCATTAACAGCTTTCACATAAGATGCTGCTTGACGTTTCTGGTGGTTAGAAGGCAGTAAGGAGAGAGCAAACTAATGGATAATCTCTCAGCAGTATTGGATTTAGGAAACAGTTGTTATATTTGTAGAAAATCACGAAACATCCTTTTTTCACGTCCCATTTGAGCCACGGGAGGTAGGAAAGGGGTTAAATCAGCAAATTACTCGATAAAGTAGTGCATTCCTTTCCTTGAATTGATATCACATATAGTTACCTCAGAACTGCTCCATCTTACATCTGTTGCTGTTAAATTCTACTATACCACACTGTTATAATAAACAACTATTCACAGCAGCTGTCTAGCAACAGCTTGTGTTCCCTATCTAGCTTGAAAGCTGAGTTAAGTTTAATATTGATTCCCGCCTAGACGAATGCCTTGGGTCGTTGACAAATAAAATCTCTAAGGCCGAGCACACATGGTGCGATGGTCTTGGGACGAAGGTTGCAAACCAGTTTCATTCTACAACCAGTTCACAAACAAAACGAAACTTGTGTATGCACATGAACAAGACTGATCAGGGATCGCTTGGTGTTATCTACTAGAACAGCAGTGCAGTTGGTTTTTCGGTTTTTCAGATAAGGAACACATCATTGACTAGTCAATACCGCAGGATACAGAGGGAGCATTAGGTCCATTCGTACATTAGGGAGAATATGAACTCTAGGCCACGGACTAAATCCCTCGCGATGAAATTGTGAAAACCCATTTCATAGAAAAGTGGAGTTATTGGAAGGTTGTCTGTTTCCACTAATACAAGAAAAATACACTGTTATACACGGTGATCAGCCATCGTCAGTAACTAACAATAATTTTGTTTCCTTCACCATTCATCTTCACAACCAATCCCTGTCAACCACCTTTCACTTTTGGGAAGGTCACCTCTCTCCTATGTGCCTTCAGTTATTGTATGTTACTGACGACGGTTTGATCACCGAAACCAGTATAAAGTTAGGTTCACATGGAGGGGCAATCCGGTGCGGCAAATCATTCTGCAATGCTATTGGCCAACGCAAAATGGATTGTTGCAACGCAACGTCATGGATACTATATCAAAATCTCCAGATATTTGCCATTGCCCTATCTGCACAGAGGTTACTGCGCACACATCTCCTGTTTGGTTGTTCAGCCATATTGGAATTCTACATTCCTGGTTGATTTTGCCGGTTAGATTTCCGGTTATGATTCCGCTGCCATGTAAACGCCTCTGCGGCAAATTCCGGCAAACGCGTTGCCGTACCGGATTGCCGTCCAGAATCGCTCCTCCATATGAACCTAGCTTTACAGTGTATTTTTCGTGTATTAGTGGACATAGACAACCTTTCAGTGACCCTATTTTTCTATGAACGTAAAAGCAAAATAGCTATCTCAGACAGATAGAAAGTTTATAGATTTTTTTACCAAATGTCAAAATACATGCTATGTGCGTCTCTACCTCTCTGACGAATTTCATGTTTACTTCTTGGTCACTCATGCTGACAACACCTCGTGGTTTGTTGCTGTTTAGAATTGCAATGCAACTGCAACCACAGGAAACTATAGTGTACAACCGATTTGAAACTGGTAGCAAACTAATCTCATTCCGATAGCCTCATCTGTGCTGATCCCCACAGCTATATACGCTCCCAAGGTCACAAAACGGTTGTGAGTCTTACTGGTTTGCAACGTTTGTCCCAAAACAGCCAACTGCGTGCGTTCTGCTTAAGAACTTGTAGGAGGAACTTTTGAACATGTGGAGCTACACCCCTTGGCATAAATTTAATGTACGAGTTCCTAAACATGTTTGGTAGTGCCTGTGATTTCAACTATCATTGAGCTAGGTATTGCTTATTTGTGATTCTTGTTATTTATTTTAATTCTGGAAATGAAAATGAGAATGAAAAGGAATTTAGTTGCATAGGAGCTGCATTCTTGTACAGTGTTTTAGCGGATTTTCGTAAGTGGTAGATATAATTGATTTTTAAATCTTGGCGTAGGTAGTTCTTATGGATGATAGTTTACGTGAACGAAGTAGGTATAATTTCATTCGGTAACCAATTGCATGTTTGCCTGCGTTTGTTGTATTGTGTTTCTTTTAGGCGATAATTCGATTTATTAATTTATTTCTCTTCTACAGTGTTACTGATCCATCACAACGAGAGAATCTTGGAATAATCGTCCAGTACAAGGTGAAAGTGAAGCTGTGTTTAGGTGCCCTTGGAGGGTATGTAGAGCAGGAAACGAAATATTCGATAATTTATATTTATCATTGGACATAAGAATTTTCTATCATTGTTGGAATGTGCGGATCGGTTCTGATGTTGCCTTTTGATAACGAGTTATTTATGTTATGAATTAACATTCATTCTGTGCTTAACCGTAAATGATTAACCCGTTAACACTCAATGTAGTTATGCTGAGTAGAGTTGACTGAGGTCATCAGTTGAGGGTTTAATGACAGTACACTGTTGGCTCAATGCAGTTAAGCTTGGTTCACATGGATATGCAATTCTGGACGGCAACACTTTCGCCATAATTTTTACCGCAGAGGCGTTCACATGGCAGCGGAATAAACCAAAAATCTAACCGTCAGAATCAACCAGGAATGTCGAATTCCAATATGGCTGAAGAACCAAACATGAAAGGTGTGTGCAGTAACCTCTGTGCAGATCAGACAGCGGAAAATATGTGAAGATTTTGATATATTACAACAATCCATCAACGTACAACAATCAACGCAACAATCCATTTTGCGTTGGCCTGTAGCATTGCAGAACGACTTGCCGTACCGGATTGCCGTCCCGAATTGCATCTCCGTGTGAACCTAGCATAAGTTCGTATCGAGGCATTTCCCGTACAGGTACTACTTCGAGACTCGGAAGTTTAATCCTAGAAGTAATTTGTTATCAAACGTGTCGTTTTTTTTTTATGTATAGAGAGAAATGGTAACATAAATTCAATACCAGAAGTGCTTGTTTTGGACAGACGGTAGTTGCTCATCGTTTGTTACCAAGTGAATGTGTTATGATAATATGGAGAAAATATCATAGTTCCCACTGTCATTTCAGGGATCTGGTGGCTGAGCTTCCATTCATCTTAATGCACCCTAAACCGGAAGAAGAAGCACCTCCACTACTGGAAAGCAATGCTGTCCCTAATTCTGAAGTTCCTGTAGACACCAATCTTATTCAATTAGACACGTGAGTCATTATTTCATACACCTCATAATAGCTATAAATGGGAGTGTTTTATGCATACATTTACCCATCCACTTATTTAAACGTGTGATAGCGAATATATGGAATGATGGTGCGAGTTGATCAAATTTCGTAGAGGCTTTCACTGTAGTGTATACCTACGTAGGTAGTTGCTTACTTCGGTCAGTCCAAACCTGTATCGGCCGAGCAAGTAGAGCATACAGGGCTGCAGCTTTTTTCATAGTTTGCTGAGTAATCTTACCTCCTGCGCACGCGCTAATGTGAAATCATAACGCTCCTACCTTAAGCCACCAAAATTCACTGGGTCGTTGAAGCATTGTCAAAAGATGATCCCATTTGTGATGCGAAGACAATTCCAACGTATTCCATCATTCTGTGAGGCACCTAGTGCTTGCTTGCTGCGCGGTTTTTTAACCGTCTTCGAAAAAGGAGAAGGTTCTCAATTCGACATTCCCCCCCCCCCCCCCCCCCAACGATTATTCCGAAACTAAAGGACCTATTTCGATGGATATTTTTTCAAATGAAAGAGGATCATCCCCCGGTGGTCCCTTACTAGTGTTTTAAGTCAAAAAATAGTATGGGCCCTGTTCAAGGCCAGTTATACTCTTCGATTTGTAGTGTTTCGACAGACATTGCACAATTTCACGACAGAAAATAGTCTGCCAAAGACTGGATGCTCCATTAATTATGGTCTCAGTACTTAATAGCACATGAGGTATTACTAAAAATATCGCACTAGAATGAAAAAAAAGAACAATAAATTAACAAAAAATGAAACTGACTTCAAAAAAGTGGTGTAGAACTAAAAAGTGAAGAATAATTTTTATGCTTGACTAACGAACATGATTTATTCAAAGCCTACAACGAAATTTTTGAAGTCGGCGCCAAATTTCAATTAAAAACCCCCAAACAACCTTCACATGGTATCCCTGGTTTTATACATTTCAATTGATTTATTATTTCCCTCTCAAAATTTGGTGGTTTCATTTCAGGGTACGGTAGAATCCGAAAATGGAACTAAAAAAAAGCTGTCCTTCCGCCTTACTTCGTTTTTTTTTCTTAGTTATCACAAACGGAAATTAATGAAATTTGGTTTGTGGGCCCCATTTGGGGTCTAGTTGGTCCGCGCAGCTCGGCGGTACTGTCAATCATTTCTGAGGGGTTAAAAATAGGGGTTTACATTTCAAGGGGGCAGTTATCTCGAATTTTTTTACGTTTTTAAATTGAACTTGAGCATTTTTTGAGACCACCAGGAGCATTGTACGTCCAGTCGTTCGTTCACAGTAAGGCCCTGAAGTTGCACAGAAATTCTTCGTCAACATGATCGTGAATGAAACTGTATACATACAATCATTGCGTGGGAACAGCTGATTATAATCACGCATTGCTGTATGAAATCGAGCTGGTCGTTCGTAGATATCAGTTCATTTGAAGAACGATGGTTATTTTGGATTTTGTTGATAGGTACTTTTGTATCTTCATCAAGCGTAATGCTTAATAACAAAAAAAATTAATGATAGAATTATTGAATCCAACGCATATTTATGAAAAAAACTGGCGTTTCCACTGGTTTGTTATTACCAATCAATCCTGTGTTATGTACCTACCAGGTGTTCCAAAAAGAACGGCATCTAAACACTTACATCGAGTTCTCCTCATCTCCTTCAATATTTGAGACAAAAGGCTAATGATCATTTTAAATTTCATCTCGTTCGTAGTATATGACGTGAGTAGTCCAGGTAGGTAATACAGTAAAACTTGAGCACAGAACACGCTTCAGATGCACTAGGCCAGCAGCCATTAAGTTTACTGAGCTCTCCCCATACAGTGCTATTAATCTAGGTATCGATTAGCAGAGAGTTGTGGAAATGAAGGTGCTTTTCTAGGTTTTTGTCACGCCAATAAGTTATGTTACACTTTGATGTATCAAAATTCATGCTGTACCTATCTATTGAAGTTGGATGTTTTTAATGCTAACCCTTTTGGTTTATTATTCTGTGAATAATACACCTATGTATTCGCTCAGCAAAAAATTTTTATAACACCCCCTCAAAATTTTTTCTTTTCCGTTTCAAGGTGCGTAGATTCAAAAAATGCAATGTCCGTCCGCCGTACGCCGTCCGCCGTACGCCGTCCGCCGTACGCCGTCCGCCGTATCACGTGTACAGGCTTCATTTTTGGTCTAAAAAATTCGTTCTTTCGCACACATGCTCCATTTGGGCCCTAGTTGTGTCCCGAAACTTTTCAGCCCGATCGGAATATACCCAGGGGTGTTATGAGTGAAAATGTGTGTAAAAATAGGTACTTTTTGCGTTTTAGCAACATGTTAGTAAAATGAGCTTTTGAGGTATCGTTTTTCATGTTTTTGGGGACGAGAAGACCGAATATGAAGTCGATTTTGACCAAAGACGCGGAAATTGAGGTTTTACCATTGGCTCAGCTCCCAAAATTGGTTTTTTTTAGTCAAAAACCTGGAAAACTGTCTGAAATCACCATCAATGTGTATACTAACATTAGAAAAAGTGTAAACAGCTGAATCAAGACCATTAAATCGCACTACCAATGATCAAATATGATCTGGGGGGGGAAAAAAAGTGTAGGTACCTATTTCATGTTTTGGGGGCCAAAATTGGTGGAAATCATCAGGAATAGCTAATTCAATCATTCCACATGAAAGAAACAATAAATTTAACTGCCAACAAGAATCTCTAGAACTCCAATAGAATAATAAACCCATGTGACAAGGACTTTGCAGCGTTTTTTCTTTGCAATTTCCAGCACCTTTTTTTTATGAGCATTACCGGATCTATTCGAACTTGTTATAATATGTTTTGTAGAAGATTGATGAAGGGATATCTCATCTTGATAATATCAATCATCCCTTTGCATATTATCCGTGCAATTGTTTGCTTATATCCCGCTTATTTACCGTTAAAAAAATCCTTAATGGCTCCAGGCTTGAACTTAACAGCCACGTGTTTATATAAACCTATAATTCATTACAAGATTGAAGAAAAAGTAGTATGCAAAACCTGTTAGGAAATTATCAAAATAAGATCACTCAGGGCCGGTTTCACCAACGCGGATTATCCAGAGTTCAATCTCGGCTGAGGTGTAAGCCATCAATTCCGAGAAAAGACAGTTTCACGAACGCCTAATCTAGGAATAACTCGCGCCAACGGCGCATTAAGTTAATACCTCGTTTCAGGTTGTTTAAACCTCTGATCTACGGTTGATCTCCGATTCTCCGCCAGGCCATCGCCATTTTGAAATCTATTTTATCAGTGTTTTCAACACTTGTCAACTTGCATCAACATTTAGAGCGATGAATCGTTTCACTGAAGTGTTTGAGTCATCTTAGTATGAATATTTCAATGAACTTCTGGAAGTGGCCGTGCCCAGATGGCGATAATTCGCGAAAGGGTCGAGCATTTCCACAAGTGGGATGACGGCGATTTTTTCGTGAGGTTCCGCCTTCCCAAGGAAGGGATGAGCTTCGTGCTCGATGCAATAGAAGTCCTAGTTTTCGAAACAGAATGGTGAGTCCAACCAAAAATGTGTAATAAATATAATTTTACAACCATCATTATTTATTTCTTCGAGTAGGTAAACAAACCTTCGTAGTACGTGGTAAGTACTCGCAGACTGCGCTAATAAGTACATGTATAACTTCTTCTGCATACAGCGAATTATTGTAAAAAAGTAGATACCTTTTATAAAAGAGCCTAGGTAGGCTATCTATAATTTATTACAAGAGCTGTCTCGAAAGATGGAGCTGTCTCGAGTGGAAGTTCTCAGAATGACAGAGGCATAAGTGAGAAAAAAAATCGCGAAACTATCGCACTGGTTACTGTTATACAGTTTAATGCAGTGGTTCCCAACCTAGGGGCGATCGCCCCCAAGTGGGCGATTTGGGTTATCAGGGGGGCGATAAATAAGTGGGGGGCGATTAGGGGGCGATGAGTATTCAAAGGGGGAAAAATTAAAATAGTACTGTACAGTAGAAGTTGTCGGGTAGCACGAGTCACTGGCTGGTCTCAGCCGACGAGTTCACTCCACTCTCCACAGAATTATTTCATCATTCATCGCCAAGTTAGATATTCATAAGGTAAATATTGGCCGTAAAGAGCTGATTCAGTTCCCGACCCTTAAAAAGTGTTCAGTGTCAGATAACGAGACTCCTGAACTCCCAGAAGACAAAATCCTAATTTTTACTGATCACCTTGACCAGTTAAAAACTGACATGGAATCAAGATTTGAAGATTTGACCAAGTTACAAATTCCGGATTGGATTCTAGATCCATTTTAGTTTGAAGCTGTGGATAAGCTTGATAACTCTTTGCAGACGGAGTTTCTATATCTGAAGTATGACTGTGAGGCGAAAATCATTTTCAAGCAGAGCGGTTAAGAGTTAGCCTGGGTGAAGCTTATGGACACTTATCCACAACTGTGGGAAAAAACTGAGCCACTTCTCATCTCGTTCCCGTCAACATATTTAGTTGAAAAAGGATTTAGTTCTGTTGTCCAGCTCCTCACAAAACAAAGAAATAAGTTGGACATTTGTCTCAAAGGAGACTTGCGCCTGAACTTGACGAACATAAAGCCAGATATTCAAGCTTTAACTAAAATCCACCAAGCACAAGGCAGCCATTGAAAAGGTAAAATAAAACAATAACAAAGTTTTCAAACTTTCATTTATTTTTTTTTTAATTTTAGCTGCCAACTTTCTTATTTTTTTCAGATTCCTATTTAAAAATGAAAACATGTACTCCTATTTTTTAAATGTACGTCAATGATCTTAGTTAATTATTTCACTTCTTTGTTCTTTAAAAAAACTGTAAAGAATGCACATTTTAATTTTTTGTCTATTTTATTTAATAGTGACCGGATAAAACTGCTTTGGTTGTTTTTATATACGGTAATAAATTTGTTTAAAATGAGAAAACTGCTTTATTATTGACACTTTACTTCAAATTAAAATTAGGCATATAATGAAAATGAAAAGGGGGGCGATAGGTGTTAGTCAATCTCCAGAAAGGGGAGATGGGCCACAAAAGGTTGGGAACCACTGGTTTAATGTCTCCACAACAGTGGATGGCGGACAAAACTTAAGTATCCATAGAAGAAATATCACAGATCCACCACTCATGGATGAGCATCTCTCCTCCATGTCATCTGTAATACGGGATTTGTGTTTCTGGGGATAGCAATACTGATGCAAACTGAACAATCTCGGCTTAAACCCAAGTTCGGCTAAACCGTGGATCAAAAACGTTGGTGAAATTGTCGAAGCTCTGAACCACAGATCAAATTTGAATCCAGGATTTATTGATACCAGGTTTAAGCTGCGTTGGTGAAACCGGCCCTCAGTATTAATCAGTCGCTGACTTATATGGAAAAATAAAAACACATAGACCATTGCTCAGAAACATTTCACGACTGCATCGTAAATCTTATGCTTTCAGTCACAGTGTAAGTTGAAATACTTATGAAACTTGGTAGGTAGTTGTCTCTTCCGAATTATTCAACCTGTTTTCACGTAGAGCCGTCTCGGCTCAAATATAATGAAAATGTGGTGGCCTGAGGCAATTAAGGGGTGGTTCAAGAATTCGTGGCCATGATAATCCTCAGAAGAAAATGGCAGTAGGTCAGTCATGCTAAGAAATAATAATAACATAGAACGCTGCACTTATGCAACAATCAGGTGGTTCATTCCAAACAGATTACCTACTCTTCACTGATACCAGGGATTACAGTAGATTCGAGTGTCATAGACACTGTTATTCAGGAGTTTAGTATCCTACGGATGGGGGTAACCTTTCATCTTCGACTTACCTACCTACTCCATGACATGCTAGACCTCTCCGTACCTACCTAGGAACAGGATTTGACCTGAGAACTACTTGTAAATCTATGGTTACTAATAAAAACTAACCATATTTGAAACAATCATGCTTATTATTTTATGATCCGTACTGTGAGCTTCAAAAATTACGTATAAGACTAGAAATGTACCAATGCTGACGGTCAGGCGTTGAAACTGGGGACCAGTAAAAGAACACCCTTTTATTTTGAGTCTCATCAGAGTTTGGTATAGCCCCCCCAAAGATCACAATTTATAGTTGCATTGAAAGTATTTAGTTCCCAACTTTCCGTTGTTACAGGGACGAAACTTTGTGTTTGGCTGATAACGATGATGACATCATCTTTGAGGATTTTGCTCGTCTGAGACTCAAAGCTGGAGAGGGCGACGCCTAAAGCGCACAAGCATTTCATTTTGTCGCACAACCTCTGAACTCCGTTCAAATTTGTATTGCAATGGCGCACGGCATCTGAAGCATTTCACTTCACAGCGACTGTGCTCCTTGTTCAGACCGTACGTCCTCGGGCAATATAATTCAACAAGGAAAGAAGGAAGTGCCGGTCGCTTACCTGTTGCCGTTAGTTGCGAGCTATAATGATATTTGAATAAGTAACTTATTTTTGTGTACCCTGGTTTGCTTAAAAGCATTCCTTCATACGTATTTCTATAAAATTTTTTATCGATATTACAATACCCACTCCCCCTCCCGATATTCTAGTCTCCTCATTCACCTATAAAATGTAGTTTACATGTGTACTCGTAATGTATATTATGGTATGTATATTAATTTGTGTATTATTTGTATTTACCGCACAAGTAAAAAATACTCACATCGATTTAAAGAGAACGATTGGTTAATTGTAAATGCGGGGAAATCCAAAGAATATATTCTTTCCCCGCCCATCATGCCTTCCATTAAGAGTAATACTGATGAAGGTTCATCCTAAATCATTGTTCGGAAAATTATTGTTGATAACCCAGCATTGATATTATTATTAAAAAAATATAGCATTTTGTGTCAATATTGTACGCTGAGAAAATTTATGTAAGTTCATGTACTATAATGAGTAGACTACCACTAATAAAACTGCACCACTCAGTTGATTATTGGAATCCTCAATTATTCATTTCTTTGCCTTAAGTGCCAATAGGAAACCAAAGGTTTATTGCCACTCATCAAAAATTTATATAAATAAATGAATAAATCTGTACTATAAATCCTTGGAAGGAATATTTTTTTAGAATAATTATTTATTTGTTTTAGATTTCAGTAATTTTGCTAGTTAGTTTTTCGATGATATTGTTTAGTTTACTTCAGTAGGGTGCTGTAAATTCCCTAAATTTCAGCTTAATATTATTTACCCATTTTGTGAGTAGGTATTTGGAGGGCTTGGTAAATCATTTAGCAAAGGCATAAATGGGCTGTACAAACAGAAAACTAGCTTTGTGTGGAATAGTACAAGCAAACGAAACCAAAACTGGACGAGCAGAAAATTCAATCTTGACAGGTTAACTTGCTGTTAGACGAGACAGTTGGTGACGACGCGTTGTAGCACCGTCCAAACGAGATTGGTTATCCAGTTGATGTTTATGTAGGTACCTAGTCAGACAGGCTATTCTTTAGTGATCCATAAACCAGTGTCAGCAGATACAACCAGTGCTGGGACTAGCGATCAGACATTTCTTGCAGAAAGTGCAGGCAACAGTTAAATAAATTGCAGGAGCTATAGCGCCTGTCGAACAGGACTGGCTATAAGTTATTCATGTCTACTCAGTGGGTATGGTATATACCTATACATGTATACATCCACGTTATCACCCCCATTTGGATGAGGGAGCGATTCTTTTTCAGTTATGACGTTTATTTTCACTACCTGAATACGCTAGTGGAATGAAGGAAAAAGCCAGTAGGAACTAACTGGCTGTCGATGAATGTTGTTATGACTGAGAAATTTCATCTTGACGCCAAGAAAACGGAAAAACTCGAAGCTACCAAGAACAACACTGCTTACACGACGCAACAAGTAGGTTTTTTCCACCCTGTAACTCTGCCCCCTGGGGGTCTCCGGGGTTGATTTTTCGTACACACTTTGTCGAGAGGCCCTTGAGGACTTGTACCAAATTTCAACCCTTGGTACCATCAGATGCCGGTGTTATGGAATTTGAAAATCGCAATTTTTTACGTTTTCTACTTGTTGACAGGGCTGCAGACGTAACGGATCGAGCTGAAATTTTGCAGCACATTTGTAATGTTCCAAGGAATTGCTTTTTTGACCCCCCCCCCCCGGGTGTTACCGGGGGAGGGGGAGTATTTACTAATGATTTAGAGAGGGTTTCAAGAGCTTACTGACATTTTGCACATACAGTCGTTACTCTCCAAGAAAGTGCCTTTTGTCCATTCCGGGGGGGGGGGGGGGGGGCACTTTAGGAGTAGATTAGAGATAGTTTCAGGAGCTGAAATTTCGCACACACATCCGTTATGCTCCAAGGAAGTGCATTTGGTCCCTCCCACCCATTTTTGAAAATTTTTAGGTAAGGAGGTACCTAATGAGCAATTTGTTTAGGTACTCGGGAAATAATTGATAGGTACAAAGTAGGTATGATTACTGAGTAAGTACCTAATGAGAAAATGTCCAATTACCTACTGGGGAAAGATGTTTACTTCGTCAGTGCAAAAAGACGTTATACCCTGCCCCTCTCAAAAACCCTGTTGCAAAAATTCACCCGCCAACAAAACCTCCTTAGCCGCAAAAAAGGTTGATATTCATTTGCCCGCCGAAGTAGCATGCTCGGTGCTTGGCACCTCGATCTTGGATGTGCATATTTTTTACAGAAACCTGTTCCTTCCAAACCATAAGGTCACATTTCTCGTAACGCTGTTTGACGGGCAGCTTTTTGCCCCGGCAGGAAAAAAAAAAACAGCCAAACAGCGTTGAGGGAAATGTTAAGGTTTCGAAGGGAAGAAACAGGTTTCTATAAATATGAACATCCAAGAGCACCGACCATGCCAGTTTGGCGGACAAAATGGATGTCATTCCTTTTTGCGGCTAAGGATGTTTTGTTGGCGGATGAATTTTTACTACAGTGAAGGGGGGGGTTTACACGTAGACATATTTATTTTGACAGTGAAAATAGCTGTTATCATAGCAGATCACTTAATTCAGCTAGACAGACAGATTCGTTTATGCGAGTGTGGATGTTGAAGGAATTAAACAGTAAGGCGTTGTCATTTTGCTGTTAATGTACCTATATTTACTCTATACTTATTTTGTAGTCAGTCTTCAGTTATTAACTACCTCTTCCTTATGATAAATAGTTGTTTCTTTAGTCAGGATGTTGGCCACGTTGAATTCCTCTTCGTGCAAGGGCCTGTCGAACGGGAAGCCGAGAGGCCTGTTGTCGTAGAGTTTGGAGGAGCCACACGTAAGGAAGAAGTCTTTATCGTCGCCTTTGTAACGCTCGGTGGTAGGGCTCACCACGACAGTGAAGACAAAAGGCTGGCCGCTCTTCCATCCTCTTGGAAGTTGAAGCCTGTCTGGGAATCCACAGGTGACCTTCTGCAAAATTCATATTATTTTGAATGCTTACCTAGAATTACCGTCTTCTTATAATTTATTCGATGCCTAAAGTACGTGGTAGGTAGGCAACAGGAATGGAGCTCTTGACTAACAAGTTCAGCCTCTAGGTGCACCAACATGCTAATAACCAAGCAATCCTCTGTTATCTCATACCACCCTCATATCCCATACTCTCTTGAGCCTGTTATCTGTGTTTCTTTGTATTCTTTTACTAGTTTTTCATCAAAAGTTCGTCCGAAAATGCTGGTGTGTTCCGGTTGCAAAATTAGAGATGGTATCAATATAATTAGTGAGCAAAACACTGGGAAGGAAGATATAATTGGCCTGTAAGTAGGTATACCGGGCACAATTGTCACATACGTGAGTGTTGGCAACATGTGGTCAAATTAGCGTTTTATCGATTAACTGAATTTATGTTTTTGACATTTTATGTCTTTACTTTGCTACATAAACTCGAAAATGTAACGCGGGACATGTAACGGAGAAGCGTCACGAAAATATTTCTGATGATTTTCGCTTACAACCGATTCGTTGCTACGGAACTTTATCTTCGCCAGTTATCATCGTACAAAAATCGTTCACCACTCGTTGGATAGCTCTCGATTTACCTAACCATATTACGTTAACCACTGCGGAGTGCGTGGCCGACAAGCTGCGGTATGAGCGTGATTGTTTAAATGAATGCGTATGAACTTCTCCGGTTATCATCGTATACAAATCGTTCACCACTCGTTGGAAAGCTCTCGATTTACCATTACATCGCAACCATCAACGAGCACAATCAAACGTAGTTATCATTGGTCTTATAAGACGGCACTCGTAATAACCTCAGTGACCGCGCGATGGACCTCGTGGAAATCTTTACCAAAACAATTAAGTACGAAGTACGTGGTGTGGGTGCGGGAGGGGGCGCAAAGACATAAAATGTCCCTCGTGGTTGCGTACTTGTACGAAAGCTGTACCCACCGTTTGTGTTTGACTAGGTACTGAAGCATTTTGATGTGCGAAGTTTTACAATAATTCTCTGTATGCAGAATTGTTCTAATTTATAAGTACTTATCCAAATGTTGAATTATTTCCCCCAACTTATTAGGGGTTCATACGCTAGGGTCTTTTTATGTATGCACCTAGTAGGTAAATACTAACAATGCTAGACCAGAGAATGGGCAGAAAGTAGGATCTTATAGCTAGCTATTATATAATACGTCAGGGAAAATAACAAAGAATAGGATATAGTGTTAGCCCCCTAGGGCCTCCTCAGGGGGCAGTGGGATATGGTTACCTCAGAGTTATAGTAGTAAGGTTCAGATCCTTCTCTGGCCTTCTGGAGTTTGTGATAAGTATCACTGATAAGTTCACTGTCGGGAGCAAAGATGGGAGATTCCTTCGAGTTGCGCTCAAATACATTTTGTCCAGCAGTGACTGTAATCACCAAAAAAAAAATGAAGGCTAAAAATTGACAAATGGTTCCTCAAAGGATTAAAAAAAAAACTCTGCCAATTCGAGTAGCCAGTATAACATCCTCACTTGAATCACATGAACGTGTAGAATAGTTGGGTAGGTTCATTTTGATACGGGACCATCTGCGATCCAACCCACGTGTACCCTCAAAATTTCAGCTCTACGACTATTTTTTGCGTGGTTAGAAGCGTTACAACGAAACCGCCAACATTTCATGTTCGCGCATGCGCAGACGAATGAAATTCTTATGGAACTCTAAGAATTATTCTTGATCGGCCTTCCAGATCTGAACTCATTTCACCGATATTTAAAGTAGTTACGGGCGTTTCAAGTATTTCACGTTTGCGCATGCGCAGATGAAAGTTACAGTACGATTCCGAAGAAATTCATTTGGAACTATCTAAGTAGGTATTATTCCTGATCGACCCTCTGAGTTTGAGCTTATTTCATCGATATTTAGGGTGGTTATGAGCTTTTCAAGTATTTTACGTTTGCGCATGTGTAGCCGAAAGTTACCGTACTTTTTCAATAATTTTGGTATGGGACCGTCTGTGACTCAACCCGCACCTACCCTCCAAATTCCAGCCAATTTCGACCATTATTTCGGGTGGTTATGGGCGTTACAAGAAATTACCACAGACAGACAGACACAGAACCAAAAATGTTCCTCGATGTCTGAAACGCAAAATGGAATTGGAAATTTTCATTTTGGAAGACATCAATTTTTTTTACTCAATCACGAATCCAAGGCTTCCCTACCTTCGGTAGTGTGGAAGCAAAAAGAGTCGTTAAATGGTTTTTATTCTCATTTCTTCAACCTTGATAATCATGGCACTGTATATAAACTCGGCGGTATGATGATATGTCCTTCCAGACAATTTTTAATGTTGACTACATGATAAAAAGTTCCAAACCACAGAAGATGAGACGAATTCGAAGATTAGATATTTCTGAATACAAAATGGGGGTCAAATGAGGTTTTATGGGTCGTAAAGCCCCATCTATCTACAGATCACCTCAAATAAAAACAAACATAAATTATATTATAGAATGATGGATAAAAATAGCATTGTATTTTTCGCGTTTTTTCGTATGTTGGTGGAAACAGTCAACTTTTCAATAACTCCGTTTTTGTTGAAATGAGTTTCCACGATTTCTTTGCGAGTGATTTAGTTCGTACGTAAAATCTGCTAAGATAGGGGGGTGCTGATAATTTGGTAGGTAAAAAACCAGAACATTGAACAATAAATGTTAGAAGGCAATAAGTTCAAATTTGTAATTTTATGGTTTGGCAAAAATTGTTGGAAATTTTCAATATTGGACTAGATTTTGAAGGTTAATTGGGCACCTACGTTAATTTCTACATAAAGCGTCTCTATACAGATATTTCAATCAGCAAGGCTTCTCAGCATAACTTCACCACGTTCTTTCTGCGGTTTTCGTTCCCCTTTTTTCCTTCTTCTTTTATAAAATCTATTTTCAAAAGCGCCTTAAAAATTAACAGCGTTTTCCCTCTATCAACCGTGCTTCCGTCCTTCACATATCTTTTTGAAACAATTTAAACCCATAGCCTCCATTCTAATCGTTAGTCATTTTATCATTGTTATGTTTAACTACTGCCTGGTTGTGTGGGATCTTGTTTCATGAGCCGGTAAGCTAAGATTATGCTTAAAAGAGATAGTCAATAAGCCTAAATACGTTCCCTTTTCCAGTTCGCTCAGGCCATTTTTTCAGCTCCTTGTATAGCTGAGCACGATGCTAGAATAATTCATTATATTCTAGTGCGAATGGAACGTAATCTGGATTTTGCCGAACATCTACATGCACCAGAGCAAACTTACTTTTAACTGGGAATCGGTCCAGTTCAAACATGGCCAGTCGTCTCTGAGTCAGGGATAGAGTGTGTTCCTCACTGTCGTACTTCGGACCGATGAATACTCTTACCATGGCGTCGTAAGGTGCATCACTCTCAACCGTAACCTTGTAGTTGTATGGCTTGTGGTTTAATCGGAACTGTTTGGCCTTGTAGTTGAAGTCCCTGTACTCCGAGCGTTCCTTGACTGGGACTGTGTTGAAAACGTCAAACTCAAACATTTCAAAATATGTCATCAGCTTGTCAAACTCAATGTTCTTGACACTCACGCCTGGGAAAGCAAGCTGCAACATTAAATCCAAATAAACTTACTGTGTGTTCCTAAAGAGATTTTCAGTGATAAAAGGAATAACACTCAACATGAATCATACCTCAGTCTTTTTGTAAGCTGGCAGTTTGAATTTATGTAGCTGCATTGTGTAGACCACTCTGGCAAGGAAATTGTAGTACAATGGATCTCTCAAGGTTGTAAAAGGACAAGTAATAGCTCCCAAATTGCGCTGCACAATACATAATAAATTGTTATACAGCTGGCATTAGATTCATAAAATCCTTTAGTTCAAGGGAAAAGCTGAGAAATTTTATATGACTAAATGAGCAGAGTAAAATGTTCATATATTGTATTATATTGATTTAAAATTTGGTCTCACTTCAACGTTGTTCCTATAGCGAGCAATATTTCCTAGTCCCTGAAGGGCTTTAAAGTAGAACTGTCCATAGTATTTGCTGCTGGGGAAATCCCAGAAACCGTAGAGGGCCTTACCCACGTTGTCGATACCAGTTTCTCCGTCAAATGCGATCAGGCTATCATTTTTCTGAAATGCAAGGAGTCTTGGTTAGTGACGCCATTTTCCTGATCAAGTTACTTGGCAGAATACTGAAGTGGCATACTCACAGAGTTCCAAAAACCATTGTAGCTGATGGCATCTATCAGGCGATCTTGTAGGGTTCTTGCTTCATAGAGATAGAAATTGTTGGGATCATTGATCATCATATTATCTGGTCTCGGAATGAAAGGCTGCCCTCCAGCATGTCTCACTCTAGGATTGTATCCTACTCTAACTTCGCCCTCCCACTGAAGCAAATCAACGAAAGGCAGGCCATTGGCTAAGCGTTCGAGGGTGTACCTAGCCATAAGCTGTTGCATAGTGTAGTAGAAACCTTCTCCACGTTTAAACCAAGTCTTCTCGTATTTCTTGTTGGTCATCCATCCAGGGTTCTTCCTCATCCATGCCAAGTAGAAGTCGTTGAGACCAACGTCTTCTCTGAAGTAACTTATTTTGTGTTCGAGGTGTTGACTGTAGAGGCTATAGTCAAACACTCCGCCAGTGGAATCGGCATTGTAATTGTATTCATAGCCTGTATTGTTATAATAGAATACGGCTTCTTTCACTCCAAGTATTTTGGAATTGTAGATCTCTTGAATAGTTTCGGGAGGTAGATAATAGTCGGGGAACACTTCGTACATAGGTGGCACGCTGAGCTGTTGGCTATCGGCTCTGTGATACAAAGCGTGGGTGAAGGCATAGTTGAACAAGACCGGTTCGAAGCGTTTCTTAGCCCAGGAAGCTGCCTTATAGAAAGTGTCGAAGTCCTTAGCAAAGTAAAATAAGTCGAATAGCTTGTGTGCGAACTTCCTTATCTTTGGTTCATAGAGGGTGAAGATTCCGTTTTTGGGAAGAGAATACATGTTCTCGTACATCCACATGAATGAATTCACAACTTCTGGATCCTGAAAAACAAAATCGATTGGCTAAAACCCACTTTTGTAGTTGGTCCCTCAGGTACCTGCTGACCTAAAATGTAACAACGCGCATTAATGTTCAAAAACGCAAGGTAGGTACATTAATATTTACATAGTTTCAAATGTTGAAATAAACCTGCAGTTTCATGAACCACAATGCTAATGTTGCTACTTACTGTCCATTGATTACTGTTTGCCTTCAAGTCGTAGTCACTGAATTCGCCTGAATAATACTCTCTCTGCTTCGGGTTCACGTATAGCTGTAAGATCTGATGCTGTCGTGCCAAGAAAACAGCGTCAGCTGCAATTAGGAGTAAGGCTGAGTGGGTAATTTTTTATTTGATATATATATATAACTCCTGGAAAAAGGAAGTTTGAAGCCCTTTTTCAAAAATAAGCGTTATTTTTTAAATGAGAGTGATTTAAGAGTGAAAATGCGGCAAAAAATGACGTATCAGGTCTGTTTACATCTGAATGGCTGTTGACCCAAGGAGGTAGAGCCTTGGAGATGAAATTTCTCAATGCTGCCAACAACCCAACACTAGAAATGGCAAACCTAGAACATTCGCTGTTTGGTTTGATTTTGAGGATGTTTTTTAGATTTATTTAAAAATTTGCAGTTCCATCCATCCATCCATCCATCCATTGCGGTTCTGTACATCGTTTAAATTGATGCACTAGCGCTCAAGGCGGGATTTGATTTGAACTACTCAGCAATTTATCTAATACGTCATTTCTAGCGGGAACTTAGAAATTCAAATTTCACACTCGTTTTCTGCCTAGACGTCCGACATGAACACCTCATTATGTGGTCAGTAATTGTTCATTTCCGTTATTGAACAATTTGGCAAAAAATGAGAATAATATGTAACCCACGAAAATTGCCCATTATTGACGGACCCTGACATAATTTCAACATAAGATTAGAAACAAAAACTGTTGGTGAGCCTTAGAGAAGCATGAGGATGCAGAGTAGGAGATAGATTGAACCACGGTGGAATTGTTCAAATCAGACTTACTGGAAAAAAGGTAGATAACACGAGGAATGGGTCTACAATATTTTACTAATTTTTAAGTTGCTGGTACCTATTAAAGAGGAAATTGGACTAATCAAATTTAGTTTTCGTGAAGAATCAAGTCGATAGGTGAATCTCAGTGAGAAAGGAGACTGGTTTTAGGTACATAGACAAGTTCCTCATATCGTTGTAATTGGATCACCTTTGTTTATCAGTGAGGGGATACTTTACTCCTACTTATTTTAACAAAACTAAAGTCATCAAGTGTGCGCACCTATTCTCCAAAACTGTACGGTAAATTCATAAAAATTATACGGTGCTATCGCTGAATACAAGAAGCTTTTTACATATATGGTAATAATATAATTTCTGTATTTGTTGGTAGTTAAGTACGTACCTACCTAGGTACTTGGTGATCCGCAGGTACCAAAAAATCGAAGTCTACACAGAACGGTGATCTATAAAACATATTTACTTCTATTTAGTGAGATTTTGCAACCCCCCCCCCCCCCCCCCCCGTAATGATTTTTATGATCTTTATGCAATTTACGTGGATTTCCGACTCTTGATATTATAGTATTTACTACTTATGAATTTCAAAAAAATTATACGAGCCACAAACTAGGTAGTTATGTACAGAGATCTCGTGCTATTACATTTTCACAGGCACCAAATCCAATTTTGAGGTTTAAAATAATAATTTCGATATATTCGAGGCGTCACACGAGACAGTTGTGCGATGCCTCGCTCCTGATGTGTTCGTAATTGCAATAGTTAGGTAAAGTACCTATCTAATAAGAAACTCGAATCTTCCCAAAAAAATATTTTGAATGATCTGAAATAGGTATATAAATAAAAAAGTTTTTTAAACGATGTGAATTGATTTGGAAAGGTTCAACTCAATTTTGAAATTAATGCCATATACCTATGGATTAGGTTATTTACCTATCTTCCTTTCGCCCTTGACAGGGACGACGGAGGCGTGAACCGCTGCAGCAGAGAGGACTAGTGCACACAAGAGTTCCCTCATCTCGGCACTGGTGGTTTTAGATATGGCTTCCTAACGTTTTATACTCGAAGATTATCAGGCCTTCCCCTTCGTTGACCTGATGTACGGTTATCGTGTACCTATCGCTACACTGTAGTTTATTTTGGGTTTGACTTTTCATTTCGAGTTGCGTAATGTCTGAAAGAAAGCTAGGCGTTGTTATTATTTGAAGTTGCCGAATTTGATGAAGAGGTAAATTGAATGGAGTAAAAAAGTAGTAGGATTTACCGTTGGCACATGCGAAAGAAAATATTAACGAAAATACTACTTACTACACATATATCTGTGCTAAGTGGGTGGGCGACTACAGCTTCCTATCAATAGAAGCATAGCATCTGAAATGTTTTTTAGACAGCATGTTTTCTTTTTTTCTTCTTTTTTTAAGCAAGTGCCTCCGATCGCAATGAAATTCATAGGGGATCATCATAGGCGCAATCTGCATAGTTCCTTCGAATTCCATCAAAATTGAAAAAAACGCTGCAAAGTCCTTGTCACATAGGTTTATTATTCTACTGGACACACCTATAGAAATGCTGGCTGTTCATTAATTGTTGCTTTCATGTAAAATAATTGAAATACCTAGCTATTTCTGGTGGTTTCCACCAATTTTGGCCCCCAAAACTTGAAATAGGTACGCTCATTTTTTTGGTTTATTATTTTCAATAATGAACCATTGGAATCGAGCATGAAAAAAAAAATTCTTACCCCCCCTCAAAATTTGATGGTTTACGTTTCAAGGTATGTAGAATCCAAAACTGCAATAAAAATATTTCTGTCTGTCCGCCGTACGCCGTACGCCGTACGCCGTACGGGCCACTTTTCTTAGTTACCATGAAAAAAAATTGATGAAATTCGGGTTATAGGTTCCGTTCGGCGTCTAGTTGGTCCTCGAAGCTCGACGTTACTGTGAGTCATCTCTAAGGGGTTCAAAATAGGGGTTGAAATTTTCAAAACGCCTATACCATTTTTTTACGTAAATATTTTTACGGTTTTAAATAGTTCTTGAACTTGCGAGTTTTTTAAGACCATCCGGAGCATCGTACGTCCAGCCGTTCGTTCACAGTAAGGCCCCTAAGTTTGCACCGACAGGCATTTTCGACTCCAGTGTGAATGAAATTGTATACAACAAACCAAATCTCGTAACCAGAGACGCGCCCACAATAGGAATTTGTGAATACGGCCAATCATTGGCAGGGATCACCTGATTATATTGGCGGAGTATGAAGTCGAGTTGGTTGTTCTGTGATATTATTTAATTTGAAAAATGATGGCTCTATTGGAGTTTGTTGGTAGGTAGTGAAACTTGAACAAACGTTGAAGTATTATTGATGGGTAAATTATTACTACGGTAAATCATTACTCAACGGTAAATTATTACACAACGGTTCATTATACCATCTACGTAGAAGGGGCTGGAGTTTGTTGGTAGGTACTTTTGCAACTTTTTTCACTCCTCATCAACAATTTCTTTTCAGAACTTCATTATGTGTGTTTCATTTTGTTAGGTACTGTTTGTCATCGGCAGAATTATTTTAGCAACATTTAACTCATGATTTAGGTAGGTACCTAGTAACGAGTACGGGGTTAGGTACTAACCTACGGAGGGTCTGCGATCTACATAATATGCATATAATAGAATAGTACATATCATATTATATAGACGGGTTATCTATACATAGAGCTGTGATCTGTAACAGAAGGGTATTCTATACAAAATAATAAACCGTTGTGCAGGGATTTGCAGCGTTTTCAAATTATCTTTGATCATTGGTAGTGTCATTTAATCGTCTTGATCCACGTGTTGACACTTTTCCTAGTGTTATTCTACAAATTGATTGTGATTTCAGACGATTTCGCAGGTTTTTGACTCGTAAAAAATCAATTTTGGGAGCTGAGCATCTGGTAAAACCTCAATTTTCCACTCCTTGGTCAAAATCGACTTCATATTCGGTCTTCTCGTCCCCAAAAACATGGAAAACGATACCTCAAAAGCTCATTTAACTAACATGTTGCTAAAACGCAAAAAGTACCTATTTTTACCCACATTTTCACTCATAACACCCCTGGGTATATTCCGATCGGGCTGAAAAGTTTCGGGACACAACTAGGGCCCAAATGGAGCATGTGTGCGAAAGAACGAATTTTTTAGACCGAAAATGAAGCCTGTAGGTACACGTGATACGGCGGACGGCGGACGGACATTGCATTTTTGGAATCTACGCACCTTGAAACGGAAAAGAAAAAATTTGAGGGGGTGTTATAAACATTTTTTGCTGAGCGAATGCTCATTCACAGAATAATAAAACAAAATAGGAAAGAAGTTGATGAAAGCACCTATCGGGGATTTCACGTTCCTTGGCCGGCGTTTTCAAGGTACAACGATCTGGGATCTGCGGAAGAGAGTGGAAGTGTCGCTAGGGGGGCACCTGATTATAATCACGGATGGCTGTATGAAGTCGAGTTGGTTGTTTTGTGATATTATTTCATTTGAAAAATGATGGCTCTTTTGGGGTTTGTTGATAGGTAGTGAAACTTGAACAAACGTTGAAGTATTATTTATGGGTAAATTATTACACAATGGTAAATTATTACACGAAGGTTCATTATACCATCTACGTAGAAGGGGCTGGAGTTAGTTGGTACGTAAGTACTTTTGCAACTTGAACAACCGTTGAAGTATTATTGATGGGCAAACTATTACAGAACGGTAAATTATTACTCAAAGGTAAATTAATACACAACGGTTCATTATACTATCTACGTAGAAGGAGCACCTGTACAGGTAAATTATTACAGAACGGTTTATCAGTTGCCTTATGCTTCATGAATAACTACAAAATAATTAATTATTGAATTATTGAATCCCGCGCATTTGTAGGAAACTGTAATTCCGGGCCGGCTCCACTACTCGATTTAGGGCTTTCCTGGGGGGAGCTCGAGGGTATTGACCACAGAAAACAGTGATCTACGCAGAAGGGGCATCTATACAGGTAATTAATAAACCTTTGTGTAATAATTTGCAGCGTTTTTTATTGCATTTTCGGATTCCACATACCTTGAAACGTAAACCATCAAATTTTGAGGGGGGGGGTTAAAAATTTTCATGCTCGATTCCAAAGGTTCATTATTCAAAATAATGAACCAAAATGCCACGAAGTGTAGCTAAGCTATCTAATGTTCGGCACTTAAAGTTACATAAATATTAAATTATTATTAATTTTTTCACCCCCCCCCCCCCCCTCCCCACATGATCGCTGAACCTAAGTAGGACTCTCTACATATCCCAAATTGTCACCTATTGCATGATTCGTTGGCTCATGGCTGTGAGCAACAAACTTGTACCTATTCAAAAAATTCTGCCAAGTTGGGTGGGCAGTATAGCTTCCTCACTTATTGTAACCTGGACGTGTAGAATCAGTTGGTAAAAAAAATGATGCGTCAGAATGGTTGAATAGCAATAAATAAAGTAGTGATAAACTATCTAACATGCGTAATAGGATCAAACATTTCGACATCGAACATTTCATGTTCGCGCAACCGCAGACGAAAGTTACCTACTGTAAGATTCTAGTGAAATTCGTCCGAACTATCAAAGTACTATTCCTGATCGACCTTCCAAGTTTGAACTCATTTCAACGATGTTTGAGGTAATTATGGGCGTTTCAAGTATTCCACGTTTGCGCATGCGTAGGCGACAGTTACGGTACGATTTCAATGATTCTGATGAGGGACTATCTGCGATCCAACCCGCGTATACCATAAAAATTTCAGCTCTCAACGACTGTTTTTTGCGTAGTTAACAGCGTTACAAGGAAATGGTCAACATTTCATGTTCGCGCGTGCACTGACGAAAGATAACGTACGATTCGAATGAAACTCTTATGGACCAATTGTATTATAGCTGATCGACGCTCCAAGTGTCAACTCATTTTAACGATATTTAAGGTAGTTATGGGCGTTTCAAGTATTTCACGTTTGCGCATGCGCAGACGAAAGTTACTGTACTTTTTCAATGATTTTGGTAGGGACCATCTGTGAGCCAACCCGCACCTATCCTCCAAATTTCAGCTCTGCGACTATTTTTCGCGTAGTTGGAAGCGTTACAAGGAATTAGTGAACCGTAGACAGACACGTAACCATGTCTGTGAATTAATGTTACAAGGAATTAGTGAACACAGACAGACACGTAACCGTGTCTGTTCCTCGATGTCTGAAACGCAAAATGGTACCTAACGGAAATTTTCATTTTGGAGGACATCATTTTTTTTTTTTTTTACTCAATCACGAATCCAAGACTTCCTACCTGCAGTAGTGAGGAAGCAAAATCCAAAATAACCGTCTACACATGAAATAACATCACATCACGGAACAACAAACTCGATTTCATAAGCCATGCGTGTTCCCGAACAGGGATATATTATTATGCAAGCGCAACCCTTTGAATTATAATATTATATTATTGTTCGGGAACAGCTTATTATAAGCACGCATGGCTTCATGAAATCTAGCAATATCCTTCGCTATTGGAGATGGAAGGAAGAGTCAAATGTGAATCCCCCTTGTTTTTGTTTTTTTTTGCGTTGATTTCAAAAATTACATTTTCTAGCTCGGGCGCATGTGCTAAACATGGCTACGTGCTCTTTGTTTTTCAATGGTAACCCCCCCCCCCCCCCAAATTGTTTGTTCCGTTTCGAATTCTACGTGAAATTTCATGAGAAAAATGACCTGTCACTCGAATTTTTGAGTTGGCCAAAACAGGCGCTAAATGTGCAATAAACTTGGAAACCATTTTTTGTGGATTACGTATTCAGTTACCACGTAATACATGATTTTCGGGGTATGTTTTCACGCTGAATCACATGGTGAAGTCTGTTTTTCAATAAAGACGAGATATTCCAATGGAGCCTGCATACCTCCCTGAGTTTTTAAATTTCAGCGCATAATTAGACCCTGAGTTTTTTCATGAAATTTCATGTAGAATTCGAATCTGAAATAAAAGTGGGGGGGGGGGGGGGGGGTTTACCATTTGAAAAAACTAATATTTTTTTAAATTTACTCAAAAAGTAACGGGGTTTCACATTTATAATCGGGGTGGTGGGCGTGTTAAGTGCACCACCCTGTATTATACTGGGCTGGAGTTATGTATTCCCTATGATTCATACTCATGTTGACAGTTAAAACTTCACGGCCTTACTGTGAACGAACGGCTGGATGTACTCAGGTGGTTTCGAAAAATCCTAAAGTTCGGAATCAGTCAAGAGGTTCAATGACTTTACTAACCTGGATAGGTACCTAACAAATAAAGAGGAATGTGATTATATAAAACGATGAAACACCCTTAATTACACTCGAAACGATTTCGTTCCTGATAGAGCTATAATTAATCTTGTAACTGCAGAAATATCGGAGTTCTCAAATTATGAAAGGCCGTGGAATATTTGCATAACCTATCTGCAGTTCATTAGACCCTCTTATCGCATGCAAGTAAGAAGGCGGACTCAGATGAGATTTTTTATTATTATATTAATTTGGCTAAATGATAACTTAGAAATTATAATCGCCAAAATTATCAACCCACTACATAATTTAGGCAAGGATGTATCACGCTTACATCCGAGTAGGTAGTACAGTATAATACTTTCTAGAATCAACTCACCTCCACCTTCACAACCTCAACCATTTACCACACTCCTCCAGACATCGCAACAGAAACACAGGCAAGTTTATTATTCCCCACAACAATCCCTAAGGGAAACTGGTGAATAAACTGATTGATTGATTGACAATTGATGTTTTCAAGTTTTATGGAATAAAGAGAATGGAAGTTTCTTGGGATTAAAACGAAGGAAGTAAAAATATCTAATAAAAATGCTAATAAAACATAGCAACGAATAGAGTGTAAGTGAAAAGCAATATAAAATAACGGAGTGTCACTTCTTGACAGTCCAAGAGCTGTCAACGTCTAAACGAATGTTTCTAGTAGGTTAGGCAGGTAGGCCTCATCATCTATTGACGCTTGTTAGAAAGAGGGGTCAAAGGCCATTAATGAACCTTTGGAGAGCACAAAAAACAAAAATTTTTAACCCCCCTCAAAATTTGATTGTTTCCGTTTCAAAGTACCTACGTAGAATTTGAAAATGGAATTTAAAAAAAATTCTGCAACATTTTCTCAAAACGCTGCAAATTCTTACACAGCGGTCTAGTATTTACCTGTATAGATCCTTCCCACCCCATCCTTCTGCGTAGATCACTGTTTTCGATGGTCAGTACCCCAAGAAAGCCCTAAATCAAGTACTGGAGCCAGACTGGCAATTACGGTTTCATAAATGGATTCAAGAATTTAGTATATTATTAGTAGGTACCTACGTATTTGTCGTTATTCATGAAGCGTAAGGTTTATTCAAGTTACAAAAGTACCTATAAACGAAATCCGAAATAACCATCATTCTTCAAATGAAATAACATCTGGGCTGATGTATACCGTTCCATTCACGACCACGCTGATGAAGGTTTTCGGTGCCATTTTCAGAACCTTATGTGAAAGAACGGCTGGGGCTACAAGGCGTTCTCAAAAAATTCCTCAATTCGAGACCAATTTAAAAACGTAAAAAAATGCGTCAAAACGGTGCCCTGGAAAAGTCAACCCCTATTTTTCACCCCTTAGACAGGAACGCCCAGCTTCGCGGACCAACTAGACCCCAAATGGCATATTTAACTTTCATTAATTTTCGTTCATGTTACTAACTAAGGAAAGTGCGAAGTATGGCGGAGGGAGAGACATTTTTTATCAAATTTTGATGGGGGGAGGTTATTATTTTTATTTTTTTATTATTGAAAATAATAAACCAAAATATTAACCCCCTCAGAATTTGATGATTTCCGTTTCAAGGTGTGTAGAATCCGAAAATAGAATAAAAAAATTTCTGTGGATCTGCCGTACTTCGCACTTTCTTTATTTACCATACAAAAATTAATGAAATTTGGTATGTGGTATTTGGGGTCTAGTCGGTGGGCGTTACCTACTGTCAGTCATCTCTAAGGGGCGATAAATAGGGGCTGAAATTTTCGGAACGCCGTAGTTCGAAAAATATCTATAGAAGGGCATGGTTTTCTTTACATTTTTAAATTGAACTCCTTAAAAATTTTTTGAGACCACCCACAGCATTTTACGTTCAGCCGTTCGTGTGTACCAAAAGATTCATCAACATGATTGTGAATGAACCGATACCTATACATCCAGCCCAGACATCATTTTGCAAGAGAACAGCTGATTATAATCACTCATGGCTGACGAAATCGAGTTGGTTGTTCCGTGATATTATTTCATTTGGAGAATGATGGTTATTTGGGATTTTGTTAATAGGTGCTTCTGTAACTTGAGCAAACGTTATGCTTGATGAATAACAACAAAAGTAGTCAGTTATAGAATTGTTGAATCCAACGAATATTTATGTAAGAATACTCCACAAAGAATACTCCGCCTTCCTGAAGAGACTGGCACAGGTCCTGGCCGAAAAATGGGCGAAGCAGTATCGCTAAGGTTGAGAGGATCAAGGAGGAAAATACGATGCCTCGGATTGGAGGACGGTGCGATGATGCCCCTAATGGTACTACATGGATAAAGGTGACCGGTACATAGCACATGGATACTCCTCAAAGGTGCTTCACGTGCCATCGCTCAAGATTATATCAACAAGTTGAAAGTCTTTCTGGAGACAAAGTTGATCGCGGACTCGATTCTGTTCAACGCGTCCTCCGAGTCTCTCGCGTTCTGATGATTATAAAAATAAAAACAATAAATTACTTAACATGCGTATATTTATGTACTTGTCATTCCCGGGGCGGCTTCAGTATGCAGGTACCTACTCAGTTTTGGGCTTTCCTGGGAGGAGCGCGAGGGATTGACCACAGAAAACAGTGATCTATGCAGAAGGGGAATCTACAGGTAAATAATAAACCGTTGCGTAATAATTTGCAGCGTTTTGAATTCCATTTTAGGATTCTACGTACCTTGATACCGAAAACAACAAATTTTTAAGCGAGGGGAGGTAAAATTTGTTGTTTCGTGCTCGATTCCAAAGGTTGAAAGGTTTATTATTGAAATTAATAAATCAAAAACTGTTGTACGTCCGCCTTATATACTTACAAGGAACATACTCGTATTTGGTTCCCTGTCTGTCTGTATGTGGTCAGTTCCTTGTTCCGCGCAAAGTTATACGAAATAATGGTCGTACTGAGTTGAAATTCGGAAGGTAGGTGGGGGTTTGGCCGCAGATGGTCCCATATCAAATTAATTTAAAAAGTACTGTAACTTTCGTCTGTGTCTGCAATGCTCATAACTACCCTATAAATCATGGGGAAGAGCTGAAAGTTGAAGGGTAGATGCAGAATGGTACCCTGATCTGATGGTTCCATGGTATATTGTGATGGAAACCATCACATGGTTTTGTTGTTGCGTTCTGGAAAATTGTGGTTGTCGCGTTTTTTATGTTGATTGTGATAGGTTCGGAAAATGTACGAGCTCTTTATAGCGCGATTCCGAGTGAATCTGTACAATTGGCGCCCAACCTCTACTCACCCACGCCGGGAGGTGTGACACTCACAGCAGTGGTACAGTTCTCCAGCGAATAGGATCTGTTGAATCCGAGATTAGGGGTGTCAAGGATCAACTTGGTGAGCTGATCTCGCTGCTCTCCAACCAATAGCCCTCAAACGAAATTAAATGTCTCTGTCAGGATGTAGAGATGTTGAGGAGCCAAATCCAAACCGTCATTGGGCCCCCAAATCAACCAGACACAATGGAAGCTGAACAGAGCCCTGCCTGCAGTGACCAGGCTGCTACTTCCCAGAGGAAGCACATAGGATCTAACAGACTACTTCCTAAGCCAGACCTAATTGCGCCGATGTCCTCAAAAATCTAGAAAGGTTTTTCTGCAGATTGAAAGAAGCATGGCCACGCAACGCCAGGAAACGCATTATCTAGGACATGTAATTTCAGGCGAGGGAATCCACACAGACCCAAAGAAGACGAAGGCGGTTGAGCAATGGACCACCCCAAAGAATAAAACGCTGCAAAGTCCTTGTCACATTGGTTTATTATTCTATTGGACATCCCTACAGAAACGTTGGCTGTTTATTTATTGTTTCTTTCATATAAAATAATTTAAATACTTAGCTATTTCTGGTGGTTTCCACCCATTTTGGCCCCCAAAACACGAATTAGGTACGCTCCTTTTTTTTTCAAATTATCTTTGATCATTGATAGTACCATTTAATCGTCTTGATCCACCTCTTGATACTTTTTCTAGTGTTATTCTACAAATTGATGGTGATTTCAGACGATTTTCCAGGTTTTTGACTTATAAAAAATCAATTTTTGGAGCTGAACATCTGGTACAACTTCAATTTTCCACTCTTTGGTCAAAATCGACTTCATATTCGGTCTTCTCGTCCCCAAAGACATGAAAAACGATACCTCAAAAGATCATTTTACCAACATGTTTCTAAAACGCAAAAAGTACCTATTTTTACACACATTTTCACTCATAACACCCCTGGGTATATTCCGATCGGGCTGAAAAGTTTCGGGACACAAATAGGGCCCAAATGGAGCATGTGTGCGAAAGAACGAATTTTTTAGACCAAAAATGAAGCCTGTACACGTGATACGGCGGACGGCGTACGGCGGACGGACATTGCATTTTTTGAATCTACCCACCTTGAAACGGAAAAGAAAAACGCTGCAAATCCCTGCACAACGGTTTATTATTTTGTATAGAATACCCTTCTGTTACAGATCACATCTCTATGTATAGATAACCCGTCTATATAATATAATATGTACTATTCTATGCATAATTATGTAGATCGCAGACCCTCCGTAGGTTAGTACCTAACCCCGTACTCGTTACTAGGTACCTACCTAAATCACGAGTTAAATGTTGCTAAAATAATTCTGCCGATGACAAACAGTACCTAACAAAAAGAAACACACATAATGAAGTTCTGAAAAGAAATTGTTGATGAGGAGTGATAAAAGTTGCAAAAGTACCTACCAACAAACTCCAGCCCCTTCTACGTAGATGGTATAATGAACCGTTGTGTAATAATTTACCGTTGAGTAATGATTTACCGTGGTAATAATTTACCCATCAATAATACTTCAACGTTTGTTCAAGTTTCACTACCTACCAACAAACTCCAAAAGAGCCATCATTTTTCAAATGAAATAATATCACAGAACAACCAACTCGTCTTCATACTCCGCCAATATAATCAGGTGATCCCTACCAATGATTGGCCGTATTCACAAATTCCTATTGTGGGCGCGTCTCTGGTTACGAGATTTGGTTTGAATTGTATACAATTTCATTCACACTGGAGTCGAAAATGCCTGTCGGTGCAAACTTCGGGGCCTTACTGTGAACGAACGGCTGGACGTACGATGCTCCGGATGGTCTTAAAAAACTCGCAAGGGTACAAGTATGTTATAGCCCCGCCAATATCGATTGTATCGATTATCTCAAATACATCGATCCTTGTGGTATCGATGACGTGTATCAGACAAGACGGTGGGTGTACAAGAAGTTTAGTTCCCATTCCGCCGCTCGCATTGTCAAGCGATCTGGATGCACGCTAGCGCTCGCATCTCAAAAAAGATAAACAATCCCAGAAACTATCCCGTGAATGAGCAGGTTGTTTGGGACTTCTGAATAGATGGTACAAGTATGTTATAGTCACTCTTATTTTTTGGTGTCCTTACAATGGTCTTCCCGTATTCATTTTGAAAGTTGATATCGGCACCCGGGATGTAGGCATCGGGACGCCATATTGAGCCGTCATCGATACCACAAGGATCGATGTATTTGAGATAATCGATACAATCGATATTGGCGGGGCTATAACATACTTGTACCCTCGCAAGTTCAAGAACTATCTAAAACCGTAAAAATATTTACGTAAAAAAATGGTATAGGCGTTTTGAAAATTTCAACCCCTATTTTGAACCCCTTAGAGATGACTCACAGTAACGTCGAGCTTCGAGGACCAACTAGACGCCGAACGGAACCTATAACCCGAATTTCATCAATTTTTTTTCATGGTAACTAAGAAAAGTGGCCCGTACGGCGTACGGCGGACAGACAGAAATATTTTTATTGCAGTTTTGGATTCTACATACATTGAAACGTAAACCATCAAATTTTGAGGGGGGGTAAGAATTTTTTTTTTCATGCTCGATTCCAATGGTTCATTATTGAAAATAATAAACCAAAAATTGTGAGGGGGTGTTATAAACATTTTTTGCTGAGCGAATACATAGGTGTATTATTCACAGAATAATAAACCAAAACGGAGGTTCGCTCATTTATGGGAATGTGCTCTTATTACCGAAGGTTTTTCTCATGAATTCAGTGCATGATTGGGTTTTTTAAATGAATGTTTGGCCTTAAATTTTTGCATGCCGGTCCGGGCTAATAAATAATAACTACCTACTTACTAGTAGTCAGGTGCCTTACAACTTTTTTCCGAATGCTAGGCGCCTTCCAAATCTCATTCATCTCTCTCACTGCTCTTACGTGTTGATGGTTTGCCTAACAAGAAACATCCACCATGAAAACTTGTTAGTCATGCAAAAAAACCGAGCACAGAGTTTTTTGCATGACTGAAAGTCATCTCTGTCCAGTAAAAAATAAAAAAGCTATCACCAAAATACTTCCATTGATTACAAAATATCAATCGGAAATCGGAGATCTTCAAATCAAAACATCTGAATCAAATGTAGTGGGGAGAGGTCGAATAACAAGTCTATCTAGAGCTACATGGTATCACCGTATCACTCATCACCGGTATCACCGTAACCTTCATATTACAATACACAACCTCAGCGCTGTTACCTCATTCAAAACTAATTTTAGAATTTGTAGCGGTGTTGAGTTTTTGTAAAGCCAGGTGCACGTAATCTCAATCTGTTGTAATAGTGTGAGACGACCCGGAGTTTCATAGAAGTGCTGGACAAGCTATGGAAATACCCAAAGCCAAAGTGTTGATTTATGTGTTGACTTTCCTGGGCTACGCATGGAGTGGATACGGTTCATCAGTGCTCACCACCTTACGCGATGCTGTTATCGCCGCGGAAAGTATTTTTGGCAACTTCTTAGGAAAAGTCAGCGACATTGTCACAACTATAAAACATGTCCACGACACTATTGATTCTTCGATACAAGAGGACTGCTCTTGGAGCTGTCCTGGTGGTGCGTATTTACATTTAAAATTTGTCATCAGTTGTTAAAGTTGAATGGTGTTTGCTGGGTATGGTAATTTGGCTGTTGTGGAAGTGTTGGCATATTATTGCAGCATCAAAAGCTTTTCAGACAGTGGTTATTGTGGGTAGTTGACATATTTCGGAATGAAAAACTCGTTAGATCATTCTTGTTCGCGATGGTTTCACTTTTTTCCTTTGGGGAAATAAAAAGTCGGCTTAATATTTCAGAGAGATAGTAGGTACTTACCTGCTAGCAGTTGTTGCCTACCATTGTTGGTTTTTCATTAAGAAGTTGGGTTTCGCTGTGCTATAATTTGTTCCAGTGTCTAAAAGAGTTGAATAAGTTCAGTGCAAGAACTGAAGTGGTGTGGATAAGTTAAGGAAAATCAATTCGTACACTGCACTGCTGGAACACACAGTTCCATCCAATTTAATCTACGGTCAACACGATCGTTCGATCTTCTGGTACGTACATACTGCTGGAACTGGTGAATTTCCGTCTCCATGGATATTGTTCGAAAAGAAAGACGTACTTGGGGCACGTCCTCAAGAAAATAAATCAAAAACCGTACTCCGGTAAAATACTGTACCAACTAAAGACTAAGGTTCCAGCAGAAACTCTCTGTTTGGTATATAATAAACATTTCAAGAGCGCTGGGCTGTCGAGTGGTAAGCAATATTGTTCTTGGTTCGTAGACAGTTCCAAGTAGTACGGTTGGATAGATATGTAGATAAATAATAAATATCGTATCATAAGAGGCAACTCTGTGTATTCAGAACTCTCATGTGTACAATGTGTGTAATAGATACGGTAGATGCTTTGGTGGGTCTTATACAGCTGTGTCACCTTGGTCAGCTGAGGTTTGCACCTTACCATGGTCGCCCTATGCGCTGTCACTATCTCCTAGGATCCCGGAGCTCATCCCTGCTGGAACACGGAATCTTCTAATTAATTCCAGACTCAGGAACAATCTCCCTCTCGGGGGTCTATTAGAGCATGTCCTGTCAACGCACTTACCATTAATAAGTATTAAATCCCTTATTGCTTATTCATTTTTGTGCAGGTGTGAAAGCAGTAAAAAACAAATACCATAGACCAACTGTGAATGGATGTGGTCCCGAAATGTATAAGGTACGTGTATGTTCACTATTCACTATGCTAAATGGTTTGCTTCTAAAGTGCGACTTCTGTACTGTTGGTGCATTAATATGATGGTGCAATGGGCTATTTTAACGATTCAGAAATGATATTTCCAACATTATGTTTGCTGTGCGTACGTTATGTATGGTGGTGTCGCATTATTGATACCTGACCGCCTATTGAACTATATAGGCACTAATATGGTTTTGTTATTATCCTGTAGATAAGTGATGAAAATATGCCCTACCCTCAAATGACCCTCTGCTGTGATAACCATGACTTGTGCTACAGCACGTGCAATTCCCAGAAGGATAAATGCGACGGCGATTTCAAGAAATGCCTCTACCGAGTTTGTGATACTATCAGCATAGCGGATCAAGCCAACCAAGGTATTTTTCTATACTTGTATGCATTGCCCAATAAGATTGTAGAATAGAGAAGTTTTAGGTGGCAGCATTGCCAGCTCCCTCCTGGCAGCCCAGTATAGTTGGATTTTTGTCTTCCATTTCGTGGAATAATCTTCTTGGGTTGTTGTTGGCGGATTTAGTCTGGACCAGTCTGTTCAGACTGGTTCTTGAGTCTATTGTTGTCTGAGTTGCTGAGTGGGCAGGTTGCAGAGCTTGTGGGCTTGATACCAGTCCTGTGAAGATGGGATTGAAGGAAATTAGGGCCTGTGGTTAGTAGGAAATGGAGCCACTATTTCGATCAGCTCCCCGGTCAGTGATTCCCACTTTTTGTAGATTCGCTCAGTTGTTTGAGCTTGTATTTTAAGTTTGGCTTGTTCCACAGACTGGTTAAGTGTAACAGACTGTGGGAGATGGTGGTCGGCAACCTTCCTTAGCAAGCAAGTCCGCCTTCGTGTTTCCAGTTATGCTACAGTGACTCATTATCCATTGAAATTGGACGTCCCACCCTTTAGCCATCAGACCATTCAGTGCTTGTCGTGCGTTCAGCGTCGCCTTATTTATGGGGACTTCATACGAGCAGATGGATTTTATGGCTGCCAGCGAGTCAATGAAGAACACTACCTTGTTTGCTGGTGCTTTATAGTCTATATCGAGGCATGTAGCAGCTTCGGAGGTGGCCCTCAGTTCAGCATCAGAGTCCGTTGCCAAACCACCCAGTGCCTGGGGAGAAGCAGGCTCCTGGCCTCCCAGAAGCTCTGTCACTGGACCCATCTGTGTACATGTGCACCAATGAGGAGTACCCATGACATCTGTTTATATTATTTTCCCCTTTTAAAATGAAAGTAGGTTCCATTCTAAGAATTTTGAGACCAACCGCACTCCTACGATATAGTTCTTTTTCTATGAGCTTTCAAAGTTTCGGCAACGAGTGACGTCATTACACCCCTCCAGCCTGGGCGGGACCCCCTTACCCATTGTGAGGTAGTGCTGGAATCTTTGAAAAATCATAGGAAAAGAATTGCTCATCTTAGGAGAGTGCGTTTGGTCTCAAAATTCTTAGAATGGTACTTACTTTCATTTAAAAATATAATCAGAAGTCATGGGTACTCCTCATTGCTGAGACGGGTAGTGGTTGGTGATGGCTAAAGACCGGGTTCACAGCTCGAACTCACTCGTATCGTCTTTCCTTGTTTCAAGCCCGATTGACAGGTTATGGGCCGGATCAGTGAGGCGAGCTAAGGCATCAGCTAAGCTGGCAGTAGAAAAGCACTCTTATGTTAGCCAGTGCAGCTGTTGCGTACTGTGAACAGACTCTGCAGCAGTGAGGAATGTTTTTTGAGTTACAGTCTTTGTGTTGGCTGCTGATATTCTTCCCAGTGCTTAACTGGGAGCCGCACAACTTTTTCAGTCACCTTTATGGTGATCAGCTCTCGGCAGACCGCAAGTGGTTCATTGCCTGTCTGAGCCTCCGTTGCAGCAATTAGGAATTTTCGTCAAATTTTTTTTTGGAAAAAAATATTCGGAACTCTCGAAAAAATTGTAGTTTGAAGCCCGTTTTCAGAAATAAGCAGTAGTTTTTTAATGAGGGTGATTGATAGTAAAAATGTGGCAAAAAATGACGCATCAGGTATATTTACATCTGATTGGCTGTTGGCCCAAGGAGGCTGAGCCAAGCTTCGGAGGCTAAGGTTCTCAATGCTGCCAACAACCCAACATTGGAAATGGCTAAGCTTCATGGCAACCTTCAAGAGCCTTTCCTGTGACCTTTTGTGAAACTCCCCTTGGTTTGATTTTGAGGACGTGTTTATCTAATTTATTTATACATTTGGGGTTCCATCCATCCAGCCATTGTGGCTCTGTACATTGTTCAAGTGATACACAAGCGCTCTAAGCAGGATTTGAGTTAACAACTGGGTGATTTACCTGATACTCAGAAATCCAAATTTCACACTCGTTTTCTGCCTAGACTTTGTGACCGAGTGTGACAGAGGGTGGTGGACCCTCTAGAGCCCCCCTCCTAGACCAGCGAGATTATCACCAGTTAAGAAGGGATATCGATTAGGCTTCCCCAAGCGTCCCCGTCTCCACTGGAAGAAAAAATGTATCGAGAACAGCACACACTGTTACACTCCTCCCCACATGACATACTTCTGGGTAGCAGAAGTATGAAAGGGAAAAGGGGGAATGAAAAGTAGTATGAAGTTCTGGTTCAGGAAAAGACATCTGAACAACTTCAAGGTGACTAACCTCCATCGTAATGGTACTTCCTCAAAAATATTTTACTGGTGGAGAACAGAGCTCCTACATACGAGTATTGGCGGATAATGTTCTCAGAGGTTGTTGTCCAGTGAATTGTGCTCATCTGGGCAACCTCTAGGTGATCAACCTCCATCGATGGGATGGAACAACTATTGGGACACGGCATCAATCGCCTTCTAATGAGCTCAGTATATTTTAATTATACTGACACTCTAAAGGAGGGAAAGGGGGTGGGGAAGCCAATAGATGTATGCATTATCAAAGGGACAGGTTGTTGGTGAAGGAGTCCTTCTGGGAAACCTTTGGGCTTATCCTTCTTGCAAGCCCACAAAAAGTGGATGGAGTATGGTGAAGTGCTCAGCGCATACTACCGAACCATGCTCTGCTACCATGTGACAGAGTGTGACAGTGGGGGTGGACCTCTAGAGCCCCCCTCCTAGACCAGAGAGATTGTCACCAGTTAAGAAGGGATATCGATTAGGCTTCCCCAAGCGACCCCGTCTCCACCGGAAGAAAAAATGTATCGAGAGCAGCCCACACTGTTACAATTTCCCGACATAAAAGCCTAGTTATGTGGTCGGTATGCGATAATTTCCGGAATTGAACAGAATTTGGCAAAAAAAATGAGAATTTGTAACCCACGAAAATTGTCCACTGGGGTGGATGTTACGAAAAAGGCGTGGAATTCGGGTAGAGCAGAGATGGTTTGATCGGGGTTTTCTCCCCATTTCGGAAGGAAACCCCCAAAGCCACCCTAGCTAAACCCTACCACCCTGCCGTACTCCTATCTTTCCCTGAATCGCGGGAAATAAATGCAAACTTCTAACTAACATGTTTGAGAATTTAAATACTAAGAAAAATGAAATTACCTATCTTTACTTTATTAACCTAAAGGGGGCGTTCCACCAACTGTTTCCCTCCCATAAAAGAGAAAAGAAACAGTAAACAAAATGATAGTTTTCAGTTTATACAAAAAAAACAAATCGAGGTAGAGCTACTCTTCATACACCATCCCCAAAACCCAAGAAGCTAGTGACCCCCACACCATCGTCGGTCTCGCAGTTCTGTCAAACTCATCTTGTCCCAATTTCTAAAAGTGTACCTACTTCAAGTTTTTATGTTTCAAATGTCTATCGTGAGATAATTCGATTATGGGCGACGGATCCTCCACGTCGGGAACGAACCTATCCTGGAAATGGACCTAGTTTAAAGTGTACAAGTGATAGTGTAGTGTCCGAAAATTGCGTCATGAATTCTAGATCACCTCCAGAGGAAAACAAAATCAATCGTTGACTTACCTTGCTTCCTAGAACTCCACTATAAGACCTGAGATCAATTGAGCAAAATTCCAAAAATGATGGAGTATCATTATTCAGACTCTCGAATCCCCCTGATACAACTCCCTTCTCCTTTATGCCGGAAACTGTCCAAACATCGCCAAGGGGGAAAGTGAGATCAATCAGGCCATAATTCCCGAAGGATCGGTCTTATCCCAAGGCACTATCATTGGCCACGGTGGATTCATGAGGGAATAAGCCAAGATCCCAAAGAAAGGATTAAGGCTCACTAGCTCTCGAAAACACCGAGGTCCATCACAAGGGACAAGGAAGTTCACAAAAGTTCGGCATTTCAACCGACTCGAATGGAAAGAAGAATTTTTTCCCCGACATATTGAAAGTTACTTGAGCTCAGGATCCTATGAGAAGAGCTGCCAAACTGACATTAGCAGCCTATAGCAAAAATGGTAGGAGGTGACCGCATTTAAAGTTACTATATGGAAAACATAAAAATAAAGCCTAACTTCTCGTGAAAAGATAGACGAAAAATACTATAATTAAGAAATTAGGTTTTGAACCAAGAGGGAAACTAACGATGCCTAGATGGAGATTTGAAAGTTTGGAAAAGTGTGTACTACCTACGAAGTGGGACAAGATGCTACTAAAACTGAATCATGAGGAAAGGACATGGGTTTTGAGATAAATAGGAACAAAATCCATATACAAGCCCTCATAATTTATTAAACTAAGAAGAATCAAAAGTGAAATCAGAAAACATAAATAGGAAGTGAGTACAAATATAATGAGTTCTTAGGTCAATAAATTCTTAACAAACTAGAAATGTACTAAAACCTGAAGGGATAAAAGAAAAAAAACCTAACTTCTACCCGCACATAAATCTATAAAATGATCGAACTAGTACCTAAATTAATAATTTGATCAATACATTTCCAAATTTTACTTTAAGGAATACCCTTTTTCGTTAAGTAACGCAGAAGGGAAAATTCTCCCCAAAATCCTAGAAAATACTCTCACGGAACCCCAAAGAAAAGAGAGTTGAGATGGAACCACCATCACAAGATTTGAATTATTTTTCGTGTTATAAATTTATTACTTAGTCATGGCGATAGAGTTAAGTTAGAAAAAAAAACCCTTGAGGGCAAAGTTAACTAAAAAGGGGAAAAAAACCTAACCCTATCCCAATGTTTTCTTATTATACGTCTCACATGATGAAACCAAAAAGAATAATTTTAAGATGAGGCTAACTGCCAAAGGAAATTACATTTAGGAAAATTTTATTTAGAACATGAAGCTGATAAAACGAAATCTCTAAACAGATTCGTAAACCCTTTTTTTTGGAATTGACATATTTGAGGGAATTAACTTAAATTGTAAAACTCTAATGATTTGGACTAGGAGAAAAAGGGAACCAAGTTCCTACCTTAATTCACCCGGAGGAGAGCCGTCCAGGAAACCTTCAGCAGCCAAGTGTCCAGATTCCGACTTGTCCCTTTCCCAAGTCAACTCCGACCTCCCACTCCCCGTTTAATAAGAAAATCTTATACTCTGAGGAGAGGGGCGACCGAGCGAATCCCAGGAAAGGGGGCCCCGGTAAAACGGTGGATTGATGACTGAGGCCATACCTACTGAGAGAGATTATTTCCGAATATTGGAGAGTTTATATAGTTGACAATCGAAGGAGGGACATGACGAAATTCGCCCGTATTTCACTAAATATTCTAATTTATTACATTAACAGTTGATTTGGGAATTTCGTCACGTCACAGTGGATTTAGTGGCCTCTGTATATATCGCAGTGCTGTGCTGTGAAACTTGTTGAGGAGGTTGGGCTGCAGTGGAGAGGTCTTCGGTTCCATACTCTGTAGCAGCCTTGTAAGTGTACGTTGGGTCAAGACTTCCTGGTCAGCGCCCCATGAGAATCGAGATGTACTGCCAACATAGCGATGGGGCATCGAAAGAAAAATTACGATAACAAATCGACAGAATATTGGGCAAAACGTTGTTTTCTCTCATTGAATACAACCAGAAGCCACCTACGCTTAACCAGTGAACCCTTGTCTAATCGAAGCTCCGTAATAGTTATCTTGATAATTTATTCTAATATTATTTCTGGTTACAGCATTGGTGCTCGTTCTATTTCATGCCACTTTATTTCATTCGTTCAAGTTATATCTTCATTCATGCCACCGGACAAGTGGTGGCATTATTTTTCACAAGATCCCTCTATTGGTTCAGATTATTTGTCTTGGAGGGGAGGGGAATTGCATTATTTTTGGTTATTTTTCTGTTGATGAATTTACTGATACTATGGAACCGAATAATCTCAGTGTGAGACATAAATGCTAAAAATCAAAACCGAAAGAAACCGGGAAAATCAAAAATCAGAAACCCTGGTGGGGGGGGGGGGGGGGGAGCCGCTCCGGTTTCTCTTCCTTCTAATTTCTGATGTCTTGGCTTGGCATAAAAAATGGCGGGTGGTGACGGCTGAAATAATGAGTACCTACGGCAATTGCGCCAATTCACTTGAGATGTGTATTGGCCCATGTGTGTGCCCATTTCGCCTATTTTGGTTTATTATTTTCAATAATGAACCATTGGAATCGAGCATGAAAAAAAAATTCTTACCCCCCCCCCCCCTCAAAATTTGATGGTTTACGTTTCAAGGTATGTAGAATCCAAAACTGCAATAAAAATATTTCTGTCTGTCCGCTGTACGCCGTACGGGCCACTTTTCTTAGTTACCATGAAAAAAAATTGATGAAATTCGGGTTATAGGTTCCGTTCGGCGTCTAGTTGGTCCTCGAAGCTCGACGTTAGTGTCAGTCATCTCTAAGGGGTTCAAAATAGGGGTTGAAATTTTCAAAACGCCTATACCATTTTTTTACGTGAATATTTTTACGGTTTTAAATAGTTCTTGAACTTGCGAGTTTTTTAAGACCATCCGGAGCATCGTACGTCCAGCCGTTCGTTCACAGTAAGGCCCCGAAGTTTGCACCGACAGGCATTTTCGACTCCAGTGTGAATGAAATTGTATACAATTCAAACCAAATCTCGTAACCAGAGACGCGCCCACAATAGGAAATTTGGCGGAGATGAAATCATTGCTAGGGATCACCTGATTATATTGGCGGAGTATGAAGTCGAGTTGGTTGTTCTGTGATATTATTTCATTTGAAAAATGATGGCTCTCTTGGAGTTTGTTGGTAGGTAGTGAAACTTGAACAAACGTTGAATTATTATTGATGGGTAAATTATTACTACGGTAAATCATTACTCAACGGTAAATTATTACACAACGGTTCATTATACCATATACATACGTAGAAGGGGCTGGAGTTTGTTGGTAGGTACTTTTGCAACTTTTTTCACTCCTCATCAACAATTTCTTTTCAGAACTTCATTATGTGTGTTTCTTTTTGTTAGGTACTGTTTGTCATCGGCAGAATTATTTTAGCAACATTTAACTCGTGATTTAGGTAGGTACCTAGTAACGAGTACGGGGTTAGGTACTAACCTACGGAGGGTCTGCGATCTACATAATATGTATAGAATAGTACATATCATATTATATAGACGGGTTATCTATACATAGAGATGTGATCTGTAACAGAAGGGTATTCTATACAAAATAATAAACCGTTGTGCTGGGATTTGCAGCGTTTTAGTTCTCAATTCCCATCAGTTCGTCCCAGTGATTGTAACGTCATCTAGCAACGTTTATCTTCCTAGTGAAGTTAGTGCTCTTCTGGCATTTCTGGTACACCGTAGGTACACTTTTTGTGTGTGGCACGACTTTAATGTATTTTGAAGACGCTGTCAAGATATCGTTTTGTGTCTGTAATAACTAGGATAAATCTCTTTAATTCTTCTCATCCAAGCAATCAAGTTTCTTGAATCGATTGTTTAAGGTTGCAAAGCAGCTGCCAAAGTTTTGTACACCGCCACCACAGCGTTGGGTTGCAAGTTCTTTCAAGACGCTCAATCAGAAGCCTGCTACTGCGCTCTCCCCAAGAGGAAGATGTACCCTTCAGACGAATTGTAAAGACGCAAATCGCACAGGTGGCTTTAATTTATCACGTCGAGTTTTTAAATTTTCATCAGATACAGCTAATTATTGGCAAACAGGTACCTACTCAGTACAATTTCGTGATGACATTGGAACTTATTATTACGATACCTACACAATATTTTCCTAATGCGAACCCATTAACATGTTGTTCTTCAGCATTTTTCCTTGAAGGAAAGGAATTTCACTGTTGGTGGGCTACTAAATACAGTTCATTTACTTCCGCCTGTTATAACATTTTGATCAAAATTTTTCTTACCACGTTTCAATATTTTAGTCGAAATACCCGTTGTTTTGAATTGGGTACCTACCTGTGTTGAATTCAGTGCATTTCGGTAACGCTCCATGCCAAATTGTGCGGTTTATTGTTTCGTAGTTAGATGAAACTGTTTTCATTTTTCCTCACGATTCTTGAGTACAGTTGTGGACTGTTTCATGCGTTTTGATGGGTTCTTGTTCAAGAAATGCGTAATCGATGGACGTAAATTACGAAGTGCATAATTTATCGATTTTGAATCAACTTAGTGTCTTAACTTGTGATACTAGATACGTATGAATTGGACCAAGGAGTTGGTATTGATTTACCTATCCTAGAGAAGGTATCCGCCAAGGGCAAATTGTATTTTTTCTGAGGCCTATTTCATCATTATACAATTATTTTGACTTTTCCCATCCCAATCTATTTGAAATTTAAACTAATAGCAAATGTGCAAGGCTCTTGTTTGAAATGGAATAATGCGTGGCATTACACCCCTACGATCGTCATATAGAGTAACATGCTAAAGTATCATAATGACGCTTGCCGACCTCCACGTCGTTTCTGGGTGGGTGCGTTATTCTTCATCCAAACGAGACGTAATTTCGTTCAGGAAATTGGCTCGTCTTTCGACCAAGATGGGAAAAATTCAATATAATAACATCTCAGTGCCGTTGGATTGGTATCTTTGTGAACCGACCACTATAAAAGTTCTGTTTCCTCCTCAATTACTTTACGATAATATTATTAGTCTAATTCGTTCGAATGCTTCGGGAAAATTAACAGAGGGGTATGCGCATGGGTCAGAAAAGCGGTCAGTATTATTTTTTAATGAAACTAGATTCTGTTCTGAGAACTTTGACACCAGCCGCACTGTCCTACGATTTGTAGTTCTTTTTCTGTGATTTTTCAATGTTTCCAGGATGTTTCCTACTTCACAGTTGGCAGGGGGATCCCGCCCATTCGAGAGGCGTGCACTGACGTAAAAATCTCTGGAAACTTTGAAAAATCATAGAAAAAGAACTACTTATCGTAGGACAGCGCGGTTGGTGTCAAAATTCTCAGGAAGGAAACTACTTTCATTAAAAAAATAAATAAATAAATACATGCGCAGACCCTATTAAATATGTCGAAAATGTATATATGTGATTTGTATTTTACTCTTGAAGTCTTGGTGATAATGAAAAAAAGTTCCTCAAAAGGTATTGTGGACTCAAGGATGTCCTTTGTTACCCCCTTGCAAAGGCCCGTAGAATAAATGGTTTTGTAGGTTTAAATGAGCATTTCCAGGCTAACTAATGGTTGTTGATGGTACATGCAATGTCTAGTCTGTCGTTTTACGATTGTACGGTGAAGGAATTCCAGTATTCGTCATATTATGCATGAGTTTTCAAGTCCAAAAAGAAAACTTTTCACCCTGTGTGGCAAGTTGTGGAGCTTGCGAAATAATTTTATCGAAATCGGGAATCCGAATCCGACCAAATACTGTCTAACCCGATTGCGTCTGGTTATGCTTGTGAGATGTCGCGTTTGAGAAAAAGGTGTCTTGACATTTTATTGTCAAGTGTATTGTTGTTGTGTATTGTTTATTGGTATTCTTGTTTGTAGTTTGGTAATACACACAGTAGGTGCATTTTTCATGGAAGATTTCCAACAAAATTTAATAAATGTTAAAATGTGTTGCTAGTGTGATTTTTTACAACAACTACTGCCAAGTATCCCATTTGAAATTTGAACTGTAAACCTATAACCTTTGCTCAGAAAAAAAAGATACAGAATACAGCTTATACTTCGTCAGTGGCACCGGTGGGAGACATTATAAACAGTACGACACATTTTGTTGAATCGAATTCAGCAAAACAATTGAGAATCCTGAAACCTATAAAAAATACCAAGCATGAATCTATTCTTCCTACTGGCACCAATGGTGCTAGTAGTGATTTTTGTTTATTATTTTCAATAGTGAACCGAGCATGGAAAAACAACAACAACAAAAAACGCTGCAAAGTCCTTGTCACATGGGTTTATTATTCTACTAGACATACCTACAGAAATGTTGCTGTTCATTTATTGTTTCTATCATGCGCAATTATTGAAATAGCTATTTTTGATGGTTTCCACCAGTTTTGGCCCCCCCAAAAAACGAATTAGGCTCGGCTTTTCCTTTGAGTAGATTATTTTTGATCATTGATAGTACCATTTTATTGTCTTGATTCACCTGCTAATATTACTTAGTGTTATTATACGAATGAATATTGATTTCAGACAATTTACCATGTTTTTGACTCATAAAAAATGAATTTCAGGAGCTTAACCCTCGTTACAACCTCAGTTCTTCACTCTTCGGTCAAAATCAACTTAATATTCGTCTTCTCGTCCTAAAAAAGCATGGAAAACGATACCTCACAATCTCATGTTCACTAAAACCTCAAAAATCCCTCGAAAACCCGTCTTTTTAAACTCATTTTTCTCTCATATCACCCCTGGGTGTATGCCGTCGGGCTGCCGTGTTTCGGAGCACAACTAGGACCCAAATGTGTTCCCAAATGGGGACCCGAACTGTGTGCGAAAAAACGACGATTTTAGACCAAATTTTAACGTAAATTTAAGGCTGAAAGTTCCTTAGAACCTCAATTTTCCGCTCTTTGGTCAAAATCGATTTCATATTCGGTCTTCTCGTCCCAAAATCATGGAAAACTACCTCAAAAGCTCATGTTACTAAAACTCAAAAAGTACCTATTTTTAATTCACATTTTCACTCATAACACCCCTAGGTATATTCCGATCAGGCTGCAAAGTTTCGGGACACAACTAGGGCCCAAATGGAGCATGTGTGCGAAAGAACGAATTTTTTAGACCGATAGTGAAGCCGGTATGACCCTAACAGAAAGGTACTCCAGGTTGGGGGTTAGGCGAGGGGCTGACAACTCCTTCCTGTTGAAAACTTATTGTCACGAAACCTGAACAAAGATAAAAGCCGGACAGATTTAATGGTGAAAGACATGGAAATCGGAAACGGACTAAAATACGGAGAAATGACATAACATCGGCTACCTGGAATGTCCAGACTATGCTGCAACCTGGCAAGATGAAGGAGATCTCTCTTGAACTGTGGCAGTTCGGGGTGGACGTGGCGGCGGTGCAGGAAGTCAGGTGGGCTGGAAAAGGGAGGATTGATAAAGGCGCCTTTACGTTCTTTTACAGTGGCGCGGAGGAAAGAACAGGGTTGCATGGGACTGGTTTCTTTGTTGGCTCTAGGATGAGGAGCAGCATTCTGAGTTTCGAAGCCATAAGTGAGAGGTTGTGTAAGCTTCGCTTAAAAGGAAAGTTCCAAAACCTTTCCCTGGTCTGTGCTTATGCACCTACAGACACAGCAACAGATGACACTAAGGAAGCGTTCTACGACCAACTTGAGGCCTTATGTGAGAGGATTCAAAGGAATGACATGCTGATCCTCTTAGGCGATTTTAATGCTAAAATCGGAAGGGAGGAATCGATGAAATTCGTTGCTGGAAAGTTCACCCTACATGATGAGACCAGTGACAACGGGCAACGGTTGGGTCAAATGGCAGCCAAGTATAGCTTGGTAATCAATAGCACTTGCTTTGACCACAAGAAGATCCACCTTGGAACTTGGAAGTGCCCAGGATCAAGTACGGCGAACCAAATTGACCACATTATAGTTGGACGGAGGAATGCATCCAGCATCATAGACGTCCGAGCATGTAGAGGCCCAAACTGCGATTCGGACCACTTCCTGGTGAAAGCCAAAGTGCGACACAGACTCTCCAACGCCCAAAAAGGAAAAAGCGTCAGCAGAAAGAAATGGGATGTTGACAAACTCAAGGATGAGACTGTCAGGGAGGCTTACCAAGACAAGCTCCGCACCAAGATAGCATCAAGCTCCGAATCTTCGAACATTGACGGGCTTTGGAACCACATAAAAAGCGCTGTTCTTGAAGCTGCCAAAGAATCACTGGGCGAGAAAAAGAAAGCCTCAAATGAAGAATGGTTCGACCAAGAGTGTGAGACGCTTATCCAGGAAAAGAACAGCAAGAGGCTAGTCTGGATCAACACGTCAAGCTTACAACGAAAGCCGTCGACGGGCCCACTATGCGTGCCGCAGGAAAAAGAGAGCATGGGAGAATGCAAAGTATGCTAACATGGAATCCCTGAATGAACGAAATGAGTCGAGGCAGTTCTACCATGCAGTTAACATGATGCGGAAAGGTTACCAGCCCAGGTTAACTGCTTGTAAAGATCGAAAGGGGCAGCTGATCGAGGATGAAACTAAAGTGCTTTGTCGTGAGTCCCTCCCGGGAACACTCCTATAATATTAAGTTCTCACCAACATTCAAACGCCAAACTAAAGCTCCGTAAATAAAGATATGAGTGGGGATACAGGCGACAGAACCCAGGGTTGCTCAACCTGGGGCCCCACTACCAACTCCCAACAGGGAGTTGGAGGGAGAGGCCCCCAAGTACTATAAAACCCTGGATCCTGGAGCTCAAGCTTCATTCGACACTTCCTCTAACCAGCTCTCTCTTCTCTCTCTTACCTTCCCTCTCAGATGATCGGTTGACTACAGCCACCTGAGAATTTCACCTCCTCTCCTCCTCCTTGTCTAGATGATCGGTTGAATACAGCCGCCTAGACAAGGGACCTCTCCTTTCCTCTCCTTTACCTAGATGAACGGTTGACTACAGCCGCCTAGGTAAAATTCCCTCATCCACCTCTCTCTCCTCCCAAGTCGTAGATGTTCGGTTGATTACAGCCGCCTGCGACTTTTCCTCCTTTCCTCTCCTTTACCTAGATGAACGGTTGACTACAGCCGCCTAGGTAAATTCACTCACTCACCTTCCTTCCACGCCACCGTGATGAGAATTTTAAATTCATCACAGTGGTGAACCCGACGTTCACTCAACCTTCTTCCTTCCCACCTTCCCACCTAATGTGTCGCCCCAGTCAAATAGTTTGGTGTCCCCAATTTTAAAAGTCAAATTTTAAAATTTAAGATTCAAACAGTCTAATCATTTTTACCCTCAACCGCATGGAGACCACACAACCCTCACATCTCCGCCCAGCCACACGCACCTCCGCTTCCGTTAATTGCGAATTTCAAATTCAACAATTTACGAAAACTGAATTTTGAGTTACAGCTATGGACCCGAACTCACCATCGCCCCCGCTCCTGTGACCAGCCACGCTGCAGCCGCCCACCGCTGCGACAACTGACGCAACGGCCTCAACCGACAACCCCTTCTCCACCCTCTTGCCACCAAGCTCTGCGACATCAGCCGCCGCCACCGCCGCTGCGGCCGCAGCACACACCGCCGCCGACGTCATATGCACCTCCTCCGCCTAGCCGACACGACAACACACCACGACGTCCCGCGGCGGGCCGCCCCCCTCGCCAAAACGGGGGGGACCGCCGCCGCGGCCGCCAACCTCCCACTAGCAACTCGCTGCACCACCATGCCCCTTCCCCGGACACACACCGTTCCCCCACCCGGGAACGGCAACCCCTCCACCTCCCCCACGGCCGCACCTCCCTGCGCTGCCACCAACCCCCGTCCCCGAACACACACCGTTCCCCCACCCAGGTACGGCAGACCCTCCACCTCCCCCACGTCCGCGCCTCCCTGCGCCGCCCCCAAACAATGCTACCCCTCATACGACGCCGCCACGGCCGCCAACCCCCCAACCGCGCCTAGCTGCGCCGCCAAGCCCCTCACCCCACCACCAACCGTTCCCCCACCCCGGAACGGCCCCTCCACGCCCGCCACCAGGGCACCCAACCTTCCGGCCGCCACTCACGCCGCCGCTACCGTTCCCCCACCTCGGAACGGCCCCTCCACGCCCGCCACCAGGGCAACCAACCTTCCGGCCGCCACTCACGCCGCCGCTACCGTTCCCCCACCCCGGAACGGCCCCTCCACGCCCGCCACCAGGGCAGACAACCTGCCGGCCGCACCTCACGGCGCCGCCAAAACCCTCTCCCCGCCACCTACCGTTCCCCCACCCCGGAACAAACCCCCCACAACCGCCACCAGGTCCTCCAACCTCCCGGCCGCACCTCGCGACGCCACTACCCCACCTCCAGACAAACCCCCCACCGTTCCCTCACCCCAGAACGGCAACATGACCACCCGCGTCTCCCTCCCAGGGGACAAACCCCCACCGCCACCTCCACCCCACAGCTCCGGCACCCCTCCTCCTGGCCTTCCGCCCCCAATTAATGTTTGCCTCGGCCCTCAGCCCCTGTCACCTTGCGCCTTCAGCTCCACTTCTTGTTTGCCGTAGCCCTCAGCTCCTGTCACCTTGCGCCTTCAGCTCCACTTTTTGTTTGCCGTAGCCCTCAGCTCCTGTCACCTTGCGCCTTCAGCTCCACGAATATTGGTTCAAACTGGGGGGACCTCTGTCGTGAGTCCCTCCCGGGAACACTCCTATAATATTAAGTTCTCACCAACATTCAAACGCCAAACTAAAGCTCCGTAAATAAAGATATGAGTGGGGATACAGGCGACAGAACCCAGGGTTGCTCAACCTGGGGCCCCACTACCAACTCCCAACAGGGAGTTGGAGGGAGAGGCCCCCAAGTACTATAAAACCCTGGATCCTGGAGCTCAAGCTTCATTCGACACTTCCTCTAACCAGCTCTCTCTTCTCTCTCTTACCTTCCCTCTCAGATGATCGGTTGACTACAGCCGCCTGAGAATTTCACCTCCTCTCCTCCTCCTTGTCTAGATGATCGGTTGAATACAGCCGCCTAGACAAGGGACCTCTCCTTTCCTCTCCTTTACCTAGATGAACGGTTGACTACAGCCGCCTAGGTAAAATTCCCTCATCCACCTCTCTCTCCTCCCAAGTCGTAGATGTTCGGTTGATTACAGCCGCCTGCGACTTTTCCTCCTTTCCTCTCCTTTACCTAGATGAACGGTTGACTACAGCCGCCTAGGTAAATTCACTCACTCACCTTCCTTCCACGCCACCGTGATGAGAATTTTAAATTCATCACATGCTTGAAAGATGGGCTGATCATTTCAGAACGGTTCTCGAGGGCAATGGAGCTGAAGAAACTGTGGAAATCCCCAATCTAAGTACTGTGGACCCTTTGCTAGAGGAACCTACAGTGGAAGAAGTTAAGGGGGTTCTCAAAGCCATGAAAAACAACAAAGCTTCTGGTGAGGATTTAATAACTGCAGAGTTACTGAAACACGGTGGCCCAGCACTGGAGAAAAAGCTTCAAGAATTGGTATGCCTGATTTGGAGAGCAGAGAAGATGCCAGAAGAGTGGAAGTCGGGTCTAATAGTACCCATCTTCAAGAACACACACACACACACACACACTCTTGAATGTTGCGTACAAGTTACTCTCGGGCATTGTACTAAGGAGACTTAGTGTGTACTCAGAGAGTCTTTGGCTCGCATAGTCCACGTTTCAGAGCCGTAACACACAACTGGTCGGACAAAGTATTTATAGCTCCTCATTTTGGTGGACCTTGACAAACGTTTGCTAGGGAATAGCTTGATAATTGCAAAGAACGTTCTGTTTCCCGCCATTATGCGGTAATAGATCTCGTTCAGCACTTTATTTCGTTTGTTCACCCAGCTGCCGAGATAAGTGAAGCTTTTCAACTTTATCAAATTTGTGTGGGCCCAAAGTAACCCAGGGTCCTGGGTGCTCGGAAGGCTGGGTAAATTCTGAGGAACTTTGTTTTCTTCTCATTCACTTGGAGGCCCATTGGTTTCCCCTCAGCATTCGAAGTTTCAAAAGCCTCCCTCAGGGCACCAGAGCTACGACCCATCAAAGCAATGTCGTCTGCATGGGCCAGTTTCAAGGTATGTAGAATCCGAAAATGGAATAAAAAAAGTCTGTCCTTACGCAGTACTTTGCACTGTTCTTAGTTACCATGAACGAGAATTAATGAAATTTGGTATGTAGTCCATTTGGGATCTATATAGTTAGTCCGCGAAACTCGGCGTCACTGATCTCTAAAATAGGGTGAAGAATAGTTGAAATTTCCATCGATTTTTTTTCAAATTTTTAAATAGTTCTCGAACTTGGTAATTTTTTGAGACCACCCGGAGCATTGAACGTCCTGCCATTCGTTCACAGGAAGGCCCTGAGCTTGCACCGAAAAGATTTGTCAACATGATCGTGAAGACGATATATGCATCCAGCCCAGATAATATCATTGCTAAGGAACACCTGATTATAATCACGCATGGCTGTAGGCTGTATGAAATCGAGTTGGTCGTTCCCTGACCTGAAGAATGGTGGTTAGTTTGTATTGTGGATAGGTACTTTGTGACTTGAAACGTTAGGTACCTATGCTTCATCAATAACAACAAATAATAGATTAATTGTGATTTCTTCAATCCACCGCATCTGTATGAAACTTTAATTGCCCGACCGTCTCCAGTACTCGATTTAGGGCTTTCCTTGGGGGGGGGGGGGGGGGGGGGGCATGAGGGTACGCATTGACCACAGAAAACAGTGATCTATGCAGAAGAGGCATCCACAGATAAATAATAAACCGTTGTGTAATAATTTGCAGCGTTATGTAGGCATACTTGGTCCAAATTCCAAGACGTTAGACCCATTAAACCAGGTAAGTATTGCATTTGGCAGTGCTCCTGCCGGATGTTGGCACTGTTGACGCAAGAATGAGTACATACAGCGAATTTCTCCTCGTATGACCCACAATTTTCGAAGTCGACCCTTTCGTAGGTTTTTTTTCTTTTTTTTTCACGGAACAAAGCAACTTGGCCAGTCAACTATTAGATAAGCGGGGGCCGAAAACATGACCAACTGGGAAACTATCCGAAATTGCCAGCTTATTTTTGCCGATCATTCGTAAAGTTATGTGTACCACGAGGGATCCAGACGAAAGTGGAAGAATCTGCAGTGGAAGACTGCTGCCTTTCTCGGCATGCATGACCTAGATAGGTACTTCCTAACATTGATTCGAACTTTCACATGTCGATATTAAATCTAAAGGGTTATTTCTGCTGGTATTATAAGTAAAATGACCATACCTGCCGGTGGAATCCGTTATCACCAGCTGGTCGAATACTGGAGGAGAGGCTTCCGATGTAAGACATCGTCATCAGGCCGTCGGGAGATCACTCTCGAAGGTAGGTATGGTAATCTCACTTCGCGCATTGCATCTCAGTTGATGGGAAGAGGTAAATTAATTTGTGTAGGGAGTAATTTAATAAGCAATTTATAGTTTCAAAAGTGTCCATTATATTTAATCAGTTATTACTGGCAACTTACACCATTATCCGTTGGAAAGTAGTTATAAATTGAGTTGTAACATACACCACCTTCTTCTTTAACGATTCGCCTGACAAAAGAGCCCTTGGGATTTTTCAGTTGTTCATTTGGCGGGGATTTGAATTGCCGTTCTCGTTCTGCTCGTCTACGCACAAGCCAGGCCGGGTCTTCTTTGAATTCCTTCGGTATCAAAAAATCTTCTTTGTGACCCTTTTTGGCCAAGTCAGACGCCGACCTCCTTAAATGCCTTTTGTATTCATCCCTGAAATAATCGTCCGTCATCCTCCAAACCATAAGGGAATACCAAATCACCACCAACAACACGACGAAGCTGTACGCTGCTTGAGTTACGGCCATTTCAGCTACTCCAAGAACGACATCAACGTGGTATAGAACTGCTGCATTTGAGGCCAACCCATCGACAAGAATACGAACAACGAATTAATCACTACGAACACTCTAATGTACTCCGTTCCCGAACCGGATTGAAGCCATTCCGAAAATCCTTGGTTGGGTTCCTCTTCTTCGATATCTTTGGAAACGAGGGATTTTTCGTTTTTCGCTGATTTCTCGGACTTGACGGATTTGTCTGCAGTTCTGGACACGGAGCGCTTAGACTTCATCGCAGGACACACTAGACCGTACTGAGTATTAGAGCGCAGAATTGGCTTACGAAGCCCTTTTAGCTTGGCCTTTATTAAGTTAGCCCCCTTTTATACTTACCAACCCCTGGAATTTCCTACATCATGCATTATTATGCATTCAGTGCCTACTTCAATAGTCACCATTAGAACTGTTGGAACAACTACCTGGGTATTCAACATTTCGATGGAATAGATGGACTCTGAAATGAGTTTGCTTTCCAGCTCACGTTTCAGGGGAAGGGGCCTCAGTCGAAGTGGCAAGCCATTGTGGAGTTTTGAACCTATGTAGGTTAAGTTATTCTTTTGGGACACGCTTCGGTGTTTCGTGGTGTACCTATGCATTATGCAGAATACTAGAAAAAGTTCCAGTCACGCAGCGTGGCTATAAGAGCGAATTTTCAAAGAAATGCTGGTGAGGTATTGAGTAAAAAGATGATACAGCGAGAAACCATACCACTTTTAGTAAAATTATATAATTTTTTCGTGATTCCATTTTTACCGATTTTTGACTCTCATAAAGTCAAATTGACCCACTCTTTTTTGAGAAAAATAATTTTTAATCGAAATAGTCCCTCTTTCTGTCGTGAATCACCGTCCCACACAACGTCAGGTAAATTAATATTGATTTTAGTCCTTAATACCACTTTTTGACCCCCAAAATTGACTCCTATTATGTACGAAAAACAGCTGAAATGGTATTTTTCCGTCTTTACTCACCCTTCCATAACACTTTCAGTGATTTTATACAAATTGTTCGCAATTTTAGCAGTTTTTACCGATTTTTACCCCTAAAAACTCCCTTAAAACTTTTTGAAAACTGCTCATATTCGAACTCATTCTTTTCTTTGGCAATACAAACATTTGGCGAAATTTGGAATTTTTATCACGTAACCAAGGTATCGTCTGGCGTGACACGTAAATAAATAAATATATATAATATATGAATTTTTGTGACAGGTTGTAGAAAATATTAAATATGAACAGATAAAAAACCCACAATAATTTTAGAGGGAATATTTCGTCTGCGGCGTCTTCGTCCCAAAAAATGTTGCGCTGCAGGCGAAATATTCCCACTAAAATTATTGAGTTTTTTAACCTTCACAAAATTTCAAAAATTCATGTTCTGAAAATGTTGTGTAAATTTTCCTTGAAAATATGCTAAAAATCTATTTGAACCTAAATTGTTCCCGAGTACCAAGTTCTGATACCTACTATCTGTGGTACCTACTCAGCTAGCAGCCACCAGGCTAACACTTTGAACAACGTTGACGGTTTCAGAAATCATATCTAATCACTGTTGATATACTATAACAAGTCTCATTCGAAAGGTCATTAGCTCTGAAATATGTACCTGTCCATTATAGTATTTACATTATAGCATTTATATTTTGTGGGTTACATTTATTATACAAAGCATATTAACAAGCAGCAATTATGGAAGACAAATGGCGAGCGTGGCCAGCTCATAGGCCCGATCATGAGCCGCTCAGTGTGGACCTTATGAATGTCTGATTGTTTATCTACGATCTCATACTATGTTTAAAAACCTTGAAACGGAAACCATCAAATTTTGTGTGTGGGGGGGGGGGGGGGGGGGTTAAAAATTATTTTTTTTTCATGCTCGATTCCAGAGGTATTGAATATAATAAACCAAAAAACTGTTGAATAAATCGAATTGAAATTTAAGGGCTAGATGAAAAATTCCGAGTCCGAAAATTCCATAAGAATCGGTTATGAGATTTGGAGTAATTGGCTTTGGCGGAGGTCATTGTTGTTTAGATCAAATGAAGCTCAAACCACACTATATAAAACTAAGTTGGTATCATTAGCCCTGAAATGTCGTCTTCAGAATCGGTTGAATGTGAATGGATAGAGCTGGAGCTACCCAGTGAGCAGCCCATTGCTGCTGTATAATTTTGTGACGTAATTAGGGCCCAACCTGCACAATCAGTGTAATTTTCAGTTAATTAGGATCGGATTTGCGAACTTCACGAGGATTTTGCTGATTCCCCGATTTTGATGAAACTTTGAGGGCCCATAGAATATTTCACCGGTTTGCGGCAACGATAATAATATTTTATCATTGAACCCGCGCAAATTATTGAAGTAGTCCAAGCCCCTTCAAATCAAGCTCTTGTGGAATATTGAGCGGGTTGAAAGGTCAAAAGGTGGTGGGGTCCCAACATTGTAAATTTAAAACGCAATTTCCCCGCGTGGGCGTTTAAGTAGTTAGGAGCAATTCTTCCTACATAAAAGGGGGGTCGTCATTCTCGTCTTCCTCGCTGTCCTATCCAATCCGACCAAAAACTTTGGAATTAGTTCTAAAATTTTTATTGGAAATTGTTCCAATAAAAATATCTCTTGCTGTCTTTGCGATTAGCGAATTCTCGGAAAACGTACGCTAGTGTAGTTGGTCTATTTTACTAGGTACCTGCCTACCTGCATGAATTTTGGTTTATTATTATAATGAACCATTGGAATCGAGGCATGAAAAAAAAATGCTTACCCCTCCTCAAAATTTGATAGTTTACGTTTCAAGGTATGTAGAATCCAAAACTGCAATAAAAATATTTCTGTCTGTCCGCCGTACGCCGTACGGGCCACTTTTCTTAGTTACCATGAAAAAAAATTAATGAAATCCGGGTTATAGGTTCCGTTCGGGATCTAGTTGGTCCTCGAAGCTCGACGTTACTGTCAGTCATCTCTAAGGGGTTCAAAATAGGGGTTGCAATTTTCAGAATGCCGTAGCTCGAAAACTTCCGATAGAAGGGTATGGTTTTTTTTTTGCGTTATTAAATTTGTCCTGAGCTAAAACGATTTTTGAGACCACCCGGAGCATCGTACGTCCAGCCGTTCGTGAGCACCAAAAAGCTTCGTCAACACGATCGTGAATCAAACGGTATACATCCGGCCCGGATATCATAACTACGGAGCATCTGATTATAGTCAAGGATGGCTGTATGAAGTCGAGTTGTTTGTTCTGCGATATTATTTCATTTGACAAGTGATGGACTATTGGATTTTCTTGGTAGGTACTTCCGAATCTTGAACAAACGTTGAAGTACGATTGATGGGTAAATTATTACACAATGGCAAATTATTACACACCGGCAAATTATTGCACAACGGTAAATTATTACACAACGGTAAATTATTACACCACGGTAAATTATTACACAACGGTAAGTTATTACACAACGGCTCATCTACCCAGAAGGGGCTGGATTTTGTTGATAGGTACTTTTGCAACTTGAACACCCGTTGAAGTATTATTGATAGGTAAATTATTACACATGGCAAATTATTACACAACGGTAAATTATTACACAACGGTTAATTATTACACATGGCAAATTATTACACAACGGTAAATTATTACACAACTGTAAATTATTACACAACGGCTCATCTACCAAGAAGGGGCTGGATTTTGTTGATCCAGAAATTTTGTTGATCTGTAGAAGGGGAACTTATACAGGTAAATTATTACACAACGGTTTAGGTAGGTACCTAGTAACGAGTACGGGGTTAGGTACTGACCTACGGAGGGTCCGCGATATGTGTAGAATAGTACATATGTTATATAGAAGGGTTATCTATACGGAGACCTGTGATCTGTAACAGGAGGGTATTCTGTACAAAATAATAAACCGTTGTGCAGGGATTTGCAGCGTTTTTTCGTCACAGTTCCGTTCCAGAGCATTCTGTCCATATGTTTTATTTAAGTCTATCCCTAGTTTTTTGTTAAATTTTATTGATGTGTAGGTAGGTACATAATATTACCTATATGCCTAATGTATTAATTTATGAGTGCTTCCAGACGGACCCCTGACCTTGGCTATAAGTTGAAAATCTTCTTTTAACATGTTTTTTTATTTTGACTTAAATCTGGTTTCAGCTTCCTTAGTTCATGTAGTTTGTATGTTGCTTGACTGGAACTTCTTACTCCGGCTAGGCAGTAAGAATCCCTGCAGAAGGGAACTTGCATGTTCTCATATCTTTACTGCTACTCATGGCAAATAAAGTTTTCTTCCGACAACTCTGCCAGTGTGCAGACGTGATCAGCTGTCCTCCCAGTAGTGTGCTGGAGGACAAGACGGACAAGACACGAGGCCAGCTGGAAGCTCTGAAGAGGGATGACATTATCCCACTGGGCAGGAAGATTAACGTAGTGTCCAGAAAACTCAAGGAAGCAGAAAGGACTCTTAAGGAGGAGCCAGTCATGGCTTCCCAACCCAAGCCAGCCCCCAGGAGAGCTGAGGGGTTGGAGCTGAGTAAGAACCTACCAGCAGAGGGCCTAATGGTGGTGATGAAGGATGGAGAGGGAACGTTGGTGGAGTCTCCCAGGAGGCCACTGGTGAGCAGGGTGGCCCACGGAAGAGCTGGCCCCTCACCAAAAGAGAGAGGACCTGCACTGAAGGCACATGAGGCAGAACTGAGGAAGGAGAATTATAGGTTGTACTCCGATCTATTAAAAGAGAGCACAGGAAAGGAGAAGAGCCCAGTCCCACCGCTCATTATCAGTAAGAGTTCAGTTGACGGCTCCCGGTTGTACCCCACTTTGGTGAGAAGATCGGTGACAGTTGATTTGGGCGAGCTGGGCATCGGACTGACAACCTGCAAACCCGTGGTGAGTAAGAGTGCAATCATGGTTGTGGCCAGAAATCAGGAGGAGAGTAAATCACTGGCTGCAACTTTGAAGGACCATGGTTTCTCGGTGACAGAGGGTGGAACCCCTGGGAAACAGCTGCTGATAAAGATTCACAGAGTTGACAAAAGAATATCCAAGGAAGAGCTCCTAGACATCATCTGGAGCCAAAACGCTACCTCAAGAGGCATGATTAAACAGGTAGAACTGGAAGAGGGCTTCAAGCCAGCTTTCATGAAGGGGGCACAACGGTTTGATGACGTAATCTGGGTTATAGAGGTTTCCCAAAAAGTCAGACAAATCCTCATGGAGATCAGTAGCCTGAATATAATGCTGCAGAGATGCAAGGTGGCGGAGTTTATTGATGTCTCAAGATGCTTCAAATGCCAGGGCTTTGGTCACGAGTCCACCAAATGTCAGGCCAAGAAGGACACCTGTGGGTACTGTGCTGGGGAACACAGAACCCGAGCCTGTCAGCGTCAGAACAAACCCCCAGTCTGTGCAAACTGTCACCGAGCAGGGAAGCCGGCCGGTCATCAGGTCGACGACCCTCAGTGTCAGGCTTACAGGAAAGCCATGAGGAGATTGGCTACGGCAGCTAATAATCTGCCGGCTTGATTAAAGATTGGTCAGTCCTGCAGGAGCGCGGGGAGTGCCGGATTTGTGTTAAAATCACGGCTGATGTGAGCTTGCTCTACCGAAGTGCTCCTATGGTTCTTAATCTGAGACCAGCCCCTTCGGGCTGTGATCTGGGAGTGTAAATTGGTTGTGGGGTGTCGGACCCCACTCTGCTCCGGGCGAGCGCCAGGATGTCGGTATTTCCGGACTGGTAAAGCGAAGGTTGGGCCTCAGAGTACTGGGGTAGGATAAATTCCGAGGGTATACCCGTTCCCAACTATTTCGGCCCGCCCCTTTGTACACGATGCGCTGGTTAAAACACAAAAATGAATTCACCAAATACAATTATTAACACAACTAAAGAGTCAGAGACAGAAGAGGTAGGGTGCAATCCATTGTTACCCACAGACATAAATCAGCTCACCACAATTTATGTGAAAGAGGCAAAAGAAATGGCAAGGTGGAAAACAGTACTGAATAGAATGCTGGACCTGGCAAAGTCCCAGAAAACTATGCCACGGGGCATAAAGAAAGGCTTGGCAGAGTTTGTAGACATCTACGATTCGCTGCAAGATCTGCAAGGAAAGAGGAAAAAATTGACAGCCCTAGAGCATACAGGTAGCCCCAGCACTCCTGTTGTCCGCAGAGCTGTCGATACCCCAAATGCACCTGGGAAGAGGGGAAGAGAGGAGGACAGCAGTTCTGATGGAGAGTCCAACACCCCAGAGGAGACCTCTAAGCGGAAACTGAAAAAGAAGAGGAATGATAAAGCGCCAACCACAAAGCCTTCGGTTTCCGAGTCCGAGTCCCCATGGAAGGAGGTAAGCAGAGGTACTCATAGAGCTCGACCAGGATGAGGACAAACTCGCCTTTAGTAACCTTCTCAAAGGAGCAGTAGGCGAGGCAGGGGATGTCCAAGAGCTGACGCCGCAGGCCTCAGTGGAGATCCGAGACCTGGACGTCTTCACCACAGAAGAGGAGGTAAAAGAAAAAAAGAAAATTTGAAAGACCAGCAGACATAGCTCTTCTCTGTGAACAGTACCGACGGAGAGACAACCAGCAATGGTTCTCAGATACCCTCGGTACAGCAGCAATTTGGGTAACAAACCCTCAAAAGCTGGCAGTCACGGAACATGGGGTGGGGGAAGGATTTGTGTGGGTGAAGGCAGGGGGCACCACATATATCAGCTGCTACTTTTCCCCAAACGACCGAGCTGCAGAGTTTGAAAGAAAGCTGCAGGTCCTGGAGGACACGATTAGCAGGTTATCTGGTGATGTACCTACTCGTAGCTGGTGATCTCAACGCAAATTCTGTGGAGTGGGGGATGGATCACACAGATAGTGGGGGCAATGCCATCGGTGAAATGGCGGCTCGACTGATCGAGTTAAAGACTAGCGTGTTTCGGAACGATACACAGCAAGCGACCACTAGTGCATTGAGTACGCAATTGTAGACCACAACACCCTAGCCCCACCAGGGCCCCCAAATCGTAAGACAGCTCAGTGGAATGTGGAAAAGATAGATGAGGGATTATTCTCCACCATAATCGCCATTGGAAAGGGTTCCCTTCAGGCTGCCACATACCCTCCAGCAGAAGACCTGATCAAGGCCACCATGAACCTTATACAGCAGGCCTGCAATGCAGCTATGCCTATGAAAGGAAAGGACCGAAGGCGACCTGCTTATTGGTGGAATGACGAAATTGCAGATCTCCGAAGAACATGCCTCAGACTAAGACGTAGGGCTCAAAGGACAACCAGGGACTCCCCGAACTTTCCCACCAGAACTGCTTAGTTCAAGGCAGCTAAAAAAAGATTAAGGCAAGCTATAGCCAGAAGTAAAGCTGCCAAGTGGAAGGAACTCACCGAAGAAATAGAAGAAAACCCCTGGGGCCTGGGATACAGGATTGTGACCAAAAAGCTGAAGGGCATGTCAGGTGGGGCCAACCTAGATGCAGCTTTCAAGGACCGAATAGTGGTTGGCCTCTTTCCTAATCGCCCTGAACGAGACAGAGACCCCCCCCATATAGCTTTCCTAAACGGCAAGAGATCCCATTATTCACTAAGAATTACCTGACCAGAGCGGTATCATCTTTTAAAAATAAGAAGGCGCCAGGGTTAGACAGAATTCCTGCAGAGATCCTGAAACTTGTGACCAGAACCGAACCGGACATGCTGCTCCGAATGTACAACAGATGCCTAGTGGATGGATTGTTCCCTTCCCAGTTGAAAGTCGCCCGCTTGGTCCTTCTCGATAAGGGAAAAGGAGATCCGTCCTCTGTCTCAGCTTACAGACCACTATCCTGCTGGATGCTGCGGGAAAACTATTTGAGAAGCTCCTCAAGCCCAGAATCATGGAAGCCATCGCTCTTGCAGGGGGTCTTGCCAGCAGGCAGTACGGCTTTGTCAAGGGAAGATCAACCCTGAGCGCTATAAGGGAGGTGGTATCAGCTGCATGGGATACTGAGCATGGAAACCACCGTACAAGACTGATGTGCATGGTAGTGACTCTAGATGTGAAGAACGCCTTCAATTCTGTGATATGGGTGGATATCATCAACACCCTCCAGAGGCGCTTTGGGCTTCCATCTTACCTACTGGCCGTCATATGTGACTACCTAAAGAACCGAGAAAAAAAGAGATGAAAGGCAAAAAGAACAGAAGATGTATTTGTCCCATTTGTAGGGGGAAAGTAAGTGATAGTGATAAAGACCTACAGTGTGACGGCAGCTGCGATAACTGGTATCACATCACACGTGTCGGAATTTCGGACAACATCTACCTTAAATTTGATGATGAGGACACTTGGTTTTGTACATGGTGTTCGGCCAAAAATTATTCTACACCACTGTCGACACCGACTGGAAATAAGGCTAACAAGAACGAAAGGGCTTTCTCCCCCACCATTCCCCCGTCACCTAACCCTGGGACGAATCTGGATGCACTGATCCATACTCTGAAATCCAGCAGGATTAATACAAACCGTTCCGACATACCCAATAAAGATATCGCGGTGACATTGAATTCAGTGGTTAATCCTCTCACCGAAATAGGTACCTCAAAGCATTGCATTCCTCTCTAGTAAACATGATGAGATAATGGTCTCTAATAGAAAAATGGTCGACGAGATGCATATACTCAACCACACGAACGAAAAACTCATTAAAGAGAACGAGGAACTGTCCATGCGTTTGAATAGAGTTGAACAAACTCTACTTAACACTGAATGCGAACTTCACGGGTACCCTTACAAGGAGAATGAGGATCTAATTCAGGTAACTAAAAATATCTGTAAGAAAATTCAGTGTGAAATCAAAGATGCCAATATAATTAGCATCTACAGAGAAAAAAAACCACTATCTCCAAAAACCACCCTGCTCCAATTGTTGTAAAGTTCAAATCCCCTGAAGTACGGTCTCAGATTCTAACTGCAAGGAAAAGACATGGGGTTCTGACTCTCTGATCTCGGATCGGGAAGCAAGTGGCAACCTGCTGTGGCTCGCGAAAAATACCCGCGCTATTGGGTATAAGTATGCTTGGACGAAAAATGGTCAGATATACCTAAGGAAAACCGAAGGCTCTCCTTTGGTGCTCATCAAAACGGCGGACCTTCCAACACAGTAATACTCTCACACAAGTTATGTAAATTTAGTTCACAATTTACTAGTTAAAATCTCAATGGTTTTTATAGAAGATTATTCCTCACTCATGTGTTGATACTGAAGTTTTTAATGACACCTCGTGCTTAGACTCTTCCTTTATTGACTATAATCTCATATTAACATTCGTAGTGTAAAAAAAATTTTCGACGAGCTAGTAACACTACTCAACAGTTTAACTTTTAAACCACACGTGATTGCTTTAAGTGAGACACAACTATCAGTTCCTATCCCTTTTACTATTGATAACTACACAGCTCACCATTTAAATAATAAAAATACTAGAAACGATGGCATTATAGTTTACACATCGAACAGTCTATCACTAAACTCAATTACTAGTCTTCAAACGTTGTCAGTATCTAATTTAATGATAAAATTTACTTATTTGGGCAGATCTTTTTGTACTCTTCTCCTCTACCGCACTCACCTCCTGTCAAAGAGGCATTTCATATGTCAGCTAAAAAATACCCTGGAAAATATAACACTTCCCGATTCAGATCATTCTTTTCTAATAATGGGTGACATGAACATAGATATTCTATCTAACAGTCGGATCACTAATCAAGACACCACAGACTATCTAAATATAATGAATGGAAATGGTTTCATCTCCTATCTTAATTGTCCCACTAGAGATAGGTACTACTTGTTCTTCTACCTGCATTGACCATATCTATACATATAATAAAACAGTGTCTGTTTGTCTGTCTGTTTGTTTGTCTCGGCATCAATTGAGAACGGCTGAACATAGAAAGTTGCGGCTGGTATCATGTGACGCAGAATTTATCTGGGAAGGTTTATGAAAAATCCGCATTTGAATCTGTCCATCCGTTGAAACGCTATGAATGAAATACTACTATAAAACGTGTTATAATCACTTCTATGAGGACGTTTATGCTTATAATGTCTCGGCATCAATTGAGAACGGCTGAACGTAGAAAGTTGCGGCTGGTACCATTTGACGCAGAATTTATCTGGGAAGGTTTATGAAAAATCCGCATTTGAATCTGTCCATCCGTTGAAACGCTATGAATGAAATACTACTAAAAAACGTGTTATAATCACTTCTATGAGGACGTTTATGCTTATAATAACTTTGAACGGTTGGACGTAAATCCGATTGTAATTAGATTCTGGATTCAGCTCGACGAGTACATTCAAGTGGTACTTCAATCAGGATGTTAGTGGGAGGGGGGTACAGGTTATGAGAGGGGGGGGGGGGGTCTACAGAAATTTCAAAACTACTTGACCAATTGGAGTGCAACTTTGGGAATTTGTTGTGTGAACATTGAGGAATGTTTCTAACCAGGTAGGGAGGGTTCATAGGATACGGGGGGGGGGGGGGGTTAAAGGCAGTTAGGGTTGGCATTGGGGAAGGTTTCTGATCAGTTGAGGAGGGGGGGATACAGGGAGTGTCTGTTCTACCGTTGCGAAGCGCGGGTACACAGCTAGTTTTCTATAAAACTACTGATAATACCTGAACCCAACATAAAAGTGCCGTGCTCAAAATGTATATAACTGACCACTTTCCAGTTGTATTTGGCATGAAAATCCCCACTCCTCCCACTAATACAGTTTTGCCCGAACCCACACTAACAACTAAATTGAATGAAGAACAACTATTAAAACTAATGGAAACTTGTACCTGGGATGATGTTTACCTTGAATCTAATCCTGACGTTGCTCTAGATAAATTCTATAAAAAGTTGAACACAATGATATATAGGTAATAGTTCTAAACAGGTCCCATGTATATCTTCTAGGAAAACTCGGCGCTCCGCGCTTCGCCAGGGGGCAAGCCCCCTGGACCCCCGGTTACCTCTATTTACATACTTCGGACGAAATTATAGAAACACAGAATGTGTTTTAGCTCACGCGTTTCACATAAACCCGTCTTCAATCTTCGGTTGAAGATTGGTTAACTTCCTCCCACTAATGTTTCGTCGTAACTGGTGGTGCCTTATACACAGCTTCTTATATACACACTCACGAGTGCACCATAAAAATTTTGTTAAACATAAACTAGTCCGAGCTTCATCTCCAAGACTCCTACATCTCCAAGAGATAATTCGTTTATCGGTTGTTTGGTCTTAAAATTATGTCTTTACTTATATAAAGCTTGCAATCGTGTTCACAATATAAATTATTGAGAATGATCACCTGTGTGTAAACAATTATTTAAACAATCACGCTCAAACCGCAGCTTGTCGGCCACGCACTCCGCAGTGGTTAACGTAATATGGTTAGGTAAATCGAGAGCTATCCAACGAGTGGTGAACGATTTTTGTACGATGATAACTGGCGAAGTTAAAGTTCCGTAGCAACGAATCGGTTGTACGTGAAAATCATTAGAAATTTTTCATAACAGCGTCCCAGATTTCGTTACGAAATTTCGTTACCTTTTTTGGCTACTTAGTCCATGGCTAAAACACATTCTGTGTTAAAACATGCTAGGCATTGTGAAAGGATTGGCACTCAAGACGACCCGATATTCAAAACAAGATTTACATCCTACAGAAACTACCTCTCAGTCCTGATTCGAAAATGCAAAACGCAGTATTATCAAACGAAAGTTGAATTGGCATCTGGAAATACCAAAAGGCTGTGGCTAATTGCGAATGAAATAGCTGAAAGGAGATCAAAACTCGGCGCTCTGCGCCTCGCCAGGGGGCAAGCCCCCTGGACCCCCGGTTACCTCTATTTACATACTTCGGACGAAATTATAGAAACACAGAATGTGTTTTAGCTCACGCGTTTCACATAAACCTTTTTCGACTGATATATTGACATAGGTTACACCAGGTTACACGATCCTTAGTTCCGTATCATCGGTACTTATATAAAGCTTGCAATCGTGTTCACAATATAAATTATTGAGAATGATCACCTGTGTGTAAACAATTATTATTTAAACAATGACGCTCATACCGCAGCTTGTCGGCCACGCACTCCGCATTGGTTAACGTAATATGGTTAGGTAAATCGAGAGCTATCCAACGAGTGGTGAACGATTTTTGTACGATGATAACTGGCGAAGTTAAAGTTCCGTAGCAACGAATCGGTTGTACGTGAAAATCATTAGAAATTTTTCATTACAGCGTCCCAGATTTCGTTACGAAATTTCGTTACGAAATTTCGTTACCTTTTTTGGCTAGTTAGTCCATGGCTAAAACACATTCTGTGTTAAGTCATATAAAAATATCACTACCTACTAGCTCTGTGTCAGATCCTGGATCCAAGGTAATAGCATAACTTCATTGCTTTCAACTTAACAATTAGGTAAATGATAACCTGTAATTTTTGTTACCTACCGTCAACCACCATTTCAAGTACCAATTGTTATAATTTGTTATACCTACTTTGATTTTGTAATAAATTAATCATTAACAGCAACATGCACCAACAATAATAAAAATAGTTTTGCCCGCCGTCTGGCATAGCCATTGCGGGATTCTCCCTTACCTTATGCTACAAGCATGTTTCCTATGTAACCTATGTATTATTTTGTACTAAGAACATGTTTTCAACAATGTAATTTGCTCCTTGACTGAGAAAAAACAATTCATTCATACATTCATCCATGTGTGGCCCTATTCCCATATAATTTCATCAAAGTCGGACTTGGCTTTCGTCTGTGCCGACTTTAAAGCAGTCAAATTAGGTGTACATAATGTACCTAACTTGTACCTACATTAGCTGCAGCTATTAATTTGAGCTTGCTACCTACTACGAACGAAGTTGTCACCCAATCTCGATTGATAGCTCTAGGTCAGTGGTTCTCAACGGGGGCGGTGGAGGGATACTGAGGGGCGGCGAACTTGTTTTGGGCGGTAGGGGGGCAGTGAGCGTGTTTATAATATTCTCTCCAAAGGCGCCTGCCTGAACACTTCAACAGGTTCAGGAATCTTTTCGATTCTGTGCTTGAGATGTATTTAGGTACAACTGAGAGGCCGATAGCTCCAATTTATAATCGATGTTGCTTACTTGACCGATAAATTCTCCAAATTCAATGGAATCAATTCGCAACTCCAAGGTGATGAACTCTATTAGTAAAAACGAAATCTGTTATTTCTGCCTTCCAAAATAACCTCATTATGCAAGCTGAATTTTGGCCGTTGATTTGCCAGTTTTCAATCCTGTCGGATAAGAATAGTGAATATCATCCTGCATAAGAATACTGAAATCCCTTTGATGAAGCAGTTTACTGTGAACACCTGGAGTCTTTGCATAAGATCTTTTCCGAACGTTTTGAGGATATTTTGTCGCTGGAAGTTCCTTTGTGCATATTGAGAAAACAGAGGTTGAAATTCAGGAAGTATTGATTGAACTTTCAACTAATGAGACGTAGGAACATGGTGTGTACGTGCTCTTGCTCAAAATACCGATACTGCGACGATTCTGAGCAAAGGTAAAAGGTCAGTTGTACCCAACTTCCAAACGACTGGACTGATTTTGATGGACATTTTTGCATCATGTTCTAGGGGTCCTAGATGGGAGGTCCTGATGTTAGAATCCATTTTTACGCGTGTGTTTTCCGGGAAATGACAGAAAATTTCACAACTGTACTGGTTGAAAGTTGTGTCGGAACCTCCCTTTCACCACATATTTGTATACCTCTTCGAAATTTCCCTGGAATGTCTGGTACCTACCAACAGAGCAACGACGGTGAAAAGGAAGATCGTCGCGAGAGAAATTCGAAACAGTTGATCAGTCACTTCAGTAAGTAACGTTTTGTGGGTCGCTTTTTCATATCGTGACGTTTTTCGGCCGGTAGGTCCTTGCTAAAAGAAATCGACTCGACATCTAGTAAATGAGACGTTTGCGCCTTCATCTCACTAACATTGAACCTCATTTTAAGAAACTGGCTCTGAACCACAACAATCCCACACAAAGCTGTGCGAATTACATTCATAACAAATATTATTTTTGTAAATATTATGTTCTGTTTTATTCGTCTGCCAATTACATTATTCCTTTAATTCAAATTTTACTATTTGGAACCCCCCATTTTCCATAACCAAACTTAAGGATTTTCACATTAGGTGGGCGTTGAAAAATGTTCAGCACCCAAAGGGGGCGGCGGCTTTAAAAAGGCTGATAACCACTGCTCTAGGTATTCAGGACGACACGTTGCCCAGTCCCATCGCTATCATATGTGCTACTAGAAAAACCAGTTTTTCATCGAATTATGCAAATAGCCTTATTATAATAACGTAATTATACTACGTATCGACCTACCTATAAGTAATGGGTATTACTAGTATTAGGTAATAATATTACCTTGTACTAGTATTATTATATATATACTTAATTAGTATGCAATAATTAAATACTATGCAATAATATCTATTAGATTTGGATTAGATAATATCATTAGTTAGGTAGTATTACTTCATGATACGTGATACTGAGGTACCTAGCTCCTACCCAAGTTAAAAAAATACCTGTATTTCAGTTTTGTTATGTAGGTTAGACGGTACCTACTACCTAATCTTTATTCGCAACATCTGGTGGTTTTAGCAACGCGTGTAAACCATTAACGTCTAAAAATACTTGATGTTAGTAAAACTTGTTGATCTGGAGGTTTCTCGGGATAGTTGGCATTAGGGAATCTCTATTTTCGTGTGGAAGCCGACGAGTGAAGGGGGAGTGCCATCCGATCTACCGTTACCCTTCTGGAAACATCGATTCCCGGTAGAGTTCGATGTATCGCTCGTGAAGCCGAGGGGAAGAAAACCAGGAGGCTACCTAAAGGGAGGGGGACTTGCACACGCCTCGCTCAATGCTCCTGCCCTCACCGCCAGATCTCTCAGTTGCAGTTGCATTGCCCGGTTGTTTGTTGATATGATATGTCGGATTCGTCATGTGTGGCTCCACAATCGCGGTTCGGACTTGATGATCCCCCGGTGTTCTTCCGTTGCGTTGTTCCGAGTGTCTTCGTGTTGAGTTAAATCTGTGTTATTTAGGGAAGAAGAATACCTGCTAAGAAGAGTTCTGTGGCGAAAAGCATATAACCTAACTCTACCCAGCTTGTTATGGGCTATGGTGGTCCATACCGCGGTGCTACGATGTTTGAAGGAATCGCTAACATTGTCGGGCTTCCTCTCGACCATGTAAGTACAGATTTATTGTATAATTATAGACTGTGACATTTGCCCCTCAATTGGTTATTGGCTGGTTCTTTGTTTGGGTAAACTGACAAGTAATGAAATGACATTCCCTTTAACCAACCTCCACACAGTAGGTACCTAGGTACATCTTACCTGCCACGACACGCATCCGTCATAAAATACGAAGAAAACCCTGAAATTGTTAGCATTTTTATTTGATTATGTGGATATTTATTTGGATTGTTGATAAATTCATTTCATTTTAGTATATTTATGGAACGGTTGTGTTTAGCGGTTTCTCACTACCTAGACCTGCAACAGCTACTCCGTTAATCTGTAGGCACGTCGACTGTCGACTCACCAATCTAACTTGGTGGTTGTCACAAGTACCTAGGTATACGCTGTTCGTCTGTCCGGCGCCACAGTGGTATACTGGGTGATTGGTTTTACAAACTTCAGGAGTCGATTGTAGAGCTCATTTCCGACAAAAAGTGCCACCTAGACGTTTGCTTCCTCACTACCGAAGGTAGGGAAGCCTTGGATTCGTGATTGAGTAAAAAAAAATGCATGTCCTCCAAAATGAAAATTTCCAGAAACCATTTTGCGTTTCAGACATCGAGGAACATTTTTGGTTCCATGTCTGTCTGTGGTAATTCCTTGTAACGCCCATAAATACCCAAAATAATGGTCGAAATGGGCTGGAATTTGGAGGGTAAGTGCGGGTTGGGTCACAGACGGTCCCATACCAAAATCATTGGAAAAGTACGGTAACTTTCGGCTGCGCACGCGCAAACGTAAAATACTTGAAAAGCTCGTAACTACCCTAAATATCGTTGAAATGAGTTCAAACTTAGAGCATCGATCAGGAATAATGCTTTGATAGTTCCAAATGAATTTCATTGGAATCGTACTGTAACTTTCATCTGCGCATGCGTGAACATGAAATGTTGACCTTTTCCTTGTAACGCTTCTAACTACGCGAAAAACAGTCGTACATAGCTGAAATTTTGAGAGTACACGCGGGTTGGATTGCAAATGGTCCCATTTCAAAATCATGGAAATCGTTTCGTCTGCGCATGCGCAAACGTGAAATACTTGAAACGCCCGTAACTACTTTAAATATCATTGAAATGAATTCAGATTTGGAGGGTCGATCATGAATAATTCTTTGATAGTTCCATAAGAATTTCATTCGTCTGCGCATGCGCGAACATGAAATGTTGGCCGTTTCCTTGTAACGCTTCTGCAAAAAATAGTCGTAGAGAGCTGAAATGTTGAGGGTACACGTGGGTTGGGTCGCAGATGGTCCCGTATCAAAATGAACTTACCCAACTATTCTATACGTTCATGTGATTCAAGTGAGGAAGCTACACTGCCTACTGGAATTGGCAGACGTTTTTTGGTCCCATTTTTCCTGACTTTCTGACAATTTAAGATTTTTTCTGCATAGCGACCTAACGCCACTAAAACGGCAACAAGTCCTCTTGGATACAATGTGAAATTAAAATTGATTATACCGCCGGAAAGCGTATAATTTTCTATCGTCTGATGTCAAAACAAATTTTTTTAGCAGACTTATTGCGTAAGAAAGGAGGCCAATGTGCAAATTTTGAAAATCCTCCAGAATTCGAATTTTTCCATCCGTTTTTCTGCTCCAAATACATGCTTATTTTCACAGGCACTCCTCGGGGAAAACTTCCTCAGAATCTCAGCTTTCCAACGGTCTAGTTAAACAATTATTTACAATCCAAGTTAGGGGAGTAATTGACGTTTAAATGCAAAAACGAGAAATTTTTCAGCGAAATCGAGGATTTTGATGAAAAAAACGCTTATGGAGCTGGTTTGAGGTAGGGGTCGATATCTACGTAATTTTTCACGCTGACTCGAATGGTGACATTCCTGATTCTCCCCAACAGTTAAAAATCCGATTTTTCAAGGTCTCATGTTCAGGAAAATCGAGGTTTTCCAGTGAAAAATGACCTTTCCAGACATGCGGTATCGTTTTTCACGTAATTTTGCACGTTGAATCGAATGGTGATACACCCAAACCTCCCAGATTGTGAAAAACATGATTCTGCGACCTCATTAACAAGGAATGCTCAGCAATTCGGTACAAGTATGTTATAGCCCCGCCAATATCGATTGTATCGATTATCTCAAATACATCGACCCTTGTGGTATCGATGACGGCTCAATATGGCGTCCCGATGCCTACATCCCGGGTGCCGATATCAACTTTCAAAATGAATACGGGAAGACCATTGTAAGGACACCAAAAAATAAGAGTGACTATAAAATACTTGTACCATCTATTCAGAAGTCCCAAACAACCTGCTCATTCACGGGATAGTTTCTGGGATTGTTTATCTATGTTGAGATGCGAGCGCCAGCGAGCATCCAGATCGCTTGACAATGCGAGCGGCGGAATGGGAACTAAACTTCTTGTACACCCACCGTCTTGTCTGATACACGTCATCGATACCACAAGGATCGATGTATTTGAGATAATCGATACAATCGATATTGGCGGGGCTATAACATACTTGTACCAGCAATTCTACCGCCATCATCTTTTCAACGGCACTTCGGTATTAATCTTATATTAATACTCGGACGCAACAACAAGATCAAAGGTCAACACTTTTCGGAGGTGCGATTCAGTTTGTTTACAACGTTCACCACCTCAATCAACAGGCATGACGATTCCTGCAACACATCATCCTCTCTCCCAAGAGAACAATTATGGCTTCCAGTTTACATTTGTTAAACGATCGGTCATCATGCCAACTTACTCCGCTCTGGAATACGCCGGCATGGTTTCCATGTACGGGGCTCACCGGGGTAATGCGAGCGCCGCTGCTCGAGAGTATGCTGAGAGGTAGGTACCCTAACCGCATTCATCCAACTCCGCCATCCATCCAACGTGCCTTCGACCGACTGCGGAGTGAGTTTGCATGATGACCGATCGTTCAACAAATGTAAACTGGAAGCCATTATTGTTCTCTTGGGAGAGAGGATGATGTGTTGCAGGAATCGTCATGCCTGTTGATTGAGCTGATGAACGTTGTAAACAAACTGAATCGCACCTCCGAAAAGTACACACATTCAGTTACTTTTATCTATTGAGTACCTGTACATCATCCGTTGAAGATTTTCATAAGAAACCACCGGGTGCTCCGGTGAGACGGAGAGCTTCCCTTACGAGGGTAAAATTCGAAATGGAGCCTCTGCAGGATTGGTGAGTAAGAATGACGAGGTGGTGGCCCTCCCTAATCGGCTGAGTGAGCCCAAAAGGTAATTTGATTCCTGTTTTGACCTACGAGGATGAAATTCGAAATTAGGCCTCTGTAGGACTGGTGAGTAAGAATGCGCTTGTAGGTCAAACAGGCGGAAGATGGAAGCCCAGCGCTAGTGGCGGACATAAAAATCCAGGGGGTCTGGGACAGTGAGACGCCGGCGTTTTTTGATAACCGCATTGTGAATGCCGACGCTGCCTCTCACTGTACCAATGACTGGGATGCCGTGGCTAATGCAGCAGCCAGGGGAAAACACGGAAAATATGACAGGGCTGCCGAGGACAGACGGGGGTCATTCACTCCCCTCATCTGCTCGACGGACGGAGCACTTCACAGGGAATACTCCATATTTCTGAAGCGAATGGCCATCACTCTATCGACGAAGTGGTCGAAACCGTATTCCCAAGTTCTGTGGTGGGTCAGGGTGCGGACGCAGTTCTCTATAATACAGGCGGTTTCGCTTCGACTGAGAGGAACGCGAACCTATATGCGGTGTCTGGGCCTGGAGGATGGAGCTGGGGTGGACCCCCTGAACGCCCAGTGGTAGAAGTGGAAGACACCAAGTCCATGCACTGTACGGTCGCCTCTCTCTGCTAGGTCTGTCATTCCCCACTTTAAGATATGTATAATAAAACTTTCTTAACATAAAAAAAAAACAGGAATGAAATTAAATAGCTTCTCAGGAATTACAGCGTTACGTTTTTTTGGCGTTGACTGATTACATTGAAAAAGCAAATGAATAAATATCACACGATAGGTTTTATGGAATTTGCTCACCCACTGTTTAGAAATCACATACCTAATAAATCTCTTTAATTTGTTGGGAGTCGGCGGCATTGCACTCGCTGGTTTTTTTATGAAAATGTTGAACAGATGATGTAGGTACTTGATAAATAAAAATCATTGAATGTGTATTCCCAACATCTTTTATTTTGAACATGTGATTCAACATGTGGGATAGGGGTAATCCGGTTGGTGCATTTGACCGAATTTTTATCCGCGGGGATTCTTCTTTCGTACGCAGGTAGTTATTGTACGTATTGTACATATACGTAATAAGAAATTTCCTAACCTGCCTTCCGGTATGATTTCGCAGAATCAGACCTGGTAGGGATATCATCTCATTTGTATCAGAGATCAATCGTGATGTTCATTTCCTTTTTCCAGCTTCGGATTTCCATTCTGTTTTTATGTCTGATTTATTGAGGTTTCTGAATAAATTAGTTCTGTTTCTGTTTTCTTCTTGAAAACGATTTTTTGTGATTAATTACATTATCATAGTGATGATGCAAAATTTTATTTGAAGAGTCGAACTGTACACCTTCCACAGATTTAATCCCGTTGAAAAGTAGCCAACCTTGCAGATCGGTCCGTTGATCTAAGGATTCATCTGTAAGTCTACGGGTTTTTTCGATAACCTCCAATTCCAGTAGTTTCATCCTGAATCTACAGATTTCATAGTAAAGTAAAGTAAAGTAACAGCCATTTCAGGCTGGGGCTTTTCGTCCGACTGCCCTGCCCAGATTTAAGTGATTCAACAATTGATACAAGAAATTTAATTATGGATAATGCAGATTTCATAGTTGTGGGTACTGGAAAATCACAATGGCGACAGAGGCACGTGAGGCTCGGACAGTGCAACTTGTTTGAAAGCTTGAACCTTCTTATCCCTCCATCTTATAAGCCTGGTCTTTCTTCAGTATAAAGCTTTTGACGGTATTGAATCAAAGCCTAACCAAAAAACCACTAAATGTTTAGATACTGTGGATGATTCACAACAGAATGTTGCTTGAACAGCATTGGTAGGTAGTCTTCTAGACAAATAACTTTTAGTTGAGTAGTATAATTATTGCCATTAGGTAAACTAGTCAGGTGCGACCAAATCCCTTCATGCAATTGATAACGTCAATAATAAGCATTCGGTAGATATAAAATAGTACCTATTGATATAGTGATGAAGGTTAAATTTAGTACCTACTTCTCTATCTCATCACCGTTTGTTGCTCAAAGTTTAATCCCATTTATTCAGTTCGGTTGAGTACGGAGACTCGAATACCACTTATGCAGGTTGTTCTGGAGGATGAAGAAGGATTCAGAGATTCGTTGGAGAAACGTTGACTTTGGTTTATCGTCCTAATGGACTGTTCTCAGAACTATGATTTTTGGTTTATTATTCTTTGAATAAACTCCTATATATTCGGTCAGGAACATTTTTTTATAACACCCCCTCAACCGCCGTATCACGTGTACCGGCTTCATTTTTGGTCTAAAGAATTCGTTCTTTCGCACACATGCTCCATTTGGGCCCTAGTTGTGTCCCGAAACTTTTCAGCCCGATCGGAATATACCCAGGGGTTTTGTGAGTGAAAATGTGTATAAAAATAGGTACTTTTTGTGTTTTAGTAACATCCAATAGGGTAAAGTAGTGAGGTATCGTTTTCTACGTTTTTTGCGACGAGAAGACCGAATATGAAGTCGATTTTGACCAAAGATCGGAAAATTGAGGTTCTACCAAATGTTCAGCTCCCAAAATTGATTTTTTATGAGTCAAAAACCAGGGAAATCGTCTGAAATAGCCATAAATTTGTATAATAACACTAGAAAAAGTGGATCAAGACGATTAAATGGCACTACCAATGATCAAAGATAATTTGAAAAAAAAAGGAGCGACCTAATTCGTGTTTTGGGGGCCAAAATTGGTAGAAATCATCATAAATAGCTATTTCAATTAGTTCACATTAAAGAAACAATAAATAAACAGCCAACATAATAGTAGATGTGTCCAATAGAATAATTAACCCATATGACAAGGACTGCAGCGTTTTTGATTTATTGTTTGAAACCTCCCTTGTTGATGGATTGTATTGTAAATTGATTGGATCGAACGTTGATATTCTCACTGCGCTTGGCAGTCCTTTATATATGGTAACGGATCTTGAGGGGGGGGGGGGGGGGTCAGTTCACCGGCGTTTAGACGGAGCGGTGTGTTGCTGGGGGGGGGGGGGGGGGGTTCAGCCGGTCCTATGGAATCACCGCGGTATTACTGCTTACCAGTAACATCTTCCTACCTGACTCCAGTCTCGGAGAGAAGCTATATGGGTCGTACTAGCCCTCGATATGGGGCATAATAAGACCAAAATGATCAAGTTCAACTTTGATCGAATTTTTCGGGTTTGTTGAAGGCGGGTCTATGATGAACCTATCAGAGCAGAATTTGAAGAACTAGCTTACCAATCAAAGAATCATTCGTTTATAGCACCCAGAGAAGATGGTACCTATCGTGGTTGTGGTGATGAAGATGAGCAGTTCACAATGAAGGACTGTTTCCTTGTCATTACGCGTCATTTGACTACGAAATGCATAGAAAAGGCGCTCTGTATAAGGATTGTACCTATAGGCGGAGGCGGTTACCATAATAGTTATGTATGATACCGCCATAGGCACCAAGGAGTATGCTGCATACGCAAACGTAAAAATCCGCGCATCTCACATAACCTGTGATCCCAATCGACTTTAACGAAATCGGCTGGGGACTTACGGGTTTGGGGGTCTTCTGGTGGCCCTATTGGATATTTTCGGAATCTGAGTCCTCTAGGTGAGAGTAGGTATGACTCCGACATGGAATTCACATCTTCCATGACTCCGATTGGTCCGTGCCGCATTAGTACAGCTGTGAGTCATGACTCTTCATAACTAGAAGGTCGTAACTATAGAAGCTTCTGCTCATGCGCTATCTTGTTCGAATAATACTCTGAGCCATTTCAGCGCATATGACATTTTATTTGAATGATTATATTACTATGCGAGGGTGAGATGGCCCATAATATTGAAAGATTACAACTTTGTTATTATAATACAGTTGAAAGAAGATGGAAAACAAATTAGGATACATTGGATTAAAGTATTATAATGGATAGAAAATAGGAAAACAAGTAGGATTAAATTTTGTTTTACAATAAAAAAAATCCTGTTAATTAATTTCCGCAAAACACCTTATTTACGTTCCAGCTAATTGCGGTCTAGTACTTCGTGTAAGTTGTATCTACTATTTGCATTGACTCGCCATAAAATCGACTTATGGCACGGTGTTTAACAATTTCCAGTTAGGAAAAGCGATCTGTCCGACCGACCGACGCGACGTCCGGGTGTCCCGAATTCATACACATACTATAAAGTATTTGATCCTTTCGTGTAGAAACTGAACTAATACCACCGATATTTTTAATGTCTTAACAATGGAATTCCGTTACTGCCTTGGCAACCAACATCTCGTTACCAGCCCTATCTACTTCAGTAAATTTTTCTGTTGTAGCGTATAACGTGAGGTCTTGTTCCCCTCAGTTCATGGAAAATGATACAGAGGTTTGAGAAACTAGTGTTCTGAGGGAGTATTAATTTGATTCCCCACATAATGGAAATGCGATGTTACAAAGCTGAACTTATACCGCGCAGGGAGTCAACATTGCGACGTTAAGTTGTGATTTTGCATCTCACGATCAAAACCGTCGAGCTGACGGGAGAGGAAATTTAATGTTCCCTGTGCTGTTTAAGGTTACTGTTCGCCTGTGCCATTGCCCACGAACTGCTCAACACAGAAAACCAATTCCTATTGAGAGGTTTTTTGCGTTGTATTTCCATACCAGCTGATAGAATGACATCGTCTCATCAATAAACTTTTCGAGAAGAGGCAATCAATAGTTCTGCCAGTTCGGAAGGTACATTATCATAATTGTGACTTCCATATAGCTAAAGGGACAGCTTACGAGAATGGAGACGCGTTCAGGTATCAGCTTTCCACCATACCTTCTTGTTCTTGGTTTTTCAGAATCGTATTAATTCGAAAGCAAGATTACGGTAATATTCTGATTTTTATGTTTTCTAAATTTATGGCCCAACAAAATAAATTTGTTGAGTAAAAGAGGAGGTCTGTTCAAATGATAATCATCATGTAACTTGAAAGTGGAATTTTGAGTAAAGATGGTTTCGCAGTTAAGTAGCTCGATAAAGTTCAGTTTCATAATAATAGCTTGATATAGAATACTCTTGCAATGAAGAAGAAACTGCAGAAAAATGCTGCAAAGTCCTTGTCACGTGGGTTTACTATTGTATTGGACATAGAGTTTATTATTGTATTGGACATTGGAAATGTTGGCTGTTCATTTATAGTTTGTTTCGTGTGCAATAATTATTGTTGTAGCTATTTTTGATGGTTTCCACCTATTTTGGCCCCCAAAAAAACGAATTGGGCTCCAATTTTTAACAAATTATCTTTGATCTTTGATAGTGCAGTTCAGTTGTCTTGATTTACCTGTTAATACAACTTCTAGTGTTATTATACAAATTTATGGTGATTTCAGACAATTTCCCTGGTTTTTGACTAATAAAAAATGAATTTTGGGAACTGAACCTTCGTTACAACCTCAACTCTTCACTCATTGGTCAAAACCAGTTCATATTCGGTCTTCTCGCCCTAAAAAACATGGAAAACGATACGTCACAAGCTCATGTTCACTAAAACCTAAAAAACAACCCCGAAACCCCCTATTTTTACACGCATTGTTCACCCATAACACCCCTGGATGTATTCCGAACGGGCTGCCGAGCTTCGGAGCACAACTATGACCCAAATGGAACCTGTGTGCGGAAGAACGACGATTTTAGACCAACATGTAACGTACATTTAAGCCTGAAACTTTGTTAGAACCCTCTTTCTTGTTGGTTCATTGTTAGAAACCTCAATCCTCTTTCTCGTTGGTCAAAGTCGACGTCATATTCGGACTCCTCGCCCTAAAACAAACACGGAAAACGAAACCGCACAAGCTCTTCTAAAACACCAAAAAACCCTATTTTTACACCCATTTTCACCCACAACACAGTTGGGTATATTCCAATCGGGCTGGAAAGCTTCGGGACACAACTATGGCCCAGATGTAGCCTGTGCGCGAAAGAACGACTTTTTTAGACCGAAAATAAAGTAGATATGGATGATACGGCGGACGGACATCGCATTTTTGGAATCTACGCACCTTGTACTTATTATTATTCCCAGAATAATAAACCAAAACGACTCGATGTTTCGTAAGCTTTACTTATTCTGTTTTTGGTCAACGTTTTGGTTTATTATTTTCAATAATGAACCTTTGGATTCCAAAGGTTGATTCCAAAGGTAATCAACATGAAAAAAAAATTCTAACCCCCTCTCAAAATTTGATGGTTTACGTTTAAAGGTATGTAGAATCCGGAAATGCAATCAAAAAATTTCTGTCTGTCCGCCGTACGCCGTACTGAGCACTTTTCTTAGTTACTATGAAGAAAAAAATAAAATAAAATAAACCAAAAAACTTGATGAAATTCAGGTTATAGGTTCCGTTCGGGGTCTAGTTGGTCCTCGAAGCTCGGCGTTACTGTCAGTCATCTCTAAGGGGTTAAAAATAGGGGTTGAAATTTTCAGAACGCCGTAGCTCGAAAACTTTCGATGGAAGGGTATCGTTTTTTTTACGTTATTAAACTTGTCTTGAACTAAACAATTTTTTTAGACCACCTGGAGCAGCATTGCACGTCCAGCCGTTCGTGTGCACCAAAAAGCTTCGTCAACACGATCGTGAATCAAACGGTATAAATCCGGCCCGGATATCATCACTAGGGAGCACCTGATTATAATCAAGGATGGCTGTATGAAGTCGAGTTGGTTGTTCTGCGGTATTATTTCATTTGATAAGTGATGGACTATTGGATTTTGTAGGTAGGTAATTGTGAAACTTGAACAAACGTTGAAGTAGTGTTGATGGGTAAATTTTACACAATGGTAAATTATTACACAACGGCAAATTATTACACAACGGTGAATTGTTACACAACGGTTCATCTACCAAGAAGGGGCTGGATTTTGTTGATCGGTACTTTTGCAACTTGAACAACCGTTGAAGTATTATTTATGGACAAGTTATTACACAACGGTTCATTATGCTTGACCAGGAGGGTAGGTATTGACCACAGAAAACAGTGATCTACGCAGAAGGGGCATCTATTTCACTCCACATCAACAATTTTCCTTCAGAACTTCATTATTTGCGTTTCTTTTTGCCATTTTAGTTACTGTTTGTCATTGACAGAATTATTTTAGCAACATTTAACTCGTGATTTAGTTAGGTAACTAGTAACGAGTATGGGGTTAGGTACGGCTACGGAGGGTCTGCGATCTACATAATATGTATAGAATAGTACATATTATATTATATAGACGGGTTATCTATACAGAGAGCTGTGATCTGTAACAGAAGGGTATTCTGTACAAAATAATAACCCGTTTTGCAGGGATTTGCAGCGTTTTCTCTTACAACCATCCCGTTATTTACGACGGGTCTGGTTTATGGCTCCAATTAATTAGTCTAGGCTAGCTAGATCTAAACATTTTTGTTCAAGTGTAATCTCTTACTTCGCAGCCTGGAATCAGTGGATAAAATTATACCCTAAATTAACAACGTTATGACAAAACTTACAGTCATAATTTGATGAAATTCGTAGAACCATCTGGAAAACAACCTCACACATTTTGGAGTCAAGACGGCAAGAGCAGATTGAACTTGGTAGTGAATCTAAATTATGTTCAAACGTGCAATAAAGCCCTGAAAAGCTGGCCATACAAAAATATGTCCTAGTTTTAAGAAAACCACCTACCTTGCAACCTTCTATCGTTAAGTACCTACGTCGGAAAAAACTAGTTGAAGGTCTTGGGTTGGGGAAAGACCCAAAGCCACAGTGTTCGCGTGTGCTGAAGCCGTAGTACCCATTAATATTCACTTCGTGACGTAACGCAGTGATTCTGGTGTAGGACCAGTTCCCATGACCTTGAAAGGTGCGCGTTCCTGCGAAGGAGGAAACTGAAAGTCCGATATCGGTCCACCTGTAATTTGGACGATGTTGTTATGTTCGGTCAAGTTTTTCTGGTGGTTTAATTACTCATCAATCTCGTCATCTAAACCTGTTCTCGACCGCGGTTAAGCGTAGCTTAGGAAGGGAACCCGCTCCTAACCTTTGTCAAGTACGGCGACAGTTCTAGATTTATGGATTGCGAGTGGAACATGGATCGTTTCCGCATTAAAAACGCTGCAAAGTCCTTGTCACATGGGTTTATTATTCTATTGGAGTTCTAGAGATTTTTGTTGGCTGTTAAATGCATTGTTTCTTTCATGTGGAATGATTGAAATAGCTATTTCTGATGATTTCCACCAATTTTGGCCCCCAAAACATGAAATAAGTACGCTTTTTTTTCCAGATCATCTTTGATCATTGGTAGTGGCATTTAATGATCTTGATTCACCTGTTTACACTTTTTCCAATGTTATTGTACACATTGATGGTGATTTCAGACAGTTTTCCAGGTTTTGACTCATAAAAAACCAATTTTGGGAGCTGAACCTTTGGTAAAACCTCAATTTCCGCGTCTTTGGTCAAAATCGACTTCATATTCGGTCTTCTCGTCCTCAAAAACATGGAAAAAGATACCTCAAAAGCTCATGTTACTAACATGTTGTTAAAACGCAAAAAGTACCTATTTTTATACACATTTTCACTCATAACCCCCCTGGGTATATTCCGATCGGGCTGAAAAGTTTCGGGACACAACTAGGGCCCAAATGGAGCATGTGTGCGAATGAACGACTTTTTTAGACCGAAAATGAAGCCTGTACACGTGATACGGCGTACGGCGGACGGCGGACGGACATTGCATTTTTGGAATCTACGCACCTTGAAACGGAAAAGAAAACATTTTGAGGGGGTGTTATGAAAATTTTTTGCTGAGCGAATACATAGGTGTATTATTCACAGAATAATAAACCAAAAGGAGCGTACCTAATTCAAGTTTTGGGGGCCGAAATTGGTGGAAACCACCAGAAATAGCTATTTAAATTATTTAAAATGACAGCAACAATAAATGAACAGCCAACATTTCTGTAGGTATGTCCAATAGAACAATAAACCCATGTGACAAGGACTTTGCAGCGTTTTGGTTTATTATTCTGTGAATAATACACCTATGTAATCGCTCAGCAAAAAATTTTTATAACACCCCCTCAAACTTTTGGTTTATTATTCTGTGAATAATACGGTATGTATTCGCTCAGCAAAAAATTTTTATAACACCCCCTCAAAATTTTTTCTTTTCCGTTTCAAGGTGTGTAGATTCCAAAAATGCAATGTCCGTCCGCCGTACGCCGTCCGCCGTATCACGTGTACAGGCTTCATTTTCGGTCTAAAAAAGTCGTTCATTCGCACACATGCTCCATTTGGGCCCTAGTTGTGTCCCGAAACTTTTCAGCCCGATCGGAACATACCCAGGGGGGTTATGGGTGAAAATGTGTATAAAAATAGGTACTTTTTGCGTTTTAACAACATGTTAGTAACATGAGCTTTTGAGGTATCTTTTTCCATGTTTTTGAGGACGAGAAGAACGAATATGAAGTCGATTTTGACCAAAGACGCGGAAATTGAGGTTTTACCAAAGGTTCAGCTCCCAAAATTGGTTTTTTATGAGTCAAAAACCTGCGAAATCGTCTGAAATCACCATCAATTTGTATAATAACACTAGAAAAAGTGTCAACACGTGGATCAAGAGGATTAAATGGTACAATCAATGATCAAGGGTAATTTGAAGAAAAAAAAAAGGAGCGTAGTACCTAATTCAAGTTCTGGGGGCCCAAATTTGTGGAACCACCAGAAATAGCCATTTCAATTAATTTACATGACAGAAACAATAAATAAACAGCCGGAATTTCTGTCGACCAATAAAATAATAGATTAATAAACCCATGTGACAAGCAGCGTTTTTTATTTTTCTTATATTTCAACTATGTGAAAACGGCTCATTACCGCACTTAGAGAATTGAATAGACGTCAATGAGACGTCTATGAGGAACGAGTGAGTTCATGTTATTTACTTTTTTTTAATTTTTCTTATATTTGAACTATGTGAGAGCGGCTCATTACCGCACTTGGAGAATTGAATAGAAATATGCTTGTCGATGAAATTTATATTTAATCAAGAACTGCTTTCATTTATTTATTTACGTCGTCGCACTGTTTCATTTTTGAACCATGGTTATTCAGTTGATATTTTATTTTTAAAGATTATGATCTCGAATGATCACTCTCTTTTGTAAATCATAAAGATTAATGGGATAAAAATTATCTATATACCTATCTGTGTTTTCAGTATTTTTGAATGGGTCTCGGCGCTTGCACTCACACAAATCTAGAACTCGTTTTGTCGAAAACACCAACCACCGTACGAGAGTCGTTATCATGCCAGTGACGGCCTTAAAGTTACTGGTATTTCCTGAAATCACAGCGTATTTTGGTTTATTATTCTCTGAATAATACACCTATGTAATCGCTCAGCAAAAAATTTTTATAACCCCCCCTCAAACTTTTTTCTTTTCCGTTTCAAGGTGCGTAGATTCAAAAACGCTGCAAAGTCCTTGTCACATGGGTTTATTATTCTATTGGACATACCTACAGAAAGGTTGGCTGTTCATTAATTATTGTTTCTTTCATGCGTAATAATCGAAATAGCTACTTCTGATGGTTTCCATTAATTTTGGCCCCCAAAACACAAATTAGGTACGCTCTTTTTTTTCTTTTTTTTTAAAACTATCTTTGATCATTGGTAGTGCCATTTAATCGTCCTGAACCACGTCTTGACACTTTTTCCAGTGTTATTATACAAACTGATGGTGATTTCAGACGATTTCCCAGGTTTTTCACTCATAAAAAATCAATTCTGGGAGCTGAACATTTGGTAGAACTCAATTTTCCACTCTTTGGTCAAAATCGACTTCATATTCGGTCTTCTCGTCCCCAAAAACATAGAAAACGATATCTCAGAAGCTCATGTTACCAATATGTTACTAAAACACAAAAAGTACCTATTTTTACACACATTTTCACTCATAACACCCCTGGGTATATTCCGATCGGGCTGAAAAGTTTCGGGACACAACTAGGGCCCAAATGGAGCATGTGTGCGAAAGAACGATTTTTTTAGACCGAAAATGAAGCCTGTACACGTGATACGGCGGACGGCGTACGGCGGACGGCGGACGGCGGACGGCGGACGGCGTACGGCGGACGGCGTACGGCGGACGGACATTGCATTTTTGGAATCTATGCACCTTGAAACGTAAAAGAAAAAAGTTTGAGGGGGTGTTATAAAAATTTTTTGCTGAGCGAATACATAGGTGTATTATTCACAGAATAATAAACCAAAAGGAAACTGCCGACACATTTGAGAAATATCTCGGTTTGTAAAATCAGTTAAGTTCGATTAGTCTTATTTAAATTGGATTCACTTTATTAGATCGGATTTAAAAAATGCTGCAAATTACTGCACAAGGTTTATTATTTAGGTAGGTACCTACCTGTATAGAGCCCCTTCTGCGTAGGTCACTGTTTTCTGTGGTCAATACCTATCCTCGTACTCCCCCCCCCCCCCCCCCCCAGGAAAACCCTAAATCGGATATTGGAGCCGGCCGGCGAATTAGGAATTGGGTGTTTTCGCGAGTCATGGCATATTCTAGTATCCTGCTAATAATAGTACTTGTACCTAATTGTTCACAACGGGTTAGGCTCTATTGTGGGAATGTGCCTATGTCACCCAATTGTCAAATTGCAATTTCATTAATATTAGGGTCATCAAAATTGGATTTTAGACGCTCAAGTTCATTCCTCTGTCATGTCCCCCTGAGTGAATATTGCAACTATCTGCGGTATTGTAAATTTAATTGCAACTTCACGGGGGAAATGAAATCTATCTGTGTTTCTACTCCACCTGACGAACAAGGCGAGCCCTTCAAAATTATCAAAGATTTATCGATAGATGAGTACTGTCGTGAGTCCCTCCCGGGAACACTCCACTAGTAACTTTAAGCTCTCACCAACATTCTAACGCCAAACTTAGTTTCCGTCAATAAACAAGTGAGTGGGGAGACAGGCCACAGAACCCAGGGTACACAACCTGGGGCCCCACCACCAACCCCTAACAGGGGGTTGGAGGGAGAGGCCTCCAGTTCCTATAAAACCCTGGATCCTGGGGCTTTAGCTTCATTCGACACTTCCTCTAACTAGCTCTCTCTTCTCTCCTCTACCTTGCTCTCCCTCTCAGATGATCGGTGGATTACCGCCGCCTGAGAATACCTTCTCCCTCTTGTCTAGATGATCGGTGGACTACCGCCGCCTAGACAAGCACCTTCTCACCTAGATGATCGGTGGATTACCGCCGCCTAGGTGAATTCCTTCACTCACCTCCATCTCCTCCCAAAAGTCGTAGATGATCGGTGGACTACCGCCGCCTGCGTCTTTTTCCTTCACGCCACCGTGATGAACCAAATTCCAAATTCATCACAAGTACCATGGAAACAAAAAAAGTCCCGAGAGTTGAAATTCATTCCTCTGCCAAAAAAATTATCATGTTTCTAGATAACTAGGCGTCTTTCTGAAGTCATGACGGCGGTTGGAAACTGTTTGATCCATGTTTGATCTCAATTACTCATTTGCTCATTTTTGGTTCATCTTCATTGATCATTGTTGCGTCAGCCTGCTATGACGACAAAACTTGGGAAAATATTACCTGCGTATTTTTTCTAGCGTTCATTCCTCTGCCGTCTACAACTAACTGGTAAGTACTTACCATATAAATGTCTATTTATATAGTAATGTTTGAATTTCATTGTTCTGAAGCCGATGTGCTCTCAAGTTGTCGAATCCAGGGTTAAGCCGAAGAGTCGAGAGGCAGTGCTGAAAGAGAACGAGAATGTAGAAGATACGAATTCAATGAAAAATAACCCAATTTGATGGAAAAACTGAGAATTTACGATCACCAGCATGGCTACAAGAGCGAATTTTCAAAGAAATATTCGTGCTGTTGTGTAAAAAGATTATTTAGCAAGAAGCCATATACCACTTTCGTAAAATTATATAATTGTTTCTTGATTTTAGCAATTTTCTGCTGATTTTTGACCCTAATAAAGTCACTATTACCATACCTTCGGAAGGAGTCAGTCATCACTAGTTGGTTGAGTACTGGAGGCGAGCGCTTTCGATGTAAGGACATCATCAGGCCGTAGAATAGTATTCTCTCGACGGCCTGATGATGTCCTTACATCGAAAGCGCTCGCCTCCAGTACACAAGCAGCTAGTGACGACGGACTCCTCCCGAAGGTATGGTAATATTACTTCTTACACTAGCGGAAATATAACCCTTTAGATTTAATACTAATAAAGTCAAGTTTTACCCACTCTTTTTTTTAGAAAAATATTTGTATCACCGAAATAGTCCCTCTTTCTGTCGTGAATCACGATCCTACATAACATCACGTGAATTAATATTGATTTTAGCCCTTAATACCAACCCCCCTAAAATCCAAATTTGACCCCTTATACTGTATGAAAAACAACGGAAATATTATTTTTTCTGTCTTTACTGACCCTTCCATACCACTTTTAATGGTTTTATACAACTGTTCGCGATTTTATCAGTTTTTACCTATTTTGATCCCCTCGGCATTTTTTAAAATTGCTCATCTTCGAACTCATACTTTTGTTTGGCATTGCGAATATTTTGGCGAAATTTGGAACTTAAATCATGAACCCTGGTCTAGATATCGTCCGGCGTGACTCATAAATAAATATATTCCTATATAAATACATATAGTATAAATACATGGAAATTTTTTATTAAAATCTAGGGATGAATTCAGGATGCTCTGAAACGGATTTGCATATTAAAAAAAAATTCAAAATTCATATTCTGAAAATTTTGGACTCATTGAAATAGCTTCATTTTTTTAAATCAAGAAGCGCTTAGGTAAGAACGTTAAATTAGTTAATGAAATGAATAATTGTTTTAATAAGTTTACTTTGTTTAATTCAAACGTCTAGTAAAAATTTTATGAAATTGTCATTCCTCTATGTTGAAAACATTCCTCTGTCAGTTCATAAGATTAATGAACTGGTTATCTGGGTCAATTTTACGAATTATTTGTATTAGAACTACAATTTAGATGTGAACTTTTTGGATCACGTTATTAGTAAATTTTATATCAGTTGCCCACTGGAAAATGCCATGATTCGCGAAACACCCAATCGCCGTTTGATAACTATATCTGTGCTGGATTTATACCATTTCATTCACGATCATGTTGACGAAGCTTTTAGGTGCAAACGAACGGCTGGACGTACAATGCTGCGGGTGGTCTCAAAAAATGCCCAAGTTAGAGATCAATTTAAAAACGTTTAAAAAAAACCGTGCCGTTCTATTGAAATTTTCGCGCTACGGCGTTCGGGAAAGTTCAGCTACCATTTTTCACCCATTAGAGATGACTGATAGTAACTGCGAACTTCGCCGACCAACTAGTCCCCAAATGAGAGCCGCATACCAAATTTAATTAATTTTCGTTCATGGTAACTAAGGAAAGTGCGAAGTAAGGCGGACGGACAGATTATTTTCAATAATGAACCTTTGGAATCGAGCATGAAAATAAAAATGTTAAACTCCCTCAAAATTTGATGGTTTCCGTTTCAAGGTACGTAGAGGGAATTAAAAAAAAAAAAAATGCTCCGTACGCCGTACTTCGCACTTCATTAGTTACCATGAACCATAATTAATGAAATTTGGTTTGTAGGTCCCATTCGGGGTCTAGTTGATCCACGAAGCTCGGCGTTACTGCCAGTCATCTGGAAGGGGTGAAAAATAGGGGTTGAACTTTGCCGAACGCCTTAGCTTGAAAACCTTCAGTAGAAGGGTATGGTTTTTTTAGCGTTTTTAAACTGATGTCGAACTAAAGCAATTTTGAGACCACCCGGAGCAGTGTACGTCCAGCCGTTCGTGTGCACCAAAAAGCTTCGTCAACACGAAAGTGAATCAAACGGTATAAATCCGGCCCGGATATCATCACTAGGGAGCACCTGATTATAATCAAGGATGGCTGTATGAAATCGAGTTGGTTGTTCTGTGATAGTTTGTTGATACTTTGTTGATACTTTTGTAACTTGAACAAACGTTATGCTTCATGAGTTACAATTAAGTATTAATGATTGAATTATTGAATCCCGTTTATTTTATCCATTACTCGATATGGGGCTTTCCTGGGTGGAGGGGAGCGGGTGTACGAGGGTAGGTATTGACCACAGAAAACAGTGATCTACGCAGAAGGGGTTTCTGTACAGGCAAATAATAAACCGTTGTGTAAGAATTGGCGTCCCACAAATCATACGTTCTTGCGTCTCAGAAATTTGAGTAGGTAGCCTTGAAAAATGAAACGTTCTAACAGTCCCTAATTAGCCTCAATGGTCCTACTGATGGCTTGAACTTGGTTTCTGCGATATAAATATATATTTTTTGTTTAAAATTTTTTATAAAGATGCTGTTTTTGAAGGTGATACAAATCACGAGGTCTATTGACCGATTTAAATCGGATTGATTTAAATCAAACGACTCTGCCTGGCACCCCAAAATATACTAACTATTCCATCCAAAACTTTGATTTTCGAAGTAAAGCTATTCCGATGGCTGGTCTTCTCTTTTTATTCAAATAATAAGAACATAATTATTGTTACCTATGTAACATTACTGTTATTCGAACAAAATAATTGAGAATAAAGAAACTTTAGGTGCAACCTATCAAACTTGAAATAGTTCTTCCTATAATCTAAATGTTCGTTGCTTGTAATTAGTAGTATGAGTCTACCTTCTGACCTCGTGCCGCCTTCAGGCCGCCTTTTTTCAGGCCGTGACTGTAAGAATCCTGTGTCTTCCAGATGGACGTCTGCCATGCCGGGTTGATTCATTAATTAGTTCCTTAGTATGAAAGGCCTTTTCTGTTTTCTTCTAGACCTCTCAAGGTTTTTAATTTTTGCTGTTTTTGCTTATTAAACGGTTGCTACTTAGGTAATTGTTGATACGAGTACGTTCGGCATGTTACAATACATCCAACTTGAATTTTGCTCGATCGGTACACACAAATAAGAGACAAATTTTACTGGCAGTTTTGAGTGTTGTGACTGCGAAGTGGAGCGGTTCTGCCAAAGCCAAAACAGCTGTCATTGGGTTATGATTTTAAATGTTGAGGGTATACAACCAGAATTCGCTGTGTAAATTTGAGACCATGGTGGTGGCGATGAAGGCGCTTAATGCGGGGGAAAAAACGAAAAAGAGCTAGTTATGGGATTTGGATGGCTCTGCGCCTCAAAAACAATTCAGACAGTGTTCGACGCCTAGACTGCCAATGTTGCGCGTAATAGATGGTACTCTTATCCCGGGGAAAGAGCTTGCAATCAGAGCCCATACGTTTGAAATTTCGCGGGAAGTACCATGGTAACCCAAACAGAAATTCATGTCATCATGACTCATAATATTATTATAAACTTGAAAACTCAATCTCGTTTTGCCATTCTACTTCATGTTATAAAGTACACTTCAATTTAGTGGAAAATGAATTAGGAATTCAATATTATAATTGAAAAAGTTGTATTATTGCAAGTACTATGGTTTAAAGTTGATTAACATGAAAGGAACTAATTTATGTCTCTCATGGTAATCAGAAAACATATAATTCTACTATAATATATATTATAGTACCTACATGAATTTCCTCTGTAGAGCCCCCTGTCTACCAATGCTTCCGAAACTAATACAGAACTACATCATAAGTCGATGGCAAACATTAAGTAGGTTTCAAAAAATAGAAGGAAATCAGAATGCGGCGGGGAATGAAAATATTAAGCATGGGAATGTGTAGTGATGTAGGAAGCAACAGACGAGGCCGGAAGATTGATTGAGAATGGTTGTATATTTAGTGGCCCCTGGCTCTTTTATATTCCCCTGACATGATCAGAGGGGGGTCGGGGGGTCCCCACTCTGAGGTACTTCATGTTGGCACAATACATGAGTTGTGGAGGAGCAGCCGATCACAACACTGCTCCCCCCAGAATTTAAGTAAAAAATGAGTTAAATTTTCGTTGTTTCGCTGTGGCGGGTGCCTGGCGTGGGAGGTGCGTGTGCTGGTTGTGGTCGTTCCGTGGTGGCTGTCCGGGTGGTTGCGTGGGTCGTTGTCGTGGGGCGGTGGCATAGAGTGCGTAGTGTTGGCGGGCGAGGCTCGGGCTCCGGGCGTGGTTTGGCGGGAGCGGCGTTTGCCGTGGACGCTGTAGTGGCCAATTTTTGGCCATCGTTGTGTGGTGGGGGGCGTTTGGCGGTGTTGCGGTGGGTCCCGTGTTGTACGTAGGTTGGGGTGCCGGCTTACATCTGTCGATTGATACCGATGGCGTGCGGCGATCGTTCGTTAGGTATGTGACTGTTTTCACATGAGGTTAGCACTTGATGGGGGCCGGTGTAGGGTGGCTCTAGTTTACCCCGTGGTGTGTCAACGCGGACGTACACATGGGTCGCTGTGCGCATGGTAGTAGGCATTAGGTATGTTCCAGCGCGTCGAGTTCATGAACTCAGTTCATGAACTAATTCAGTGTGGGAACCCAAAAGGTGGGGATGAGTTCTTGAAATTTCTCAGTTCACGAACCGAACCGCTGGAACGCCCAAAGTCATTCCTGCAGAGCGCTCTAACGGAAGAGGCGTGTAACCTCCTCCTCCTCCTTCTTCTTCTTCTTTTTCCCTGGTTATTATGATTTATGATTCCGCTTGTTAATCTATGCAATAATTGCATAATGTTTGAGAAACTAAATCTCATTAATGGCTATCGTTACCATGGACCTTTTTTCATTGTGCTGTTGGAATTATTCTGACGTGAGCATGATACTTGTATTTCTTAATTTGTTTGGTCTCTGTGCGCTTTGTAAATTCAATCTCTCGCTCTGTTTTCGTTCGTGCGCAGTATGTATTCAAATATGAAGACTGATGATTTGTAGGAAGTGTACGAAGTAGTTACCGAATTCAGTTAATAAAGTGATATTTTGTTTATGATTTCTAGTTACTTCTTCCATCTTCCTTAGATTACATTCCATGCAGAGGGGCTATTCTCTCAAGTTAGGAACAATGATCGCAGTTTCGGGGCGCTTTTCGTCTTCAAATGAGAACATTGTCAAATGTTTGTTCATTATGCAGGGTGAAACATGAGTGATGCAAAACCTCTCTCCCACGTGTTCTACATCCAATCTCCGACCAAAAGTGTCCTGTAACATTATTTTTTTACTCCGCTTAAAACCCTACTTTTTTCACTTTCTAGGTTTTTTTTCCAGTTTCCGACCCCGTCTCACTAAAGCAGCTATAATTTCCTTAATGTAAAGAGGAAATTCAAATTTGAATATACCGTTGGAAAGAGCATTAAATTTCCTGTCTCTAACGCCTAACAAAAATTGTTTAGGATTTGAGGAGTGAAAATGGAGTTTGAAAAGTTAATTTTGTCAAAATCTTAAAATCGCCTGTTTTTTCAAACGCTTGGTCATCCTATTAATTCTTGTAGCAGAATGGTGAAGGTAAGCTAAAAAATGCGCCAAAACGTCAGCTTTCCAACGGACTAATCAAAACGGTTTTTGGAATTGATTTCAACAGAGAAAAATAGGTTTCAATACGAAAAAAAGGGTTTTTTCCGTCTAAATCGTGGGTTCTTCATGAAAAATATATACCTTTAAGAAGTAGTGAGTTTACAGTTTAAAACATGCATGAGTTTGCATTTTGAGCAGATAAAGGATTGAACAGAGTCCCGCTTAACTTCCATGGTTCCATTCTTTGTAATGCCAACACCCTGCGAGAAGAACGAAGAACCTTGGAAGCCGAGGCGAATTTTTTTTGGAAGGTTATCACCCTCGAGTTGGGTTATCTTTCAGTTCTCAGTTCTCAACCCTGCTCTCGATTGAGTGCAGATAGTTCATGAACCGTTTGCGAAAAGTTCATGAACTAGAAGCGCTGGAACGCGGTCTAGGTTATTCAGTTCTCGAACTCGACGCCGCAGGAACGGGTCAGTTCATGAACTCATCCTGCGCATGGTTTCTGCGCCGAATTGGTTCATGAACTGCTACGCGCTGGAACATTCATATATAAGACTGTGTGCAGTGGCGGTAGGACTCGTTCGTGCGGAGGGGTACAGTTGTCGGTGGCGGTTGAGTGAACAGATCCTCCGGGAGGCGTGGTGTGGCCGAAAAGAGGCGTTGGGCCGGCGAGTAGCCGTCGGGGCCCGGGCGGTTTCTTAGGCCGAGGAGGAGGCCGCTGAGGTGTGTGGCCCAAGTGCGGGACGTGGCTGTTGCGATTATTACGTCCTTTAGGACGCGGTGCAGTCGCTCTACTAGGCCGTTCGAATGGGGGTGGTAGGTGTTTGTGTGATGAACCTCCGTGCCCATGGATGTGCAATATTTGTGAAAATCGGCGGAGGTGAACTGTGTGCCCTGGTCGGTGGTTTTGTGTGCAGGGGAGCCGTAGCGTGCGATCCAATGGGTGTGTAGGGCCGTGATTACTGCGTCGGCAGAAATGGTCGAGAGGGGTGCGCATTCGAACCAGCCGGTGGCGCGGTCGATCATCGACAGTATGTATTTTTTTGTTGCCGACGGTGGTAGTGGGCCGAAGAGGTCGATGTGTACGTGTTCGAGCGGCGCTGCGTCGGGAAATTCGCCGAGGGGGCCCTGATGTGGCGTGTCGTTTTTGCTCGGTTGCAGCTCGGGCAGGCGCGGGTGAATAGCCTGATTGATGAGGTCATATTTGGCCAGTAGTATCGAGCGCGGATGAGGGGGGTGGTTGCCTTAATCCCCGGGTGTGTCATCCCGTGTAGGTGGCGAAAAACTGCGAGGCGTAGCGGCGTGGGGATGTAGGGGCGGGGCGAGGCGTCGGTGTTGTTGTCACGCATGATATCGTGGCCTTGGATTCGGTGTGCCGTGAGAGCCATGGTGGCGAGGTGGTCATCGGCGGCCTGTGCGTCGGCGAGTTGTTGGATCGTGAAGGGGGTACTATGATCCGTGACGGCGTGGGCCGTGGTTGTGTTGGCCGTTGGTGGTAGGCGAGAGAGGTAGTCGGCGACGATGTTCGTTGGGCCCTCGGCGTACCGGATGTCCGTAGTAAATTCGGAGATGAATCGAAGGTGCCGAAGTCTCGTTGGCGGGGCCGTATTTGACTGAGTCGCTAGGGAGGTCGTTAGGGGCTTGTGGTCCGTATAGACTGTCAGTGGGCGCCCTTCGATTTGTTGGCAAAAATGCACTATGGCGAGGTATATAGCCAATAGTTCGCGGTCAAATGCGCTGTAGTTACGTTGAGGCGGGTTGAGGGTGCGTGAGAAAAAACCCAGCGGGCGTAGGTGCGATTTGTCGATGAAGTGCAGCGCTGCGCCGACGGCGAAATCCGATGAGTCCGTGTGTAGGACGAGTGGTTGGGTCGGGGCCGGATGGGCGAGTGTTACGGAGGTTTCGAGTAAGCGTTTTGCGCGGTCGAATGCGTCAGCTGCGTCGGTGGTCCACGTGAGCGTGCGGTTGTCTTTTTTCTTCGCATCGGGTGGTATCATTTCCACTAGGGGGCGAAGAGTAGGTGCGGCTCGTGGTAAGGCTCGGTGATAGAAATTGATGAGGCCGAGGAATGTTCGAAGCTCGTGGACGGTGTTGGGTCGAGGGAATTTCTTGATGAGGGCCGTGTGTTCCGGTAGGGGTGTGATCCCGTCGGCTGAAACGTTATGGCCAAGAAATTTGACTGAGGGTCGAGCGAGCTGGCATTTGGCTGTATTTATTTGTAGGCCGTATTTAGCGAGGGTCTCGAGGAGCGTGCGTACGTGGGTGTAGTGTTCAGACGGGGTGGCCGAGGCGACCAGTATGTCATCGAGGTAACAGTACATGAAAGGTAGGTTGCGTAGGACGTGGTCCATGTAGCGTTGCCACGTTTGCGCTGCGTTTCGTAAGCCGAAATTCATTCGCTTGAATTGGTAGGCGCCGAAGGGTGTCAGGATCGTTGTTTTTGGCACGTCGCGCTCGCTGATTTTGCAGTGGAAAAATGCGCTGGCGAGGTCGAATGTGCTGTACACGGTAGTCCCGTACAGGGCTGTTGTGAAGTCGTGTAGGTGTGGGACGGTGTAGCGATCCGGTATGGTTAATCGATTCAGCGCTCTGTAGTCACCGACGGGGCGAATGTCACCGTCGGGTTTCGGGACGATGTGGAGTGGGCTGGACCAGGGCGCTTCCGAAGGTTCGATGACCCCCGCCGCTAATAATTCGCCGAAATGGGCCTTTGCTTTCGCGTAAAGGTCCGGTGATAATCGGCGAAGTTTCGCATGACACGGGGTCCCTTCGTGACGATGTGATGTTCGACAGGGGCGTCACATGGTGTGTCGGAAGGTTTGTAGCCATCGAGGAGGGCTTGAAATCGAGGCTCGTTCGCTGTCGTCGTGCAGATTGACTGGCTCGGAGGTACTAGTTCTACTGTTCCGGTGATGTACCGCTGCATGGCCGCGTTGATGAGTCGGGCGTTGGGTAGGTCAACGAGTAGGCCGTGGTACGTCAAAAAATCGGAGCCGAGGATCGGTGTCGATACGTCGGCGACTGTGAAGGTCCACTCGTACGGAGGGAGATCCGGTAGGTGTACTGAGGCGGAGTGTGTTCCGTACATCTTGATCTCGGTGCCGTTTGCGGCACGTAGAGCGCTTGGACGTGTGGTTTTTCGACGTAGCAGGGTGTTCGGGACGATCGAGACGTCGGAGCCGGTATCTACTAGGAAGTGTAGGGCGGTTCGCTTGCATCTGATGAAGAGCCGAGATGTTGGTGGGTTGCGCACGGCCGTTACGGCTGGTCGGGCCGTGCGTTGGCGTTTCCCGACGGTTTCGTGCGCCAGCTGCAGGGGCTGCGGCATTTCTGCGCTCGGGGGCCCCATGTGCGATGGTAGAAACATAAGGTGGTCGTCGGGCGGCGTGTGTTCGATGTCGGCTGCGTCGGCGAGCGCCGTTGTCGTCTGTTGTGTATCACTTCAACCTCTTCGGAGACGGTAGCCACCCGAGGAGGCCGGGCGAAGGGTAGGAGGCGATCGGCGAGCGCAGCGAGTTTCATAATGTCGGGTTCGTCACGCGCCGCTATGTGTAGGCGAATGCTCTCTGGGAGGGCGCGGAGAAAAAGCTGTCGGACGAGTGGTGTCGGTGTGTCAGCCGGGAGTGCTCGGGTGAGTCGGCGAGCGAGGGCCGATGGTAGCTCGTCGTCGGAGGCCGGTTGGAGTAGGGCGGTGAGCCGGGAACCATCTGAAGGTGCGTGTGTAGCTAGAAGGCGGGTTTTCAACGTCTGGTAGCTGTTTGCGTTCGAGGGGTTGAGGTCGGCGCAGATATCCGCTTGTCGGGGCTCGAGTGCGAGGAATGCTCGGGCGAACTTCGCATGTGGCGTCGTGAGGCCTTCGTGTGCGAGTATGATCTCGAGTTGTGCGAACCAGACGTGCGGAAATGCGGGGTCGAACGGCTGGAGCTTGAGAATCGATGGCGTACTCGCTTCGGGTGTTGTTTTCGGTTTCAGCTCCGTCATCTTCGTTTTCTTGGAAGGTGCCAGTCCGTTGAGGTGTCAGCAGGAAGTGTGCTAGGCGCCGGCGTCCGTTTCCTTATATAAGGATCGGAGATGGTGGGGCGAAGTAGCGGGAGGCGCTGCGATAGCCGTCGAGGCGGGCGTCGAAGTGGGGCGCCGCTGTGGCGTCGGTGGGGGCCGCGCGTGGTGGGGCGCGTTGATGCGGAGGCGGTGCTACGACGCAGTCAAACGGCGGGCGCTGAGCGGCGTTGTCGACGACGGGGTCACCAGTGTAGTGATGTAGGAAACAACAGACGAGGCCGGAAGATTGATTGAGAATGGTTGTATATTTAGTGGCCCCTGGCTCTTTTATATTCCCCTGACATGATCAGAGGGGGTCGGGGGGTCCCCACTCTGAGGTACTTCATGTTGGCACAATACATGAGTTGTGGAGGAGCAGCCGATCACAACAGAATGAAAATATTGAGCATGGTAATGAAAGGATTGCTGTTATTGATCGTCTGACCGCAGGACCACAGAACATGGAATAGATTGTTTTGGTTTATTATTTTCAGTAATGAACCTTTGGAATCGAGCATGAAAATTTTTTTTTAACCCCCTCAAAATTTGATGGTTTCCGTTTCGTAGAATCCGAAAATGCAATAAAAACGCTGCAAATCCCTGCACAGCGGTTTACCATTTTGTACAGAATACCCTTCTGTTACAGATCACAGCTCTCTGTATAGATAACCCGTCTATATAATATAATATGTACTGTTCTATACATATTATGTAGATCGCAGACCCTCCGTAGGTTAGTACCTAACCCCGTACTCGTTACTAGGTACCTACCTAAATCACGAGTTAAGTTGCTAAAATAATTCTGTCGATGACAAACAGTAACTAAAATGGCAAAAAGAACCGCAAATAATGAAGTTCTGACGGAAAATTGTTGATGTGGAGTGAAATACCCTTCTGCGTATATCACTGTTTTCTGTGGTCAGTACCTACCCTCGTGGTCAAGTATAATGAACCGTTGTGTAATAACGTGCCCATCAATAATACTTCAACGGTTGGTCAAGTTGCATAAGTACCGATCAACAAAATCCAGCCCCTTCTTGGTAGATGAACCATTGTGTAATAATTTACCGTTGTGTAATAATTTACCATTTTTTAATAATTTACCGTTCTGTAATAATTTGCCGTTGTGTAATAATTTACCATTGTGTAATAAGTTACCCATTAATAATACTTCAAAGTTTGTTCAAGTTTCAGAAGTACCTACCAACAAAATCCAATAGTCCATCACTTATCAAATGAAATACTCGTAATATCGCAGAACAACCAACTCGACTTCACACAGCCATACGTGATTATAATCAGGTGCTCCCTAGTGATGATATCCGGGCCGGATTTATACAGTTTGCTTCACGATCGTGAAGACGAAGCTTTTTGGTGCACACGAACGGCTGGACGTACAATGCTCCGGGTGGTTTCAAAAAATTGTTTAGCTCAAGACAAATTTAATAACGTAAAAAACCATACCCTTCTATCGGAAGTTTTCGAGCTGCGGCGTTATGACTATTTCAAACCTTATTTTGAACCCCTTAGAGATGACTGACAGTAACGCCGAGCTTCGAGGACCAACTAGACCCCGAACGGAACCTATAACCCGAATTTATCAATTTTTTTCATGGTAACTAAGAAAAGTGGCCAGTACGGCGTACGGCGGAAGACAGCAATTTTTGTATTGCATTTTCGGATTCTACATACCTTGAACCGTAAACTATCAAAATTTGAGGTGGGGTTAGACTTTTTTTTTTCATGCTCGATTCCAATGGTTCATTCCAAAAATTTCTGTCCGTCCGCCGTACGCCGTACTGAGCACTTTTCTTAGTTACCATGAGCCAAAATTGACGAAATTCGGTTTATAGGTCCCGTTCGGGGTCTAGTTGGCCCTCGAAGCTCGGCGTTACTGTCATTCATCTCTAAGGGGTTCAAAATAGGGGTTGAAATCTCCAGGACTCCGATTTCTCGAATTTTTTTGCGGTTTTAAAAACAGTTCTCGAACTTTGGAGTTTTTTAAGACCACCCGCAACATTGCACGTCCAACCGTTGGTTCACAGTAATGCCCAGAAGTTGGCACCGACAGGCTTTCAACAGCAGGGTGAATAAAATTGTATACATTCAGCCCAAATATCATCACTAGGGTGCATCTGATTATAATCACGGATGGCTGTGTGAAGTCGAGTTGGTTGTTCCGTGATATTATTCTATTTGAAAAAAAACCACAGTCATGCAGCATGGCTATAAGAGCGAATTTTCGACGTTTTCGGCATCTTCCTCCTCCTAAAATTTTCTGAAAATTAATTTTCGGCCAATGTTTTCCCAACTTGATACCATACAAAATTAAAACAGGATTAGTTTTACGCAAAGTAAAATTTGGGGTGGAAGGAGGGGGAGGGGGAAATCAAAAATGTTTTGAATACCAGAAGAGTAGGTTTTGGATAGGTACGTAACAAATTTATTTTTTGTTCCATTTTTTGCCGAGTTTCCATTTTTTGTTCCATTAACACCTCGGTTTGTAGATTTTCCAACGCTGAACACGGTGGTGAAGTCAGAATTGCGATATCCCATTCCGTTATCAGATTAGAGCAGACGAACCAGGAAGAACATCTCAAGAAATAACCACGTTCCTTCATCTTCAAAGTGCTCCAATTTGAGAATGGAATGAGATATCGCAATTCTGATTTCACCATCGTGTTCAGCGTACAAAAACCTTTAAAATGAGGTGTCACTTGTCAGACTTTTTCATTTTGGGAATTTATGGGTAATTTCCCCCCCCTAAAACTCTCCAAAACTCCCCCTTAGAGTGACCCGATTCTGCCCATCTTCGAACTTAGCCTGTCGATTGCCAAGACAGATTTTTCGTGCAAATTTGAACTTTTTATCTCAATTCTTTCGAGAGTTATCGTCTGGAATGACACATACATATATAAATATATATATATATATATATATATATATATATATATATATATATATATATATATATATATATATATATATATATATATATATATATATATATATATATATATAATTTTTGGTGTCTTTCGGCAGTGAATTCAGGATGGTCTGAAACGGATTTTGGTATAAAAATCTTTCGGAAATTCGAGTTTTAAAAATTTTGGACCGAGAACAATAGCTTCCTTTTCTTCGAAAATTCGCTAAATGAAGGCTGTTTTGGATTTTGTTGATAGATTTTGCAACTTGAACAAACGCTGAAGTGTTATTGATGGGTACATTATTAGACAATGGTGAATTTTTACAGACTGGTAAATTATTACACAACAGTTCATTATACCATCTACGTAGAAGGGGCTGGAGTTTGTTGGTAGGTACTTTTGCAACTTTTTTCACCCCACATCAACAATTTCCCTTCAGAACTTTATTTGCGTTTCTTTTTGCCATTTTAGTTACTGTTTGTCATCGACAGAATTATTTTAGCAACATTCAACTCGTGATTTAGGTAGGTACCTAGACACGCGTACGGGGTTAGGTACTAACCTACGGAGGATCTGCGATCTACATAATATGTATAGAATAGTACATATTATATTATATAGACGGGTTGTCTATACAGAGAGCTGTGATCTGTAACAGAAGTGTATTCTGTACACAATAATAAATCTTTGTGCAGGGATTTGCAGCGTTTTCTATAGGCAGGACAGCTCGCGGGAAGGTTGCCACTTCCAAGAACATTAATATTCCCACGCATAGGTACCTACCTAGTTAGTCAGAGAAATTAGTGTGCTCGATCGACGATCATAACAAAACTATTGTTTTAGAACATACCTACTTTTCTTCTTCTAAAGACCAACAAAGAATTTTGTTCAAAATCCAATAACTATTATTCTTGCATTTCATCAAAAAATAATGGAACTAAAAGCTTGGAAATTTCATGAAAGCAGTTTTGAAGCTGTACCGTCTAATTATGTTGTTAAAAACGCTGCAAAGTCCTTGTCACATGGGTTTATTATTGTACTGGACATAGGTTCCTACGGAAATGTTGGCTGTTCATTTCTGTTTTTTGGTTTATTATTTTCAATAATGAACCATTGGAATCGAGCATGAAAAAAAAAATTCTTACCCCCCCTCAAAATTGGATGGTTTACGTTTCAAGGTATGTAGAATCCAAAACTGCAATAAAAATATTTCTGTCTGTCCGCCGTACGCCGTACACCGTGCGCCGTACACCGTACACCGTACGCCGTACGGGCCACTTTTCTTAGTTACCATGAAACAAAATTGATGACATTCGGGTTATAGGTTCCGTTCGGGGTCTAGTTGGTCCTCGAAGCTCGACGTTACTGTGAGTCATCTCTAAGGGGTTCAATATAGGGGTTGAAATTTTCAAAACGCCTATACCATTTTTTTACGTGAATATTTTTACGGTTTTAAATAGTTCTTGAACTTGCGAGTTTTTTAAGACCATCCGGAGCATCGTACGTCCAGCCGTTCGTTCACAGTAAGGCCCCGAAGTTTGCACCGACAGGCATTTTCGACTCCGGTGTGAATGAAATTGTATACAATTCAAACCAAATCTCGTAACCAGAGACGCGCCCACAATAGGAAATTTGGCGGAGATAAAATCATTGGTAGGGATCACCTGATTATATTGGCGGAGTATGAAGTCGAGTTGGTTGTTCTGTGATATTATTTAATTTGAAAAATGATGGCTCTTTTGGAGTTTGTTGGTAGGTAGTGAAACTTGAACAAACGTTGAAGTATTATTGATGGGTAAATTATTACTATGGTAAATCATTACTCAACGGTAAATTATTACACAACGGTTCATTATACCATCTACGTAGAAGGGGATGGAGTTTGTTGGTAGGTACTTTTGCAACTTTTTTCACTCCTCATCAACAATTTCTTTTCAGAACTTCATTATGTGTGTTTCTTTTTGTTAGGTACTGTTTGTCATCGGCAGAATTATTTTAGCAACATTTAACTCGTGATTTAGGTAGGTACCTATTAACGAGTACGGGGTTAGGTACTAACCTACGGAGGGTCTGCGATCTACATAATATGTATAGAATAGTACATATTATATGATAAATATAAGACGGGTTACCTATACAGAGAGCTGTGATCTGTAACAGAAGGGTATTCTATACAAAATAATAAACCGTTGCGCAGGGATTTGCAGCGTTTTTTCATGTGAAATAATTGAAATAGCCGAAATAGCTATTTCTGATACACAATTTTGGCCCCCAAAACACGAATTAGGTACGCTCCTTTTTTGGTTTATTATTTTCAATAATGAACCATTGGAATCGAGCATGAAAAAAAAAAATTCTTACCCCCCTCAAAATTTGATGGTTTACGTTTCAAGGTATGTAGAATCCAAAACTGCAATAAAAATATTTCTGTCTGTCCGCCGTACGCCGTACAGGCCACTTTTCTTAGTTACCATGAAAAAAAATTGATGAAATTCGGGTTATAGGTTCCGTTCGGGGTCTAGTTGGTCCTCGAAGCTCGACGTTACTGTCAGTCATCTCTAAGGGGTTCAAAATAGGGGTTGCAATTTTCAAAACGCCTATACCTTTTTTTTACGTGAATCTTTTTACGGTTTTAAATATTTCTTGAACTTACGAGTTTTTTAAGACCACCCGGAGCACCGTACGTCCAGCCGTTCCTTCACAGTAAGGCCCCGAAGTTTGCACCGACAGGCATTTTCGACTCCAGTGTGAATGAAATTGTATACAACAGACGAAATCTCGTCACCAGGGACGCGCCAATTTTATTGGTGGGGTACCTAAGAGGTCGAGTTGGTTGTTCTGTGATATTATTTCATTTGAAAAATGATGTGCGTTTCTTTTTGTTAGGTACTGTTTGCAATCGACAGAATTATTTTAGCAACATTTACCTCGTGATTTAGGTAGGTACCTAGTAACGAGTACGGGGTTAGGTATTAACCTACGGAGGGTGTGCGATCCAGTGGCGTAGCCAGGGGGGGGGGGGGTTAGTGGGGGTCATAACCCCCCCCCCCCCCCATTGGCTCGAAAACTATCACAAATTAAAATTAAATCTTAAGAATTATAACAATCACAAAAGTAACAAATACAACTATGACAGATTAAACGGTAAATCAAACATGATTAAACAGTTAAATAATATTACGTTTATTTGATTACTAATGATCTGTCCCAAAAATGTGATCCAATCTTTTTGACAAAAATGCTTATAGTCTCCACCGTCACCATCCCACACTTCAGGTGAATAATATTGATTTTAGCCCTTAATACCAATTGTTCACCCCCAAAACTCCTAATATTAAACCACCATTCTGTGTGAAAAACAACTGAAATGGTGTTTTTCTGTAGTCACTAATATATATCAATTTCAGCCGTTTTTACCAAGTTTTGACCCCTAAAAACTCAAATTTTACTCCGTTCGAATTTTTGAAAATTGCTCTTCCTTTTGTTTGGCAATAAGAACATTTTGGCGAAATCTGGAATTTTTATCACATACCCAAGGTCAGATATCGTCTGGAGTGACACAAATAAATATATATAATATACGTATACATTTTTTTTGAAATCTACAGATACATCAGGATGCTCTGAAACGGATTTGCCTGTAACATAATTTCAAAAACTTATTTTCTGAAAATTTTGGACCCATTGCAATAGCTTCATTCCTTGAAAATTCTCGAACATTGTTGCCAAACAAATTTTTTATTTCATCAATTTATCTTACCTAACGTTACCTGTAACATTTAGTGCTTTGTTAAATTTAATTTAAATTCATCTTTATTTGTAATGTCAAACCTTATTAACGAATTTTTAAAGGAAATGAAGCTATTGCTATGAGTAACGTTTTCAGAACATGCATTTTTGATATATTTTTACAGGCAAATCCGTTTCAGAGCATCCTCAGTTCATCCCTAGATTTTAACAAAAATGTATGTATTATGTATATATATTTATGTGCCACTCCAGATGATATCCGTCCTTGGGTACATCATAAAAATTCCAAATTTCTCCAAAACGTTTGTGTTGTCAAACAAAAGGATGAGTTCGAAGATGAGCAATTTTCAAAAATTCCAAGGGAGTCAAATTGAAGTTTTTATGGGTCTAAAGTCGGTGAAAACGGCTAAAATTGCAAAAAAGTGACGTAAAATCACTGGAATGGTATGGAAGGGTGAGTAAAGGCAGAAAAATACCATTTCAGTTGTTTTTCACACAGAGTAGGTGTCAGATTTTGATTTTTGCGGGTAAAAAATTGATTAATGGCTAAAATCAATATCAATTCACCTGACCTTGTGTGGGATGATTATTCGCGACGGACGGACTGTTTGGATGGTAAAACTATTTATCTCAAAAACAAGTGGGTAAAATTTGACTTTATTAGGGTCAAACATCGGTAAAAATGGCTAAAATTACGAAAAATTATATAATTTTAAGAAAAGTAGTATGGTTTCTCGCTATATCATCTTTTTACACGATAGCAGGAATATTTCTTTGAAAATTCGCTCTTATAGTCATGCTGCATGACAGGAACTTTTTTTCGTTTTCCGATAACCCCCCCCCATTCAACAATCCTGGCAACGCCACTGGTGCGATCCGGCTGGATTTTGTTGATAGGTACTTTTGCAACTTGAACAACCGATGAAGTATTATTGATGGGTAAATTATTACACAATGGCAAATTATTACACAACGGCTAATCTACCCAGAAGGGGCTGGATTTTGTTGATAGGTACTTTTGCAACTTGAACAACCGTTGAAGTATTATTGATGGGTAAATTATTACATAATGGCAAATTATTGCACAACGACAAATTATTACCCAACGGTAAATTATTACACAACGGTAAATTATTACACCACGGTAAATTATTACACAACGGCTAATCTACCAAGAAGGGGCTGGATTTTGTTGATAGGTACTTTTGCAACTTGAACAGCCGTTGAAGTATTATTGATGGGCAAATTATTACACAACGGTTCATTATTCTATCTCCGTAGAAGTGGAACCTATACAGGTGAATTATTACACAACGGTTTAGGGAGGTACCTAGTAACGAGAACGGGGTTAGGTACTAACCTACGGAGGTCCGCGATCTACATAATATGTGTAGAATAGTACATAATTATGTTATATAGAAGGGTTATCTATACGGAGACCTGTGATCTGTAACAGGAGGGTATTCTGTACAAAATAATAAACCGTTGTGCAGGGATTTGCAGCGTTTTTTCCATATTATCTTTGATTATTGGTAGTGTCATTTAATCGTCTTGATCCACATGTTGACACTTTTTCTAGTGTTATTATACAAATTGATGGTGATTTCAGACGATTTTCCAGGTTTTTGACTCATAAAAAAATCAATTTTGGCAGCTGAACCTTTGGTAGAACCTCAATTTTCAACCCCTTGGTCAAATTCGACTTCATATTCGGTCTTCTCGTCCACAAAAACATGGAAAACGATACCTCAAAAGATCATTTTACTAATGTGTTACTAAAACACAAAAAGTACCTACTTGTACACACATTTTCACGCATAACACCCCTGGGTATATTCCGATCGGGCTGCAAAGTTTCGGGACACAACTAGGGCCCAAGTGGAGCATGTGTGCGAAAGAACGACTTTTTTAGACCGAAAATGATGCCTGTACACGTGATACGGCGTACGGCGTACGGTGGACGGCGGACGGACATTGCATTTTGGTTTATTATTCTGTGAATAATACACCTATGTATTCGCTCAGCAAAAAATTTTTATAACACCCCCTCAAAATTTTTTCTTTTCCGTTTCAAGGTGCATAGATTCCAAAAATGCAATGTCCGTCCGCCGTACGCCGTATCACGTGTACAGGCTTCATTTTCGGTCTAAAAAAGTCGTTCTTTCGCACACATGCTCCATTTGGGCCCTAGTTGTGTCCCGAAACTTTTCAGCCCGATCGGAATATACCCAGGGGTGTTATGAGTGAAAATGTGTATACAAATACATAGGTACTTTTTGCGTTTTAACAACATGTTAGTAACATGAGCTTTTGAGGTATCTTTTTCCATGTTTTTGAGGACAAGAAGACCGAATATGAAGTCGATTTTGACCAAAGACGCGGAAATTGAGGTTTTACCAAAGGTTCAGCTCTCAAAATTGGTTTTTTATGAGTCAAAAACCTGGAAAACTGACCTGGACTTTGCAGCGTTTTTGGAATCTACGCACCTCGAAACGAAAAAGAAAAAATTTTGAGGGGGTGTTATAAAAATTTTTTGCTGAGCGATTACATAGGCGTATTATTCACAGAATAATAAACCAAAATGAGATGGGTACTGCTAGGCAATCAAAATACCAATACTTCAAAATCCCAGTACCCAGAGTACTGTTACAGCTAGGTTTTCTTGAATATTACGAAAGAAGAAACCAAATAATCGGAGATGTAGTTTTTCATTGAATGAGTTGTTAGCGTTTCCCCACCCCCACCCACTCCCCACCCCGGAGAATCACCTAAACGTAGGTATGTACTTGACGTTTTCTCTATGGGCATGGTTCAGCTCCGTGTGCCCGAGTTTAATGATTATGCCGAGCTGGAATTTTGAGGGGACATGAATTCATGAATCCGTTGGTGGTACGTACCTACTTTCTATTACTATTAATAGTTCTACAAGAGAATATGAAAGGATGGAGTGGAAAGACGAGTGACTGTTGTCTTATAGTTTCGTTAGCTTGCCTTTTCCTGGATATTGTCAGTTTCGTTTTCATACTTGTAATAACTTTGAAACCTCAGACAGCGTATCGAGCGGAATGCTCGAGTGCGGAGTGCTTGAGATGCAGGTGTCGCAATGTTCTCGGTTTGTGTTCACCTTGGCCAACGTCCCACTTCTAGAGTTGATGACCCCCAGAAATCCTTCCTCTGGGTTTCCTCCTTATGACACGAAGTTTCTTTACTGGAGTCCGTTCATTCATAAATTAGGAAAATTGAATCTTTGGTGTACTGTTAACGAAATGGTTTTCAAGTAATTGCTCAGCTACTTGTACAGCCCAATAACGATGTTTATGAAGCAAACCTACTAGGTATTCGCTGGACAAAGTGGCTATGGGCTCTTGTGCCTAAGTCCAAAAAAACCTTGAAACATAATGTAGATAAAAAGCTTCTCCAGCTGCTTCTCAAGGATTTTGGTTTTTCTGTTGAATTTGACCGATTACCTATTGTTTTGTTTGTAAGCTGTGTTCAGCATTACGATTGTACGTTTCGCCATGGAATATTTTGTGCATACCCATACTAGTTTCGTTTCGCGAAACAGAACAAAAACGCTGCAAAGTCCTTGTCACATGGGTTTATTATTTTACTGGACATACGTACAGAAATGTTGGCTGTTCATTTATTATTTCTTTCATTTGCATTTATGTTTTATGTGCAATGGCTATTTTTGATGGTTTCCACCAGTTTTGGCCCCCAAAAACACGAATCAGGCTCGGCTTTTCCTTTCAGCAGGTTATTTTGATAATTGATAGTACCATTTAATTGTCTTGATTCACCTGTTAATACTACTTCTAGTGTTATTGTACAAATTTAGGTGATTTCAGGCAATTTCCCGGGTTTTTGATTAATAAAAAATTAATTTCTGGAGCTTAACCTTCGTTACAATCTCAATTCTTCACTCTCCGGTCAAAATCAACTTAATATTCGGTCTTCTCGCCCTAAAAAACATGGAAAACGATACCTCACAAGCTCATGTTAACTAAAACCTCAAAAATCCCTCGAAAACCCCTATTTTTACACCCATTTTGGTTTATTATTCTGTGAATAATACACCTATGTATTCGCTCAGCAAAAAATTTTTATAACACCCCCTCAAAATTTTTTCTTTTCCGTATCAAGGTGCGTAGATTCCAAAAATGCAATGTCCGTCCGCCGTACGCCGTATCACGCGTACAGGCTTCATTTTCGGTCTAAAAAAGTCGTTCTTTCGCACACATGCTCCATTTGGGCCCTAGTTGTGTCCCGAAACTTTTCAGCCCGATCGGAATATACCCAGGGGTGTTATGAGTGAAAATGTGTATAAAAATAGGTTCTTTTTGCGTTTTAACAACATGTTAGTAACATGGGCTTTTGAGGTATCTTTTTCCATGTTTTTGAGGACGAGAAGACCGAATATGAAGTCGATTTTGACCAAAGACGCGGAAATTGAGGTTTTACCAAAGGTTCAGCTCCCAAAATTGGTTTTTATGAGTCAAAAACCTGGAAAACTGTCTGAAATCACCATCAATGTGTACAATAACATTGGAAAAAGTGTAAACAGGTGAATCAAGACCATTAAATGCCACTACCAATGATCAAAGATGATCTTAAAAAAAAAAGAAAAAAAAGCGTACCTATTTCATGTTTTGGGGGCCAAAATTGGTGGAAATCATCAGAAATAGCTATTTCAGTAATTCCACATGAAAGAAACAATACATCTAACAGCCAACAAAAATCTCTAGAACTCCAATAGAATAATAAACCCATGTGACAAGGACTTTGCAGCGTTTTTCTTCCATAACACCCCTGGGTGTATGCTGATCGGGCTGCCGTGCTTCGGAGCACAACTAGCACCAAAATGTATTCCCAAATGGGGACCCAAACTGTGCGCGGAAAACCGGCGATTTTAGGCCAAAATTTAACGTATATTTAGGGCTGAAACTTCCTTAGGACCTTAATTTTCCACTCTTTGGTCAAAATCGACTTCATATTCGGTCTTCTCGTCCCAAAAACATGGAAAACAATACCTCAAAAGCTCATGTTACTAAACCACAAAAAGGACCTATTTTTATACACATTTTCACTCATAACTCCCCTGGGTATATTCCGATCGGGCTGCAAAGTTTCCGGACACAACTAGGGCCCAAAAGGAGCATGTGTGCAAAAGAACGACTTTTTTACACCGAAAATGAAGCCAGTACACGTGATACGGCGGACGGACATTGCATTTTGGATTATTACGCATTCTGTGAATAATACACCTATGTAACCGCTCAGCAAACAATTTTTATAACACCCCCTCAAAAATTTTTCTTTTACGTTTCAAGGTGCGTAGATTCCAAAAACGCTGCAAAGTCCTTGTCACATGGGTTTATTGGTTTATTATTCTGTGAATAATTTACCTATGTATTCTCTCAGCAAAAACTTTTTATAACACCCCCTCAAATTTTTTTCTATTCCGTTTCAAGGTGCGTAGATTCCAAAAATACAATGTCCGTCCGCCGTACGCCGTATCACGTGTACCGGCTTCATTTTCGGTCTAAAAAAATCGTTCTTTCGCACCCATGCTCCATTTGGGCCCTAGTTGTGTCCCGAAACTTTTCAGCCCGATCGGAATATACCCAGGGGAGTTATGAGTGAAAATGTGTATAAAAATATGTACTTTTTGTGTTTTAGTAACATATTAGTAAAATGAGCTTTTAAGGTATCGTTTTCCATGTTTTTGGGGACGAAAAGACCGAATATGAAGTCGATTTTGACCAAGGAGTGGAAAATTGAGGTTCTACCAGATGTTCAGCTCCCAAAATTTATTTTTTATGAGTCAAAAACCTACGAAATCGTCTGAAATCACCATCAATTTGTAGAATAAGACCAGAAAAAGTGTCAACACGTGGATCAAGACGATTAAATGGTGCTACCAATGATCAAAGATAAAGTAACAAAAAAAAAAAAAATAGCGCACCTAATTCAAGTTTTGGGGGCCAAAATTTGTGGAAACCACCAGAACAACAACATAAAAGCAACAATAAATGAACAGCCAGCATTTCTGTAGGTATGTCATATAGAATAATAAACCCATGTGACAAGGACTTTGCAGCGTTTTATTCTATTGGACATACCTACAGAGATGTTGGCTGTTTATTTATTGTTTCTTTCATATAAAATAATTGAAATAGCCATCTCTGGTGGTTTCCACCAATGTTGGCCGCCAAAACACGAATAAAGTACGCTCCCTTTTTTTTTTTTTAATTATCTCTGATCATTGATAGTACCATTTAATCGTCTTGATCCACATGTTGACACTTTTTCCAGTGTTATTCTACAAATTGATGGTGATTTCAGACGATTTCGCAGGTTTTTGACTCATAAAAAATCAATTTCGGGATCTGGTAGAACCTCAATTTTCTATTCTTTGGTCAAAATCGACTTCATATTCGGTCTTCTCGTCCCCCAAAACATGAAAAGCGATACCTTAGAAGCTCATGTTACCAACATGTCGCTAAAACGCAAAAAGTAGGTACCTATTTTTACACACATTTTCACTCAACATCCCTAGGTGTATTCCGATCGGGCTGAAAAGTTTCGGGACACAACTAGGGCCCAAATGGAGCATGTGTGCGAAAGAACGACTTTTTAGACCGAAAATGAAGCCTGTACACGTGATACGGCGGACGGCGGACGGACATTGTACTTTTGGAATCTACGCACCTTGAAACGGAAAAGAAAAAATTTTGAGGGGGTGTTATAAAAATTTTTTGCTGAGCGAATACATAGGTAGGTGTATTATTTCCAGAATAATAAACCAAAATGCAATGTCCGTCCGCCATATCACGTGTACCGGCTTCATTTTTGGTCTAAAAAATTCGTTCTTTTGCGCACAAACTCCATTTGGGCCCTAGTTGTGTCCCGAAACTTTGCAGCCCGATCGGAATATACCGAGGGGTGTTATGAGTGAAAATGTGTATAAAACGCTGCAAAGTCCTTGTCACATGGGTTTATTATCCTACTGGACATACGTACAGGAATGTTGGCTGTTCATTTATTGTAGATTTCATGTAAAAAACGCTGCAAAGTCCTTGTCACATGGGTTTATTATTCTATTGGAGTTCTAGAGATTTTTGTTGGCTGTTAGATGTATTGTTTCTTTCATGTGGAATGATTGAAATAGCTATTTCTGATGATTTCCACCAATTTTGGCCCCCAAAACATGAAATAGGTACGCTTTTTTTTTCTTTTTTTTTAAGATCATCTTTGATCATTGGTAGTGGCATTTAATGGTCTTGATTCACCTGTTTACACTTTTTCCAATGTTATTGTACACATTGATGGTGATTTCAGACAGTTTTCCAGGTTTTTGACTCATAAAAAACCAATTTTGGGAGCTGAACCTTTGGTAAAACCTCAATTTCCGCGTCTTTGGTCAAAATCGACTTCATATTCGGTCTTCTCGTCCTCAAAAACATGGAAAAAGATACCTCAAAAGCTCATGTTACTATCATGTTGTTAAAACGCAAAAAGTACCTATTTTTATACACATTTTCACTCATAACACCCCTGGGTATATTCCGATCGGGCGGAAAAGTTTCGGGATACAACTAGGGCCCAAATGGAGCATGTGTGCGAAAGAACGATTTTTTTAGACCGAAAATGAAGCCTGTACACGTGATACGGCTTACGGCGGACGGCGTACGGCGGACGGCGTACGGCGGACGGCGGACGGACATTGCATTTCTGGAATCTACGCACCTTGAAACGGAAAAGAAAAAATTTTGAGGGGGTGTTATAAAAATTTTTTGCTGAGCGAATACATAGGTGTATTATTCACAGAATAATAAACCAAAACGCTGCAAAGTCCTTGTCACATGGGTTTATTATTCTACTGGACATACCTACAGAAATGTTGGCTGTTCATTTATTGTTTCTTTCATGCGAAATAATCGAAATAGCTATTTCTGATGGTTTCCATTAATTTTGGCCCCTAAAACACAAATTAGGTACCTACGCTCCATTTTTTTTCTTTTTTAACTATCTTTGATCATTGGTAGTGCCATTTACTTGTCTTGATCCACGTGTTGGCACTTTTTACAGTGTTATTCTACAAATTAATGGCGATTTCAGACGATTTACCAGGTTTTTGACTCATAAAAAATCAATTTTGGGAGCTGAACATTTTGGTAGAACCCAATTTTTCACTCTTTGGTCACAATCGACTTCATAGTCGGTCTTCTCGTCCCCAAAAACATGGGAAAAGATATCTCAGAAGCTCATGTTACCAACATGTTGCTAAAACGCAAAAAGTACCTATTTTTACACACATTTTCACTCATAACACCCCTGGGTATATTCCGATCGGGCTGAAAAGTTTCGGGACACAACTAGGGCCCAAATGGAGCATGTGTGCGAAAGAACGACTTTTTTAGACCTAAAATGAAGCCGGTACACGTGATACGGCGGACGGCGGACGGACAGCGCATTTTTGGAATCTACGCACCTTGAAACGGAAAAGAAAAAAGTTTGAGGGGGTGTTATAAAAATTTTTTGCTGAGCGAATACATAGGTGTATTATTCACAGAATAATAAACCAATAATTGCAATAGCTATTTCTGGTGGTTTCCACCAATTTTGGCCCCCAAAACTTGAATTAGGTACGCTCCTTTTTTTTTTTTTTTTTTTTTTTCAAATTATCTCTGATCATTGGTAGTGCCATTTAATCGTCTTGATCCTCGTTTTGACACTTTTCCTAGTGTTATTCTACAAATTGATGGTGATTTCAGACGATTTCCCAGGTTTTTGACTAAAAAAAAATCTATTTTGGGAGCTGAACATCTGGTACAACCTCAAATTTCCACTCCTTGTGCAAATCGCGGTAAGGAATATTTAAAGATGCCATCTAATACGCTCAGTGAAATTTGTACTGACTGAGACGAACATTATTTCTATCTTATATAATAGAAAACCAGTTGTTGACATTCGTGGCGATGAACCCCGGCCAGTTGAATAAACAACGTCCCATGTTCGAACGAGCCCGTATCCCGAGCGCCTAGCTGATTAAAGTTGAATCTGCCCACTACTTGGGACAAAACGTGGCACTGGCACCGGGGTTGCTAACGGTTGCAGCTGAAATTTTCACAGGAGTTTCTCTTGGTTGTATAAAGTCGGAAAATTGCTAAGTGGACCGGAGGAAAGCGGAGGAATTTTCAAAAGCTTCAGAAACTATAGTATCTTTCAATTGTAGAACTAGCATAATTGAAATGTCATTTCCGAGAGATAAATGTACATAAACAAAAGCGCTGTGCCTTTTAAATTGCACCCACATATATGAGAACCATACCAAGAAAGATACAAGAAAGATACCAGGTTTCCAAAATTTTTGGAAACCATAAAAAATAACTGCCCTGAAGTTAGCCGCATATTCAAAATCGAAAACTTTAAACGTTTGCCACCGCTCGCCAGGTTAAAATTTTTGAATTCTGACAACGGGAATGAATTCGGCTACTAAAAATCTCAAAAGTACCATTTTTAGAATTTCGAAATTTTGATCCAAAAATTTAAAATTTCGCGCACCTTTAAACGTTTGCCCCGACCTTATCAGTAGCATATTTGATGTTCTGGTTTCAAATTGTGAAAGGTCTTACTCTCCTCTAAAAAGTACCTCTTTTAGATTTTTGAAATTTGACCCGGAAATATTCATAATCATGCCCTGAAGTTAGCTACAAATTTGAGAAGTTTAAACGTTTGCCACTGCTCGTCAGGTTGAAATTTTCCAATTCTGACAACGGGAATGAATTCGGCCACAAAAATGCTAAAAAGTACCAATTTTAGAATTTCAAAATTTTGTTCCAAAAATTTAATATTTCGCGCACCTTTAAACGTTTGCCCCGACCTTATCAGTAGCATATTTGATGTTCTGGTTTCAAATTGTGAAAGGTCTTACTATCCTCTAAAAAGTACCTCTTTTAGATTTTTGAAATTTGACCCGGAAATATTCATAATCATGCCCTGAAGTTAGCTACAAATTTGAGAAGTTTAAACGTTTGCCACTGCTCGTCAGGTTGAAATTTTCCAATTCTGACAACGGGAATGAATTCGGCCACAAAAATGCTAAAAAGTACCAATTTTAGAATTTCAAAATTTTGTTCCAAAAATTTAAAATTTTGCGCACCTTTAAACGTTTGCCCCGACCTTATCAGTAGCATATTTGATGTTCTGGTTTCAAATTGTGAAAGGTCTTACTCTCCTCTAAAAAGTACCTCTTTTAGATTTTTGAAATTTGACCCGGAAATATTCATAATCATGCCCTGAAGTTAGCTACAAATTTGAGAAGTTTAAACGTTTGCCACTGCTCGTCAGGTTGAAATTTTCCAATTCTGACAACGGGAATGAATTCGGCCACAAAAATGCTAAAAAGTACCAATTTTAGAATTTCAAAATTTTGTTCCAAAAATTTAAAATTTCGCGCACCTTTAAACGTTTGCCCCGCCCTTATCAATAGCATATTTGATGTTCTGGTTTCAAATTCTGAAAGTTCATACTCTCCTCTCAAAAGTACCTCTTTTAGATTTTTGAAATTCGACCTAGAAATAGTCAGCTGCAACAACAGAGGCAAACATGATACACGGAAAACGGCCATCTTTAGACTTTAAACGTTTGCCCCGCCCTTATCAATAGCATATTTGATGTTCTGGTTTCAAATTCTGAAAGTTCATACTCTCCTCTCAAAAGTACCTCTTTTAGATTTTTGAAATTCGACCTAGAAATAGTCAGCTGCAACAACTGAGGCAAACATGATACACGGAAAACGGCCATCTTCAGGCTTTAAACGTTTGCCCCGCCCTTATCAATAGCATATTTGATGTTCTGGTTTCAAATTCTGAAAGTTCATACTCTCCTCTCAAAAGTACCTCTTTTAGATTTTGGAAATTTGACCCAGAAATAGTCAGCTACTACAACCAAGGCAAATGGAAGCATGGAATAGATGAAGATGCATGGATAGTCGAATATGGAGGGGCATTGATGGAGCAAGGAGGAAGAAGGCAGAGCAGTCAGATAAAGGATAAGAGACATTTTGTCATTCCTTGTGTCATTATCATGAAGGTGGTAACATGAACATCCAGTACTGTAGTCTGGAAGTCAGATAAGGATAGGAGTTCTTGTATTCTTTGAGTATAAGGAATTGAACTGTTTCCTGTGAAATGACTGAAAACATGATTCAAAAATGTTGAGTTTTACAAGGAAATAAAATAAGAACTCTGTGAAAATTGGATTTAGGTATGTAATCTAACTCACAACGAGACACACGGAAAACGATTAAAACAAGAAGAAAAATGGCGGCAAAACAACTGAACAGAATGACCAACTCCACGACAGAGAAATTCTTCCACATGGATGCTACAAAGTTGCAAGTAATTGCCAGATGGATAACCATCTCAATAAAAAATATTGTACAAACTGGCCATAGATATTGAGGAAATGAACTATAACTACCCATGGTCGTGGGTCTTTCATTCAAAATGCATGGGGAATGCAGCCAGGATGGGATTCCCCGGATTGCAGCGCTGCCTGCCGGGAGCAGCTGTAGACGGATTTGGTTCCCCGCGATTTCGTTCTGTAATTTCTACTAGAGTGCGGCATCCTGTTAATTCTTGTATCCATACTCCTCTCACACCATCCGAAGAACATTCAACAGGTTGGCTACTCTGGAGGGCCTGCTATCCAGAAGGAAGGTTCACCTAGCCTCTACCTCACTTCTGTGGAGAACATCAAGTGAAAGAGCTTCAATCACAGGAAAAACAAGGTAATATTAGAGAAATAATCCGATACGGCGCCATTGGGCAACATCGTGTTTTTGAGTTTGAGGAAAAACTAAATCCCTCGTTTTTCAATCACAAGCACATGTTGTATTCCATGCCAGAGTTGCTGCATCTTATTCAATTACTTATTATTATCAGAGTTGAAGATTATAGATAATCAATCAAAGTTGATCAATTAAAAGTAATCACGAAAGTAATCGAAGTCCTGGGGAACCTCAGTTTCAACAGTATATGTTCTTACCAGGAGTTGTTCCATTGTGATGATCAATCCCACTCTGATAAGGTAATCCCCTGACCTGGTGAGTGCCTCTCATCTTCGCATACTCACTTTTTTACCACCACCACCAACCACTTCAGATTTTTATATTGTATTATACTTCATCTTTTTGTGTTTGACATGACGTCGCATCCTTTTTTGTCTTGCAAATTTATAAATTGGAAAATTTCATTTACAGCTGCAATTTTTTGGTACATCCTAAGAGGACCCATGTAATGGTATAATATATGTAATGTAATTTTTTGTGAATAAAGCTTCTCCCCTACCTTGTCGTTCTTATTGAAGAGGTCCCATAGAGAGTGCATTTCAAATCTGTGAATCGTAGTTGAAAAAAAAGAAAGTTTTAGTAAAGAAATCAGCTTCAGGGGATTACCTTATCAGAGTGGGATTGATCATCACAATGGAACAACTCCTGGTAAGAACATATACTGTTGAAAAACAGTACTACTTAATTATGATTAAATGCTCCACTTTGGATGACATTACTACGTAATGCTACAACTCACATATATGGTAATGAGGTACAACAAATAAATCTTTGTTGCTTTTCTCAAGCTTCAAATAAAAGATGTATTGCTTTTTTCGTTCTCATACTTCACTGATTTAGATACTGTTCTCAATTCATGAGTTACGAACAGTGAATGGAAATACTAGAAAGTGTTCAAGTTGGGTGAAGTAAGTAGGCAATCAGAGAAACTGAAACACAGTTCACTGATTTGAGTGAAACACAGATTACAAGTTTTCATAACCTTGTAAAAAGACAGCAACGGCAATGGATAAATAACAGGAAGTAATAAACCTGCTTTTGGATCCTTACGTCATACACTTTTGATTACCAACATGGCTGTAATGTGTATCTAGTTCATTTTATTCAAATGGGAGTTCCTACTTATACTGAACTGTGTGGTTGTGGCCATAACAACTAGGTTTTCTCTCGAGAAAATCTGCTTCTGCCATTGTGCACCTAGGTATTTCGACAAATACTTGAAATTAACTGATTATTTGAGTTTCAAACTGAGCTTAATGTCTGTTTTATGGTATCCATCTCAAACCAGTTATTATAGTTCTTACCTAACTAATTTAATTTTTTTATCCTGACATCTTATTTTTCATTCATTATCATCTTAGATCAAACATCGTTTTCCAACCTCTTTCACCATAAATACCTACCATTGGATTTAGTCCTTGGATTCACTACTCTCCAACTGATTTCCACTAACAAGGATGCCCATGTTACAAAATTATAACTCAACAATTTCTGAAAATGCTAGTAGGATACCCCATGAGCAATGAAAATCCATATTATCATCATTGTACTTACAAATACCATGTTAGAAAAAACATATTGATACATGCTATACTTTGGATGAGGGGTGTGATTGAATAAAACTGCATACATTTGATTTTTATATTTTTTATTTGTCTCATTGCGCCTTTCCTGAAAATAAAATAAAAAAGCTCTTGTTATAAATACATCAAACTACTTACAAATTAAAACAGAATTGAAAAAAGACGAGTTCATACGAGAAACTATCTACTCTACAAGCAGGTACCTTGGGTGAGGGCTGCGGCAATCTGAAAAACACAATTAAGAGACTATAAGTATTTCTTCGAGTTGAAACAACAACTTTCTTCACATTAGGTTGCATACATTTATTTTTGTTCACTTCATGTGCTAAATTTGATGTATTTATCTACCTAATGAAAAGTGAAATGTTTATCATACCATCTCCCTCTGCGTCTTCCACCTCGACTCCTCCAAGAGGGAGGTACCCACGGTACCTCCCTCACCGTGTACCCCCCACCACTGTGAAAAGTGGTTATTCTTACGGCTGCAACAAACAATCACAACAGTTAACTGTTGGTAAACATTGTAACAAATAATACAAGTTCTGGTCATTGCTAGAGCTAAGTTACAGACAATAAGTCATTGGAAGACAAATAATGGTATACTCACTACGTTGTCGAACATGTCGTGGTGGACGTCGGCGACGACGTCCTGCGGGTGGTGGAGTTGTCTCTTCCGCCACTGGAGGTGGCCCAGCTTCCTCCTGATGCGCTGGTCTTGGTGGCTGGGCCACCTCCAGACATGGTGGCTGGTCCACCTCTTGTTCTTCTAGTGGCAGGTCCACCTCCCATTCTCCTGGTTGCTGCTCCACTTCCTGATCTCCTGGTGGCTGGTCTGCCATGACTGTAAAATGTAATTTGTATGTTGCAAGACATAACTGAAATTGTAGGTGTCAAAGATAGGGGAGATGGGATGTGTTGCGCTGGCGAAAAGTGAATTTCACAGTAGAAAAGTGAATTTGAATCACTACCACAGCCAATGAAAAACCCCTAGAATAGGCGCATGCATGTCTCCAGACACTGTTTTCTTCTTCGTATACAAAACACCTTTTGTGTGAGATAACTCGAATTTACATCATAGGAAGTCAAGAAAAACCTACATTGTTCCGTACGTACCTACTTTGAAATATGTATCAATATCTTTTCCGCATGCAATCAAACAGGTATATTTCAGGGGAATCCAATCAACAATAATTTTCACGAATTTCGGTAGGTGAGGATCTTATTTTTATCTAGATCGACAGGGATTTTTAAGCTCGGAACATCAACTGTAGTATCTCTTAACTATACCATAACATAGGCATGCTATCAGGTTCCCCAGGACTTCGATTACTTTCGTGATTACTTTTAATTGATCAACTTTGATTGATTATCTATAATCTTCAACTCTGATAATAATAAGTAATTGAATAAGATGCAGCAACTCTGGCATGGAATACAACATGTGCTTGTGATTGAAAAACGAGGGATTTAGTTTTTCCTCAAACTCAAAAACACGATGTTGCCCAATGGCGCCGTATCGGATTATTTCTCTAATATTACCTTGTTTTTCCTGTGCTTGAAGCTCTTTCACTTGATGTTCTCCACAGAAGTGAGGTAGAGGCTAGGTGAACCTTCCTTCTGGATAGCAGGCCCTCCAGAGTTGCCAACCTGTTGAATGTTCTTCGGATGGTGTGAGAGGAGTATGGATACAAGAATTAACAGGATGCCGCACTCTAGTAGAAATTACAGAACGAAATCGCGGGGAACCAAATCCGTCTACAGCTGCTCCCGGCAGGCAGCGCTGCAATCCGGGGAATCCCATCCTGGCTGCCTTCCCCATGCATTTTGAATGAAAGACCCACGACCATGGGTAGTTATAGTTCATTTCCTCAATATCTATGGCCAGTTTGTACAATATTTTTTATTGAGATGGTTATCCATCTGGCAATTACTTGCAACTTTGTAGCATCCATGTGGAAGAATTTCTCTGTCGTGGAGTTGGTCATTCTGTTCAGTTGTTTTGCCGCCATTTTTCTTCTTGTTTTAATCGTTTTCCGTGTGTCTCGTTGTGAGTTAGATTACATACCTAAATCCAATTTTCACAGAGTTCTTATTTTATTTCCTTGTAAAACTCAACATTTTTGAATCATGTTTTCAGTCATTTCACAGGAAACAGTTCAATTCCTTATACTCAAAGAATACAAGAACTCCTATCCTTATCTGACTTCCAGACTACAGTACTGGATGTTCATGTTACCACCTTCATGATAATGACACAAGGAATGACAAAATGTCTCTTATCCTTTATCTGACTGCTCTGCCTTCTTCCTCCTTGCTCCATCAATGCCCCTCCATATTCGACTATCCATGCATCTTCATCTATTCCATGCTTCCATTTGCCTTGGTTGTAGTAGCTGACTATTTCTGGGTCAAATTTCCAAAATCTAAAAGAGGTACTTTTGAGAGGAGAGTATGAACTTTCAGAATTTGAAACCAGAACATCAAATATGCTATTGATAAGGGCGGGGCAAACGTTTAAAGCCTGAAGATGGCCGTTTTCCGTGTATCATGTTTGCCTCAGTTGTTGCAGCTGACTATTTCTAGGTCGAATTTCAAAAATCTAAAAGAGGTACTTTTGAGAGGAGAGTATGAACTTTCAGAATTTGAAACCAGAACATCAAATATGCTATTGATAAGGGCGGGGCAAACGTTTAAAGTCTAAAGATGGCCGTCTTCCGTGTATCATGTTTGCCTCTGTTGTTGCAGCTGACTATTTCTAGGTCGAATTTCAAAAATCTAAAAGAGGTACTTTTGAGAGGAGAGTATGAACTTTCAGAATTTGAAACCAGAACATCAAATATGCTATTGATAAGGGCGGGGCAAACGTTTAAAGCCTGAAGATGGCCGTTTTCCGTGTATCATGTTTGCCTCTGTTGTTGCAGCTGACTATTTCTAGGTCGAATTTCAAAAATCTAAAAGAGGTACTTTTGAGAGGAGAGTATGAACTTTCAGAATTTGAAACCAGAACATCAAATATGCTATTGATAAGGTCGGGGCAAACGTTTAAAGCCTGAAGATGGCCGTTTTCCGTGTATCATGTTTGCCTCAGTTGTTGCAGCTGACTATTTCTAGGTCGAATTTCAAAAATCTAAAAGAGGTGCTTTTGAGAGGAGAGTATGAACTTTCAGAACTTGAAACCAGAACATCAAATATACTATTGATAAGGGCGGGGCAAACGTTTAAAGTCTAAAGATGGCCGTTTTCCGTGTATCATGTTTGCCTCAGTTGTTGCAGCTGACTATTTCTAGGTCGAATTTCAAAAATCTAAAAGAGGTACTTTTGAGAGGAGAGTATGAACTTTCAGAATTTGAAACCAGAACATCAAATATGCTATCGATAAGGGCGGGGCAAACGTTTAAAGTCTAAAGATGGCCGTTTTCCGTGTATCATGTTTGCCTCAGTTGTTGCAGCTGACTATTTCTAGGTCGAATTTCAAAAATCTAAAAGAGGTACTTTTGAGAGGAGAGTATGAACTTTCAGAATTTGAAACCAGAACATCAAATATGCTACTGATAAGGTCGGGGCAAACGTTTAAAGTCTAAAGATGGCCGTTTTCCGTGTATCATGTTTGCCTCATTTGTAGTAGCTGACTATTTCTGGGTCAAATTTCAAAAATCTAAAAGAGGTACTTTTTAGAGGAGAGTGAGACCTTTCACAATTTGAAACCAGAACATCAAATATGCTACTGATAAGGTCGGGGCAAACGTTTAAAGGTGCGCAAAATTTTAAATTTTTGGAACAAAATTTTGAAATTCTAAAATTGGTACTTTTTAGCATTTTTGTGGCCGAATTCATTCCCGTTGTCAGAATTGGAAAATTTCAACCTGACGAGCAGTGGCAAACGTTTAAACTTCTCAAATTTGTAGCTAACTTCAGGGCATGATTATGAATATTTACGGGTCAAATTTCAAAAATCTAAAAGAGGTACTTTTTAGAGGAGAGTAAGACCTTTCACAATTTGAAACCAGAACATCAAATATGCTACTGATAAGGTCGGGGCAAACGTTTAAAGGTGCGCAAAATTTTAAATTTTTGGAACAAAATTTTGAAATTCTAAAATTGGTACTTTTTAGCATTTTTGTGGCCGAATTCATTCCCGTTGTCAGAATTGGAAAATTTCAACCTGACGAGCAGTGGCAAACGTTTAAACTTCTCAAATTTGTAGCTAACTTCAGGGCATGATTATGAATATTTCCGGGTCAAATTTCAAAAATCTAAAAGAGGTACTTTTTAGAGGAGAGTAAGACCTTTCACAATTTGAAACCAGAACATCAAATATGCTACTGATAAGGTCGGGGCAAACGTTTAAAGGTGTGCGAAATTTTAAATTTTTGGATCAAAATTTCGAAATTCTAAAAATGGTACTTTTGAGATTTTTAGTAGCCGAATTCATTCCCGTTGTCAGAATTCAAAAATTTTAACCTGGCGAGCGGTGGCAAACGTTTAAAGTTTTCGATTTTGAATATGCGGCTAACTTCAGGGCAGTAAAAAATAGCTATTTCAATTATGGCACATGAAAGAAACAATAAATGTATTACTAACATTTCTGTAGATGCGTCCAGTACAATAATAAACCGCTGTGACTTTGCTTTGCTGTGTGTGGGACTTTGCAGCTTGTTTTAGTGATGTTCGTAACACGACTTGTTTCTACTTGTCATGTTTTTATGGCGAGGAGACCGAATACGAAGTTGATTTTGATTAAAGAGTGGAAACTTAAGGTTCTAACGCTGTTTCAGCTCCCAAAATTCATTTTTTATGAGTCAGAAACCTGGGAGATTGTGTGAAACCATCATACATTTTATGGTAACACTAGAAGTAGTATCAGCAGGTGAATCAAGACTAAATGGCGCTGTCGGTGATCAAAGATGATTTGTAAAAAATAGGAGCCCAGTTCGAGTTGTTGGGGGCCACAGTTGGTAGAAACTATCAAAAACAATAATTATTATTGCACACGATAGAAACAATAAATGAACAGCCAACATTTCTGTAGTTATGTCCAATACAATAATAAACCCATGTGACAAGCACTTTGCAGCGTTTTTGCGGCGTTAGCCTAGGTAAGCCAACTCATTTTTGCTTCCGAGTCTGCGAAGCAGCGGAAGCCTTGTGTTCACTTTCGTGAGCCAAAAAATTTTTGTCTTCAGAAATCAAAATTTCCACTTGCATTTTGCGTTTCAAAGCCTACTGAACAAATTTGGTTCCGTGTCTGTCGGTCTGTGAGTCTGTGAGTCTGTGAGTCTGTCCGCATTTCCTTGTTACAGCCATAACTTCCACGATTTCGAATTGATTGAGCTCAAATTTTGAGGGATGGTGCGGATAAGGCCCCTTGAGGTCCCATACAAATTTCAACATGATTGATCCAGCGGTACGCCCTGCGCATGCGCTAACGTTAAATTCAACAAACACGCATAACTTTCACAATTTTGATTCAATTTCGCTCAAATTTTCAAGGGTTGTTTGGACAAGGCCTAGTGAGTTCCAGTACGAATTTCAGCATGATCGGACCCTTGGTGCGCTCTGCGCATGCGCTGGCGTGAAATAGATTCAATTTCCTTGTTACAGCCGTAGTAACCAAAGATTTCACCCAATTTCAATGTAATTCTCAGGGATTAAGCGGGTAGGGCCCATTGAGGTCCCATATAAATTTCAACATGATAGAGCCAGCGGTTCGCCCTGCGCATGCGCTCTGTCTGTCTGTCTGTCCTTCTATGCACGGCCAAACGGCTCGACGGATATCGACCATATTTGGCACGAATATCCAGTAGGCTCCCAAGTTGTGCAACGTCGCATTTTCAATTCCCTGACCATAGCGGAACTATGGTCGACCATGGTCAACTCCTGAATGGCTTGACGGATATCGACCAAATTTGGCACGAATATCCAGTAGGCTCCCAAGTTGTGCAACGTCGCATTTTTAATTCCCTGACCATAGCGGAACTATGGTCGACCATGGTCAACTTCGTTAATTGAAATGGCAACCCCTATTTTTTATCGCGTATTCGTAATCTACGTGAAATTCTATCTACGATCGACCCTTCGGACTACCCCCGCGGTCGACCATAGCGCATCCATGGGCCCCTCCATGGTCGAATCCCGAATTGCTCAACGGATATCGACCAAATTTGGCACGAATATCCAGTAGGCTCCCAAGTTGTGCAACGTCGCATTTTTAATTCCCTGACCATAGCGGAACTATGGTCGACCATGGTCAACTCCTGAATGGCTTGACGGATATTGACCAAATTTGGCACGAGTATCCAGTAGGCTCCCAAGTTGTGCAACGTCGCATTTTTAATTCCCTGACCATAGCGGAACTATGGTCGACCATGGTCAACTTCGTTAATTGAAATGGTAACCCCTATTTTTTATCGCGTATTCGTAATCTACGTGAAATTCTATCTACGATCGACCCTTCGGACTACCCCCGCGGTCGACCTTAGCGCATCCATGGGCCCCTCCATGGTCGAATCCCGAATTGCTCAACGGATATCGACCAAATTTGGCACCAATATCCGGTAGCCTCCCAAGTTGAACGTAGGCGCATTTTTAATTCCCTGACCATAGCTGAAATATGGTCGACCATGGTCAACTCCTGAATGGCTTGACGGATTTTGATAAAATTGGGCACAAATACCCGGTAGGGTATGGGATTTTTCCGTCGTTTGTTGGTTCCACGATACTGCGTACAGCGAATCTCGGATAGCGAGCGAAGCGAGCGGTCAGGCTAGTTATGTATAATGGACGTAATGTATTATGGAAGTCATGTTATGTATAATATGTATATTTCATGTAATGTTATGTTATGTAATGTAATGTTATGTAATATGTATATTTAACGTTATGTAATGTAATGTAATGTAATGTAATGTAATGTTATGTTATTTTGCTTCCGAGTCTGTTCTATTTTATAATGGGTCACTCTGATTGTGACGAGGAAGCTCCTGTGCCATCACCTTGGCAGTGTATTTGCTGTGGTATCAAAGTTTCAAAACTTTGCTGTGGTGGTCCAGTTTGTCAAAACTGGACTAGATTTGTCGTTCCGCTGGACTCTTCAGTCGTAGTTTGCAATGCGATTCTGCGTGGTAGGTTGAAAAATAATTGATCAATTTGCACGGTTACACGGTTTTGAATATTCACGTTCCATTCGTTGATCCGACGTGTTGGCATTGTTTCTTTGACTTTCATTAGGGAAACCGGCACGCCGTGGACTATAACGTTTCATAGAATCAAAGCAAGTACGTTTTCTGTTAAATTGGTCTTCCTGTTTCGGGATGTATGAAGCGGAAAAGAATGATTCAATCTAGAATCAACTCGAACTAAGTTGGTTTTTGGCGACAAGAAGTTAAAGTCAGCTATTCATCATGTTTGTAATGCTTGTTGCTGTTATCCTGGCATATTTGATCTTCTCTTTCAGAAAGGTAAGAATTGTTCTCGGTTTCTGTTCCGGATTGGATTCTGGTAATTTCACTCTCTCAGTACCCACCCAGTATATATATGAATGATGATTCTTCATCTGTCTTGATCGGATGGAAGCTATCTACTTTAAATAACGTGGGTACGTGTCAAGATTGATGAGCTGGACCGTATGTAAGACACGCACACGCACATACACACAGGGGGCCGCTGACATTATTATTTATAACCCTGTCGGTGTTCCCAATTCTTATGATTTTGTATGACTCGCAAATTCCATTCTCGCCGTTTTCATGATTCTGAAGTCCTGAAAAGAAATTACTAATTAAGATGATAAATATTGTGGTAATTGGGATTATTAGATTTCTAAGCCTACCCAGATTCAAGTCATATAATTTTCCCACAAATTATACAGTATACATGAAGGTTTCAGCCTCATAAAATGATGATATTAATACACGTTACAATTCATTAATTTTTCCATTCCATTATTATTCACTAATCTCATTCAGATTTCGGATGTTCATGGATTTCCTCTCCGAGTAGGTGGTGGTCATCATTTCTGGCGGTTCATTCGTAGCCCAGTGATTCATTTCTGTGATCCCTCTTTTCCTGTTACATCATACTCGCACAACGGTATCTGACTCATTCCTATTGTGGAAAGGCGTTGGACATAGTTAATTTCATAATTTGTTCCATATTTTCCTTCTTGTCGTTCAGGAGCTTTGTATTTTAATTAAAAACATGAAGTTCGAGCGGAATAATGAATTCATGCTTGATATATTATCATCACGGAACATGTTCTTATTTTCTCTCGTTTATTTATACTTTTTTGGTTTATTATTTTCAATAATAAACCTTTGGAAAAGAAAGAAAAAAAAAATCTCCCCCTCCCTCCCTAATTTGATGGTTTCCGTTTCAAGGTGCGTGAAATCCGAAAATGCAATAAAAAAAATTCTGTCCGTACGCCGTACTTTGCACTTTTCTTAGTTACCATAAACCAAAATTGACGAAAATTCGGTTTATAGGTCCCATTTGGGGTCTAGTTGGTCTTCGAAGCTCGGCGTTACTGTCAGTCACTCCTAAGGGGTGAAAAATAGGGGTTGAAATCTCCGGACGCCGTTATCCCGATTTTTTTTTTAACTGTTTTAAATAGTTCTCGAACTTAGTAGTTTTTTAAGACCACCCGGAGCATTGTACGTCCAGCCGTTCGTTCACAGTAAGGCCCAGAAGTTTGCACCGACAGGCTTTTGGTTTATTATTTTCAATGATGAACGTTTGGAATCGAGCATGGAAAAAAAAAAAAAAAAAAAAAAAAATTAACCCCCTCCTCAAAATTTGATGGTTAAGGTTTCTCAAGGTATGCAGATTCCGAAAATGCAATAAAAAACTCTGGAAATTATTACACAAAGGTTTATTATTTACCTGTATAGATGCCCCTCTGCGTTGATCACTGTTTTCTGCGTAGGTACTATAATTTACCGTTGTGTAATAATTTGCCCATCAATATAATACTTCAACGATTGTTCAAGTCGTTGATACTATAAAGTAGCATGAAAAAAAAAAAAAAAATTAACCCCCTCCTCAAAATTTGATGGTTAAGGTTTCTCAAGGTATGCAGATTCCGAAAATGCAATAAAAAACGCTGGAAATTATTACACAAAGGTTTATTATTTACCTGTATAGATGCCCCTCTGCGTTGATCACTGTTTTCTGCGTAGGTACTATAATGAACCGTTGTGTAATAATTAATGTTGCGTAATAATTTACCGTTGTGTAATAATTTGCCCATCAATATAATACTTCAACGATTGTTCAAGTCGTTGATACTATAAAGTACTTTTAAAGTACTTTTTAGTACTTTAGTACTTTGTATCTACGTAGAAGGGGCATCTATGCAGGTAAATTATTACACAATGGTTTATTATTTGCCTTATGCTTCACGAATAACTACAAATAGTTAATGATTGAATTATTGAATCCCGCGAATTTTTCGGAAACTCAATTCCGGGGCCTGCTCCAGTACTCGATTTAGGGCTTTCCTGGGGGGAGCTCGAGGGTATTGACGCAGAAAACAGTGATCTACGCAGAAGGGGCATCTATACAGGTAAATAATAAACCTTTGTGTAATAATTTGCGCTTTTTTTTCTTGTTTTAACTATTAGCGCTAATACGAAATATTTCTGAATCTACGTCTTATATATTCTTATACGCTGTTCTTATTCGCTTATATATAACTGATGGTAGTTATAACTGATGGTTTGGCTGCTCTCCAACATCGGCCGGAGCAGAGCTGACTCGTCGAAACGCTATCGCCCTTTTATGCTCGGTCACAAGACATACTTATCTACGACTACGCAATAGGGTCAATTCATGGAGCGTGCTTAGTAAATTTCCCCATATCTAGCCTAATTAAAAACGTTTCGAGTCATGCAGCATGGATATAAGAGCGAATTTTCAAAGAAATGTTAGTGGTGTTGTGTAAAAAGGTAATAATATAGCGAGAAACCCACAACCCAATTTTTGTGCAGTTGCAAATTTTTTTCATGATTCTAGCCATTTTTACCGATTTTTCACCCAGTCAAATTTGAACCTCACTTTTTTGAGAAAAATATTTTTTGTATCATCGAAATCTCTTTCTGTCGTGAATCACCATCCCGCACAACGTCAGGTGAACTGATATTGATTTTAGCCATTAATACAAGTTTTTGACCGTCAAAAATTCGCATTTGACCCCTGCACTGTATGAAACACAATTAAAATAGTATTTTCCGTCTTTACTCACCCTTCTATTCCACTCTCAGTGATTTTACATCAAATTTTTTGCGGTTTTAGCCGTTTTTACCGATTTTTTACCCATTAAATACTCAAATTTTGCCCCCTTAAAGTTTTTGAAAATGGCTAATGTTGACCTCGTCCTTTTGTACGGCAATACGAACATTTTGGCGAAATTTGGAATTTTTATCATGTACTAAAGGTTGTGACAGTGGGGGGTGGACCCTCGAGATTCCCCTTCCTAGACCAGCGAGATTATGACCGGTTAAGAAGGGATATCGATTAGGCTTCCGCTCACCGATCCCGTCTCTACCGTACCAAAAAACGACTCAAGAACAGCCGCACTGTTATACTTCTCCCCACATGACAGAGGGAAAAGGGGGAATGAAAAGTAGTACGAATTTCTGGTTCAGGAAACGACATTTGAACAACTTCAAGGTGACTAACCTCCATCGTAATGTACTACCTCATTAATATTTTGCTGGTGGAGAACAAAGCTCCTACATACGAGTATTGGCGGATAACGTTGTCAGAGGTTGTTGTCCAGTGAATTGTGCTCGTCTGGGCAACCTCTTGGTGATCGACCTCCGTCGTTAGGATGGAACAATTATTGGTACTTGCAGTTGGAACACTGCATCACACGCCTTCTAATGAGCTCAGTATATTTTAATTATACTGGCACTCTAAATGGGGCAAGGGGGTGGGGAAGCCAATAGATGTACGGATTATCAAAGGGACAGGTTGTTACTAAAGAAATCCTTCTGGGAAACCTTTGGGCTTATCCTTCTGGTAAGCCCACAAAAAGTGGATGGAGTACGGTGAAGTGCTCAGCGCATACTACCGAACCATGCTCTGCTACCATGTGGCAGGTGGTGACAGTGGGGGGTGGATCCTCGAGAGTCCTCCTCCTAGACCAGCAGGATTGTCACCGGTTAAGAAGGGACATATCGTAGGCTTCCGGTCACCGATCCCGTCACCACCGGACCAAAAAACGACTCCAGAACAGCCGCACTGTTACAAGGTCAGATATCATCTGGAGTGACAAATAAATAAATAAATAAATATATAAATACATAAATTTATATATTATACATAAAATGTATAATATATAACTTTTGTTAAAATCGGGATGAATTCAGGATGCTATGAAACGGGACCCATTGCAATAGCTTCATTTTCTTTTAAAATTCGCTAGAACGCTGCAAATTATTGCACAACTGTTCATCGTTTTGTTGTGTAGATACCCCTTCTGCATAAATAACCGAATTCCTATTAGCCTAAGACCCTGAAAAATGCCACCAAACGCAGTATAGATGAGCAAGTAGGAAGTATTAGATGGTGGTCCTTTCTAACGTTCGTCAGTTACAGTGATATAAATATGCACCATCCCCATATCCTGTAACGCGCCGTTTAGGTCCCACGGACCCCGGCCATTCATGAAATTCTGGTGGTCGCTGAACCCTCGGCATCATATATTGCATATTCCCAAATGTTCATTAACCCATGCGTGATTATAATCAGCTGTTCCCAAACAGTGGTGTCTGGACTGGAGTTATTATGCATACCGTATGATTCAGTCATTTTGAAGCTTTTCGGTTGACTTCGGGGCCTGTGAACGGTGCTCCGGCAATCGATTTAAAAATGTGTGTCCTATTGGCAATTTGTGAGCGACGGCGTTTAAAAAATTTCAACTCCTATTGTTTTTTACTTACCCCTTAGAGATGGCTGAGAGTAACGCTGACCTTTGCGGACCAACTGGACTCCAAATGGGACCTACAAACCAAATGCCATTAATTTTGGTTTATGGTAACTGAGGAAAGTGGCGCATACGGCTGACGTACAAACATTTTTTATTCAATTTTCGGACTGCGCACCTTGGAACGCAAACCATCAAATTTTGAGGGGGATTTAAAGATAGTTTTTCATGCTTGATTCCAAAGGTGACTTTGCTTTTATAGATGATAGATAGATGGTGAAATAGTAGTGGTCGTTGTTTCCTCCGAACAATAGGCATAACGTGATGGGAATCAGAAACGTCACCCGTCAGCTGACAAAACGTTGTTATTGTCTGCTCTGCGATCAATTTGCATTGAACTTTTCATTCGCCTGTTATATTGAATTGTTACATAATTGTGTTATATCAGTTCTTCTTTCAAATATACTCACGGAGGTATTTGTATTGCTCGTGGTTCATAGATACCTACGCCGTCAAAACTACTTAATTTAGTACCAGTGTGAAATTAGCCATAGAAATCCCAGCCATAGATTCGGGGCGCAAAGCATGCAAAACGCAACACACCGAAGCAAGGCGTCGGTATCCGGGCCGACCCCGTTTTATTAAGACGATACAAAGTCGTTATGGCTGATTGGTTCTATCACATTCCCACTCACCAAATTCACATGGGGTACTCGATATATATTACTGTGACTACATCCGGAGTTTGGTGCCGATAGCTCGATATAGTTTTCAGGAAATATTCAATATATCTCCGAAATTTCACGAAATCGACCTTTTTGTACAATAAGTCCTTATGGCTGATTGGTTCTATCAAATTCCCACTCACCAAATTCACATGGGGTACTCGCTATATATTACTGAGACTTCGTCCAGAGTTTCGTGCCGATAGCTCGATATGGTTTTCAGGAAATAACGAAAATATCTTCAAAATTTATCGAAATCGACATTTTTGTACACTACGTCCCTATGGCTGAATGGTTCTATCACATTCCCACTCACCAAATTCACATGGGGTACTCGATATATATTACTGTGACTTCATCCAGAGTTTGGTGCCGATAGCTCGATATAGTTTTCAGGAAATACCGAATATATCTCCAAAATTTCACGAAATCGACATTTTTGCACACTAAGTCCATATGGCTGATTGGTTCCATCAAAGTCCCACTCACCAAATTCACATGGGGTACTCGATATATATTACTGTGACTTCATCCAGAGTTTGGTGCCGATGGCTCGATGTAGTTTTCAGGAAATATCGAATATATCTCAAAAATTTCACGAAATCGACATTTTTGTACACTAAGTCCCTATGGCTGATTGGTTCCATCAAAGTCCCACTCACCAAATTCACATGGGGTACTCGATATATATTTCTGTGACTTCATCCAGAGTTTGGTGCCGATAGCTCGATATAGTTTTCAGGAAATATCGAATATATCTCCAAAATTTCACGAAATCGACATTTTTGTACACTAAGTCCCTATGGCTGATTGGTTCCATCAAAGTCCCACTCACCAAATTCACATGGGGTACTCGATATATATTTCTGTGACTTCATCCAGAGTTTGGTGCCGATGGCTCGATATAGTTTTCAGGAAATATCGAATATATCTCCAAAATTTCACGAAATCGACATTTTTGTACACTAAGTCCCTATGGCTGATTGGTTCCATCAAAGTCCCACTCACCAAATTCAAATGGGGTACTCGATATATATTTCTGTGACTTCATCCAGAGTTTCGTGCCGATAGCTCGATATAGTTTTCAGGAAATATCGAATATATCTCAAAAATTTCACGAAGTCGACATTTTTGTACACTAAGTCCCTATGGCTGATTGGTTCCATCAAAGTCCCACTCACCAAATTCACATGGGGTACTCGATATATATTACTGTGACTTCATCCAGAGTTTCGTGCCGATAGCTCGATATTGTTTTCAGGAAATATCGAATATATCTCAAAAATTTCACGAAATCGACATTTTTGTACACTAAGTCCCTATGGCTGATTGGTTCCATCAAAGTCCCACTCACCAAATTCACATGGGGTACTCGATATATATTACTGTGACTTCATCCAGAGTTTCGTGCCGATAGCTCGATATTGTTTTCAGGAAATATCGAATATATCTCAAAAATTTCACGAAATCGACATTTTTGTACACTAAGTCCCTATGGCTGATTGGTTCCATCAAAGTCCCACTCACCAAATTCACATGGGGTACTCGATATATATTACTGTGACTTCATCCAGAGTTTGGTGCCGATGGCTCGATATAGTTTTCAGGAAATATCGAATATATCTCCAAAATTTCACGAAATCGACATTTTTGTACACTAAGTCCCTATGGCTGATTGGTTCCATCAAAGTCCCACTCACCAAATTCACATGGGGTACTCGATATATATTTCTGTGACTTCATCCAGAGTTTCGTGCCGATAGCTCGATATAGTTTTCAGGAAATATCGAATATATCTCAAAAATTTCACGAAATCGACATTTTTGTACACTACGTCCCTATGGCTGATTGGTTCCATCAAAGTCCCACTCACCAAATTCACATGGGGTAGCCAATTAGCCATAAGGACTTAGCGTACAAAAATGTCGATTTCGTGAAATTTTGGAGATATATTCGATATTTCCTGTAAACTATATCGTGCTATCGGCACCAAACTCCGGATGTAGTCACAGTAATATATATCGAGTACCCCATGTGAATTTGGTGAGTGGGAATGTCAGAACCAATCAGCCATAAGGACTTCGTATGTAAAAATGTCAGTTTCGTGGTATTCTGGGGACATATGTGACATTTGCTCAAAACTATATCGAGCTATCGGCACAAAACTCCGGATGTAGTCATAGTAATATATACTTAGTACCCCACATGAATTTCCCGAGTGGGAAAGTGATAGAACCAATCAGCCATAAGGACTTATTGTACAAAAATGTCAATTTCGTGGAATTTTGGAGATATATTCGATATTTCCTGAAAACTATATCGAGCTATCGGCACCAAACTCCGGATGTAGTCACAGTATTATATGGCGAGTACCCCCTGTGAATTTGGTGAGTGGGAATGTGATAGACCCAATAATCCATAGGGACTTAGTGTACAAAAATGTCGATTTCGTGAGATTTTGGTAATATATTCGATATTTCCAAAAAACTATATTGAGCTATCGGCACCAAACTCCGGATGAAGTCACAGTAATATATAGCGAGTACCCCATATGAATTTGGTGAGTGGGAATGTGATAGACCCAATCAGCCATAGGGACTTAGTGTACAAAAATGTCGATTTCTTGAAATTTTGGAGATATATTCGATATTTCCTGAAAACTATATCGAGCTATCGGCACCAAACTCCGGATGTAGTCACAGTAATGTATATCGAGTACCCCATATGAATTTGGTGAGTGGGAATGTGATAGAACCAATCTGCCATAAGGTCTTCGTATGTAAAAATGTCAATTTCGTGGTATTCTGGGGACATATTTGACATTTGCTCAAAACTATATCGAGCTATCGGCACCAAACTCCGGGTGTAGTCAGTAATATATACTTAGTACCCCATATGAATTTCCCGAGTGAGAAAGTGATAGAACCAATCAGCCATAAGGACTTATTGTACAAAAATGTCAATTTCGTGAAATTTTGGATATATGCTATATTTCCTGAAAACTATATCGAGCTATCGGCACCAAACTCCGGATGTAGTCACAGTAATATATATCGAGTACCCCGTATGAATTTGGTGAGTGGGAATGTCATAGAACCAATCACTCTTAAGGACCTAGTATGTAAACATGTCAATTTCGTGGGATTCTGGGGATACATTTGATATTTGCTCAAAACGATAGACGAAATATACCGTCATTCAAGGAGACTCACTACTCTTAGGTGCCAGTTAGTCATGTTGGTAAATAATATTTGCTCGTCTGGTCGTAGAATGCAATATTAATGCTGATTCAAATAACGCGGTCGGCCCGGATACCGACGCCTTGCTTCGGTGTGTTGCGTATTGCATGCTTTGCGCCCCGAATCTATGGCTGGGATTTCTATGGCTAATTTCACACTGGTTAATTTAGTCACCAGTTTAACGCTTGGGGAACTACAGCTACAAGAAGGGTGAAGGAGGTACGTCAACGTCAGTAAAATAGGTTTGCTGGTTTTCCTTTCGAAAAAAGAAGAAAAAATATTGTCCGACGCAGAAAGAAGAAGGGAAACATAGTAACCTGAGACAATTCTGAATAATCGCCATGGTTACATATTTGTAGTTACAACACAGTTATATAATACTAGCTGGATTACCCGTGCGTTGCACGGTGAAAAGGAAATATATTGGTCTCAATGGTCACTCAGCTGATCAGGGCGGGAAATTCATGTAGCCTATAGCCCTATTGGCTACATGAATTTCCCGCCCTGATCAGCTGAGTGACCATTGAGACCAATATATTTCCTTTTCACCGTGCAACGCACGGGTAATCCAGCTAGTATTATATAACTGTGTTGTAACTACAAATATGTAACCATGGCGATTATTCAGAATTGTCTCAGGTTTATGTTTCCCTTCTTCTTTCTGCGTTCGACACACTCAGTTCTGAACTGTGCCGCTGCTTGAAGAGCACGCCGGGAAAAACCGCATTTGGCCATCCACTCAAGAAATACATAAATACAAACGAGTTTTATAGAGATAAGATTTCATGCGTAATTGACCGCCTATCCTGGGGCCCGTTCCTAAAGACTTTCACTCTTCTCTCTGGACTCTTCAAATCCACACTCTGCATTTTGGGAGCGAATTTCCGTTCCTAAAGAACGCTCTTGATTTGAAGAGGAAGACTGAAATGCAAAGTGTAGAATTGCAGAGTTTTGCCCTGTTTTGAACAGTTTCGTTCCTAAAGGTTATCTTTCGCGAAGTGCAAAGTTAAGAGCCTGCGTTTCAAATGAGGAGTTTACATTATTGCCGAGTCCCAACTGACTGCCGATACTTTTCATCAGAGGATGATGATGAGGATATTGAACGTGCTCGTCACTTCGCCGCCCGCGTTCTTAAAGATGAACCAAAGGCAATCTTAGCTCCACATTTGTTTTCTACAATACATCTCTGTGGTATTGAACTACTTATTTCGGGAAAATCTAATAGACCTGGCCTTACCACTTTTGATGGACGGAAGACTTGATGAAATCCGAAGAAAACGATCGTAAACAACAACGATAAACTGTAACACGTATTGAAGGTTACACCACAAAACGAAGATTACTCTTCAGAACACTCTTAGTTTCGTGTAGAACTGCAGAGTGGGAGCGCGAAGTCTTTAGGAACAGAAAGTTCTCCTACTTTTCATACGCAAAGTACAAATGAAGAGACTTGCAAAGTGAAAACTTGAAGAGACTTTGAAAATGGGCCCCTAGTCTGTCCCAAGTATGGAGGGCCATTAGGAAGGTGTAAAGCATAAGGGTTGATGTTTTCAAAAACGCCATTATTTTATCTCAAAAACCTTCTTTTTTGGAATCTAGTTAGGGACATCCCCCCCCCCCCCCCCAATCTATAATCAGAAAATAGAATTTAAAAAATTCTGTCCGTACGCCCTACTTCGCACTTTCCTTAGTTACCATGAACCAAAATTAATGAAATTTGGTATGTGGGTCCCATGTGGGGTTTAACTGGTCCGCGAAGCTTGGCGTTACTTGAGTCACATCTATAGGGTTGACATTTTCAAACGCCCTAGCTCGAAAACTTTATGTAGAAGGGTAGGTAGGTATGGGTTTTATGACATTTTTAAATTGATTCCAAACTTAGAACTTATAGAGACCACCCGGAGCATTTACGTCCCGCCGCTTGTTCTTACTATGACCTCGAAATTTGAACCCAAATTCGTCGTCAACATGATTGTGAATCATACGGTATACAGTCACCCCAGATATCATTGCTAGGGAACAGCTGATTATATTCACGCATGGCTTTATGAAATCGAGTTTGTTGTTCCGTGATATTATTTCGTTTGGAGGAAGATTATGGTTATGTTGGATTTTGTGAAAATACTGATAGGCAACTTTTCTTACTTTTTTAGGACGTCCCTCAGTAGTAAGAGACGTCCTTATGTATTTGACTGGTTGCTGATTGGTACAAGTTTGTTGTTCTCGGCCAAACGAGTCATCCAAATTATAGGTGAAGATTTCGAAACACAACTTAGGTTCAGCGGCCATTAGAGTTTGACAATGACCAGGTGAGGAGTTGGTAGGCCATATTGCACGTTACTTCAAATGGATGCCTTGGAAAAATTTAGATTTATTTAACTTAATTGCCGAATGTTGGAGAGCCTACTCGACTCTGGTGGAAATTTTGTCGTGCCTGTGTGTGTGCGCGCGTGCGTGGGTACCTATGTAGATGGTATACACCGCAAAATCTTCCTCTAGACCAGCGGTTCCCAACCTTTTCAGCTTGGGGGCCCAGTTATATATTGTTTTTAAATTTCGAGGCCCACCTCGAATACATACATATATATATATTCTTCTAAATATAAATATGAATTGTTTTAGATAGGTTTTTTAGGGGGTTTTGTTACCCAATATGTTTTAATTAAATAAAACATATTGGGTAACAAAAGAAAACAAAAATACTTTTTACTGAAGAATCTTTATTTACAAGTACATTATCAAGGCTGTGTACATTATCAATGGGATTTCTGACATTGTTTGTCCTGTACTAATTTATCAATATCGGGAACGAAACTCGACAATTTCAACCTTAAGTCACTCTCCACATTTAGCTTATTCCTATACTTGTTTTTCAAATACGCTAAAGTAGAAAAGGCTCTTTCACATAAATAAGTCGTTGAAAATCCCATCAGTTGTCTTAGTGCTAATTTGCTGATTGCGGGATAGTCATTCCGCACATTCTAATAAATTAATATTTTAACAAATTAATATTTTATCGCGACGACCTATTTGTCAATACCGCACTAAATACTAAATTTCCACAAATTTAATATAATTTTGAGTTTCATCACGGCCCAGTAGCAAGCAGCCCGCGGCCCACAAGTGGGCCGGGGCCCACCGGTTGGGAACCGCTGCTCTAGACAACTATAGTCATTTATTTTCGAGTATTGCGTACAGAATTGCGTAGAATAGTGGCTTTTCCCTTGTGTGGATAGTTTTTAAAGTATATTATGGTATGTTGGGTGGTGTGTTTGCTGTTCAAAAGATGTTATGGTTACTATATATAGGTTTCTGGCTGTTCATAGACATGCTGTCGATCTCCTTTGACACCATTCATTTACTGGGTAACTCGTTTGTAGGGCCGCGGTGGTTTCTGCGCGTTGGTCCTCAATAAATTTCCGGCCACAGCGTTTACCAACTACCTATCCACTGAAATGGGATGAAACGCCCTTTTCGCCGATGCCGGCCCCCACTCCGCTATCTCGCTTCACCTATTGTTCGTAAAATGGTTTTGTTAAGCATATCTATTTTCCATGATGCCCGTTTCTGCAGTTGTGCTTTATCTATACAGCTGCCACGTTCGTGGAGTACTGTACAATACCTCCCTGTTTTAGATAATGTTTCGTAACATCAGTGCAACTTTTACCTTACTATAAGTAATTCCTAATGCTTAGTTGGGCCGAAGACTTCCACAATTATCCATGTACGATTCAGTATTGTGGACCTTATCTTCAAAGCTCCGCAAGTCATTACTCGCATAATTTTACATAGCTCATAGGAATTCTATATTATGTAACAACAAATAGGAACGGATTGCCGCGTTAAGGTAGAAACGGAGAAGAAAAGAAAATCAATAATATAAAACCTCCTTAATTTCATAAGCACTTCAACACAAACCATACATAATACATGAAATCAATATTTAATCAATAACGAAAACTAACCTTAAATAAACTAACCACTACTAACTTCTTACTTAACACTACTTTCTACTTAAGACTACTTACGTAAAACGTGAAAGTAATGTTAACATGAATCTTGTCTAGCAACTAAGTGTATAATAAGGTGCAACTATGCTTATTTGTGGTACAACGCCTTCTGGAAACTTTGAAGTTTGAAAAATTAATTCTCAGGCTTAACAATAAAAGGTCAGAGAATAGACTAGAGAGTAAACTAGGTCTTGGTGCCTAAATGACAGGGGTATAAATAACATGCTGGAGACGTGCCATGAAAAAGCAATTTAGTCATCTACCATCATTACATTGGTTATCGACAGTATGAGTTCATGTTTACAAAATGCAACGGGAGCCAATGTGACACTTGTTGGAAAAACATGTCTCTTCCAAAATGAAAATTTTCACTCTTGGTTTGCGTTTCAGACCTGAACAAGTTTTGTTCCGTTTCTGACTGCCTGTCTTGGTCCCTAAACCTACCAAGCGCGTGACTATGCGAAAGTATGGTCGTAAGTACTTAATGAACTGAGATTTGGGAGGATAGATGTGTGGTTTGGGCCTGATGGTCTCACTTATCAATTTCATCAGGATCGAACTGTAACCTTCGTCCAAAGCAGGCGCAAAACCCCTGCCACACCCATAATTGTGGTAGTAACGGTGTGGCATATGGATAAAACTGGATAATAAAATTCTACAGATTCATTAGGTAGGTAGGTGGGTGCTTACGAAAGTGTTGGTATTATAAATTGATAATACTAACTTTATACGGACGGAACTTATAAGTTTTATTTTTCTTAGTAAGGTTTGGTTTTAGAAAGGTTTGTTCTACACGGGTGGAGTTAAAGTTATAAACATGCCACCACTTGTTGTTGACTGGTCATAATTATTTTTGTAGGCAAGTAGGTATTCGAATGATCGTATTCATGGAAGCCGATAAAACCGAGATCGTTGAATTATTATTAGATTCCCGTCTACTTCATTTCTCAGGCGTTAGATTCCCGTCTACTTCGTTTCAGCGTTGAACTTTCCTGTTGACAGCTAAAAATATCTTTAAAACATGAAAAAGCCTTGCTGGGTTTTCTGTTTGCTGGAAGTTTTCTGTCTGCTGTTCATTGCCTAAGTGCACCTTTACACGGAATTTTAGGTGAGGGAGTTCTAATATATTTGAAGCTTGTAATAGGTATAGTAATGCAATTTTATATAAAACTTCTATTTTGGGAATCCTCGTTGCTGGGATACCTGTTAACCTTTTTCGATGTGAAATTTCGTTGGAAAAGTTTGCCCAGTGCTTTCTTACGTGATAAAAGGATAAAAATGTTTGGGCATGCGCTGACCCCCATGTGCTGATTGACTTCTATACGATAAATTTATTAAATTCATAGAAGAAATTCGGGATTGAAGACTGCGAGTGTTCGAGTTGGCGATTGAGCAGACGCTGTCATTGTTCCCATTGCATTGAAGTCCGTTGGGTCTCATTTTTCATTATACCTGAAATGTCATATTTCATTTATTTCTTTTCTTAGCCTGACGAAAGACTCCGATATCGATGAAGCCCCCATGGAGCTGTTGTGGTTGGATCGTCGGGGCTACCACTTGATTGGATTGTCGGGGGTCACCAGAGTGGTGTACGACTGGTAAGCCTGGGATAGGTGAAGGTGTGATGGAGCGTGAGGTATCGGGTGACGTGCTCGGAAGGTTACCACCACACCGGTTATACCCCAAAGGCTTACCAGGCAGGTTACACTACTCAACGAGATCTTTCGGAAAGGGAGTTGCTCGGAAGGTTCCACCACACCGGTTATACCACAAGGGCCTCATCAAGGCAGGTTCCACCACTCACGAGGTCTTTTCGAGAGGGGGAGGGAGAGATAAGTCATCGATTTAGAGGTGCGCGTAGAATGAAGAAATATGGTCGGGAGTACCGGTTATATAGGGCTTGTTCCTCCCCGGCCCCCCATGGTCGGTAGAGACTGGTGGGGAGAGCTGGCGGTTGGACGCCTCCCGTCTCTCGTAGACCCCTTCCTTCCACTTGGTTTATTGAGTATAAAATGTTACAGAATAAGTGTGGTATAGGTGGACCACGACAGAAACAATCCTCACATACCCTCTGTGATGAATTTAGAATTTTCATCACGGCGGTGTGGAAGGAAGGTGAGTGAGTGAATTTAGGTAAAGAAGGAAAAGTCGCAGGCGGCTGTAGTCAACCGAACATCTACGACTTTTGGAGGAGAGAGAGGTGGATGAGGGAATTTCACCTAGGCGGCTGTAGTCAACCGTTCATCTAGGTGAAGGAGAGGAAAGGAGAGGTCCCTTGTCTAGGCGGCTGTATTCAACCGATCATCTAGACAAGGAGGAGGAGAGAGGAGGTGAAATTCCCAGGCGGCTGTAGTCAACCGATCATCTGGGAGGTAAGGTAAGAGAGAGAAGAGAGAGCTGGTTAGAGGAAGTGTCGAATGAAGCTTGAGCGCCAGGATCCGGGGTTTTATAGTACTTGGGGGCCTCTCCCTCCAGCTCCTTGCAGGGAGCTGGTAGTGGGGCCCCAGGTTGAGTAACCCTGGGTTCTGTCGCCTGTCCCCACTCATATCTTTATTTACGGAGCTTTAGTTTGGCGTTTGAATGTTGGTGAGAACTTAATAATATAGGAGTGTTCCCGGGAGGGACTCACGACAGAGGTCCCCCCAGTTTGAACCAATATTTGTGGAGCTGAAGGCGCAAGGTGACAGGAGCTGAGGGCTACGGCAAACAAAAGGTGGAGCTGAAGGCGCAAGGTGACAGGAGCTGAGGGCTACGGCAAACAAAGGTGGTGCTGAAGGCGCAAGGTGACAGGGGCTGAAGGCCGATGCAAACAGGCGGTTGGGCTGAAGGCCAGTCTTAAAGCTAGGAGGCTTAAGTGTATGTAAGTAGATGGGAAGTATAGCATATATAAGGTAAGTACATGGGAAGGAATGGTAAACATAGAGTAAGTAGATGGTAAGTAGAGTACAAGACAGATTAAGTACATAAGGCATAAATATTGGGTGATGATGAGTCAACAGATATAAACATTTCGCATTTATAAATGTGATCAATGTGTGTTTTAGTATTTACAATGATGAGGATGGAGTATGTACAAAGGATGAATGAGTATTTACAGTTGATGGATGAGTATTTACAGATGATGGGTGAGTATGTACAAGGGATGAAGGAGAATTTACAGAGGATAAAGGGGTAAGTACAAAAGTTGGGAGGTGTGCGAAAATTTGGTCAATACGTGGGAGGCGGTTGGGAGGTTCCGCCGTTTCCTGGGTGTGGATAGTATGTGGCGAGTGGTTGTGTGTGTGTGTGTGTGAGTGTAGTGTGTTGGGGGCAGTCGCCGGCGGTCGACGTGGTGAGGCGGCCACGGGGGGGCCTCGAGTTTCGGTACAGTGCGAGTGGGTTGATGAGACACCAGCACTGTCCCGGAATCTCAAGGCCCCGCCATGATTGCTCATAGCGGGGCGGGGGACTTGGCCGCCGGGACGAGGGGGGTGTGGGGACGCTCCCTCCGTCCGTTCCGCCGCCCGGGCCGTTTCGTCCCGGCGGGAACTATTGGGGATATCCCCGACGATGGAGGGGAGGGAGGGGGGTCGAAGATGGAAAATTGCGGGGGGATTAAAACGGGGGGCTTTAAAATTGTTGGTTGAGAGGGGGGTGGTGGTTTTTTGGATGGTATGGGGGGGTTTGGAATTTGAACGGGTACGGGAGGTGGTTTGTCGAAATTGACGGGGGGGTTTGTAATTTGAACGGGGGGTGGGGGAGGCATGAGTTCCGCAAGGCGGAACTCGTGAAGGATGGAGTCCATCAGGGGGTCTGTGGGGGTGTAGGGAGGGTGTACCCCCGTGGTTTGTGCTACGCGAAATTCGCGTAGAATTCGCCACTGGGGGTACTTCCATCGTCGGGGCCGGGGAGGTAACCCGGAGATCCGTGGCGGAGGAAAAAGAAGCGGTGTGGTAGGCCCGGGCGAAGGGGGTAGGGGGGAAAGTGGGTCCGGGACAAAAACGTCCCGGAGAATCGCCGCCATTTCCGGATCCGAGTCGAAATCCGGAAACGACGGAGGTGACGGGTGCTGCGGGAAGAGGTGATGTTTCATCGCGAACGGACGGCGGGAGACTGATAGTGTTTGGTGTTGGGGTTAGCACAGGTGCGGGTTTGCACCTGGCTAACGGGACTGTATGAGGTTTGCCGTCAATTAACAGGGTTGCGGTGGTATGTGTTGTGCGGATGACTTGAAAGGGCCCGGCGTAAAGTGGTTGGAAAGTTTTATGGATGCCGGGCTCTTTCAGGTACATGTGTGTGGTGGTGAAAAATCGTTTGGGATAAGTGGTGTCGTTTGTCGGTGTTGTTGAGTGTAGCGGTTCCCTGTTAATTGACGGTGTGTGGTGTGGAGTGAAAATGTCGGCCGGTAAACGTAGTGGGTCTTTAAAGGCGTTTTGTGCGGGGCTAGTTTGGTCTGAAGGACGGGCGGATGTTCGAAGGCTGAGTAAAATGTAGGGGAGAGATTTTGTCCAGGAGGGGGAATTTGCTGATGTAGAAATGGCTTGCTTCAGGACCGAGTGCCACCGCTCTATTTTCCCGTTGGATTGGGGATGGTAAGGGGTAGTGTGGATTTTTTGGATCCCGAGGGAGCGTAGTAATTCGGAGAAGTGGGCCGATTCGAACTGCCTCCCTTGATCGACCGTGACTGTCCGCGGACAACCGTAACGGCTAACCCATTGAGAGAGGAAAGCCGTTGCGACGGCGTCCGCGGTGATGTGGGAGAGGGGGATGCACTCTACCCAGTTGGTGGCACGATCGATCATCGTGAGGCAGTATTTCTTCCCCTCGGACGGGGGAAGGGGGCCCACTAAATCCAAATGTACATGCTCCCACGGGAGGGAGTCGGGGATTGGTTGAGGAGGGACATGCGGGTGGGCCGAGACTTTGAAACGCTGGCACTTCTGGCACCCCAGAACCCAGTTACGAATATCTGTATTCATATGGGGCCAGAAGTACCGCGTCTTGATGAGGTCCCGGCTCGCCCGAATGCCAGGATGGTGAAGGGAATGGTAGTGGAGGAACAACTGTCTCCTCAACCCTGGTGGGACGTAAGGGCGCGGTGAATCGGCCGTCACGTCGCACCAGAGGTCGAGGGGAGGCAGCTGTTCCAACTTGGATGCGGAAATGAGGTTGGAGAGGGCGGGGTCAGAGGTTGGATCTTGTTTGGATTTGAGGGATTGTGGGGAAGGGAATGGCAGCAGCTCCGCCACCGGCGCGGGGGTAGGGGTGGGTCGGGAGAGCGCGTCCGCCACGCAGTTGTCGGCCCCCGGCAAATATCGGATATCGGACGTGAACTGTCCGATAAACTCGAGTTGCCGGAGGCGACGCGGGGAGGCGGACTTGCGGTTCTGAAGGAGGGCGTGGGTCAGGGGCTTGTGATCTGTAATGACAGAGAACTGCCTGCCCTCCACGAAGTCACGAAAGTGCTTGATGGCTTCGTGGATGGCGAGGAGTTCTCTGTCGAAGGTAGAGTAATTTTTTTGGGTGGGGGATAAAGTTTTCGAAAAGAAGCCAATGGGTTGGGGGGTGGCGCCGGTGTGCTGTTGGAGCACTGCCCCGATGGCCCAATCGGACGCATCGGTAGTGATGGAAAGGGGAGCGTGAGGGTCGGGGTGGGCTAATAGAGCGGCGTCTACTAGGTCCTGTTTGCAAATTTTGAAGGAGGCGGAAAGTTGGGGGGTCCAGGTGATGGGGCGGTTATCATTTTTTTTGGAGGGTTGGGGAATGGCGTGTATGAGTGGTTGTTGATGTTGTGCGGCGTGTTTTATGTGTCTACGGTAAAAATTTAGCATACCCAGGAAGCGGCGGAGCTCCGTGACCGTGCGGGGTTGCGGGAAGTCAATGATTGCGTGGACCTTGTCCGGGAGGGGCGTGATGCCGTCAGAGGATACTTGGTGGCCGAGGCAGCGGACGGAGGGTTGGCCGAGGACACATTTGTCCGTGTTGACGAGGAGGCCTTCGGTAGAAAAGATGTCTAGTACTTGCTGTAGGTGGGCGAGGTGTTCTTCCGGTGTCTTGGAGGCTATCAGGATATCGTCGAGGAAGCAAAATACGAACGGTAGGCCTCGCAGGATACTGTCCATATACCGCTGCCATGTTTGCGCCGCGTTCCTTAACCCGAAGCCCATTTTCACATATTCAAACAAACCGAACGGGGTAATTATTGCGGTTTTTGGGACGTCGGGAGGGTGGATGTTAATGTGATGGAACGCTCGTGAAATGTCAAGGGTGGAAAAGACGGTGGCGCCATGGAGATGTGACGAAAAGTCTCGCAGGTGGGGGACATTATAGAGGTCCGGTGTGGTTTTGGAGTTAAGCCGCCGGTAGTCCCCGCAGGGGCGGATATCCCCATTGGGCTTCTGCACGATGTGGAGCGGAGAAGCCCAAGGGGATTTTGAGGGGCGGACGATACCGTCGGCAATGAGTTTGTCGAAGTGTTGGCGGGTTTTTGACAACTGAAGGGGGTGTAGGCGGCGGGCTTTTGCGGTGATGGGTGGTCCTGTGGTCTCTATATGGTGCTGGACAGTGGAGATGTGGGCAGAGGGGCGGCGCTGGGGGCGGTAGTTGAGGAGGAGGCGTTCAAACTGTGTGGGGGGGTGGTTGATTGCGTGGATAAATCCAGGGATGGGTTTGTTGGTCTGGGGGTCGATCAGGCGCGCATTGCGGACGTCGACCTGGAGGCCGAAGTAGGCGAGGAAATCGGCCCCCAGGATCGCCTTCTCCACGTCCGCCACGGTGAAGTCCCACTCGTACGCGAGACCGCTCATGTAAATCGATGAGCGGTATGTCCCGTACGAGGGGATGGTGGTACCGTTGGCGGCGTAGAGAAGCTGCCGGTTGCAGCGCGCCTGACGCCGGAGGATATTGTTGGGAAAAATGGACAGCGCCGCCCCTGTGTCCACCAGGAAAGGGACGTTGGTCTTTTTGCAGCGCAAGAAGAGTCGCTGGTGGGTAGGGAGGGCGTTGTGTAATATGGCGGAGGTGGGAATTTGTGGTGGCGGCGTTTGGTCGTCCCCGAATGACACGCGGGGCGGTTTTTTGCCGTTCCGGAGGGGGGGAACGGAGGTGTCGGCGTGAGTGGTGGCCAGGGGGGGTTGTGCCCTGGAGGCGGGCGTGGAGGTTCCGTTCCGTGGTGGGGAAATGGTCGCGGCGGCGTGAGTGGCGGCCGGAAGGTTGTCTGCCCTGTTGGCGGGCGTGGAGGGGCCGTTCCGGGGTGGGGGAACGGTAGCGGCGGCGTTAGTGGCGGCCGGAAGGTTGGTTGCCCTGGTGGCGGGCGGTGAGGGGTTGTTCCGTTGGCGGTGGGGTGAGGGTTTCGGCGGCGCCGCAGGCGCGGCCGGGAGGTTGGCAGCCGTGGCGGCGGCGTAGGAGGGGTAGCGGGGCTTGGCGGTGGCGGTGTGAATGCGGGCGGGGGGGGGGGGTTCGGTCATGGTCCCCCCCGTGTTGGCAAGGAGGGGGGCCCGCCGGGTTTACCGGCGGGCGTCCGCGTTTCCCTGCTTGGAGGGGAAGGAGCAGGGGGGCTGACACTTGCGGGCCTCCCCACCGAAGTTCACGTGGTAGAAACACCGGTGGGGGGGGTCCGCGGGGAGGTAGTCAGTCTTGGTGGTGCGTCGCGTAGTGGAGGGGGGTGCGGTCGTTGGGGACTGTCCCCTACGTAGCTCACGGGGAGGGGTGGTGCGTCGCTCCGGCGAGCGCTGGCGTCGGCGGTCGGTGGAGGGGTAGCGCCGGCGATCAGTGGAAGTGGGCCTGCGTCTGTCGAGGGAGGGGGTCCGGCTGCGACCCCGGGAGGCGGTGCGGTCACGCAGAGGTGGGGGATGACGGGGTGCGTGTACTTCGCCGACGCTGGCGGCTGCGGCTAAGTCGTGGACGGTGTCCGCGAGTCGCAGAAGGGGCTCATCGGGACCGTCTAGGTGGCTGGCGAGGGCCATCTGTATGGGGTGGGGGAGAGCGCGCAACCAGAAAGTACGTGCGATGTCGGCCGTCGTAATGTCGTGCAGCTGGTGCCGCAGCCGTCGGTAGAGGTGGGATGGCTTCTGGTCGCCGAGGTGTTGAGGTTGGGAGAGGGCGGCGACTCGGGCGAGTTTTGACGGCTGGTAGGTGTTGATGAGGCGGCTGCGGAGGTCGTCGTACGCAGCGGCGGCGTCGGGGGAGATATCGGAAGTCTGCAGTAGGATCTCGTAGGGCAGCAACGAAATGATCCGGGAATATCGAGTTTTCTGGCTGCGGATGTTGGCGGCCGAAAACGCTGCGTCCACTTGGAAAAACCAAAGCGCCGGGTCGTGCGTGTAGAAGGGGGGCAGCGACAGAGGGAACGCTGCGGATGTCGTCATGACGTCGGCGGCGGCTGCGGCCGTAGCGGCGGTGGTGGCGGCGGAGGCGGCTGATGTTGCAGAGGTCGGCGGGGAGAGCGTGGAGAAAGGGTTGTCGGCCAATGCGTCGGATGTCGCAGCGGCGGGCGGCTGCAGTGTGGCTGGTCGCAGGAGCGGCGGCGACGGGGAGTTCGGGTCCATGGCTGTAACTCAAAATTAAATTTGTTGATTTTAAAATTCGCAATTTAGGGGAGCGGATGGGCGTGTGGCTGTGCGGAGGTGTGAAGAGAGGTGTGATCTCCGTGCGGTTGAGGTTGGGCCAAAATTGCGAAAATTACTGAACTGTTTGAATTTTAAATTGAGTTTAAAATTTGGGACACCGAACTATTTGACTGGGGCGACACATGGGGTGGGAAGGTGGTAAGGAAGAAGGAGAGTGAACGTCGGGTTCACCACTGTGATGAATTTAGAATTTTCATCACGGCGGTGTGGAAGGAAGGTGAGTGAGTGAATTTAGGTAAAGAAGGAAAAGTCGCAGGCGGCTGTAGTCAACCGAACATCTACGACTTTTGGAGGAGAGAGAGGTGGATGAGGGAATTTCACCTAGGCGGCTGTAGTCAACCGTTCATCTAGGTGAAGGAGAGGAAAGGAGAGGTCCCTTGTCTAGGCGGCTGTATTCAACCGATCATCTAGACAAGGAGGAGGAGAGAGGAGGTGAAATTCCCAGGCGGCTGTAGTCAACCGATCATCTGGGAGGTAAGGTAAGAGAGAGAAGAGAGAGCTGGTTAGAGGAAGTGTCGAATGAAGCTTGAGCGCCAGGATCCGGGGTTTTATAGTACTTGGGGGCCTCTCCCTCCAGCTCCTTGCAGGGAGCTGGTAGTGGGGCCCCAGGTTGAGTAACCCTGGGTTCTGTCGCCTGTCCCCACTCATATCTTTATTTACGGAGCTTTAGTTTGGCGTTTGAATGTTGGTGAGAACTTAATAATATAGGAGTGTTCCCGGGAGGGACTCACGACACCCTCAAATTTCTTTCGGTTTGGATTGATTTATCATTGGTTGTAACGATGAGATTATTTTGGTTACGGAGTCTGAAACTCAGAATGGTATTTGAATATTTGGTTTTGAAGGACATAAGTTTTTCGGTTCTTTGGTAGTGAGGATGAAAAATGTGGACCCACCCTGGAAAATAGCAACCCTGTTCCGCCCAAAAATAATCCTCGTCAGCCGCATAAAGTAACGATACCCATTTTGCCCGCCAAAGTAGCATGCTCGGTGTTTTGCGCCTCGCTGTTGGATGTGCATATAGAACCTGTTCCTTCCCCCCAACACCTCGTTCCGCCTCTGTTTCTCTGTTTCATTCATTGGACTATCAGGTTTCTTTGCGGGTAAAATTTTACAAACGGTGGTTTTGGGGGGTTGAGAAGACACGATATAACGAGGATTGATGGCTTGCAATCAGTCCACTCAAGAGGCTCCTCTTTCCTTTTACTTTTTCTTAAAGCACTTCAAATTAACTGAATCAAGTCGTAGAATTGACTGAAAACTATGGGGGGCCCTAACTCGCTTGAGTGAATCTTCCAGGCTCGGGCGTCACTAATTTCAATCACGCGCAGCTTAGCAAACGTGATAGCAATCGCGAATTCTGCTAACTATAGAACTGCCTTTGGGTCATTCGCCGATTTAACTCGTGACTTCTTCACGGTCGAATTCATTTCAGGGATGGCGTCTGTACCGTTGAGCGCCAATGTGCGACTGAGAATATTTTTTCGTACAACCGCGACACGAGGAGTTTGGGGGGGGGGGGGGGGGGGCACTTTCGCCAACTTAGTGTCCTAGCGTTTTCACAAGAAAAAAAAAACCAGTCATGCAGCATGACTTAATGAGCGAATTTTCAAAGAAATATTCGAATTAATGGCTATGGTTTTGAATAAAGGAAAACTTCGGTCTAAAATTTGGTTTTCTATGTATATTCTCTTCGTATTTATTTTAATTTGTACGTTTTGTCCATCCTGATTCTACCGTTTGTTTATTACGTAATTGTACTAAGTGCTTATTTATTTGATCGCTGTGGGTTCATATTAGGTAGGATAGGGTAGTTAGGACTTTTGACTTACCTACTCAAGAGAGTGCAGTAGGTAAAGGAGTTGTTATAGAAAATCATGAGTGCTTCAAGTGCAGGTTGTTTTTCATGCAGGCTCAATCTTGAAATAAACTATGAAGGAAGGATGTGGTTTCTGGAAGGATCACTTGGAAGAACATGTGGGTGCTACGTTGAAATATTGTTCTATTCTAGTATTCAACATTGAGTGGACCTGAAACTGCTTGAGAATTATTGGAATCGAAAGTTGCCTGTACGGATACATCGCAACTTTCCATTCCACGTTATGGTTCACGATGTAAACAGGACCAATGGTGCAGTATAATTCGGATCGGTACCTAAGCACCTCTCATGTGATTTCCATATTGTTTTGTAGAAATACAAAAGTTGGTCGTCCAACCTAAATTATAAGAGAAGTAAGACTGTGTGATGATTTTTCTGCACATTGATACTCTGGTTTCTTCATTGAACCATGGACGTATTGCTATGGGGGTCGTTTCTCATTTGTATACCGGTAGATCACCTGCCTACTTTGAGTTGAATCAACTGAAAGCCTACCTTTGCTCATTGAGTCCCCTCTACTGAGTCACCTTACTCTTTATTTAATGTAAAATATCTAAAGAGACGAGTTTTTTTAGTCCAATGGAATGGAGAATTTGAATAAAAGTTAAATAGGTATAATCGCAAAGGAAATGACGTAAGAATTTTAGGACTCAGAAGATAATCATCATTAGCAAAGGCGTAGTCATAATGACCGGTTGTTAAAATTGAGCTGAAAATTATCAGAGCCTGATTTAAAAAAAAACAAGGTAATATGAACACTTCTGATCCTGGCAGGGTCGCCAGATGTCTAAAATCAGGAACTGTCTAGGAAAGAACTGCGTTAAAATTGGTTGGGAAACCTAGGGAGATATTTTAGGCACCGTGTTTTACAGTCAAAAGCTGATATAATAATACTATAACGTCTTCCTTCTAGTAATACGTGGGCCGGTACTTGTCTATCTATGAAGGTATCATAACAATTATATGTCAAATGGGAAATTCAAGGAGTTGTACTAATCGTTTGCCTCCCCCTTTTTTGCTTCGAACTCTCGTCTTCAATTAATACTTCTCACATTTTTCAATCTGACCACTCTAAGGGGGTGGGGGGTAAGAGTTTAAAGATTATCCTAGTTTTGGGTAATTTTTGCGCACTTTAAATGCTCTAATTTAAGAACGGATTTAGATATCTAAAATCCGATTTCACCATCGTGTTCAGCGTGCATAAACCTTTAAAATGAGGGGTCACTTGTTAGAAAATAACATTTTGGGGATTTTTGGGTAATTTTTGCGCACTTTAAATGCTCTAATTTGAGAACGGATCAAGATATCTAAAATCCGATTCCACCATCGTGTTCAGCGTGCAAAAACCTTTAAAATGAGGGGTCACTTGTTGGAAAATAACATTTTGGGGATTTTTGGGTAATTTTTGCGCACTTTAAATGCGCCAAAACCCTCCTTAGAGTAGGCCAATTTCGCCCATCTTCGAACTTAGCCTTTCGATTGCCAAGATAGATTTTTTGTGCAAATTTGAGCTGTTTATCTCAATTCTATCGAGAGTTATCGTCTGGAGTGACACACATATATATATATACATATAAAAATGTGTTAAATTTCAGGAATCGTTTTAGAATGGTCTGAAACGGATTTCTATGAAGAAAATTTCCAAAAATTTATATTATTTAAATTTCGAAGCCATTGCAATAGCTTCATTTTCTTTGAAAATTCGCTAAAAGAAAAAAATTTAACCGCCTCTCCCTCTCTACGTAGGAATGGCTATTCGAAATTTAACTGCAACTCTTAGCAAGGAGGCGGCTGCATCAAGCCCCTTCCCATTCACCCAAATAATTCAATTAATGACCTTAAGTAATCATTCTCTCTTTCAGTTCGCTCCATTTTGAACATTTAGCCATTTAGTCTTCGTAGGAGACATTAGAAAGTTCTTTATGATTAATTGAATTATTTGGGTGAATTGGAAGGGACGTGGACGTGATGCAGCCGCCTCTCCCTCTCTATGTAGGAATGGCTAATCGTCGAAATTTAACTGCAACTCTTAGCAAGGAGGCGGCTGCATCACGTCCTTTCCCATTCACCCAAATAATTCAATTAATGACCTTAAGTAATCGTTCTCCCTTTCAGTTCGCTCCATTTTGATCATTTAGCCATTTAGTCTTCTTAGGAGACATTAGAAAGTTCTTTATGATTTTCAACTGGCTTAATGACTTTCATTTGATGGCATGCCATATCTATCTGTTTTTCTCAACTGAATAATTTTAAAGGCCTGCTTCAAAACACACTTGAATTCGTTCATTTTCATGTCAGAAAGATTAGTGGCCGAAGGGAACACAGAAAACACTGCAAATTATTACACAACGGTTTATTATTTACCTGTATTGGTGCCCCTTCTGCTTAGATCACTGTTTCCTGTGGCCAATAACTGCCCTCGTGCTCCCCCCAGGAAAAGCCCTAAATCGAGTATTGGAGCCTGCCGGGGAATGACAGTTACATAACTAATATGCGGTAGATTCAGGAATTCAATCATTATATTATTTGTTGTTATTCATGAAGCATAAAGTTTGTTCAAATTACGAAAGTCCTATCAACAAAATTCAAAAGAGCACACTGAAATAATATCACAGAACAACCGCTCGACTTCATACCGCCATGCGTGATTATAATCAGGCGTTCCGTAGCAATTATATCTGTGCCGGATTTATACCGTTTCATTCACATCATGTTGACGAAAATTTTCGGTGCAGACGAACGGCTAGACGTACAGTTTTCCAGGTGGTCTCAAAAAATTCTTTAGTTCGAGATTAACTTATGAGCTACGGCGTTCTGAAAATCGCAACCCCTATTTTTCACCCAGGTAAACCCCAAGTCGGATCTACAAACCAAATTTCATTAACATTTTGGTTCATGGTAACTAAGCAGAGTGCGAAGTACGGCGGACGGCGTAAGGACAGAAATTTTTTTATCCCATTTTCGGATTCTACGTACCTTGAAACCGAAACCATCAAATTATGGGGGGGGGGGGGGGTTCCCATGCTCGATTCGTGGGGTTATTATTGGAAATAATAAACCAAAAGGATTTCTAGTGCCATGTTGTGGGCACTAATTCAACTAGGTAGTTGGAACCAGAAACGCCAATATTATTGTTGTTTATCGCCTTGCGTACTTAACCGCCAGTTTCCAACTCTGCTTCTGGACTCCTATTTGTCAACTTCCCGATTTTCTCTGAGCATTTGAGGGTGGTGGGGGGGGGGGGGGGGACCGGCCTTGCCTACAATCCAGGTGATTATAAACGTTTCTGTTTTGGAAATGTAATTTCGGCTCATATGTGAAAAACGGAAACGGAATTCTAAATAACTATTTAGAACTCCGTGGCATTCTGATGCGTTGTAACTAGATACAAACCCAAAAGCACTTGAAATATCAATACCAAGCTGAAAACGCTGCAAATCTCTGCACAACGGTTTATTATTTTGTACAGAATACCCTTCTGTTACAGATCAAAGCTCTCCGTATAGATAACCTTTTATCATAAAAGATGTACTATTCTATGCATATTATGTAGATCGCAGAACCTCCGTAATAATTCTCCTGCTAATAATTCTGTTGATGACAAACAGTAACTAAAATGGCAAAAAGAAACGCAAATAATGAAGTTCTGAAGGGAAATTGTTGATGTGGAGTGAAAAAAGTTGCAAACGTACCTACCACCAACAAACTCCAGCCCCTTCTACGTAGTTGGTATAATGAACAGTTGTGTAATAATTTACCGTTGTGTAATAATTTACCGTTGTGCAATAATTTACCATTTTGTAATAATGTACCCATCAATAATACTTCAACGTTTGTTCAAGTTTCACTACCTACCAACAAACTCCAAAAGAGCCATCATTTTCCAAATGAAATAATATCACAGAACAACCAACCCGACTTCATACTCTGTGAATATAATCAGGTGATCCCTAGCAATGATGTTATCTCGGGCCAATTCCCGATTGTTAGCGCGTCCCTGGTGATGACATTTGGCTAAATGTATACAATTCATTCACCCTGCTGATGAAATACTCGTTACTATGTACCTACGTAAATCACGAGTTAAATGTTGCTAAAATAATTCTGTCCATGACAAACTAAAATGGCAAAAAGAAACGCAAATAATGAAGTTCTGAAGTGAAATTGTTGATGTGGAGTGAAATAGATGCCCCTTCCGCGAAGATCACTGTATTCTGTGGTCAATACCTACATTCGTGGTCAAGTATAATGAACCGTTGTGTAATAACTTGCCCATCAATAATACTTCAACGGTTGTTCAAGTTGCAAAAGTTCCTATCGCCAAATCCAGCCCCTTCTTAGTAGATGAACCGTTGTGTAATAATTTACCTTTCTGTAATAATTTACCGTTGTGTAATAATTTACCGTTGTGTAATAATTTGCCGTTGTGTAATAATTTGCCGTTGTGTAATAATTTACCGTTGTGTAATAATTTACCTTTGTGTAATAATTTGCCGTTGCAGAACAACCAACTCGACTTCATACAGCCATCCTTGATTATAATCAGGTGCTCCCTAGCGATGATATCCCAGCCGTTTTTATACCGTTTGATTCACGATCGTGTTGACGAAGCTTTTTGGTGCACACGTACGGCTGGAAGTACAATCCTCCGGGTGGTCTCAAAAAATTGTTTAGCTCAAGACAAATTTATTAACGTAAAAAAATCACACCCTTCTATCGAAAGTGTCGTGAGTCCCTCCCGGGAACACTCCACTACAACCTTAAAGCTCTCACCAATATTCCTATGTAAAAATTACCTTCCGCTAATAAACATCTGAGTGGGGAGACAGGCAACAGAATCCAGGGGACACAACCTGGGCCCCCCCCAAAACTCCCAACAGGGGAGTTGGAGGGAGAGGCCTCCAGTTCCTATATAACCCTGGATCCTGGGGCTTTAGCTTCATTCGACACTTCCTCTAACCAGCTCTCTCTTCTCTCTCTACCTTCCTCCTCCCAGATGCCTGGTGGTATCCGCCGCTCTGGGAATTCACCTCCTACCTTCTCCTCTTGTCTACATCGGTGGATATCCGCCGCCTAGACAAGCACCTTCCTTCCTTCACCCACATCGGTGGATTACCGCCGCCTGGGTGAATTTCCTTCCTCTCGCCTACATCGGTGGATTACCGCCGCCTAGACGAGATTCCTTCCTTCACTCACATCGGTGGATTACCGCCGCCTGGGTGAATTTCCTTCCTCTCACCTACATCGGTGGATTACCGCCGCCTAGGTGAAATTCCCTCGCTCTCATCTATTCACTCCTTCACGCCACCGTGATGAAAAATTTAAATTCATCACAGTGGTGAACCCGACGTTCATCCAACCTTCTACCCTTCCTCCCTTCTTACCACCTCATGTGTCGCCCCCAGTCTAGTTCGGTGTCCCGCATTTTAAATTCACATTTAAAATAGTCAGTTTAAATTCGCAATTTTGGCCCACCCGCATCCGCTCAAACAACTCTCAACGCTCCGCTGCAACCACCTCCGCTGCCGCAAATTGCGAATTTTAAAAATTCAAAACCTCACCCAATTTGAATTTTGTTTCCAGACACCTCAACTATGGACCCGAACTCGCCGTCACCGCCGCTCCTCCGGCCGTCCCTGCTGCAGCCGCCGACCGCTGCGACATCTGACGCAACCGACAACCCCTTCACAAGCCTCTCATCACCCGGCTCCACCGCATCCGCCGCCGCCGCTGCAGCTGCCGCACACGCCGCCGCCGACGTCACGACGGCCTCGGCGTCATTCCCGCTGTCACTGCCCCCCTTCTACACGCACGACCCCGCACTCTGGTTCTTCCAGGTCGACGCTGCGTTTTCTGCCACCAACATCCGCAGCCAGCGTACCCGCTACTCCCGCATCATCTCCCTGTTACCATATGAGATCCTCCTGCAGACATCTGACATCTCCCCCGACGCCACGGCCGCCTACGACGACCTCCGCAGCCGCCTCATCAACTTATACCAGCCCTCCAAGATCGCACGTATCGCAGCGCTATCCCAGCCCCAACATCTCGGCGACTTGAAGCCCTCCCACCTGTACCGTCGCCTACGTCATCAGCTACACGACATCGTGACGGCCGACATCGCTCGGACGTTCTGGCTGCGAGCCCTTCCCCACCCCATCCAGATGGCGCTCGCCAGCCACCTCGACGGACCGGACGAGCCGCTACTCCGTCTGGCCGACACGGTCTACGACCTCGCCGCGGCCGCCAGCGTCACGGAGGTCGCCGCACCCCGCTTCCCCACCCCACGCCGGGACCGATCGCCGTCTGAAGAGCGCCGCCGGCCCCCCTCCCTCCACCGGCGCCGCTCCCTCTCCGTCGATCGCCGGCCGACCCCCTCCTCCGACCACCGACGCCAGCGCTCGGCCGACCGCCGCACCGTCTCCCCCGCCCAGCAACAGAGGGGGAGGTCCCCAAAAACGGCGCCCCACTCCAACTCCACGCGCCCCACCAGGACCTACCTCCCGGCGGACCCCCCCCACCGATGTTTCTACCATGTGAACTTCGGTGGGGAGGCCCGCAAATGCCAGCCCCCCTGCTCCTACTCCTCCAAGCAGGGAAACGCGGACGCCCGCCGGTAAATCCTCGCCAACACGGGGGGGATCACCACCAACCCCTCCCCGCCCGCATTCACACCACCTCCACCTCGCCTCGCTACCCCTCCTACGCCGCCGCCACGGCTGCCAACCTCCCGGCCGCATCTGACGGCGCCGCTAAACACCCCACCTCTCCATCAACTGCTCCCCCACCCCGAGTCAACCCCCCCAAGCCCGCCTCCAGGGCTGCCAACCTTCCGGCCGCCACTAGCGCCGCCACTCCCGTTCCCCCACCCCGGAACGGCCCCTCCAAGCCCGCCTCCAGGGCAGCCAACCCTCCGGCCGCCACCAGCGCCGCCGCTACCATTCCCCCACCCCGGAACGGCCCCTCCAAGCCCGCCTCCAGGGCAGCCAACCCTCTGGCCGCCACCAGCGCCGCCGCTACCGTTCCCCCACCCCGGAACGGCCCCTCCAAGCCCGCCTCCAGGGCAGCCAACCCTCCGGCCGCCACTAGCGCCGCCGCTACCGTTCCCCCACCACGGAACGGCCCCTCACCCACGCCCTCCTCCAAAACCGAAAATCAGCCTCCCCCCGTCGCCTCCGGCAACTCGAATTTATCGGACAATTCACGTCCGATATTCGTTATTTGCCGGGGGCCGACAACTGCGTCGCCGACGCACTCTCCCGCCCCACCCCTGCGCCGGTGGCGGAGTTACTGCCCTTCCCTTCCCCGCAAACCCTCAAAAACCATCAAACTCCTACCTCCGATCCCGCTCTTTCCCATCTCATCTCCGCCTCAAAATTGGAGCAGCTGCCTCCCCTAGATCTCTGGTGCGACGTATCGGCCGACACACCGCGCCCGTACGTCCCACCGGAGCTGAGGAGGCAGTTGTTCCTACACTACCACTCCCTCCATCATCCCGGCATTCGGGCGAGCCGGGACCTCATCAAAACGCGGTACTTCTGGCCCCATATGAACACGGATATACGTACCTGGGTTCTAGGGTGCCAGAAGTGCCAGCAATTCAAGGTCTCGGCTCACCCCCATGTACCTCCTCAACCTATCCCCGATTCTCTCCCGTGGGAACACGTCCACTTGGATCTGGTCGGCCCTCTTCCCCCCTCCGAGGGGAAGAGGTATTGCCTCACCATGATCGACCGTGCGACAAATTGGGTAGAGTGTATCCCACTCGCCCACATTACCGCGGACGCCGTCGCCGCGGCCTTCCTCAATCAATGGATCAGCCGCTACGGTTGTCCGCGGACACTCACGGTCGATCAGGGGAGGCAATTTGAATCAGCCCACTTTGCCGACCTGCTCCGTTCCCTCGGGATTCAGAAAATCCGCACCACTCCTTATCACCCCCAATCCAACGGGAAAATAGAGCGGTGGCACTCGGTCCTCAAGCAAGCCATCTCCACATCAGCCACTTCCCCTTCATGGACCAAAACCCTCCCCTACGTTCTACTTAGCCTCCGCACTTCCGCCCGTCCTTCAGACAACACAAGTCCCGCACAACACGCTTTTCGTGACCCTTTACGTTTGCCAGCCGACATCTTCACCCCACACCCCACCCCGTCAATTAACAGGGAACCACTCCGCACGACAACACCACACAACGACACCACCTATCCCACACGTTTTTACACAGCCACTCACATGTACTTGAAGGAGCCCGGCATCCACAAAACATTTTCACCTCTCTACGCCGGGCCCTTCCACGTCATCCGCTCCACAAACACCACGGCTACCCTGTTAATTGACGGGAAGCCCCACACTGTACCCCTCGCCCGATGTAAACCAGCCCCCGTCCTCCCAGACACTTCGCCCCACACCACTCACCCGACCACCCCTACACCACACACGCCACACATCACCTCCATTTCGCCCGCCGGACCCCAACGTCGCCACCCACCTCCGCGACGTCCCGGGTACCGGCTCCCACCGGCTCTTCCCCTTCACCACCGCCCCGGCAGTGAAGGGGCCCCTCTGTCAGTCTTCACTAACGTGAAGACTGTTAGAGGGAGTCGCCTCCCTCACCCCATCACCTCACCATCATTACACATTCACCACATTACACTGCACACTGTCCACACCCAGGGAACGGCGGATTTCACAACCCCGCTCCGATCTGCCTCCCCTGAAACCGTACCAAAACATTGTACATACCTGTAAATACCTATACATACCTGTAAATACTACTTGTAAATACCTTGCACCTGTAAATATCTAGCTATCTATCTGACTATCACCCCTCTTATCATCATCATCGAACTCATCACCTTTGTAAATATTGTCACTTCATCAAATTTTTCATCACACCCTCCTTGTACATATGTTTCCCATCATCAAATTTCGTCTACTTACATCTACTTACATCTACTTATGTCTTACTTCTACTTATGTCTTACATCTACTTACATCTACTTACATCTACTTACATCTACTTACATCTACTTATCTACTTATGTCACCTTATGTCTACTTTTGTCTACTTAGCCCTACTTATGTCTACTTATGTCAACTTATGCCTCCTTGTTCTACTACTTGTATATCACCCTAGATTTAAGACACCTCCGGTCACTCTTCTGCCTTCAGCACTGCAATTGTTTGTTTCAGCCTTCAGCTCCTGTATCCTTGCGCCTTCAGCTTCCCCTTTTTGTTTCCGCAGCCCTCAGCCACTGTCAACTTGAGCCTTCAGCTACCTCAAACATTGGTTCGAACTGGGGGGACCTCTGTCGTGAGTCCCTCCCGGGAACACTCCACTACAACCTTAAAGCTCTCACCAATATTCCTATGTAAAAATTACCTTCCGCTAATAAACATCTGAGTGGGGAGACAGGCAACAGAATCCAGGGGACACAACCTGGGCCCCCCCCAAAACTCCCAACAGGGGAGTTGGAGGGAGAGGCCTCCAGTTCCTATATAACCCTGGATCCTGGGGCTTTAGCTTCATTCGACACTTCCTCTAACCAGCTCTCTCTTCTCTCTCTACCTTCCTCCTCCCAGATGCCTGGTGGTATCCGCCGCTCTGGGAATTCACCTCCTACCTTCTCCTCTTGTCTACATCGGTGGATATCCGCCGCCTAGACAAGCACCTTCCTTCCTTCACCCACATCGGTGGATTACCGCCGCCTGGGTGAATTTCCTTCCTCTCGCCTACATCGGTGGATTACCGCCGCCTAGACGAGATTCCTTCCTTCACTCACATCGGTGGATTACCGCCGCCTGGGTGAATTTCCTTCCTCTCACCTACATCGGTGGATTACCGCCGCCTAGGTGAAATTCCCTCGCTCTCATCTATTCACTCCTTCACGCCACCGTGATGAAAAATTTAAATTCATCACAGAAAGTTTTCGAGCTAAGGCGTTCTGAAAATTGCAACCCCTATTTTGAACCCATTAGAGATGAGTAACAGTAACGCCGAACTTCGAGGACCAACCAGTCCCCGAACGGAACCTATAACCCGAATTTCATCAATTTTTTTTCATGGTAACTAAGAAAAGTGGCCCGTACGGCGTACGGCGGACAGACAGAAATATTTTTATCGCATTTTCGGATTCTACATACCTTGAAACGTAAACCATCAAATTTTGAGGGGGGGGGGGGGGGTTAGAATTTTTTTTTCATGCTCGATTCCAATGGTTCATTATTGAAAATAATAAACCAAAATGTACTTACACTATACCTACCCAGTGGTCGTAGTTACCACCACCTTCTGTGAATAACGGCTGACATCTGAGAACCACTCAGACGATATTATAGAAGCCTTATAGCGTATTTGACTGAACTAACAGAAGATATTTACGTATAAATCCGTGTTTCTCGAACTAAAAATGTATGGTTATGGTAAAACAGTTTTCAATTCGGTTTGACCTCGCTCGTTTTATTCCCAGTCCTTCAACGTTTGTGACGTAGCTCAGTCCCGCCTCCAATTTCACTTATCGCTATAGCTCACGAACCCTTTCGGGGAAAACTCAAGTTAGGTACCATGTCATTTCAGTTAGGGTAGATGTATCCATTATCAGTGGATGTTTTTCAAAAGTTAAGTTTTGTATAAAGATGTTGCATATTCAGTTTGATGAGAAGGAGTGTCTGGTTTCAAATGTTTCCAGCTTCCTCGTACAGTGTCCGAATGTGTGTGGGTGGGTAGTTCTACGTTATTATTATTGTTGTTATTACGAATTATAGTAGTATAATCTGATAGTATGAACCACTGGTGTGTAGTTGATATACTCGCGATGTAGGTATAATTTCAAATAAAAACACAGTTATTGAAACGTTCTCTACGCCACCAATAAATAAATAGGGTAGGTACCTCAGGTGCCGACCTTATTATGGGACCATTTTGAAAAACGCTGTAAGTTATTAGACAACGGTTTATTATTTACATGCTTTACATTTCATACTTTTCACGGGACTAGCTTTCTATAAACGCTACGAACTCCGACGACTTAGCAGAACTTTTCACGTTTTGTTACTGAAAATTGGACCATAGGCCGATATATGGCCCACATCAGGGCTGCGTCGCACAGTGGGCCAAAAAGGGGCTTTGCCGACTAAAATTATGCCCTCCTTCACACTGATAGGAAATTTTGCGCCGATTATGAATACCAAAAACCGTTAGAGGTTATTTACACCGCGAAAAATTTACTTTTTTGGCCAATGGGCTCGCTCAAACTGGTTTCCAGCAGCCATCGTTTTTGGTTATTATTAAGTTTTCTCAAAGCATAACGCTTTAAAGCTACAACATTTTACATGAACAACGAAGAACACTTCAAAAAACAGAAAAATTCACCAACATGCATGGCTGCATAACTGGTAAGCAAGAACTGTACTCATTCGACGTGGAACACAGAAACATAATTTCATATGAATTTATTGTAAAGTATTTATATTAATTTATAGTAAAAAATGGTTTTCGACGTTTTTTGCAGATAGTAAGTGGTTTTAGAGTATAAGCCCATATGGTATGTTCTAAATCTATGCGGCATTACCTTTTAGTACAGGAAGGAGCTACAATTATAATTTTAGCTGGAAACCCCCTTTTCGCCCCGCTGCGCCTTGTTTGGTAAAAACTATATAGAATCTTCAAAGGTTCAGTTAAAAATGAAATTTACATTCAAGACACAAATAAGGTGTATAATTTGAATTGTTCGTGTGCCCTTCAGTATTGTAGTCAAATTGATATCAAGAAAATAATGGAGGAGCATGAGAACGATTTTATTTACAGTTGGCGTAACATGACGTACAGTTGGCCGCTTTTGAGAGTCATCCGAATGACAGTCAATCCGCATTGCTTCTTAAACCTGTTCTATTTCAGGTCCAACTCTCACCTCCATACCATTCTCACCTCCATGTTGTTGTTTCAGTTGAACTTCGTTTTTACGCAACTACTGGCCCTAGCAGCATCGCCGATCCTGAAGAATGCGTTACACCCTTCGAAGGTCACGAAAGACACTAGGAACAGCTTCGTTGTCTTTGTGGGGCTCTTCTTGTTATTTTTCGCATTTGGAAGGTGAGTTTCTGTTCGCAATTCCTTTTAATGAGCTCTATAATTGCCAAACATTTCATGTATATTTTTGAAGAAGACGACAATTCCAATGGGTCTCATGCCTTGAATATAGCCTCACAGGTACCTGACCTATATGAGGTTATATTCGTTAGATCATCAGAGTTCTGTGTAGGTATAGTTGTGGCACCACGACGACGGAATGTTGTTTTCCGGGTTAAAACTATCCGCCTCATACTTGAGAAATTTTACGCTACTTCATACTTAGTGTACGGTTTTATTGAAATCCTTGAAAATGCTCGTTTTTTACCATTGATGCTGGCTAAACTTGTTTCTGTATAGTATGGAAGCAAAGTTCTGGTGTAGAGAATCAAATTTCGTGTCGAGTGGCCAAGCTATATATATACTTGTAATAGTGTACGTGTTACATAATTTACGGCACAACATTTTCTGGAAGTGACCGCATTTGGCAAACATGGCCAGAAAAATTGTTCAAATTCGTTTTTTTTTTTTCATGGATAAAAACGGTATTCGGAATGTGATAGGTTTTGACGCGGTCGATATTTCGTGGGAGTATGCCACGCGAGTTCCTCCGCTTTTCTGTGTCGGCTTTTTTCCTATTTTATCTTGTTTAAAAATATTGATCTAGTTTGTGCTGCCTTTCCCAGATCGGCACGAGCTTGCCCTTCCCCTGCTCAACTTTTCCCCGAAAGGCTTTGAGGGCTTTGACTGTGACTCATCCGTCACTCTATTGATTGCACGGTCTCATTGCACTCTGTTGTGTTCTTCGAGCTTGTCGATTCCTGGTCCATATAAATGGGCACTTGATTGGATTTCAGGATTGGTAGATACGAAGTGGTTATTCGAACACAAGAACATGTTTGGCTGAGCGTATGTGGGTTTGAGCGGATCAGTATACATTGTTGTCTTGGCAGTACTAGGTGAACCCCCCCCCCCCCCCAGTGTATGATTCGTTTGTTATATTTGTGCAAACATCCTTCCAAGTACCCATGTGAAATATGTCTCCAGGGAAAGCATTCTAGGACACCCTTCAAAGGTTCAAGCATAAAATCCACCGTCATTGTGCAACTGGTCCACACCGATTTGGCTGGACCAATGGAAACGACTTCCATAGGAGGCAGTATTTGCTGTCCCCTAAAAAAGAAAAATCACAGGTAGCAGAAACGTTCGGGAATTCCAAGACCCTCGTTGAAACGCAGCAGGCAAGAAAATCCTGAAAATTCTTAGCGACATGAATTCTAAAATGGAGAAAGAACTTGCGGATGCAAGGATCGTTAATAAGCTTACTGTCACTTACTCATTGCAGCAGTATGGTATGCCCGAGAGGATGAACAGGTGCTAAAACCAGGGCGCTGCTATTCGATGCAGATCTGCCCAAACATTTCTAGGCTGAAGCCACATCGTCCGCAGCTTATCTAACCAACCAATACAAGGAAAAAAAACCTTAGTTCAAGAAGTCAAAGATCTGAGAGCCTCAGCATTACCGAGCACTCCAAATGAAACAGATCCTGAGATGCCATTATGTTCCAGCGGGAGTTGTGACGATCACCGAAGATGAGGACTACAAGAAACCGGCTGCAGACCCGCCTCCACCACCTCCGGCGCCTGACTCAAATGGGGAAGGAGCGCAGTCAGACAACCAGGGTACGAACTAAATCACTCGCGACGAAATCGTGGAAACCCATTTCAAAGAAAAACGGAGTTATTGAAAAATAGTCTATTTCCACTAATACACGAAAAACGTTACAATTATTATTATTATTTTTTTTTAATAAAGAATGCATTTATTGGTGATCAAATTACAAACATAGAATACAATGAAGGATAGTGCAAACTACAATAAATTGAATACAAAAATTGCAATCCACGAATATCCCATAGAATCTCTAATCAAAACAACAATGCTACTAACCCCGAAGAGTAAAACTCGTGCTGGGGTTAGGAGTCTCAATTACAAATATTGACAAGGTGAATCGTCGTCAATATACATATATATACACACATATATACATATATATATATATATACATACATACATACATACATACATACAACTAACATGTTTTATATAACATTAAGGAACAATGCATTTACATTAAGTACATCAGTGCAGTAAGTATTTTCTAAGTTACGTTTCTCACTTAGCTATATCAGATTTGCAAAAAAAATTCAACATTTAAAATTTATTTTATATTTTTCAAAAGGCCTACCTATGTTTTTATTCATATTAGTTTGAATTTAGGAGTTTAACGTTTCTTTTAAAAATTAGTAATGTAGGAGATAGTTTAAGTTCTTCTGGGAGTTTATTAAAAAGCTTAACTCCAATGTATCGATGTGACCTTTGTGCAAAAGTGGTATTTCTAAAAACGACGTCCAGTGTCATTACCGAACCTGAACGGGTTGGGGGTGCAACCCTTGCTAGTTTGCCTTCAGTCATCTCTTTATATACTTGAATTGTCCATGTACTGTCGATAAGTTTATAAATGGTTGGCACTTTAAAACATCTAAACAAATCCTGAGTTGGAAAAAGCCGATTTTTTTTTAGTAGAAGTTTTATTAGCAATTTTTGCGTAAGGAAGATTACATTCAACAATGATTTCACAGCTCTACCCCAACAAACTATACCATATATCAGTAGTGACTGCACGAGTGCGAAATATAACATTTTTAATGTATTTGTTTGTAAGAAGTTACGCACTTCTAAACATATTGGAATTAACCTTCGCAGTCTGCTGTTAAGATTAATAATATGTTCCTTCCATGACAAACGGTCATCTACTACCATTCCCAGATATTTAATTTTACTAACACGGTCTATAGATGGGCATGTACATCCCTGGGGTATAACACAATTTTCACTGTGGCATATCATACTCGATGAGATATGATATGCCAATATACCAATATACCAATCGGAGGTCTCAAGGAAAAGGCCATAAATTTTGTCTTACTAAAATTTAATTTCATTCCTTTTCGGTTAAGTAGAGCATTGAATGAGTTCAAGTTACTTTGAGCCTTCAGCATAGAATCTTCCCAAGTTTCGCCAATCGTCACCAAAGCCATGTCATCGGCAAATGCCACCATTTGCCCCTCAAACTGAGCTCCCAACAGTTCATTGATGAATGCAATGAACAAGATTGGGCCGAGCACCGTGCCTTGCGGAATGCCGAAATGGGATGTGGACGGATCACTACATGTATTTCCTATTTTCACTCTCTGCGGACGATTTTTTAAATAACTCTCTAGCCACAAAACAAAAGGCTCCCCTATTCCAATTTGGCGCATTGAGGTTATTAAACGTGAGTGTGAAATGACATCAAATGCTTTGACCATGTCCATGAATATAACCACTGGTTTATTACCTTTGTCCATATTATCCGACACATTCTCGACCAACTCAATTGTGTGTTACTGACGATGGTTTGATCACCGAAACCGGTATAACAGTGTTTTTTGCGTTTTTCGTGTATTAGTGGAAATAGACTATTTTTCAATAACTCCGTTTTTCTTTGAACCAGGGTACTAAGGTGAATCATGGTCCATCTTGCTTCCGTCGTTCAACGAGAACACCCAAACCCAAAATATGGCCTAACCTATATCGCTGAAGAGGCTGATGAAGAAGAGTTCTTGACATCGCCATATATGACTTCAACAGCCAAAGAAGAGGTCTGACCAGATTCCACTAAGTGGGAAGAAGCTATGAGGTCCGAACTACATTCATTGGTGAAAAATAATACCTATGAAGTCAATTTTGCCCCAAACAAGAAAATTCTGTGCTCCAAATGGTTATTCAAAATAAAGGATGAAAACACTCTGATGCCTAGATACAAGGCACGTTTAGTCGTCAAGGAGTGCCCAAACCCAAGGAGTGGATTATCAGGAAACATACTCACCAGTGGTGAAATATTCTTAGCTCAGATTCCTATTCTCATTAGTAGCTAGGAAGGCTTAGAGTAGACCATATGGATGTAACTACAGCCATATGGGTGGCTACAGCCTACTTGGGTGGTGATTTAGAAGAGGAACTATATTATGTAAAACCACCTCCTGGCTTCTGAAGACGACCAAGGAAAATTGTTGTTGTTCTTCTTCATGTGCCGTGCCCAGTTCCCCGGACGTTGGCGACCAATAGAGTTCTCGATTATCCTGATATCCTTTCCATCAATCTGAACCTGCCTCAAAATCTCCAGAAGCGTCATGTTTGACCCGGTCAACGATTTTTCATAATTGATGAAACAATCAAAAACGTCCTTCCACTAGTCTCGACATATCTGCAAGAGAACGTTCACACTGAACAGTGCCGCATTACGAAATCCCATCTGGGCTTCATCCAAGTCAAACTCACATTAATTTATTTTGTATTCCGGCATGGATGATTCGAAGAAAGGTTTTTAGCAAATGGCTCATTAAATTGATGAGCCAATGATCATTACACTTCTTTGGGCAGGGCTTTTTTGGTATGGTCACGAACCTTAACCATTCAGCAGGGATCACCCAGTGTCATATATGAGGTTGAACAGCTGCTTGGTAAGTAACCCTGTTCCTTCCCTCAGTTAACTTCAATACCTCATTAGGAATCTCATCGGGACCTTGAGCTTTCCTACACTGAGCCACGGACATGGCAAGCATCTCATCATCAAGTATGGGAGGCCCAAAAAACAACTCCTGACTCATTGCAGGAGCCGGGCGCTCATCCATGAAGAACTTTATATGGCTTTCCCAGATCTGTGTCTTTTCCGTTTCGTCTACCACAGAGCGATTAATGTCATCCACAAAACAAATTGGTTGGTGCTCACGCATGGTGTTGGTGAGGTGCTGTATTCGCCTGTGCACATGCCCACATCCTCTGTAGCTCTTCGAATTCATTGTGCAACTTGTGTAGCCAACATTCCATAGCCCCATCAGTTGCAGACCTAACTTCGAGGTGTAGCCGGCTGTACTTGTACAGATTCCCCTTGGCTAGCCGTCTTTCTTCCATCAGTTTCAGAATTTCATTTCTAACCCACGATGCTTTCCCTTCTTCCCAATGGACTGCAGGTGCTTCTAACTAACACCCAACAACAATTCTTTCAGTTCGCTCCACAGGGGCTCCACAAGGTCTTTGGCCGACTTCCGCACCACTTATGAAATTATTCAAGTCCACCCTTATGGCTTCTTTCACTGAAGGGATTTCCACTTTAGTTAAATCCATAACTAGCGAGGAGGGATATTGTGGCGTCTACGAAAATCCATCTACGGACTCAATCAAATTGGCCGTTACTGGAACAAGAAAATCCTTAAAGTCCTAGTTGACGACGGCTCGAAACGATCATATATGCAGATCGCTGCGTATATCACAAAATGTCAGAAGCCGGAATTCTCATCATAGCAGTTTGGGTCGACGATCTGCTGGTGTTCTACGAAGATCCAGAATTGAAAGAACACGTCAAACAGGAGCTGATAAATCACTTCGAAGTGAAGGATCTAAGCAGTGCTACCCACGCCATGGGAGTGCGGATAACATAGAACCCCGAAGAAGGAATCATTCAGATCGACCAAACTGAGGATCTCAAAAGACTTGGAAAATTCTGCCTAAATGATGCCAGTGCACTGTTGGATTCATCTATCAAATTCTCAGAAGAAACTGTACGAGACTGAACAAGCTCTCAGGAAGATACCATATCAAGAAGCTATTGGCTCCCTTCTATGTACTGCGCAAATTTCAAGACCATACTTGGCTCAGTGGCAGTTTTTTGAGTAGGTTTAATAAAAACTTCTGTAGATGTCACTGGAATGCTGTCAAGCGCCTTCCGTAGCGCAGACACTATTGATCTTTGGATCTTAAATTGCAGTATAGGAAAGATGGAAATGAGGAAATGCTAGGTTTCACAGATTCAGACTGGGGTAACGCTGTAAATGGTAGACATTCAGTTACAGGATCATGTTTTAAATTACAAGGAACTCTGTCGTAAAAAACAGCCAACAGTTGCACTCTCCTTTACGTAGGCTGCGTTTGGTTCTATCCATTACTGTCCAAGTAGCATTATGGTTTCAAAAATTGAAATTTTGATAACAATTATTGTATAAAAGTTTAATTTGACGGCAAAAACGCATGTGTGATAGTTCCGTAAAATCAGCGTCTGTTAACGCAAGTCATCCACACGAGTCCGAAACATAATATCCAGTATCAATTACCCAACAAGTACCTCATAAGATCGCCTAGAGTACTGATTCCCAGTATGACTGTTGTTACCGCTCGCTCCGAAGCCCAACAAATCCTGAGAGGTATCCTTGAGAACCAAGCATCCCTTCGTGGTGTTTTACACGGTTGCATCAAAAAACACAGGGCTGAGTTGGATGTGATTTTTACGAGGAATACTCAGGTACCTCTTATTACTTCCTAATGTTTTTCACTGCACGAACTAGTTCACGGCAATTATTGAGGCCTAATGTTTTTCAATGCACGAACTAGTTCACGGCAATTATTGAGGCCCTCAGTGAGGCAGTTGCGTTACGTGGTATTGTAGGTACCATCCTTATTATAACGGACTCTCAAGGTGTCACCAGATCCATCCAGAATTTAGGTTCGCATCCAAGTTTTCTTACCTGTCGGGTCGCATCCTCTCCTAGCTTTCTCACCTAGATGACCGGCATTTGTTTGGGTGAAAGCACGCTTGGGTGTTCGAGGCAACGAAGTGGCCAGTCGTCCAGCCAAAAGCGGAGAGCTGTCTGGTGAAACGAGCACAGTGATTCTGTCGCACACTGGCCTTAAAGTCAGTTCAAAGGAAAAAATTGTTGAAACGTACCATGATGCCTACCCGTCTACACTCCGACTCAGAATCATTTTTCCCTCTTGTCTGAAGATAGCGGTGGTATCTGAGAATGAGGGGAAAGGAGACAAATTTTCTTCTCTACGCTGTCTCGACTGCGGCCACGGTATGCAGGTTTTACCTTCACAAAATCGGCCCAACAGGTGACAGTGATTGTGAACATTGTGGTGATTTTGACGATCTAGAACATTTCGTCTGCCCTCTATATTATTACTTTCGTCTGCCTTCAGTATCGCCACTTCCGTCTGCCTCAAAGGAAAATTCACTTCAGTCACTAAATTAGTGAGTAATCCGTTTAATTTACATGTGTTGTTAAGAACAGGAAACGTTGAAGTTTATACCAGCATAGTTAGATATTTCACACATTCGTTGTAAAATTTACGCTCTCTGTATGGTGGTTTCATTTTGATGTAGAAGTGTTTAATTTGGAATTGAAAAGTTCAGTCGAATGTCAGAAAAAAGCTAGGAATTATATACGGGTAATAATGAAACGTTGTGGATTAATTAGTAGATATATTATTCTCCATATTATCTTTCGTGTCGCTCCGAAGTAATGATTTGTCGCGTGGTTCTGCATTTCGGGTTTTCTCATTTCCCTCTTCTGTATAACACTGTTCCCATATAATTTCCCGTTCGCATTCAGACCGTCTACCGCCGTCATCTTGGAATGACGTTATCGTTTTGTGTCTCTCAGTATCACTTGAAATGTTGTCATCGCACTGCATTTTGTTGCCCTGTGAAGTAGATCCTTTAACGGGATTTTCCCCGAATCATTTATTGTTTGTTTTCCTGTGTCATTCAGGGTCGCATGTACGTTGAACATGATTAATTAATTAAAGTAGGTCAGTATGAACCCCGAAAAGTGGCTTTGCGTTAGATTTTTAGGAATGAACAAAAGCTGCGTCGCTTGAAAAATAACCGAAGTTTGTTCATTAGCGTAATGTGAATGGTGACTTAACGAAGACCTTTTCAGCATTATTTTCTTTGGAACTTCCGAAGAGAATAATGGCTAATTGCGGGGTCCGTTGCGTGGCGTGTTCTTTCAGAAAGTCGTAATGCGACTTGAAACCTACTGCCGTCTGCAAACTTTTCTGTGAAATGTTTTTAAAATTCCCCCGTCTTGGTTCAGTCTGCTGAGTGAATTCGGGTTATGTTTACTTGTTTATTCGAAGAGAAAATCACTTCCGTGTCTACCGTTAGACAGTTTAACAATTTTTTTAAATTGGGTATATATCGTTAATTTCCGAACATTCGCCCTCTTTTTATAAATCTAAAAATGCCTGAAATTCGTTGAGGGATCTCTGCCCATAACCGCTACACGGGAAGCCATTGATTCACAGATCCTCCTACAGATCGTGGCATCTAGTTGTTCGGATTTCCTATGCATTCTTTGTGATTCTTTCCAAAAGATCCTAAAGATATAAGGATTTCAATATTTCTTCGTTCTGAATGGTGCTGGCCAATTTTCTATCGGTCAAGTTGGTGTCCAGTACCGTTGAATAAACTGATTCATTTGAATTGTTGACAATAATAAATCATATTATTCTATACTCATGGGTTCTAATTAGCAGTGCACCGAAGTTGAACCCCTCGAAGCCTAATAATCCTATTCACGTAGCTCGACGATGTAGCGCAATTATCCTTCCGTTATCAGTTTTATTGTTTTGATCTAAACTTTGTCCATTATAAATTCCTAATGGGATGGGGTCATACTTTAAGATAAAGTTAAAAAAACATTCCATAGATGTTTCCCAAACCTGATACCCGTCCCTCGTCACACTAGCTTTCTGAAAAGTTGTGTTAGGCACACCTACTTAAGGGGAAATAGCCCGACGACTAGTTCCAAAAGCCGCCACCACTTGGCAGCACCAAAATGAGCTAAATTTATCTTCGCTCTCCTTCCGTTAATAATTGACCGATTTTCAATCTGTTCTGGTGTTCAAAATTTCAAAATTTTTACATTTGGATCACTGGCGTTTGAATTTGGCCGATTTTTTCGGAAATCCCAATTACCCAAATTCTAGAGGATTGTGTCCTGATTACGATGGTTTTTTCACATTTAAAATTGGGCCACTAAAACCCCATCAATTCTTGTCCAGTAGGTGATTGGCGGGGGGGTTGGGGAGGAAGGCGGCTCTTGCAAGGCGGTAGGCGGCTTCCCAGGCCCCTTCGGAGGGGCTTTGCCGCCCAAGCAGCTTTGGAAAGCTTTCATTTCCGAGAACAGTTTTTGCCCCACCATTCAAGAGTTTTAGATTTCATCCTCCCTGTTAGAGGTTTGCTATGAAACTGTTTGGGCCCATCCATGGCCAAGTGCCAAGCTACCTGGAAAATGAGAGCTTTTTTTTATGCATCAGTCATGGATGAGTCGTGAAATTCATAGTCAGTACAACTGGTCAACAAAATTGATCATATAAAAGATAAAAAATAATCGAATAAATGAAACAAGGATCTTGAGTTATTGTATAAATTATTTTTACTTTTTAAGTTTATTATTACCTATTTTAATAAATCTAATTTATTTTTATTTGATTAGTGTATAGGATCTTACCTAGGTAGATACAACAAAATTAAACTAAGCCCCTCTCCCAATCCAACTCATCGCATTTGAATCCAGTTATAAGGTCCAAATTGGACGATCGATTGAATATACGATTTCCTAGACTAAAATTAGTGACTTTGAGGTCAGACGCCTGAAACTGAAAATAGCCTACTCCAAATAAAAAATAAATTAAATTACCCAAATACCTGAATTCAAGCTTCAACGCCAGTTGGACCTCCCAAGTAATGGTTGGTTGGGTATTAATACCCAATTAATTATGCCTTCTCGGTTGATTTATAAACCAATCCATACCCACGTGGATCATACTACCGGAGTTGACCAAAGTTCACTTATAAATCAATAGCGTCGTTATATTTATTTGACCTGTTGAGTAGCAATTGGTTATTTGGCCGTTTGAAATGATAATTTCCAATCTTATTGTAGCCCTGTCTGTTCAACGAGTTGCACGCCTCTTTACATGGCTCACAAACTTTATACACTACATTCCTGTTCATTCAACATCGATAATTTTCAGATCACCTACCTACTTTGAAAACCGATCTATTGGCGTGTTGTTGTACACAACAGGTAGGTACTTGATAGTTAGAACGTACAGCAGTGCCGGCGCAATCGTTAATTTTTTATTTTTTTTTAAATCGACGTTATATCAGGACGATCGGACCTAAAATTCTCAAATTAGAAAGACACTTGGAATAATTTGGTATAATTTTGAATAATTTGGAATAATTTATTAATTAATAACTTTTTTGGTTCTTCGGAAATAAGTGGGAACAAAGGTAACAATATCAACTGAGTAATAAGAACTCATCAAAAGAGACTTCTGGCTCCCGAATTTGGCTGATTCTCGTCAATCCTGAATCTACCAATTCCGGGAGCAGAGCGTGATGGTAAAAGTAAATACGTTTTTTCTCCATCTTTTGATTCCATAACTCATCGTCGATTGGAATTCTTCGATGCGCAAGTCTTTGCCCGTGTACACTACGAAATAACATTTAGTGGCTCCCACAATATGCAGTTGCCCTTGGACTTGGAAGTAACAGGGATGGGTTCTCTTTAATTTCAAGTCTTTGTTAGATATGAAGAATGATTTGTTTTTGGACGCCAGGCGCGGATCCAAGGGGGGGGGGGGGGGGGTCGCAGGGGTCATGACCCCCCCCCCCCCCCCCAGAATCAGCCTGCATTTCAAAAAGCAGAGCTGAACGAATTGTTCACAAACCCGAAAACAAAAAAAACCAAACGAAAACGAACCCAGTTCTTGTGAAATCAAAAACCAGAAACAAACCAAACACAAACGGTAGACAGTGTTAAAAAAACTGAAAACAAAAAAGAACGATAAAAAATAATCTAAAAAGATTCGATCAAAAATGTCAAAATTAGTCGAATATAATCGTACACTTGGTCCTTCAAATGTTACTTTATATACAATTATGTCAATAAATTTACCTTGGTGTATCCGTCAAATTACACCTTGTTTATTTCTTCTTATTTTTGTTAATTATTATCTTGTTTTTGTTTCGTTCTCGTTTTCTTTCCTGCCAAATTCAGTAAAAACGATACTGAATTCACTGAGATCAACAATAGATTGTTGTGGTTTCAATGTTTTGATTTGCAAACTCTGAAGTTAGCTACGCTGCCATAAAATGCACCAATTTGTTTGAAAAAACATTAGGACACTTTTTTAGAAGAAAATTGAAAATAAATACATTTATCAGTTAAATAATTAATAGATATTGAAAAATATTTTTTACATAAACAATGAATTTTATAAATAAATACAATTAATTTTGTAAGTAGACAAATTGGACGAGTTTAGGCATAAGGTTGAAAATTCGGTTTGTATTGTTCGTTTGGTTATTTTGTTATTTTTTCTATTGTTCTACCCTGTGACCCCCTCCGGAAAAAAATTCTGGATCCGCCCCTGTTGGACGCTTCTACATGGACACTTCTTTTTGGATTCTACATACCTTGAAACGGAAACTATCACATTTGGTTGTGGGAGGGGGAATTTTTCATGCTCGATTCCAAAGGTTCATTATTGAAAATGATAACAAGGAAAATTGGCTGCTTTGGTAGACACAATTATGGTTAGTTGGGTAGAAACGATTCTTGAAAGAGAATTACAAGGCAGGTACCTGAGCGCCAGAGGGGCCTCGGGCCGCCTGGGAAGCCATCTACCCCCATTCAAGAGCCCCCTTCCTCCCCAGCCCCCTCGCCCATCACCTTCTGGACAAGAATTGATGGGATTTTAGTGGTCCAATTTTAAATGTGAAAAAATCATCGTAATTAGGACACATCCCTCTAGAATTTAGCTAATTAGGATTTCCGAAAAAATTAGCCAAATTCGAACGCCAGTGATCCAAGTGTAGAAATTTTGAACACCAGAACCAATTTGGGGAAATTCTATGCTGGTATTGAGTTCAATGCAATTTGAAGATTGAAAATCGGTCAATTATTAACGAACTGAGAGCGAAGATTAATTTGCCCTCGACGTTGTTGCCATCTGTTGAATATTCTTGCAAATTTTTTTCGGGCTATTTCCCCTTAATGAGAATCAAACTACAAGTATTCAATGTGGCAACTGACCTTTGTTTTGAATGTATGTTTCAGACTGACTTGGTATCTTGTAGCGTTCGTAACGGTAAATTACCTCCTGCTGCGGCTGTTGAGCTCTAAAATCGTTCATAAGCAAGTCTTATTCATTAAAACTTTATAGATACCTAGTTGCAAAGTGATTTTCAAATCGACTAATAGTCATCATTTTCTTATCCACATTCACAGAGCTACTCTATTCTTCTCACTGACGTTCCTTTCGGTCGTACACTACAACCGTCTGCTATACGACGATGGCAGCGTTGCTCTTGAAATCACAGGTAAATTATTCGTATTATGAATACCTACCTACGTAAAGTAGGTTAGTTGGAAGGTACATAATATCTAAGCTGCTAGTCAACCTTGTTTATTTATTTATTTTATTGTTTTAAACCTCAGATACTTTTTTTACATGAATAAGTGATTCACAACTTTGAAACTTTCCGTTGGTACCTACCTACAGTATTCATCAAACCTTCTGTATTTACGCGGAGAACTCGGATCTTGAATCTGTGTTGTTACACATGGGCTTATTTCTCGTCATAATTTCGGTTGTACGTGCAATAACGTGTTTCTTTGAAGTTTTGTCGATTTTAGCCTGGCTTTTTAGTGATCGCCGTTCTTTTGGCGATGAGTTCAACCTAAGGATAATTTTTTCGTACTTCTTAGCTTTAACAGATTTCTTAATTTATGGTTGGGGGGGGGGGGGATATAATAATGACACACAGCTTCCTCGTATCGGTAACATGATCGCATAAATCACTTGAACGTATACAATCAGTTCGGTGCAGATTAGGGTGGATCCAAAAATTCGTCCTACAGTTATGTATGATCTGTTGTTATGTACGTATAAAGCGTAGCGTGTAGTTTGAAAAATTTGCTATAGAGACCAATTATCTCATCTCGATGAATAAGGGACCATCTGGAAGCTACACATTAACTACCCACCAAGTTTGAGCGAAATCGGGCCCTCAGTTCGTGGGAAATTTACTACCTCGGATTTGGTGTCTGCACATGCGTAGTGGTATACCATTCATCCTATTGCGATGAAATTCTTAGGGGACTATCTAGGAGCTACACAACTATCCACCAAAGTTGAGCAAAATCGGACAATTGTTTCGTAGGTATTTTTGAAATTTTGGTACAGTTTCAGTTTCTGGTAACCTCTGGAAGATCTGTGAGGGAAAAATGCCGAAAAAGTATGAGTTGTTTGAATTCGAAGGGTTGATTGCCGGTGCAAATGGTGCACAGTTAATTAAGTTCACTTTGAACAAATGGCTGATATTGGTCATCTGGCTGCGGCTCTTTCTCTGGAACATCAATTTAAAAAACCAGAAAATGCATGAGATGCTTGAATTTGGAGTGTTGGTTGCAGGTGCTTTCGGTTATCGGTTAAGCAGTTTTGCATTGAACAGGTGACTGATGTTTGTCATCTAGATCTTCTTCTATGTGATCACGAAAAGTTGTGGTGATTGTTAACCTAATGTTCGCTTCACTCGTCCGACATGCGGCGTATTTTTTTAATGATGACTGAGGTGTTGTATAGGTACTTGCATAATCTTAAGGGTTGATGGATTCGGTAAATTGGCGTTAAACATTTGAATTTTGAGTAGACTTTTCCTCATTTCGTTGTTTTCAGGACCTCTCATGGTCATGGTGCAGAAGGTTACATCCGTTGCGATATTCGTTCACGATGGCAATCGTAACCAGGAAGAACTGTCGGCAAGCCAACAGAAGAGTGCCCTCAGGTGAGTGAATGTGATTTTTGATCCATCTTATAGCAAGTCATGGTAATAAAAAAAATGGTTAGATAAATGAAAAAAAAAAATCAAATGATCGCTATGATTTTGAAATATTATAACAGCGGTTTAAAAAAATATCTTCCCAGCCAATTCGGGTTTGAAGAATTTTGAAGAACGTTTTCAAAAGCAGGACTCATGCCTCTGTAAATGGGGTGTAATTCTTGAATATTTATAAAGATCTTCAAAACATGAATAAATTTTTGAATGAATAAATTATTGAATGCTTAGTAGTCTTAGGAAATATCTTTAAGAAAATGGATTTTGCTGCCAGATGAGCGGTTTGATCATATTCGTTGTTTATTTCGGTTTGATGATATGCTTAACCAGAATTTTGCTCTACCTGTTGGAATCTTGTGGTTTTTCTAAAGCTCAGGATGTCAATTATTCAAGTGGCACGAACTTTTCCAAACCAGAATTATTATTAACGTTGTAAACTACTTGGTCTCTCACTGAGAATGCTATGTATTTTTTTATTTGAACGTATCATGACTGAGAGGAGTTAGAAGGTATCTATGGGGTTTGCACCAGACCGTCGTAGAAATTCTTGATGTGGTCACTTTACTGCCTGCCATAGATGGTGATATTGGTTCAAGTTTATTGTCAAAGATGATCGTTTTAGAAGCGTTATAACAAAGTGGATATCAAACAGATTAGTTTTAAAAGACGTCGATTGAAGAAAAATTCGTTAAAACAAGCTGGAAGTCATGTTTCGGGGAACATTCAAACTGTGATCTGGAGGATGAACTTGCCGAATAACGTCGACGCGTGCCAGTAGGTAATTTTAGAAGACAAGTAAATAATATAATGTCATTTCTCCTGACTCATTGAAATTTCTTCATAACTTAACGCGTCAAAAACGATTCGTGGGAAAAATCAGCGAATTTTAGACTCATGATTACTCCTCATAACTAGTAATTTCACACTTGGTGACCTTACAAATTCCGTACGAATTCGTTTCATCTTGTGGTGCTGTCTCTCAGGTCCTGTTCCCCTCAACCTGGGTGAGCTGGCCACTCTGCCTCATTGTAGAGAGTTTTAGTTCCGTCGTTATCACTGTATTGTTCTCACTCCTTGGCCCTTTTGCAGTGGCGGATCAAGAAATTGGGGGGGGGGGGGGGGGGGCTTTCCCCAGGAAATATCTAAATCGAGTGGGCTGGATTTCTATCATTAACTGTGTGTTGTTATTCGTGAATCATACCGTTTGTTCAAGTTAATAAAGTATCAACAAAATCCAAAATAACCATCATTCTTCAAATGAAATAATATCACGGAACAGCTAACTCGATTTCATACAGCCTTGCGTAATTTTAATCCAGCTGTTCCCTATCAGTGATACCTTGGCCCGGTATACCAGATCATTCACGATCATGTTGTTGAAGCTTTTCGGTGCAAACGAACGGCTGGATGTGCAATGCTCCGGGTGGCCTAGAAAAATTCTCAAGTTCAAGATCAGTTTAAAAACGTTAACATATCCGAGATAACGGCACCTTGGGAATGTCAACCCCTATTTTTCACCCCTTAGAGGTAACCGACGCCGAGCTTCGCGGGCCTAATAGACCCCAAATGGGATCCACACCAAATTTCATTAATTTTCGTTCATGGTAAAAGAAAAAACGAAGTACGGCGGATTGATAGACATTTTTAAATTCCATTTTCGTATTCTCCGTACCTTGAAACGGTGACCGTAATAATTGGGGGGGGGGGGGGGGGATATATTTTTATTTTTAATTTTTATGCTCGACTTCCAAAGGTTCTTCATTTTTGAAAATAATAAACCAAAAGCGCATTATTTTAAATACAATTGTTACCTACAATTCCTGTGCAGTAAATATTTTATGAAATAGGTAGGTACCAGTATATATTACCTACAACATGATCAGGATATATAATGCAGCTTAATGATGCTTAGTGATGCTTAATGCAGTCCGCGATTTACAGACGGGCCAACTGGGCATATACCCAGAGTGCCAGTTTTGGAAGGGCGGGTGAATTTGAGGTGCGAAAAAATAGGACAGCAAATGTGAGGGACGGGAAAAATAAGGTTTTTAACGTACGGTAATGATTTGATTTCAAAAATCCATGTCAATACCTAAAATTTAGAGCACAACATAAATAGCTTGGTGATATTACCCGAATGGAATCTCACAGCGCTTGCTGGAAGAGAAACACGGTTGATTGACTCCATTTGTAAAGTAAAGGGAGTATGGTGGCCTGGGTAGGCCAGGCTATTTACGACCTTGATATTTAGTTCCATAATGGTGCTGTTTTAAAACTGATAGTAAAAATGAGCTTGAATTAGTTAAATTTTATAATGTTTGGAGAAATTGAAAAACCATAGGGTGGGGGCAAATGATTGATTATCCGCCCAGGAAAAGCTCATTTTATACAGTGCATATTTCGGGCTAATGGCGGTGGTGGATGGGGGGGGGGGGGGGGGCTAAAGCCCCTGTTAGCCCCTCTGTGGATCCTCCACTGCCGTTTTGTACTCGTATGATTTTTCCTCGTGCAATAATCGTTCTTTATTGCCAATAGGAATTAACATGTAGGTCCTTGTAGGTACCTTGGAAACAAACTGAGGAAAACAACCGCCAGCAAGACTATAGAATCTTAACTGACAATTAAACAGAAAATTGTTGAAAGTAACCAAAATATTGGCTTACCTTACCGTCGAACGTCATTTGAAATTGGGAGCGCAAATTGACTAACCACCAGGAACAATCAGTCATAATAATACCATGCAAAATGGACAGTTTGAATTTGTTCAGTATTCTTTCCAATAGACCCAAGCACAATAGTATCTCTGATACCTACAAGCGTCGTAAGGTACTAGGACATACCCAACCTATGTTGAAAACCAGGAACTCCTTGAATGCAATAATTTACTCGAGTGCCATTGCATATAGCTTTGAATTCGGATGATAATTATTTCTTCTTAAAAAGCGTCTGCAATATTCCAACAGGCAGTTGAAATCTGCTAAATAACGCCCGTAGATAGCAGATGTTGATGGCAAAATGAGCCTTCCATTATACTAAATCACATATTGTTACAGTACGGTTCCAAGCGTCTTGGACTATTTTAGCTACCTTTACCAGTTTCACACGCTGATGGCCGGACCTTTCGTCTTATATCAAGACTATCAAGAATTCATCAGCGGGGAGAACCTTCGGAAGTTCATGGTAAGTAATAGATACTGAGTATTTCCGTAAGTCATTAGTTACCTATTTAGTATAGGTAACTAATAGTAGGAGAATGGTGGAACAGTTCAAGTGACCACCAATTGAGATTATTTACAACCAGGACGGAGGCAGTGACACACATCCGACTGTAGGTACGCCCCTCTCGCGCTCCATGATACTGCTAAGGAAGCTACATTTGGTAGGAAAAATATTGTTGTCGTGCAAAATAGAAATTACGACTCGCGTTTTGCGTTTGACTTATCTGAACACATTTCTAGTTCCACAAATCCTTACGAAAAGGGGAGTGCTGCGAGTTGGGCCTTGGATAGTGCCTTAGGTATACTCATATTTGAAATTAATCAAAGTAGGACTGCATAATAGGTCTGTGCGTGCTCCAACTTGATCCTTTTCACACTGTAACTATGCCTACATACTAGATACCTGTGAATGGTAAAAATTAGCTGGAATTGGAGATAGGTGGATAATATGTGCGAGTTTGGCCCTAGGTTCCGTCTACCTTACGCATTTCATCAAAATAGGACTTCAGCTTTCGTCTGCTCACTTTCAGACATAAAAACCTTGCTCTGTCCATAACTTTATGAAATAATGGTCGAAATTAGCTAACTTTGGAGGGTACTGTATTACGAGAGTTTAGCCCTGAATGGTAGGTTACTGTATTATGATTTTAATCGAAGTCGGACTGAAAATTGTTATATATAAATAAAGGTAGGTACTGAACTAGTTATTATGCAGTTTGACTTTCAAGATAATTGTGGCAATCAAGTGTGATGTGTCATCCCTTGGCAGACGTTTTTCCCGCACCTCCCCTCCTGTATCATTCCTCGCCGGTAAGATAACCATGTCCACTCCGCCACATACAGCGAGGACGACCAGGGTACCTACCTTACCGGCTGGCCCGACAGGCTTGACAGCAATCTAATGCGTTTTGTTGTTGTTGTTGTTAATATACTCTTTCACTTAAGTAATAGTAGTTAGAATTTTGTATCGTGGGTTAGAATGATTCCATTGCAATAATATCCTTCTTCCACTGGTCTCATTTCGGTTTTGCTAATAGTCTACGAGGTCAGGCTTGATTCCCCTTATAATTTTCTTTCGGATATCCAAGGACTGTCTAAACCAAAGTTGACAAAAATATTAGTATCATGACGAATCATTCTTGTTATGAAAACACTTGGCAAACACTTTCGGCAAACAGAAATTATCTGAGTAACGTTAGAGTAACGCGGGAAGCCCTTTTGGTTTATTATTTTCAATAACGAACCTTCGATTCGTCGAGCATGAAAAAAAACGTTTAGTCCCCCCTCAGAATTTGATGGCTTCCGTTTCGAGTAAGTGGAATCCGAAAATGAATTTAAAAAAATTTCCATCGCTGTTCTTTGTATTTTTCTTAGTTATCATGAACCAAAATTAATTAAATTGGTACACTGGTCGCAGGCTATCTACCCCACTTCCCACCGGTTGCAGGCTATCTACCGCCGCTCGTGTTTATCTACCGTTCTCACCTTTCACCTTTCGATCTGTTGATGTGTTCTCCGTAATGGCATGTTCTCAGTTGAATCGTCGCGTCAGTCGAGATGAGTTTAGGAAAGTTTTACCGCGAAATTATACCCGACGAGGAAACGTGTATCAAATATTTGAAGGATAAGGGCGTATTACCGAACCAACCAGTGTCATGTGCAAAAGTGAGGGGTGATGAAGTGTGCGGTGGTGACCTAAAGGAATGTTTAAAAAAAAAAGTAAGAAAAGAGACGCAAATGGAGAGTTGATAAAAACTGTGTACCTGCGATGTTCGAAGAAGGGGTGCCAAACGTTTTATTCTCTTCGAAGAACAAATAAATTTTTTACTTACAATGATGTGTCGGGGAAGTGCAATAGCAAGCTCTCGCTATGCGAAATCGTCGAACTAGTCTGGATGTGGTGCAATTTAGTTAGTAATAATGATGCTGTAAGGTGGAGTGGGAGAAGTAGTCATACTGTGACAGACTGGTACAATATGTGTAGAGATGTGTGTGTTGATATGTACGATAAACGTGATCAAATGGGTGGGGTGAGATCTTCTCGACTGTTTTTTCAACGACATGAGGTCAACATTTCTCGTGACATGACACCCCTCATTTCTCCGACGATCTTCACTTCAGAAGAAATACTACATGACCACGACGACTCCTCACGTTAGAAGAGTTAAGGTAAGATAGGTAGATATTTCCATATTTAGAGAGCTTAAGGGCGGTAGATAGCCTGCGACACGACGGAGGGGTTCGACCTCCCCGACCCGAGTCCGGTACCATTAAATTTTAAACCCCGACTAGTGTACCATTAAATTTTAAACCCCGACTAGTGTACCATTAAATTTGGTTTCTGGGTCCCATTCGGGGTCTAGTTGGTCCGCGAAGCTCGGCGTTACTGTCAATCATCTCTAAGGGATGAAAAATAGGGGTTGCAATTTTCAGAACGCCGTAGCTCGAGAACTTTCAATAGAAGGGTACCTATGGTTTTTTTACGTTTTTAAATTGATCTTGAACTAAAGAATTTTTTGAGACACCCGGAGCATTGTACGGCCAGCCATTCGTCTGCAGCGAAAAGCTTCGTCAACATGATCGTGAATGAAAGGTTATAAATCCGGCCTCGATAATTGCTAGGGAACACCTGGTCTTTCGTAACTTGAACAAACGTTATGCTTCATGAATAACAAAAAATAGTTAATGATTGAATTATTGAATCCCGCGCATTTTTTGAAACTAATTCCCGGGCCGGCTCTAATACTCGATTTTCGGGGTTTCCTGGGGGGAGCTCGATGGTACGTATTCACCAGAAAACAGTGATCTACGCAGAAGGGGCATCTATACAGGTAAATAATAAACCGTTGTGTAATAATTTACTGCGTTTTTCTCTGTTATCTATTTATGTTTGTGTTAATGGAGTGTTCATTTATATTTACCGAAACTTGGTTATTCACTGTTACCAACGCTTGCATAGCATGTTTGTCATACATACCTACCTATTTGCTAGCTGCCTTTCAAGACACCTTTCTTAAATTTTCCAGACCTGAAAGTAAAAATACTCGTATGTAGAATGAAGGTAGGAAAAAATTTTCATTACTCCACCATTTTACGATCGTTTTTGACCCCAAAAAAAGGATTTTGGTGAGATTCTTGTTGAAAATTAAGATTTTTGTTTTAAAAAAAGAAAAGATAGTTGTTGAAAAGTTGATAAGAACTGAATTGAAAAGTGTTACCGGTTGCAAAACAACACAGTTACGACGAGCTTGCAGTTTCCAGACGTCCCCATTTAACAGCTGCAGCCAAAGGCAAAAACCTTGTTGAGATCTTTTTACAGTACGTGAGTGCTGTGAGATATGAGATGTTTGCGATACCACAACGTTAACATTAAAAACTGCTGGGTCGGCTTCTTCACCTTCCAGCAAGCCATCCATCTTTCTTCCGGGCACACGTGAACATGTTTTCCGTTCGAAATCATTGAAAAACTACAGTTGAACTACATATTTCAAGTTAGTTGAGGGTTGGGGTTAGTTGTGGACTCATCAGATTCGAACTGCACCCCGAGCCAAGCCCATAGAGAGAGTTGCCTTGTCTCTTTTTCCGAAAAACCTGGACACCATAGTATGAAAACCTGGAAGCTCAGATGAACGTAAAATACCGCAATACATTACAAACGTTTATTATTTCACAACAAAAACAATTTGTTGTAGTTGTTGTTATTTGTTGTTGTTGGTTGGGAATCGAGAATGGCAGTTCTCGTTCGCCCTATTCTCTGTGGAGTGAATGACGATCAGCAAACTGGCTTTGGATAGACAAGAAAACACTGCGAACTGCCGGTCATGGATACTACACAGAAAAGAGTCCGAGAATCACTACCAATGGCCCAAAGCCTTTCTGATGGTCAGATAACCATCAAATGGTCACTTCGAACGAACATTATATCAACTTCCCTTGCTCTTATATTATCATCATATTTCTATTTTGTTCCTGCATATTTTGGTACCTACATTCCAGGACGTTCAACATCCGATGGAGCCCTCGCCAACGAAAGAAGTTGTGATGAAAGTTCTCATAAGTGCTGCCTGCGCTGGTATCTACACGGCAGTGTACCCATACTTCCCAATATCTCGGCTACGAGGTTGGCACCTATTTCGAAAATTTTCTCACCTGAGAATCATTATGTATTTTTGCTTTTCCATAGTTTTTGTTAGATGTATTATATCTATCGGTTCAGTTCAAGGGTTGATAATAATCATAGGTAAAAATATCATGCAATTATCTATCCGAAAGTGTGTTTTCCAGTTTAGTGGCATGTTTAAAAGATTGCTTTCACTAGGTTCACATAATGGTTCGGGCGGTAGGTACTGGGGCGGGGGTTTGGTATTTTTCCCGATATAAATCTGCTCCAAATCAACTTTTTCTCATTAGGTATGATATTTCCCACTAATTATCTACGAAATTAAATCCCCCCCCCCCCTCGTCAATATATTATCTCAATTGAGACCAACACAATGTGCGCAACCTCTACCTAAACTATAACTTCCGCAATTGTCCACGCGTAACGCAACCCGCAATTTGTCGCCCAAAAACACTCAAATTTGGAACATTTGGACTCTTTTTTTCGATGACTGAAATAGGTGGTGTCTCTTTCTGCCTTGATTTACCAATAAATAGCACTTGATTGATCTCAAATCGGTTTATATCAAATGCGTAAAAACTAAAAATCGACCCAATTTTTATTTTGTTAAATTGCTTCGAACTCGATGCTTTCATTTGCCGATACTAACATTTTGGCGAATTTGACATTGTTCATTTCGTAGCAGCAGTGGATACCGCCTGGGAGGACACAAAATTAAAAGAAACAACCATTTAGCACATAGCTAAGTAGTAGTATTGTGTATTGTCACATCCCCAACCTGTGGAATCGGGCCGTAGGTTCGTGAGAAATCGAGTACTTCACGTTAGCGCATGCGCAATGGCCATACCAATCATACGATCGCAATGAAATTCGTAGGGAACATGTTATAGCCTCACTCTGACTACGCCAAATTTGAGCAAAATCGGGCATTGGTTCGTAAGAAATTTATAGCGTTTTTATTGATATTAGAAATTGAATACCACTGATTTCGTGTTTGTACATAGCAATGATCCGATCGTTCTGAAATTCATAGGGAGCCATCTAGGGCCCAACCCGCATGATTAATGAAAATTTCTGCAAAATCGGCTTTGAATTGTGGAAGTTATGCGTGTGGCAGTTGTTCGGAAAGCTCTAAAACAAAACAAAAACGCAAGTGGAAATAATTTTGGAGGCAAAAATATGTTTTCTTCTCCAAAGTGGAAACGAAGCTTCCCGCTACCTTGTCAGAATTGGATGTCCGAACTGGAACGATGTCGCAAACAAAATCGTAACTGTCCTGGTAGGGGTAGGGTGTCCCTGTTGTTGGGGTTTTGCAGTACCTACGAATAATAACAAAGGCGATTTGAAAGCATCACTTTACAATAGATTTTGATTTGCCTTCTTTGCTCTGCTCCGTCCCAAACAGTTAGGTACCAATCGTAGGAATGTCCGTCGGAAACATTTCAGGCCAACGTCGTGTGACGAGCTCTTTTGAGCTTGAAGGTTTTCTTTCCTTTTCTTATTCAGCCTTCCGATTCGTCTCTGAGCTAACTACACGCACTGTGTTCTCTTTTTTTTTTGTATTCTTCTTTCTAGTTTTTAACGGTTCTATCCCTTTCTTGTTGCGCTAGGTCTAGAGGAAGCGAATTCACAAAGGCTTTTCCTTGTAGGACGGGCACGTCCCAGCACCCGTTTTACACGGGGCAATTCACCTTCTGTAATTGACCATCAGTCATGCCAGTCACCTTCATCTCTTAGCAGACCGTTACACTGTTCTACAAACTTCTATCCCGTTCAAAGTTTACATTGGAACTTGACAATTTGAAAGCAAATTGTAAGGTATTTATTTATATTAGACTGTAATGGTACTTACTATTGTCCAATGTTCATGGTTCATTCCATCATTTACTTACTTAACTTATCATTAGGGTTGAAACATTTATTTTAGACAGTTTTCGGCGTGTAAAACAGTTTTAACACTATTTCAAAACGTTATTTTAACCAATTCACATTAGAAGAGTCATAAAATAATTTCTGCGTTTCCATATTTAGAAACACAGTGCAGAGTAGAGAAAGGCAAATGGCAAAAGGCCCTTTTTCTTTTTGTAGAAGGTAAAAAATACAATAAATGGTGTTTGTATTACCAATGTCGACCCCATTGTACTTGATACGGTTCTGAGTACTTCTGAGAGAAATAATTTCATTCATTCATCCCGTCTTTAACCTTATTACTTGATAATCTCTTCGCTAGACCCAAAATTCGTGGACATTGGACCCTATGATACAGCTAAATATGGTGGTCCGTGAAACAGATCCTCCAATTTCAAGTTGTAAGACCCGAAGATAGCCGTTTTTAAAATTCGCTATGCTCACTCAGAACCAGTACAGCGTAGGCCCAACTAAGTAGGTAGAATTGTTTTCAAAGAGGGTTTCCGAATTTTGCAGCGCCATGGGTCCACTTCCTGGCGCCGTTGTGGCTTTGAAAACTATACAGCAGTATCCGTTGGTCTAATGACTCGACTCAAATTTTCAAGTGTTAGGACATATTCGGACAGTCGTTTTCCAAAGAGCAAAAAAAACGGACAACAAATAATGCTGACTGACTCGACAATTGATTGTTATGATTTCGAACAGATGAAGTGTTCTTCACGATGACCATACCTCAGCAGCTCATGTATTTGGTCATTTCGACGACGACCACAAGGTTCAAGTACTACCACGCCTGGATCCTAGCAGAGGCCATTTGCAACTTCTCAGGTCTCGGCTTCAGAGGATATGGGGTCGACGGTGATCCAAAATGGGACCAGTGCAATAACGTTGACATTAAAAAGTTCGAGGTTAGTGAAGGGTGAATTTGACTTCTTAGACATAGGAACTATCCAAGCATTAATCTCTCAAAATGGCTTCCTCACCAGAGAAATCGAAACTAATTTCTTAGTGAGACTTCTTTCCTTTCCCAGCCTTGCAAATATTTTCCCGACAACCCCTTCCCTAATTTGGCATATTTCTTCGGGGAAGAAGGAAAAAAAAAGATCAATGATGTGGGGCTCTACCTAACTGGTTCGGTCGCCAGGAGCGCCACGGTTGTAGCTACCGAATGGTTCCTTGGGTGACATGGTATTAGATTCGAGCTCATCATTCGATTTCAGTCTAATTTTCATGTTGAATGCCGCTTTTTGTGTGAGTACAGTGCGAAAAGAAATCCTAACATCCCGAGTGACTGGTAGGCGTCAGCAGTCCATCGCAATAGAAGTTTTGTTCTTAAACCAGAAGTCCATGTTTTCCAGAGCCACATCAATTTTGACGATTTTATTATGCATTTACGGGCAGTTAAAATGTCACCGTTCAATATTTACAAAATGTATATGTGCAATATTTACATCATTATCTGGAGGCTGGCTAAATGAATGATTTTTCCTCGAGCAGTCATCTGTTTTCTTAGTAAATGACTTGTATCACATCTGTCGTAAATTTGGATGTTTACGACTCAGGTTAATTTAGTACCTATAACTGTGTGAACTTGGAATTCTGTTTCTAATCGGTGTGTGAAATACCGCAGTATCAGGTTTTAAGCAGATAATATTGTCGTTATTCAGAAGGTAGATTTCCTATAGATCTCACATAGGCAGTTAATCTCAGTTCTTCCAGATTGGGGGGTTGTACCCCCTGACGGCCTCCAGCATCTCCTTTAGCCATCTCCAAACCTCTCAAATTTATTTCAGATAAATATACAGTAATTGAGGCATACACCGACATACCACAGTGTTATGACAGTTGCCAGTTTATTACAGTATTTGTGACCAGCATCGATTCAGTGCAGATAAGACTAATGCCGATGTTCATAATTTTTTTGTGAACAGCTTCGTCATACTTTAGTAACACCAATACTGATGTACAGTATTTATTCATGATGATGAATACAGTAATTATGATAAATATCAATATAGGTATAGCATATTATTAGACCAATGCCGCTTAGTTGCAGTGTTTATGGCCAAGCTGGCTAATACTGTAATTAAGGCCAGTGCCAATTATACAAGTATCATGTTTAGGGTCATTGCCAGTGTTTGACCGGGGAAGGTATTTTAATAAAAAAGAGATTGAAACTGGTGAACTGGTAGAATATTATAATGAAAGATATACAGAGCGGGGAGAGAGCTAATTGCTTGTAAAAGGTTAGAAGAGGAACTGACTGGGTGGGGAGGCTACCTCAGGCGGTAGTCCCTTACACTGCGCAATGGCCCCGCGCAGGGTGGCCGTACTGGGAACTAACTGTTCGTAGTCTTACTGGTTATAATATTGCCCTTTTTCTCATGATGTTTTCCGGTAATACTGAGTGTGTATATTGGGTGTGTTTGTTGTTGTGTGTGTGTGATGTCTAACGGTACTGAGGTGCTGTCAACGAGCTAAAGGCTCGTTGACAGGGCCGAACATAGTCCCCCCCCCAAAAGGAGGGCCCCGGGCAAGAAGGAGAGAGAAAAGAAAAAAAAACAACCAAAAAAAAAAAAAAAATCGGGGCTTTAAATTGAAAAACGGGAGGACAGAGGGAAGTTCAAACTATACTGGGCAAAGAAACGGATAAACATACTGGGGCAAGACAACGGGCAACATGAAACAAAAAATGGATAGGAAGAGACATCATTGGGATGGTAATGGGCATAATTTGGTAACTGCACGGCGCTTCAGACCACTGGATGTGGCCACGTCCGCCACTCTAGGGAAACCATCGATACCTGGGAACAGCGCGGTGATGCGACCGAGCGCCCACTGGAGAGGCGGGAGGTTTTCGTCCATCAATAAGACTACATCGCCCACCGCCGCCCGCCTTTGCGGTGTATTCCATTGTTCGGAACGCTGGAGCCCAAGGAGGTACTCGGAGCTCCAACGCTTCCAAAAATTGTTAGTCACCGCCTGCACCAATTTCCATTTGGGTGAAAACGACGCAGGGGTGGGATCCGGAGCAAGGGGAGGACCGGTAATCGGGCGATGAATTAAAAAATGTGACGGGGTAAGTACATCTAAATCAAGCGGGGACGAAGACAGGGCAGTTAACGGGCGTGAATTTAAAACGGCCTCAATTTTACAGAGAATGGTCTGGAAGGTTATAAGCGACGGCAACTGGTTGAGTAACTGTAATTTAAGTAGCCTCTTGGCTGACTTAACTGCCGCCTCCCACAACCCTCCAAAATTGGGAGATAACGGGGGAATAAACTTCCAAATTGTACCGTGTCGGGCTGTGTACTGGGAAACGGAATTTTTATGTTGGGGATCCCCAACTACAGCTTTCAATTTGTGGAGGTAGTTGCTGGCACCCAAGAAATTCCTGCCATTGTCACTCCAGACCACAGCAAGATAACCCCTGCGGCTAACAAAACGGTCATAACACGACAGGAATCCATCCGTGCTGAGATCGAGAATTGCCTCAAGGTGAACCGCTTTTGTGCTCAGACAAACGAAAACGCAGATATAGGCGTCTATGCAACGGGATCCGCGTGTACCGGTAATAGAAATTTTAATGGGCCCAGCATAATCAATCCCTACTTGGTTAAATGGGTGTATTAGGGAGACTCTGTCAACGGGGAGCTGGCCAATTTCGGGCTTAAAGGGCTTCGGGGAAATTGAAAAACACCTGGGACAACCGGCCAATTTTTTCTGGACCACCTGTCTACCGTTGACAATCCAAAACCGGGATAATAGGTAAGCATAGGTGGCTTTTGGGCCTACATGGAGACAATCCTCATGCGCCCGATCAATAATCAGATCGGTAAGAGGATGTTTCTGGGGCAACAGAGCGGGGTGACGTGCGGAAATTGGTAAATTGGAGTGGCGGAGTCTTCCACCAACACGGAGAGTTCCGTCAACATCTATAAAAAGCCCCAGCACTTTGGTAAGCTTCAATTTTGGGCGATCAAGGGCTGCGTCAATTAATTCAGGGCCTAACTGGGATTTTTGCGCCCGCCTGACTAAGATAGCCATAGCGGCATTTAATTCAACTGCGGACAAAGGACCTGAGAGATGTGGTTTAGTTTTATCCGAGTTATTCCGAAAACGGCAACACCAAGCTGTGACTGACTGTAATTTTGAAAGGGAAGAATATCGGGCTTCCAACACTGGGGAAATATCAGGAATCTGGGAGGTTAAACGAACTTGTTTCGCCCGTTGTTCAGACAAAACAATGGGATCTTTCAGGGCTGGGCGTACTCGAACGAGTTTCCAAGAATGCGGGTGAGATCGAAGCCACTCCGGGCCGTTCCACCAAAATTGGGATTCTGGTAAGAGATGGGGAAGCATACCCCGGGAAGCTATATCGGCTGGGTTTTGGGCTGAGGGTACGTGGAACCACCGGTCTTGAGGAATAAGTCGGAGTGTTTGTGAAACACGATTTCCGACAAAAACCTTCCAAGTGGGGGCCGGATCAGCCGTAAGCCAAGACAGGGCGATTGTAGAATCGGAAAAGGCATACATCCGGGAAATATCCAGCTGGGGCAACTGGGGAGAAAGTTGGTGGAATGTCTTGGCTAACAGTTCGGCCGCTAATAATTCGAGTCTGGGAAGGGTTTCAGTTTTTAAAGGGGCTATTCTGGCTTTTGCGTTAAGAAGACGCACCTCAAACTGGTCCCCAAGTTGGATAATTGCATACAGCACGGCCGCATATGCCAACTCCGAGGCATCAGCGAAACCGGCTATCCAAAACCGGGCATTTTCAAAGGGAATATGTCTTGGAATCGAAATAAGTTGTAGGGATGGCAAATTTGAAGCGAATTCTTGCCAACGGGTACAAATGGAAACTGGTAAATTTTCATCCCAACCAATTTTTGACTGGACAACAGACCGTTGAATAATTCTAGCGGTAACCGCCACCGGTATTATCCATCCCAAGGGGTCATAAAGTAGACCAACTTGAGATGCGAGGTCACGTTTCGTTTTTATGGCGGGTAATTGGGTAACGGAATAGGTAAACGTATCAGCGGAATTGTCCCAGCGTAAGCCGAGTATTTTCAGTGGTTGTTCCACATCAGAATGGAACTCTATAAATCGGGAAGCTGGGACGATATGATCATCTGGGATATCGCACAACAATTCTGGGCTATTAGCGGCCCACTTACGTAATTGAAACTGGGCGGACCCCAACAAGGTAATAATTTGTTGTCTCAGCTCAATGGCCTGAGTACTCGTACTGGCACCAAAGAAAAGGTCGTCCACATATGTGGATGTGCGCAAAACATCGGCTGCGTCCATAAGGTGCGGAGGGGCAGTATCGGCCAATTCCCGCAAAACTCGGCACGCCAAAAACGGGGCGGACGCCGTCCCATAGGTAACCGTATTTAATTGGTACTCGTTGATGGTCCCGGAATTGGGAGGGCGCCAAAAAATACGCAAAAAATCACGGGATGGAAGGTCATGAGTAATTTGTCTAAACATTTGTTTAATGTCCGCTGTTAGCGCGAATTTGTGATATCGGAAGCGGGTAATCACTTTGTCAATACCCAATTGTAATCGGGGGCCAGTGTGAAGTAAATCGTTAAGAGAAAATCCACCGGGTGTTTTTTGTGATGCGTTAAACACCACACGAATTTTACTGGCAGGGTCCCCTTTCTTGGAAACCGCATGATGGGGAATATAATATGAAAGTTGAGGACTGAGAGAATCGGTAACAAGAGACATGTGCCCCATAGCTAGGTACTCCTCCATGAACTGTGCATAGGAGTCATATAGGGCGGGATGTTTTTTAAATTTGGCTTCCAGCCCAAAAAATCGAGACAGTGCGACATTTCTGGAAGGGCCTAACTGGGATGGGGGCGACTTAAACGGAAGGGTAACTGTGAAACGCCCCCCCCCCCCCCCCCCCGGGAGAACGGGTGGTCGTTTTCCGGAAGATTTCTTCCGCTTCCGACTCCTCAGGGGTAAGAGGGGAAGGGTCTTCCAAATCGTCAATAGCGTACATTTGCTCTAACAATTTGGCAAGCTGGGCATTGGTAGCACGAGATGTTACAGTCCTGGGAACAGGCAAAAACTCATCTGGAGAGGTTTTAGCGGAAGGGTGCCCCGAGCAAGAAGTATTATCGGGAGAACCGGTAGGTATAGGGTGAACCAAATGGGCATTCAAGGTAGCGCATTGTTGTGTAACCTCAGGGGGAGCCCGAGATAGCCGAACACGAAGCGGCACAGAAAAAGAATCGGGAGACAAGAAATAATTGATAGGAGGGGGAGAAGCAGTATGCGAAATTACAGGGTTGGTACAGTTCATAATAGTGAAGTAATTGGTAAAACGATTATCGGTCACAACCCTTACTACCGGAGAAGCCGGGGAAGGGGGAAAAGGACGTCGGCGGGTCCGTTTTGGTTTAGGTATGAGAGCGGAAGTTAGGGCTAATTGACGGTCCGCTTCCGATAGAGGAGGGGAAGAAAGGGGTGTCGATGGTACAGGAGCCTGTTTGATTCGAACATCGACGGAATGATGATCGGGAGTGAATTTTACTGGGTGTACTTGGTCGGGTGAACCGAACGCAAAATTGGTACGGGGAGGTTCCAAATTGGGAGCAACCTCGATGTTTGAACGAAGGCGAGGTAGGGAAATGTTCAGAGGACGTTTCAATTTGAGAAGCTGAGCCTTTTCAAATTTAGAACGAATTTTAGGGTTAGACTCATTATCCCGCACCGAAATATGAAAGCTAACCGATTTTTTCGGATGGGTGGAGACATACCCGGAGGCTAACCAACCGAGCTGTGTATGGGAAAAAATGGGGGAGGAATCGAACGAAACGGTATCGGAATTTAATGTAATATGCGTTAAAAAGGACCCGGAGAAAAGGATATCTACTGGGCTGGCGACATTAAAATTGGGATCTGCCAGGTTCAACTTCCGAATATCGGGCCACTTGGAAATAGAAAATGAAACCGACGGGGACGGAGGGGAAGGGTCATCCAGTACGATAAATTGCAATAATCGGGGCGAAAAATAGCGTGAATTATACATGGGAAAATGTACAATGGCCAAGGTAATACCGTGAATCCCTTTAATGACTGAACCACCTACCCCCCATATGGTGGACTCGGTGGGGAAAATTTGTAACTGGGCAAGACGTGCAAATTTAAATGACATGAGATTTGAGTCACTCCCTGTGTCAAGAAGTGACCGGCCAACCGCTCCAGGGTGATTACCAGAAGGTGATAATCGAACCATAGCAGTGGGAACTAAAGAGAACCCATCTGGACATAACAGGGAAGATTTCGAAAAACGGGTTGAAGTATTTTTTGATTGAACAGGGTTTGTGGGATTATACCTCAACTTGTGAAATCGGGAAAGAGTAGCGGCTGGCCGAAAAACACGTCAATCAGAAAAGGTGGGAGACTGAGAGGGCCGGGAATTCGGTAACGACTGGAAGACATCTGAGGAAAGTGTGTTCTGGGAAGTGGCAAGTGAATAATCAAAATTATTATTATTATTACCGGAAAGCATCGGGACAGACAAGGAACGACCGGCATTAAATAGGTTACTGTTCCCAAACGAAGGGCAAGAACCAGACCGCTCGTCGCCTGACCCATGAGAATTAACAAACGGGCTTACAAGTGGTACATCTTCTTGATTAAAGTTGTCTTGAACAGCCGGCGACAGATGGTTTCGTCTGGTCTTCGATGATCGATCCGGATTTTTGCGGACCGGAGGCGGGGACCGCGAACTGGGAAATTTTTGGAGACTTGGAAACTGGGGGTAATTTTGTGAGGTAGGAGACTGGGAAGGTAACTGAGCGGGATGGGAATGAGAATTACTGGGAGGTGGGAGGGGAGGTTGGTAATACACCGCCTTTTTGATGAGATGTTGCGGAATGAAATCATCCAGCCCTCCGAACTGATGCAAAAAATAATGATGACGAGAGTTGCACTGCGAGCAGAGTCGCCGTGAGCCACAACGAGACGATAAATGGGTTCCGTTGAGGCAGTTAGGGCATTCCTGAGTTGATCGGACAAATTCCCAACGGGCTCGTAAAGTGCAGGATAAAAATTCGGGGCACCGGTAAAGTAAATGCCACTGTTGACAGTACGGACATGCACGAGTGGGGCCCACCACTTTCGGGATAGCATGACCGGGTTGAGAGGGTACAGATGGTTTCCGTTCTGATCGACGATGGATATTGGGAAGATCAGTGACGTCACTGTGCGAAGCGGGCTTGAGGGCCTGATTACGAAGTTGTCGGGCCTTTAAAAATTCCAACAGCATCTGGGAAGTATGTAGAATTTGTGACTGGGCTACGTATTCGTCAAAAAATTGATTGTGTAAAGACGGAGGTAAACACTTGATGAGGTGGTGATAAATCATAAAGTCCGTAATATCCTCTGTGTCTACGGACACAACCGACGAGCGGTACGCGAGCGCCGACTGGATGAACTGGTGAAGGGTGGGAGGGTTATCCGATCGAAAGGGAAGTACGGTTTCCCGCTTATCCAAATGGGCCATGGCAATTTTATAGGGGTTTGAGTGAATGGCCACTAACTCCGCCCAGACATCGGCGAAGGGTGTGCCATTGACAATGTGCGGTGCAATCCAGGTTTGCAATTCCGGGCATAATTTTTGTCTGAGAGCCTGTAATTTATTGGCATCCGGGATATTTAATGTAACGATTGAATCGTGAAATAACCGGGAAAACTGAGAAAATTCCAAAATGTTGGCGTCGTAAACTGGCACCGTCGGCAACAAGAGTGCGAGTGTTTTTAACTCATCATATTTATTAACAGCCGCGGCCGGGAGAGCCGGCGGTGACGAACGGGAAGAGGGACGGGTGAGAACATCGGGAAGCAGACTGAGAAATGTAACCCTTACCCCTTCAAGACGCATGGTGACGTATCGACGTAAACAACGCGAGAAGCGACGATGTTTAATATGTTTCTCCAGGGGAAGATCAACGAGGTCGGCCGCCATTTTGTCTAAGTGACGAACGGTTTGGTCGAGCAACGCGGGCTCCCGGTGTCCCCTCGTTGCCTCCACAATGGAATCCAAGGCAAGGAGAAGTTTTGACAGCCAATCCAACATGTTCGAAGCCGATTTAGAAGCCTCATCGGGCCGTAATTTGGATAAAATATCATTAGAGATGTCGTCAAACAGGGCTGAATCGATATCCGGGGAGATCTGGGATAATAATGTGTCAACACTCACGGGAACTGGTGTGACCGGGCGATCGGGCGAACGGGCCGGAGACTGACTCATATTGCGATCGCGGAAATCGACGCACGAATCACAAAAACGCGGGTTTCGGCACCAATGTTTGACCGGGGAAGGTATTTTAATAAAAAAGAGATTGAAACTGGTGAACTGGTAGAATATTATAATGAAAGATATACAGAGCGGGGAGAGAGCTAATTGCTTGTAAAAGGTTAGAAGAGGAACTGACTGGGTGGGGAGGCTACCTCAGGCGGTAGTCCCTTACACTGCGCAATGGCCCCGCGCAGGGTGGCCGTACTGGGAACTAACTGTTCGTAGTCTTACTGGTTATAATATTGCCCTTTTTCTCATGATGTTTTCCGGTAATACTGAGTGTGTATATTGGGTGTGTTTGTTGTTGTGTGTGTGTGATGTCTAACGGTACTGAGGTGCTGTCAACGAGCTAAAGGCTCGTTGACAGGGCCGAACAGCCAGTTATTACGGTAATGGTGACCAATGCGGATATACTTACAGTAATCTAAACAGATGCCGATTCACATTATTATTATTTCAGATGTTATAGGAGTCCAAAGAACTGAGGTTAACCGATGATTAACGGTGTCAGGAATCATGAGGATAACACGCCACCCATTGAGTAGTGACTTACCAGAATTGTCTTCATCAGGGTTTGAGTAGTGATGGGGACTGGGAAGTGCTATTTAAGAACTGCTCAGACTGGGAACTGCAAGGAAAGAACAATCGTTCAGGTGTTGTTGTTGTTCAGGCAGAAACCGTGGATATTTTCTTGGTAAAATATCCATGCGGAAACTGGAAATGGGACCATTAGGATGTAACTGCCAAGGCCAGACTATAAACAGTCCCTTCTCCCCAGCCCATTGTGCATTGGCCGCTGTTATTCAGTAACTACTGAACTATGAAGGGAGGCTTTCTTCTCGGACCAATCAGAAGTGGCTGTTGAGTACTTCACTTCTTGGTTCACATGTGACCTGAGAAGTTCTCAATGATGGCTTCTGATTCGTTCAAAAAGAAGTGCTCCAAGAGCTCCTTCGCATTTCCTATGTGACCAATCATAAACAGCGGGATCGAGAACTGGAACGAAGGGAAGTGTAGAAGCCAGGAGAGAGGAGTAGTAGGAACAAGAACACCGCGGTTCAGAAGCAGTTCTTACTAGAGAGTGAGCAGGATCGTTCCCAGTCCTTCAAGTGAACTGAGGCCCATTCCTAAAGACTTTACTCCTCACTCTGCACTCTTCAGATCCACACTGCACTTAGTGGATGAATTTCCGTTCCTAAAGATCGCTCTTGATTTGAAGAGGAAGAGTGAAATGCAAAGTGTAGAATTGCAGAGTTTTACCCTGTTTTGAACAGTTCCATTCCCAAAGGTTATCTCTCACAAAGTGAAGAGTGCGTTTCAAATGAAGAGTTTACAACATTTTTGCAGAGTCCCAAATGACTCTGCGGTAGAATGACATACTTTTCAAATCGGTTTTTAGGTTTTATTGCTTCGTTAAATTCATTGTTATGTAGTACCAATAAAAAGAAGAGAATTCAATCTTTCGATTAGGTCTAAATGTGGTCCAATTAGTGTGAGGGCAAGCATATAATATAATAGCATCAAAGTTAGCTCCACTGGGGCCATCAAAATACTATCATTTGGGAGGAAGGAAAGGATAGGAAGCGACAGGTTCTTGTAGTTACCTACTGGATAAAAGGTGAAAACCTGCCTAGTTGTTTTTAATGGAAATTTTCCGATACTTCTCATCAGAGGATGATGATGATGATGTTGAACATGCTCGACCTCCGTCGGCCGCATTCATCGAGTGCAAATTAATTTCGTTGTCAGCGACTCAACTTTCAGGGAGTCGTTCCGCCTTAATCAAATCCCAAGTAAGTTAACTTATCCGATTTCATCATCCGTCTTTCTATAACTTACTCTGAATAAAACGATCGGAACATTGAACGATAAATTGTAACAGTTACTGGAGGTTACTCCACAACACGAAGGTTACTCTTCAGAACACTTCCGTCCGAGTAGAACTGCAGAGTGGGAGCGCGAAGCCTTGAGGAACAGAAAGTTCTCCTTCTTTTCATAATTCGCAAAGTGAAGAGTACAAATGAAGACTTGCAAAGTGAAAAGTTGAAGAGTCTTTAGGAATGGGTCCATCACTAGTTTCGACACTGACTGCCCGCACGGTACAGGAACAGTTACAGGAACTGTTCCTATCCCTGAGATTATGGAAATAGACCCAAATAACTTGGTTATGAACCTACCACCATGTTGTTACAAACATAGAATATTTATCCTTCTTTAAAACCCTGCAAATGGGAGAGAAATTATTGATTAATTATTATAAATCTGGTACTTAACTATTTGGACGTGCCCTAAAAAAAATTATTTCTACCTCATTGGGTATTTGTAGAAACGTATTAGACCTTCTTCACATCCTCCACTGGTGCTGCGCTGTGCAGTGTCCCATTGTTGACTGATGATGTCTTATTTTCCTCTTTTTCATTCGAAGGTTGCGATAGGTAGGTAGGTAGGTTTTGAGGTTCACTGAACTTTTTAAAAACTTTCTGCAAATTTATAAAACAATTTTAAAAAATCCTCAAAATTTTTTGGACAATGGATGGATGGACTGATGATGTCTTATTTTCCTCTTTTTCATTCGAAGGTTGCGATAGGTAGGTAGGTTTTGAGGTTCACTGAACTTTTTAAAAACTTTCTGCAAATTTATAAAACAATTAAAAAAAAATCCTCAAAATTTTTTGGACAATGGATGGATGGACGGAATAGCAAATTTATAAATACATTAAAAAAACGTGCTCAAAATCAAACCGTGGGGAGGTTCACGGCAAAGGTTCCTGAAGGTTGCCAGGAAGGTGTGCCATTTCTAACGTTCGAGCACCTTCGCCTCCAAAGCTCAGCCTCCTTCTGCCAACAGACAAATCGATTTCAATAGACCTGATACGACATCATAATTCCGTGCCACATTTTTACTTTCAATCACCCTCATTCAAAAATACAGCTTATTTTTGTAACTACCGTTTTTCCAAGAGTTCTGAGTCTTTTTGGTTTATTATTTTCAATCATGAACCTTTGGAATCGAACATGAAAAAAAAAAAGTTTAACCCCCCCCCCCCCCCCACAAAATTTGATGGTTTCCGTTTCAAGGTATGTAGAATCTGAAAATGCAATTAAAAAATTTCTGTCCGTCCGCTGTAAGCCGTACTGAGCACTTTTCTTAGTTACCATGAACCAAAATTGACGAAATTCGGTTTATAAATCCCAATTGGGGTCTAGTTGATCCTCGAAGCTCAGTGTTAATATCAGTCATCCCTAAGGGATGAAAAATAGGGGTTGAAGTCTCCAGGACGCCGTTTTCTCGAATTTTTTCTCGAACTTGGGAGTTTTTTAAAACCACCCGGAGCATTGTACGTCCAGCCATTCACAGTAATGCCCAGAAGTTTGCACCGACAGGCATTTTCAACAGGATGGTGAATGAAATTGTATACATTCAGCCCAAATATCATCATGGGGACGCGCTAACAATCGGCAATTGGCCCGAGATCATCATTGCCAGGCAGCACATGATTATAATCACGGAGTGTGAAGTCGATTTGGTTGTTCTGTTATATTATTTCATTTGAAAAATTCTATTTTGGAGTTTGTTGATAGGTACTTTTGCAACTTCACTCCACATCAACAATTTCCCTTCAGAACTTCATTATTTGCGTTTCTTTTTGCCATTTTAGTTACTGTTTGTCATCGACAGAATTATTTTAGCAACATTTAACTCGTGATTTAAGTAGGTACCTAATAACGAGTACGGATTTAGGTACTGACCTACGGAGGATCTGCGATCTACATAATTTTGTATAGAATAGTACATATTATATTATATAGACGGGTTATCTGTACAAAGAGCTGTGATCTGTAACAGAAGGGTATTCTGTACAAAATAATAAACCGTTGTGCAGGGATTTGCAGCGTTTTTTTCCAACAAAAATAAAGTGACAGAAATTCCCCATTGAATTTGAAATGATGTTGAATAATTTCACAATCAATGGGAAATAAGAATTCTTCTACTACTTTGTCGATGATTGAGTACCTTCATCATCAGTCTTCCATTCGTATTCATTTTCATATCAAATGTTAACTACCTAATTATATTATTTGGAGCTATTTGTAGACCCTTCAGAACTATGAAGAAATCAAATAACTAACGACGAGTCTTATTGCAGCTTGGCTCCTCCATGAGAGAGTGCATTTCAGCCTGGAATAAAGGAACCAACGTTTGGCTGCGAATCGTCGTTTACGAAAGAGTCTCTCGAGGCAACGGAGTTTTACTCACTTTCGCCTTATCGGCCCTGTGGCATGGTTTTTATCCAGGGTACTACCTCACCTTCTTCACTGGGGCTCTTTTCACTATAGCTTCAAGAAGCGTAAGTCATCTCATAAACTGAATTTGAACTTGACGTACAGAATTACTGGTTTGGTTCTACACAGTAATAATTCATTCATCTTGCAGGTCAGATCTAGTTTGAGGCCGCACTTCCTTACTACCCCTGCCAAGAAAGCATCTTACGATTTCATCACTATGCTGGTCACTCGTGTGCTGATGGCTTACACCACCTTTAGTTTCATTCTCCTTGAGTTCTGGCCCAGTGTACGAGTTTATTGGTGAGTTACTCTCGTTTTACGTGGAGTGGCCGAACCGTCCAAGAAAAACTTATTCAAGTCATGCTGATGTTTACGTTTTGTCCGATGGTCGTACAGCTTATCAGTTATTCAAATATTCACGTTTTGAAGCGATTAAAATATATACTCAGTTTCGGTGCTACGCTTTTGAAAAAGTTTAACCCTTATAATTTACCCCTTTCCCTGTAGTTTGAGGCTCGTGAAAGGTTGCCAAGATCCCAGAATGGCATTTGGGGGACCAGCATGCTAAATTTTACACTTCTACGTATGTTTTTGAAGTCCACTGATAAGAACTATGCAAATTTCTAGGGACTTCTCAGTAAAACAAACACAAACACACCCGCGCGCACGCGCACACACCCGCGCGCGCGCACACACACACACACATCCATCCGTATCTAAATAGTGATTTTAATTTTTTACAGGAACATGTACTTCTGGCTGCACTTCATGGCCCTTGGAGCGATCTTCTTCCTCCCAAGATTTTTAGGTCAGAGTGAAGCTCCATTACGTAATCGACTTTCCAAACTAGTGGAAGTTACCAACAGCAAGGGCGTTAATAGTTTACACGGATAGTAGATATTAGATTTTATGAATTCCGTTTCACTTGTCCTTCCATAACAAAGTACAGCGAGCAGTACTATATCAATGCGTAACAAAGTCTTGCGAGATGAAAATCGAAAATACTGCGGACCCTCATGTTCGCTGTTGTTGAAGTCTCGACTTCCAGTTCCTTGCGTATTTCTATAGTCGATTCAGTAGATTTAGGTCGGCTATATTTTTTAGCATAGCTACGAACGATATTGCTACGAACTTTCCAACTTTCCTTCCGGTGTGACCAGGGGAAGAAAAGAGTATTGGAATTATCCAAAAATTAGAACTAGGGAGTTCCCTTGAACCAATCGTCGAAAAACTTCGATACAGAAGTAATTTCCAAAGTGAAAGTACGTTTTAAAGTTCTGGGTTGTTTAAACTGATGTCTGTTGGTCGGACGCCACCAATGTTATTTGGCCAAAAATGTATCTGGGTATTTTTTGAAGTGGTTGCAAAATTTAATATAGGTAGACTGCTGGGAACAATTATTTTTAGTAGAACTATATCTATTTTAGAAAACATTCGACTGATTTTGTTCTTGGTAAAAAACCTACTTTCCACTATTTTCCTACGATTTAGGTAATTTTGCATTTGAAATATTCAACATGAAGGTAGGTACATTTGTATCGTGATGAATTAGTTAGTACATTTTGGAACGACAGCCATCGTAAGTAAAACCACAAGTGAACTTCAACAACTTTTCTGTTTCGGTTCCTACCTAAATGAAGGGTTGCGAGAAAACAAGAAGTTCATGAGATTTTGCAACTTACAAACATCGAATAGGTACCTACTTCAATAAACAGCGGCACCTCATTCATTTTGCCTGTATTTTCACCTGAACTGGGATCTTGTTTTCTCAAAGAGCATGATGCTTTCGAACTGTTGAAAAATACGTAGGTTCCTACAAGATATTTACGACCAAAAATACTCGGATCATTCTTGCTCGCAGTCCTTCAAATAAGCTTAGTATTATATTAATTTCGCTAAATATTAATGTGAAATATTGAAGTTATGCACCAATAATTTTCTTTATACTTTCTGATCAAATGCTTGCTTTATGTTTTGTAAGATGTTTAATCTGTGTAATAATAGTTGTCTTCATAATTAAAATGATCTGTGTTAAATGATAACTGCGCCGTATAAAATTAGGTAAAAGCACAAATCTTCCCGTAATACTGAATAGAAAATAAACACTCACTTGCAATCAATACACCCCTTAATACACCCTTAATCAATAAGTATCGACCTTATACGAAGATGCTAATCCGAGGGGTTTTGTATTTTCACTTTGAGGTGTGATCTAATGCGCTCGGCCGTCTGGATCCTTCTGAACTTCATATCGTCACTCAGGCGATTTTAGGTATCGTTCCCAGCGAATTGTTCGCTCCACTCGCCAGACTCCCCTCATGTTCTACGTTATCATTCCCCAGTACAAGTGGTCCCAGGCTACGTTCTTTATTTAGTCTTATTCCTTTTGTTTGGAGATCAGCGAGCTTTCTCTGCTAATCACAACCGCTGAGCCTGAAAGCTGGTCGACAAACTTGAGATTTTTGAGCCTTTCATCCAGTCCGCAATAAATTCGCCCATTTGATGGGTTCCTTATCCTTTGTAATAAATATCGTCATCCCGGCAAGTTGTTAGTAACTGGGCTAACTTGGTAGTTAGCAAGATTTACCACCCAAACACGAGTGATTCTGCAAATTGATTCCCAGCATCAGATATGTTGATTGTTGGTGCGACTGGAGGAAGGGCTGTATTTCTCCACGTGATTTGATGGGTATTTGTCTCCTTTAGCTTTCGCTGATTCTTTGTTGGCGTCTCCCTGGTCATACTTGAGTATGCCACAGATATTCGTGGTCCATGTGTTACCTGTGTCAATTTGTGACCAAGGCTGATAATGTGGAGACTGCCCCTCTGCTGCGGCTTGCATCCCAGTGCCGTACAAAGATTCTCCAAGCAAGTGAACGACATTCAGAAACCATGATTAGTAGCAGGATGCTGTCCTGAAACGTGCCTATCGTAATGATTGTGGAGTAACCTGTAGAACGAGTTAAGACTAAACCACCGCCACCAGTCCAAAGTATTTTGATTTTACGCCGTTAAATTTTTGATTAATGAATAATTGAACGAATTCACTTGAACAGCTGGTGAAACAAGCCGTCTATGGTTCCTGTTGAACCAAATAATTGGCATGTAGGTTGGAAGGTCTAGTGCCAGTGCTTTTTGAATAGTCTACACCACTTACCTATTTACATACTGCGGGATACTTGTCTAAGCAAAGAAGGTTACTACGCTAAAATGATTTTTTTTTGCTAGATGTTACGTTCTCTTTTTCAGTAGACCCGTATTCGTTTCCAGACACTGTATGACCAGAATTTACACAAACTCTCTTATCTAATTAGATATATTATAAGAAGTAGGTTCCTTGTCTTTCCGCATTTTTCTGGAAGTTAGATACCTACCAGTATCTATAGGAGAGAGAACAGGAAGGGATGTGATTGCCCCACAGTGAGAAACCAAATGATGAAATCACAGCTGAAAAACTCAGTCACCTCAAAATTATACTTCTGTGAAAAAAATGAAAAAACTTTAATTTCACCTGTGTCGGTCCAAAGCCCGAATCAAAAAGAAGGATGGCAATTTTTTTGCCTTTTCCTTTTTTTCTTTTCAAGAAGAAGTATTGTTCTTTGGTAGTTGAGTTGGATTTCATCTGTATAATACCACCATGTGTAGGTCTAGCGATACCCAGCGAATGTAAAGAAATGGGGCAGATCTTCGTAAGTCTGAGCGGCGCCCATGGCATTTATTGGACCAATATTTTTGATAGCTCTTTATTTCTGAAAATGTGCAGCTGAGTGGAGCGGTTCACGCTAGTTGTCCCCGACATCTCCCGCGTTTCATGAACATGAATGTTGTGGTCGCTCCGATTCATTAGATTGTTGTCCCTCTGTAATATTATAGGGGTACTGAAGCTCGAATAAATATTGTTATAGTTACGTATACTTCAGTTTCTCGTTAGTCATCACTCGCTTCATATCGTTATTGATAGCTTCTCTTGTTACTGTATGAAATCTTATAATTCTCGTTGGTTTTGTGTATAAAATGTACGCTTGTGTAATTTCAGTATTAGCTAAAAACCATTTATCACACTATGATCGGCCTCAGGTTAGGCCTCATTTGCAGTCTTTTTACTCGAAATTTAGCGCCCTTGTAAACCCCGACAGCCAATTTTCAATGACAGAATCTAGTTTAGAAACAGAGTGTTAAATGTACTAAACCAATATAATTTAAAGAACCATTTTAGATCGTTTCAGTTTATTGGAAAGCTGCAGGTTATGAAATGTCTGCTTGAAAATGAGGATGCGAGTGCCCCATCATTTGATGTTTTAGTTAGGTACTGGTAATGACTAATTACAGTCAGGACGATATTTGTGTATCCATTTTAAAGATTTTGGTCAATCAAAAGCTGCTTTACACACCAACAAAATATGCTAACTTGTAATATCCTGTATCATTTAATGTGTTTTGGAGAACGCTGTCTTGACGTTCGTTTCGTTGCTACTCCAAATGTTCACTCAATTTTCACTATTTTAGAACTGTATGATCTATGGTTTGTGAGAAAATTTACTCGGACTCGGCCCTGTCAAGTTTGATGATTCATCCTTAAGTGCTGTTTCTTTATTTTGAATATCACTTTCATTCACTCGCTCAAATCTGGCTTCCACTTGAATTTGTGCCATGTAAATTTATTGATGTCTCAACTTTTGGGCACTTCAGATACTTGAAAGCAATTTGTCGTTTCCTCGTTTGGTATAATCAAAACCGATTTATCCGGGTAACCGAACCAAGAGGGAAAAATAAGATTGTTACTGACTGTTCACGTTTTATAGAATTACTAAAAAAATGTTTTATTCCCAGATCCGTTTGGAAAAACAAATACAAGCCGCATTAGATGCCACGATGGCATTGTGAGAAAAGATGCGTTACTGGAACATGTGATGAAATGCTTTAAATATTGTTAAAGATGATATATTTTGCGTTTTATGTTTTTATTAAATTCTGGAGTTTGACACTAATGTGTAGCAACATCTATTTTCTACCTATCTCCTTACTGTTTTCCTCTGGTCCTCAAGATACTTTTTGGTATTTTTTTCTATGAACTCTGTGGGTAGTTTCTTATTCTATTTTTATATTTCTTAAGTTTCTGGTAGCTTTTTTAACGTGAATTATTACAATTTATTATTGAATGGTTGCCATAAATTCTGTTGCCATACCTATCAGGGGACCAGTGGCGTAGCCAGGATTGTTGATGGGGGGGTTATCGGAAATAGAGAAAAAAATAATGATAAAAAATCCTGTCATGTAGCATGGCTATAAGAGCTAATTTTCAAAGACATATTCCTGATATTGCGTAAAAAGATGATATAGCGAGAAACCATACCACTTTTATTAAAGTGATTTTAGCCATTTTTACCGATATTTGACCCTAATAAAGTCAAATTTGACCCACTTGCTTTTGAGAAAAATAGTTTTATCATCGAGGTAGTCCCTCCGACGTGATTAATCATCCCACAAAAACGTCAGGTGAATTAATATTGATTTGACCATTAATACCAATTTTTTACCCACAAAAGTCAAAATCTGACCCCTATTCTGTGTGAAAAACAACTGAAACGGTATTTTTCTGTCTTTAATCAACCTTCCATACCACTCCCTGTGATTTTATAGCAACTGTTTGCAATTTTAGCCGTTTTTACCGACTTTTGACCCCTAAAAACTCCAATTTGACCCTGCAATTTGAAAATTGCTCAACTTCGAACTCATCCTTTCGTTTGGCAATACAAACGTTTTGGAGAAATCTGGAATTTTTACCATGTACCTACCCAAGGACAGATATCATATGGAGTGGCACATAAATATACATAATATATAAATGTTTGTTAAAATCTAGGGGTGAACTGAGGATACTCTGAAACGGATTTGCCTCTAAAAATATTTCAAAAATTCATGTTCTGAAAATGTTACCCTTCGCAATAGCTTTATTTTCTTTGAAAATTCGCTAATAAGGTTTGACATTAAAAAAAAAGCTGAATATTTAAATTAAGTTTAACAAAGTACTAAATGTTAAAGATAACGTTAGGTAAGATGAACTGAAGAAATAGAGCATTTATTTGACAACAATGTTCGCAAATTTTCAAGGAAAATGAAGGTATTGCAATGGGTCCAAAATTTTCAGAACATGAGTTTTTGAAATTATTTTATAGGCAAATCCGTTTCAGATCATCCTGATTTCATCCTTAGATTTTAACAAAAATGTATACGTATTATGTATTATATATATATATACACTTATGTGTCACTCCAGGCGATATCTGACCTTGGTTACGTGATAAAAATTCCAAATTTCGCCAAAATGTTCTTATTGCCAAACAAAAGGATAAGCAATTTTCAAAAATTAGAAGGGGGCCAAATTTGAGTTTTTAGGGGTCAAACATTTTTTAAAACTTCTAAAATTGATATATAAAATCACTGAAAGTGGCATGGAAGGGTGAGAAGACAGAAAAATACCATTTCAGTTGCTTTTCACACAGAATAGGGGTCTAATTAGGATTTTTGGGGGTCAACAATTGGTATCAAGGGCTAAAATCAGTATTATTCACCTGAAGTGTGGGATGGTGACGGTGAGGGATTATTTCGATAAGCATTTTTGTCTGAAAGAGCGGGTCAAATTTTTGGGACACATCGTTCGTAATCAAATAAGCGTAATATTATTCAACTGTTTAATCATGTTTGATTTACCGTTTAACCTGTTATTTGTTATTTAATATATGTTTATTACTTTCGTGATTGTTATCATTCTTAAGATTTAATTTTAATTTGTGATGAACTTTTCGAGCCAATGGGTGGGGGTTATGACCCCCATTGCAGGGGACACTTGTGTTGCTACAATAGAGAGTTGATCCTAACTATCCAACGTACATAAGTTCCATGAGAAAGTTACGTGTTCACTTAACTCCAAAATACGTTGAAGTGATGTTAACGTAATAATTCGTCAATGATATATAATTTGTCAAGTTTCTTTTTTCTCATACTAGCTCGTAAAATAATAATTCAGTAATAGTAATTATTTTGACGGTTTTCTATGAGTTTTGAACAATATCTAGAACAATCATGTTACTTTCCTGTACTACCGTACACACGGCACTGTGAGACCTTGGGTCCTTTGTATAATTTTAAATACCCACAATACTTGTGAAATGTAAGGCAACTCACTTACCGTGCTCATGGCTTTTGGTTGGCAATGCTGAAGATGAATAGATAGGTACACGAAACGAATGACATTCGGGCTTCCAAATATACCTAAGGAGAGAACACAAACGGCGGAAAATCTTCCCGAAGCCGGATGCTCCTCTTACTTCTGTGACAGTATGGCTGTTCTCGAGCTATTTTTTTCTTCCAGTGGAGACGGGGTCGCTTGGCGGAAGCCTAATGGATATCCCTTATTAACCCTTAACCGGTGATAATCTCACTGGTCTAGGAGGGGGACTCTCGAGGGTCCACTGTCACATAGTAGCACAGCATGGTTTGGTAGTATGCGCTGAGCAATTTACCATTCTCCATTCACTTTTTGTGGGCTTACCAGGAGGATAAGCCCAAAGGTTTCCCATAAGGATTCCTTTACGAACAACCTGCCACATCTATTGGCTTCCCCACCCCCTTTCATCCCTTTAGAGTGTCAGTATAACTAAAATGTACTGAGCTCATTTGAAGGCGATTGATGCTGTGTCCCAGTTTACAAGTCCCAATAGTTGTTGTTCCATCCTAACGATGGAGGTTGATCACCTAGAGGTTGCCCAGATGAGCACAGTTCACTGGACAACAACTTATGACAACATTATCCACCAATACTCGTATGTAGGAGCTTTGTTTCCACCAGTAAAAGATTAATGAGGTAGTAAGTACCATTACGATGGAGTTGTTCAGATGTCGTTTTCTGAACCAGAACTTCATACTACTTTTCATTTTCAGTGTGGCTGTTCTCGAGCTATTTTTTCTTCTGGTGGAGACGGGGTCGCTTGGCAGAAGCCTAATCTATATCCATATTCCTTCTTAACCGGTGATAATCTCGCTGGTCTAGGAGGGGGACTCTCGAGGGCCCACTGTCACACTTCCTACAAAATTCGGGGGTGACGCGGTAGCATAGCCATTAGCCATGGAGATCAAATGTGGTTATCCGCGAAGTTGGAGTTGAGCTGGGTTCACATTGACGCGAAATCGGCGTAAAATGCAAAGGCCATAAAGGTTCGTGTAAAACGCAAAGGCCGTAAAGGTTCGTGTAAAAACGTCAAGTCCGCAAGCACTAGTTGTGGACGTAAAGCGTGTAATCGTCTAGATATAGATGGCCTGTGCTCCAGCCTCCGCCTGAGCAGATCCCTAAAGCGCGAAAATATATGGATTTTTTTATATCTTTGACAGGTCTACGTAAAGAGCCAACCAAATGAGTCAACCTGATGAGCCAATCAAATTCAATTGCGTGTTCGAGTTTTGCGATTACACGTCAATGTAAACCCAGCTTTACATAGTTCGTAGCTTTGAGATGCGGGACACCCATCTTTCCAATAACTACATGGTGCTTGACAACGCAAGCCACGAAGACGCTAAAACTTACATCTCGGGTTTTTGGTTGTGACAACTCTCTATTGACCAAGTGTGTAAACAGTTACTACTAGTAGGAGACTGGAGAATGTATACGCTTTGCAAGCTTCAAGAATGTTGTCATTTTAGTAAATACAAAACTAAAAGAAGGGATAACGTGTATAAATTCATTTCAATCACTAGGTACCAAAGCATTCCCTGAGGAGTATCTGAGAATCCACAGGAGTGCTCGAGTTGTTGATGTATTCACGTACATAGGTAGTTGATTATTTAAAAAGTGGAAGAACTCCATGAAGATCAAATTTCAGTTTCAGGACAACAAAGAGAGTCATTAGCAAATTGCATTCGAGACGAGAATTATGGGAACTGGATGATGCCATCGAATATGAAGAGTTTTTTACAGACGGCTGACCGAGGAAATGCATCTCAGACAAATCCACGAAGCAGAAATGATGATCGAGCAGAACAGAACATTCAAGATAGAGACAATCGAACACCTCAGGGTTCGAATCAAGATGGAAGTTCGACGCCGTAATAGGACGCATATATTATTTTAACCGCGCAGAGTCATCAACAGTTAACATATCGATCCCTGGTGATGTACCTTCTTGGCTGATCAGGCAACCAAAATAAAAATGTAACGCACTGCTTACTGGTATGATTTAGAGGCTTAGCAAGCTCAATGGTCTTCCCAGTTCAGGAGTACTGATAGAAATGCACATGCGAGTGGACTTATGGATGTACTCCAGCCATGCAGCAGGAGGGAGGCCAGGACGGTCACATCATCATATTTGTACTTACAGAGATGAATCTTTTGGAAAAATGTGCGCACTACCACGTTATTTTGATTTTTAACCTAAATGGTTTATTTAGCATCAATGATAATGATTTTATAGTATAAGTTCATCAAATGAGTGCTATATGCTACTGGAGGAGTTACAGTAGAGCCAGCCTGATTACAAAAATACTAAACCACGGAAACAGCGTTACTTGCATTCTTCTTGCTTATGGGATTCACCCTAAAAGAATCAGAATCAACGTTCTAAATTGACAAGTTGAGGAAGGACGCAGTAAAGCAGAGATTAGGCAGCAGGGTGGCATAGAGCTCCGTCCCCTGGGAAGGAGGGGATGCATAAAAATATAACAAAGTCATTGATCATTAAAATTTTAATTTAATTATTCTTTACTTTTGGAAGGTACGGTCAATGGCATTTTCTTAGCAGGAATCATGTCCCTTATGGTTCATCATTCTTTTTTTGAATGATGACGCACATATCTTTCACCTTTGTACAATCCAGGTACAAAACACAAGGCGGTACATAATGCGTGTTAGAACTCCTACCATTAGTTCCTGATTCTTCTTTTCTTTTGGATACACTGATCACCAAGTTACCGGTTTGCGTGTATGACGTTGACAGAGGCGTGAATCTTGGCGTTTCCGGTGTCACCAACTTCCCAATGAATGTGGGGTTCATCGAATCGCCGTGCCCAATTTCTACATTGGGGAGAAGCAGAGCCGGTGATTCTGTTTGATCGCGCATTTCACTAGGATCAATACACCCGAGAACACGGCTGTAAGGCATTCCATTTGGTGACACCATAACTGAATAGTTGGTTACTTTGTTTGAGCAGTTGCAACTACATATACTTTTTGTTTGGAAGCAATTGCAACTGGAACAATTCAGTTGATCGTACGCCGAGGAATAGTTTCGGCGCACATCTTCACTCATGATCGTCGGTGGATTCTGGTTGTAATAGCAACAGGATGACTGTGCTCTGGGGGGACAGGGAGGGCAATTAGGTTCAGGAGCAAATCTTCTAATGCTGGACGTCCTAGGAATGTCACAGGTTTCTGCCGTTCTGGATACCACTGAAGGGTAGCTACGATGAGTCGTATCAGTTGGACAAAAGCATGGCCTAGCACTTGTCAATGGATCATCTTCAACATGGCTTTGACTTTTAGATTTTTTTGGTTTCTTAGATTTATCTTTTTTATGCGTCTTTTCTTTTTTCCTTCTGCTTTCTTTCTTCGAGGACTTCATACTTTCCCTCTTGTGTCTTTCTTTTTTCCTCTTGGACTCTTTTCTTTTTGAAACAGGTGCTTCAGAACTTGAGTAAGCTGATGAAGTTTTGTTAAGCGGACCTTCCACAGTCGCACATTTACAGCATATGCATTCGTCGTCTGATAGTTTGTCTTTGTTTTTATATTTTTTCTTGCCTTTTTTCTTACTTTGCTTGCGTTCTTCTTTTCGTCTTTCTTTTTCCTGTCTTCGTCTTTCTTTTTCCTCTTTCTTCTCCCTCTTAGCCCTCTCTCTTTCTTCCTTCTTTCGCCGTTTTTCCTCTTTCTTGAACTCTTTCTCACGAGATTTGTCACTTTTATCTTTTTTTGATTTTTTACTTCCTTTTGAAGACTTCCGACGATTTTTAGAGTGTCTACACTTACACTTGGGTGCAATATTTTTCTTACAGCAACAAACCGATGCGAGCAACTTGCTCCCACAGCAGCACAGATCCTCTTGCCTTGTGACCCCAACAATAACACTTTCAGGACTTTTTACACGACAGTGGTTGGGTGAATTATTGGTGGTGTTTGTACTCATGTGTGAGGTTCCTCGGTCAGCAGGAGTTTGAGATAAGCTGTGACGGCTGATGGAAGTGAAACATGAGGGTCGACTGATATGTGAAGGTTGGCATAAGGTCCTTGGTTCAACAGTAATTTGACATGATGGTCGTCTAGTGGGTGAAGCTTGATGAGAGGTTCTTCTACTGGGTGGGGTATGACATGAGGAACGACGGATAGATGAAGGAGCAACAGGACCAGAGTTGTCTTGTAGACTAGGAGTGGTCTGCACACACATTGACTTATTGGGATGAAATGTCGTATGGCTCATACCAGTTGATGCGGTCCTGAAGTGTATGACTCGCTCTGGTGTACAAGGTTCAGGAGGATCAACAACAAGTACATTCTCACAAGCTGACGTTTGTGTTGTTGCACATTCGACAGGTGTAAGAAGCTGACTAGGGGGTGTATTACATGGTACCTCTTCCTCTCCAATTGTCACACATTGTTGGGAAGTGCAAGAGGGTTGGAAGTACTGTAGTTCTGTTTCTTCTATCTGACCAAGAGAAGGAGTGCACCCAATGTTCGGACACTGGCAGCAGTTACCAGCTGGGCAAAGTCCCATTTTATGATGTTCCTCATGTTTTGTGCTCCTTTTCTGTCCGATCTTGCTCCACATAACCACAGTGTTGTAGAAATCTCTATTCGGAACTTTTTTATTCCGTGAAAGGACTTCATTCACGACCCAAAGTTCGAGGAATCTTATGTCGAAGACAAGGTCTCGGCTCAGTTGCCAAAATTTGTTAAACGTAACACAGCGTGAGGATGTTGTGCCTACTCGGAGAGTCCAATTTATGAAAAGGCCAGGACTTGCTTCAGTTCCTCCAAGTCCCTTGAATAAGCATAATGAGTAAATTGTTTGAATACGCAAATTACTAATAGACAACTATGTCCAACACACAAATAAAGAGTTTATTATTATTTATTAAATTCCTTAGGTAGGTACCTTTAATAATCATAATGTATAAATCCTAAATTGAGCAGATACCTAATTTTTCATCCCTATTTCTCCAGTCACGAAATGGGTTTCTAATTTGAGTCAAGACAGCACTCGTATTTATTGAAAGTTAATAAAAAAATTACCCGCCTAAGGGAACTTCAAGGAATGGTCTAGAGTGCACAACCTGAATCAGTTGGAGGTTATTCAAACTTATTATCGCTAGTCCTAGATCTGATCCTTGTAGTTTGGTAGATAAGACCTACAAACCAGGATTTGTTTATAACTTAATTGGTCCGCTGTATGCTTATATCGGGGTACCACGGAGTGATTCAGATAAATGTGTGTCTACATGACATCACACCATATAAAAACTTAGGTACATATTCGAGATTATCACAGATCTTGCACTGCAATAATAACATTCTGATCAATAAACCAAAGGAATGGTGTTTCATTGCAGTTTATTCTGGCGGGGGCATATCTTTAAGTTCACTCGGCTCTTTGGGAGGTCGCATCATTTTACTATCCAAAATACGCTTTACTGCATCGCTGTTTAATACTTCTCGCCTGTTGCATGACTTTGATTCAGAGTCAGATACTGATGAAAGGGGAATACGTTGAGGTACAATGGGATGATACTTGACATCCAATTCCTGTACTATTTTTTGCAAAGCTTCCATTGTGTTGCACTTGGCCACATTGAGGATTATTATGGTCCCATCCTCTTCACTGCATGGACATCCATTTTTAGCCTTTTTTTCTCTGCTCGTACCTTCAGTGTCTTGAATAGTTTCTGACACAACTTCCTTTCCAGAAGAGTTATCGGCAATATTTTCTGCAGGTTCTAGAAACTTTGGAAAACAAATATAACCACCAGCATGTGATCCACATCCACACGTTTTCAAATTATCTTCAGCTTGAATATCATCCTCTGGAAACTGGGGAAAACACTGTCGAGGCAATGAACATTGGCATGCTTTCTTCACACGTTTAGTGTTCTCACTTGGCAAATCACTACTTCTACCTATTGTCGAATTGTCTCTAGTTCCCATTTGAATCCTATCAAATCCATTGAGCGTTCTTGATTTGCAAAAACACTTTCCAGTATCATCTTCGTTACCACTACACTGGCAAGACCGCGATAATCTGCTACGGTCTGCTGTAGCATCACAAGAACACTCTGAATCGCCTTCATTGATAGAATCTTGGATATTAATAATCACCCCAGATGTACATCCTTTACTTGCATTTTTTGGATGTGCACTTCGATCTGGTTTCAAGATAGACGAACGACCTGAGTGCCTGTGCTGCTGAAGAAGTTCTGACGCTTGCTCAACGATTGGAGTAAGTTTACCACTTGCACGAATTTTGCATTTACATCCGCTTGTTTTAACAGGTGATCTACATGTTAAACATGTTGGTGGGATAGACATACTGAACGTTGAGTTTGCGGTATATTTTATTAACCTATCACTCCTTTTGGTTGATTTATTAGAAGGACGATATTCTTTCCTAATCTCTGTTGATGCCGACTGGTTTTCCTCAAATATTTGGGGTTTATCCTTGATACCCAAGAGGTGGAGGGACGTGGAATTACTCAACAGCATACTTTGTCTAGATTCAAGGGCAATACTATTTTTCTGATACGATCTTGTTGGGCTTGTGTCAGAGGAAAGAGCACTCGATGCAATGTCTATGGACAAGGACTGTTCTTCAAGTGATGACGCCGTTGTTCTAAGACCACAACCTTGGTTTCTGAACGGCGCAGTTGTTCTACATTTCACAGATGCATTAGTCTTGTTGGACGATGGAACGAGATGTTGTGATTCCATTTCAGAAAATCGAAAATATCCATCTGTGGTGTGCCCGGAAGTGTTTGTGGCACTTTTTCTTTCAGACCTTGTTTGACTTACGGTTTCGTCCCCAGAACATCGAATTAACCTGTTTTTAACTTCAGATGTCAAGCTAAATTTTACACTTTCTCCTGAGTTCAAGGAAGTGAAACTTTTCCTACACGATCTCGTCAAATCCTGGGTTTCTTTCTTAGGTAGAGGTAAGCAACTAGGTACTTCTGACATTTGCTGTTTTTCCTGGGATGAACTCCGAATACCTTTGTCCTTAGGACCCAAAACACAAGAACACACTGATGAAGACATTTCTTTTGTTTTACCCACCGTCTCAGTTTTGGTTTTACTTGCTTCATCCAAATCACCCCATACACTTTCGTTCAATTCACAATTGCATTCGGATTTCAGTTTCAATTTATCCACTGTGTCTGCTGCGCCGCCTTCCTCCCAGTCGCTGCTAGTGACAGTAGAGCTGCTGCAGCGACATCCCAGTGCAGAACACGACTCCTGATCTTTTTTGGAACCGGTTGAACTTGTTGCATTTGTATCAACTTTAACTTCACTCGTGACAGTAGGTAACATCTTTGTTATGCTTGCAACCTCATCGACACTGGCAGATTCAGTGATAGGAGGTTGAATTATCCGAAGTTTACTAGGTTTTGTTGAAATATTCGATACTGTTAGCTTGGATAACTTACTTGAAGATGGATCATTGATGGGGACATTTTTCTGACTCTCTAAAGAAACTGTAATCATAGAAGACTTTTCTTCTGATAGCATGTTTTGTACCACAGGCTTTACAGTGGCACAGCGACAAGGGTTCTTCACCACACAAGCACATTTCTTTGCTGAAAGCCGACATTTTGGGGATAATATCATGGTGTTTCCAACCTGTAATTGAACGTCCTTCAGAGACTTCCCGATACGTTTATTAGGATATTTTCTCTTGACGTTATCATCAGTATTGGTCATATGTTTCTTTGCAGTTTTCTTGTGAACAAAGCGTCCTTTGATTCGCTCTGTTGTTGTTGGTGTTTCTGGCGCAGGTTCCTGTTTGGGTTTGAGGCTTGGATGAACAAAGCTTTCATTAGCTGAGACACGATTCTGTTGTTTCCCTTGCGGAGCCTTTACATTTCTCATCTCAGCAACCAGGGAACTCTGCACATCGTTTTTACCTTGCACACATCTACGTATCTGCTGTTTATCCTCACCTTTGTTAAATTCGCTGCTTCGTTGCATTGATTCCTGAACTACTGAGCTAGCTTCAGTTTTGGTCTGTTGAGCAATTGTTTTCGTGATACTTTCATCTTTTATTACTCCTTTATCAATCCTCAATAGTTTTGGAGCCGAAGGGCTTTTTATAGTACTCGAGGGGTCCTTCGTCTTCCTTGAACCACCCTGCTCCGTCATCTTTTTCGAAATGTTTGCTCCAATTGGTTCGGGATTTGAAAACTCTTTTTTTAGTTGTGACAAGTCAAGATTATCAGAAATGAGGTCCAATTGTTCCACCTTCTCTTCATTTGCCTCTATTATAACTTCATCTGCTGCTGTGGCTGGATCTTCGTTAACTATCCAAAGCTCTATTTGCTCAATCTTGAACTCAAGTTCCCTTGCAAGGGGCCAGAACTGTCGAAATGTGCTACACGAAAGTGAGGTCAATCCTGTTCTAGCATCACTATTTATAAATAAACCAAAATGTTCTTCTGTGCCACCCATCCCCTATTAAAAGAAGATGGTTTAGGTTAAACACAAAAGCCTGAAACACTATCCATGAAACTATGGTAGGCTGTTTAAACTTTCATTAACTGGCGAGCATAAAATGATAATGCCAACAATATTTTCGTGCGTTCCTAACTATTCCTCAAATCATTCATCCTTCGAAAAACAAGGTTGTGGTTGTGGCCTTGCGCTCTAATGTAGGTAGTAGCGCTTACTGCGTTATACCAATTTAATGATCATGATCTACACCTCTATGAACCCACCGATATAAAATACCTTTACCTCCATTCATTTACCTAATAGCCTGGGTATCTAAAAAAACAGTAGGTACTCACAAATCCGGACTGTGTAAATATTTGGTAATTATTATTCCGGCTGCTGCTTTCATACACATTCACTTCAGGTTTAATGGTGAAAAGAAAAGACTGATCATTTCCTGGAAAAATGTTTGAATGAATTATTTTTCCCATTAAGTACCGAAAGATATAAGTTTGGAGCATTGTATTTTGGTTATCATATTCGGAATCGAGTATGAAACAAAAAAATAATACGACAAGTCGTACAGCAAATTTTATGGCAACATCATAGAATTCTCCGGATGGTCTCAAAAATTCAGAAAAAATCGAACTATTTTAAAATGAGAGGAAACTCACACGTCAAAATACAATTTTCCAAGATAGGGATACTCTGGACATTTCAACCCCTATTTTTCACCCCTTAGAGTTGAGCTTCGAGAACCAACTAGAGCCTAAACGGGACCCACATACCTACCAAATTTCGTGAATTTTGGTTCATGGGAACTAAGGAAAAAGCCGTGAACGGATGGAAATTTTTTTTTAAATTCCGATATTCTTATTGTACGTCCCTTGAAAAGTAAACCGTAAAATTTTGAGGGGGGGTTAAAAAAATTTTTCATAGACGATTCCAAATAATTGAAAATTATAAAATTATTATTGAAAATAATAAACCAAAAGCTGCTATTCCACAGTGTTATATTATTTACCTTTATAGATGCCCTTTGCTCCTCCCCAGGAAAATCATAAATCGAGTAATGGAGGCGTCCGGCGAATTACAGTCTCATAACTGATATCCGGTAGATTCAGGAATATTATAATAAATTATTTTTCGTGAAGCATTTAAACGTTTCTTGTTTAAGTTACAAAAGTAGGTACCTTCCAAAATAACCATTATGTTTCAAATAAAATAATATCACGGGACAAGCATACTCGATTTCATGGAGCCATGCGCGGGGAAAGATTTTAGAGTAGCAATGAGATGCGTTGTACCGCGGCAAATTCTTGCGGCAGGTATTTCACGTTTTTCTTCGCTTTTAGCAAACAACGTTTTCAAGACTATTGGTACATTTTTCTCGCGAACTACCTACTGAACCAATTCTGATGATTTTTTTAAAATATTTTTTCATATGGATTAGGACTATCACTGGAAAGCGAACTGGACCGATATTCCGTTACCCAACGTCAAACATGTATAACTTTATAGTCCTGTTTCTATAACTTCATAGTCCTTCTGGGTGGGTTGGGGGGGATCATATAATCTGCTTGAGGGTGCATTAGGGGCTGAGAAAAATGTACCCAAAACCCTAAATTTGTACTAAGTACTGACTCCCCTTAAAATAATTCCAATCTCCCCTGTAGGTTTTTTTTTAAAAAGACAGGTAGGTGGCTACCAATAAAAATAGGATTCTACGTCCTTCCCAGTACCTTTCACTCTCTCCTTCATTTCCTTTGTTCCCCTCACCTCCCCCTCTTCACATAAATAGGGGATAACTGACGAACTGACGGATCCCACCGGAAGGTATAGTAATTTTAGTTCCTTGGTGGTTACCATCAGCACAGAGGGTACCGACTTATATTTGCCATAAAATAAAGTTTGTTGATACCTAGGTACTTGTAGAGGGGAAATCAACGAGAGTGTACCTTACAGTCAGCCGTCAATTTATGCGAGGGATGCGGATCACGAAAACCTCGCATAAATGGAGTGGGCGTTGTCGTTAATGCTCACAAGAAGTGGAAGTCGTCGAAGCGTGAAAATTTTTTGGTCGCGAATGCGCACGGACTAAAAGGCGGAAGCTCCTCGAGAAGGTCGTGAATGCTCACAATCTCGTGTTTGGTGTTTTCGTTGATGCTCACTGACCTCTGCGTCAGATAGGGCATCTGATATGGAAAGATTATTTGAAACGAACGATTGCACAGTTGTAGGTGGTCAGTTATCTCGATGCAATGGAGAACGAAGGTATTATCTAGATCCTAAAAATTACCTTATTACCTTAATACCATTAAATATCTAGAAACCTAAAAGTACCTACAACAGTTGTAGGTACCGCAAGATCCAAACTCTCGGCTTGATAAACGACTATAAAGAGAGAACGATCGCTGGGACATGGCTCCACTGGGCTTTTGGATTTACATTCTGCAATCCCAATGAGGTCGAGGAGATCTTCTGTTTGTGGGTGTTGGACAAGCCAGATGGAAATGCTGCACTGCAACAGTTCCTTGAGTATCTCCACAATACGTGGATCGCCGATGATTCCATCCTGTTTCCGCCAATGACGACGTGACGCGGACGACAAATGCTTGCGAGTCGTTCCACTCGTCATTCAATAAAGACTTTTATACATCGCAGCCTGACATATTTACATTTTTCGAGGAACTATTGTCGGTACAAGCGGACGTGTACCCCAAACTTAATTCCCTCTATCACACCCACAGTTTAAGACCAAAAATCATTAAGAAGCAAGCTTGGGTTAACAAGAGTGGATTAGGCGCTTAGATGGTGGAGAAATGTCGCTGTACCACTTCGTTAAAGTCCTCTCTTTTAAACTTCGCCCTCATACAGAAAACATGTAGCCCCCCCCCCCCCCCCCTCCGAGATTTTATTTGTACACAATGTCGCAAATCGTGACTGATACTAATTTTTAGCGGTTTTTAACGATTTTCAACTCAGGAATGACGCTATTGACGATTTTAACTTAGAAACGACAGCCCCTCCCCCTTTTAGCATGCTCTTTTTTGCCTTAATTTTTATTTAGGTTAATGTATTTATGACAACGTCTCAATCTTGATGGCAACAATCACAAATTTTTAACCACACGTGCTCGCTCGCAGACAGTCCTAAGTCTGTATAAGTGGGAAGGGAAATTCGTGATTGAGCCACCGTGAGCTCAAACAAACACGTGGCCTTAAGTCACATTCGCTCAGCTCGAACTCGCATAATTCGAGGGAGAAACCCCACAAAACTTGAGGGAGGTCACGATTCAGCCCCTCCGCATAAACTGATCGCATAAGCGGATTTGGCATAAATTGAGGGCCGACTGTATAGAGTTTCATTAATACCTTTTGAAATTCAATGAAAAATATTCAGTAAAAAGGAAAAATCGTCATCTCTCACTCCTAAAAGGAGAAATCCGGATCTCTCCAAGCAAGCACTGGAAATCAACAGAGAATTCGCCATTGCAACAGTTAAAGCAGACACGCAAAAGACTCTTATTGTTACTTACCATAAAACCCACTTGATGGGAACCACTGCTGAGATCCGTACATTCCAAATATATCTCCGTTTGAATCCTGAATCACAATAAGCGTTTGACCTCTGCCATAAATAATCTGTTTGAATGTATCCCAATCACCACTGGTACGACTGTCTAACAGGAACGCTAGAGTCCACCTTGGAGCTCGTTTAGGTAGTTTTGAGTTTAGCAGAAGAACATTGGGAAGGGAGAGCAAAGTCTTTGAGTTCTTCTCAGTCTGAACAATCTGAAATTCAAGCGGTATTACAAGCTGTCAGTGTTGCGGAAGAAGGGGGAAGGAAGGTCCATTACTTAACTGTGTTAAACGGTGGGACTATGGAGGCTATATTTTCTGTAGAAATGCCCTCAGAACTACTATAATAAATCAAGTGTTTGGAGAGTAAACAGATTCAAGGAATTCTGAAGTCTCCAGCACCCCTGGCAGTTATCTTGGCTACAGCCGATCATTGTGAGGAAACATCAAAAGTAGGTATTGGTAGGTACATACCTACTCAATGTGAGGAACGAAGTTGCCTCACATCTTCTAAACATAAAACATCATCATCATCATCTTCATGATAATGATTTGAGTGTAAAATTGATATGAATAAAGCTATTTTACTGGAACCCCCAATCATTATGAGATTCGGGTGACTGAATGAAGTCTATGGGCCTGAGTCGTGACTTTTAAATACATAGGTAGATACCTATATATTAATGTACCTCCTCTTTATTTGGTTATTGAAGATGGATTTCATCTAAAAATGTTAAACTCAATTTTTTATGTACCTACCTACTTTACCGACCGTATTCTCCTACATCCGATGATTTTCCACCGCTTTTTCCAGATAGTAGGTTCTATAGCTTGTCACGCCACCTCATCAGCATTTAGCCATAATTTCCTGTTGAAATAAATATTTACCTAGTACCTAAACTAGTTTTTGTCTACGGTAGGTAGGTACCCTAGATATTTCCATATACGATTTCAAAGTCAAATACGCCATGGTCTGTCAATAACTCGAGGCTCTGTAACATTCTGTTTCCCTTCTTCTACAATGTTCAGTTCATGCGAGAACCTAACCGCACTTCCAAGCGGTGGAACAAGCTTTTGGGTAGGTAACTACCTACCTATTTCTTATTATCAGTTATGGTTGGCCACAATGCAAGTTTCGATATCTAGGACTGGTGTTACAACGTAGCTGGTATTTATTTATTTATTGATTCATTTCACGGGTGAGCCCAATTACATTACAACATTCAAGAGGAGTGAAAAATATACTAAAATAAATAAATAATACCAAAAAAAACTTAAAACTAAAATATTTCATGAATAACTGATGGGGGAGGAAGATAACAAAGTCGTTAAGGAAGAGAGTGAGGAATGGAAGATAGGGATGTCCCAAAAGTATCGATACTTTTAGAAAAAAGTGTCGATACATATCGATAATTTTTTTCCTGATATATATCGTAGTATCGATACTTTTTTCCCAGTATCGGAGCCGATACTTTTTTTATCCCTCACATGTTATCATTTTCAACACCTACGACGTGTAGGTACTGTTGACAGTACCTCTAACTAGATTGCTGGGAGACCAACCACTTCAACAAATCAAAGAAAGTTTATCTACTACCACCTCCAGCTCTCAGTGAGAATCGGCTGTCCTCCATCTAGTAGGAAGGACCAACAAAATGTTAACCCAACCAACCAACCTAACTCAATAGGTTTTTGATTGGATTTTCTTTGTTCTTTCTTGTTTTCTGATGTGATGTGATTGTGCCGAATTAACGAAATAATGTCTTGCCTTGTCTTGTCAATAATTTTGAAAAAGAAGTGCCTAAACAAAAAACAAGTTTCGAGTAAAAAAATTAGTGATTTATTGCTTCGTTCATTTTATAATATTATACTGGAATAATTATTCTTCGATAGGCTGTTGATGGTATTTTATCTTATACCAATGTAGATGAAGTAAAAACGTGGGATGTGATATAATATTCATTGCCACGCTGACGGAGAGAGAACAAAAACGAAATTTCCACCCATTTTTGAAAAAGTATCGATACTTCAAAATATCGATACTTTTTGAAAGTATCGCATCGATACTTTTTGATACATCGATACCATATATATCTCGATACTTTTGAAGTATCGGACATCCCTAATGGAAGATGTCGAATTCGGGTGGTGAGATAAATATTGGCAGTCCGAGGGAGCCTACGAAGGGGTTGGCTCTTCACATGGTTGGGGAGAAAGGGACTAGGGATGTATGATACTTCGAAATGTATCGATACATATCGTATCGATATTTCTAAAAAGTATCGAAAAGATCAGGCCGATACTTTCAAAAAGTATCGATACATTCAAGTATCGATACTTTTTACAAACTCAAAATTAGAAAAGTTCCGGCCTCATGGATTGTGTTGTTTTGCGCCTTCCCCTTCCAGTGTTCCAGTTCCACCATAGAATAATTCTATGCCTGACATAAGTGCACAGTATCAGTTGAGTTGTTTCACGTTTCCAGTCCTACTAGATGCCGGACAGTATCAGTTGAATGAGTGATCATCTCCATTTTTATGTCATGGTTGTTGACAAATGGTGGGACTTTAGGCATGGTAGCGATCAGGCTTTGTAGTCTTCTGTGAAACTTGGAAGTAAGAAAAGATCCTTGAAAAAAGTAACGGTGTCGATACCGCGAAAAAAGAAAAAGTATCCCGATACATTGCACACAAAAAAGTATCAAAAAGTATCGATACTTTTTCTTAAAAGTATCGATATTTTGAAGTATCGATACTTTTTATACATCCCTAAAAGGGACGTGGAACAAGATTGGTGAGGGATAGACCCCCTACTACACAAGCAGAGGACCGCTTTTACTCCTACCTATGTTTTGTTTGGGCAACAAAATGTCAACTTACCGGAAACGGAATAAGAGATTTCACGTCGATGCTCTTGTTAACACCAAACAAGTAAAGATACAGCTGCTCAGAAACGGTATAATAAATTTCGTTCTTCTCCAGCCATATTTCCAAACTTCCAATACTGACCTGAAACAATATTATTCACGTTGAAATATTTCTTATTCCCTAACCCATACTTCTTGTTATTATTGTTTGTTAGTTATGGTGGTGTGGTAGGTACCTATTTAGTCGATAAGTTCCTAATTTAATACTGCGACCTTCAGCACCTTCATTACATAAAAATATAAAAATGTAAAATTTAGAACAAACAAAACGTTATTTTGTTAGTATAAATAATAATGATTTCATTATATATAATTCAACAGTAGGTACCCACTTCATTCCTGTGGGCTTCTAAATCTTTCAATAAATAAGCTGCAACTAGGTTTCCGTCGACGATAGAGTTCGAAGCTCTTAGTTCTAGCCAGCCGAGTGCTTCTTTCATATTGATATGAATGATGGCATGTATGTAAGAAGTTATCACATCACACACATACTGCAAGAAAATACAGGAGTATTAAAGCTAGTTACGGCGTCACTGGTTCAGAGTCACAAATGCAGGCAGGTACACCTACCTATCTACTACAGACGGTAATTTTGTAGCTGCGGGCAACACTGTACTCTACAGTACATGTACGCTCATGTACGTAGTAGGTAGTACATGTACGCTCATGTACGTTGTAGGTAGTACAACATGCCGTTGTGTGTTGGAGGCCAATGTACTATAATAGGTAGGTACCGACATTCAGTCTGTATGCCGGGTGGCACCAGATTGAATGTCCATGTTTGAGCGGCTCATAGGAAACTTAATGTTGATCACGAATAGTACTATAATACTCGTAGGTAAGTTTGGGGCCTTGAATGAATCTCATAGTCTTTTTAGATAAAAATCGCTTCTTCTACTGAGCGGTTATTGAGTAGGTATTTTGAGAAAAACACCTACAAGTAAAAAAAGAAAAACTTTGTTGGAAGTTAAATTCAAACAACATTCAGTCCTTCAGATAATATTGGGTACCTACCAGAAAAAAGTCGAAAACCCCTACTTTTAGGCCCAATTTCCCCCATAACCCCCTAGCTGCATTCCGATCGGTCTGCGGAGCTTCGGAGCATAACTAGGGCCCAAATGGACCCTGTGTGCGAAATAAAGACGATTTTAGCCCAAAATTTAAGGTAAATTTGGCTGAAACTTTGTTAGAACCTCAGTTCTTCGCTCGTTGGTCAAAATCGACTTCATATTTAGTCTCATTGCCCTAAAAAACATAGAAAATTATACCTCATATAAGCTCAAGTTACTAAAAAACAAAAAACCGTATTTTTACATCCATTCCCATAACACCCTTGGGTAGGTATATTTCGATCGGGCTGCAAAGTGTCGGGGCACAACTAGGGCCCAAATGAAGTCTGTGTGCGAAAGAACGAATTTTTTACGCGAAAGCCAACTCGGCTCCCGTCCTTTGTTTGGAGATTCCCAAACGGCTCCCTGAATTCTCAAAGCGACGATTCCCACTCGGCTCCCACTACGTAGGGCTTGCATCAGAATTTAGGGACAAGGATTCCGAAGAACACTGAAACACTTATTTGGCCTCCGTTACCTACCACCGCCAGAAGTCGAAGACTGTTTCAAAGACGATTTAATGGTTATCAAACCAATAGATGATAAAATAGACAAGGTATTTGACTATGTTTTGGAAAACTATATATATCCAGATAGCCGTTTTCCTCCTGAAATTTGGGCTGAGCCTTCATCTTCGCCTTCTTTGACAACTAATGGATGTGAATCCTACCACAGTAAATTCAACGGCGAATTCAGGGCAGCTCATCCAAACATATTCAACGTTATAGACGTACTGATTGAAATACAATCGGAGACGCAAATAAAATCACGCAGTCATGGAAAAAACCCTACCGCCCGATTAAGAAAAAAACGGGAGTTTGTAGGGAATGTCATTGATGAATTTTTATCGAAAAAGATATCGCGACTGGAATAAATTGCAAAAGTGTGCCTGAAAAATCTGTCCGTTTAGTGCTTGACTAAAACAGAAAAGAAATGTTTCACGAGAAACATGAACAAAATCCATGACGCAACAACCACACCTCAACCGAGGCAGTCCTAAGTCTGCATGAATTGGGAAGGAATTTGCGTTGATGCAAGCGGGAGCCGTTTGGGGATTTAGTATTCCTATGGAAGGGAGCCGTTTGGGAAAAACGGGAGCCGAGTTGGCTATAGCCATTTTTTAGACCGAAAATAAAGGTATATTCGGATGATACGCTACGGTGGATAGCGCCGGCGGAAGTTCATTGCATTTTTGGAATCGACCACTTTGAAAGTAAAAGAAAAAATTTGTAAGGGTATTCAAAAAATCCAACTACACGCCTGTAGAGATTTGGTCTCATTCGATGCATAATTCAAGTTTATAAGTAATAACGCTGCGAAGTCCTTGTCACATGGGTTTATTATTCTGTTGGACATACCTACAGAAATGTTGGCTGTTCATTTATTGTTTCTTTCATTTGAAATAATTGAAATAGCTATTTCTGATGGTTTCTACCAATTTTGACCCCCAAAAACACGAATTACGCTCCTTTTTTTCAATTATATTTGATTATTGATAGGTAGTGACATTTCAAAGTCTTGATTCACCTGTTGACACTTTTCCTAGTGTTAATATACAAATTGATGATGATTTCAGAAAATTTCCCAGGTTTTTGACTCAAAAAATGAAATTTGGGAACTGAACCTTCGTTACAACCTCAATTCTTCACTCTTTGGTCAAAATCGACTTCATATTCGGTCTTCTCGCCCTAAAAACATGGAAAAAGATACCTCAAAAGCTCACTTGCTCACCAAAAAACCCTATTTTTACCCCCATTTTTTACCCATAACACTGCTGGGTATATTCCGTCCGCGGTTGAAAAGTTTGGGGACACAACTAGGGCCCAAATGGAGCATGTGTGCGAAAGAACGAATTTTTTGGACCGAAATGAAGTAGTTATGCATGATACGGCGTATGGCGTACGGACATTACATTTTTGGAATCTACGCACCTTGAAACGTAAAGGAAAAAATTGTGAGGGAGTGTTATAAACATTTTTTGCCGAGCGAATGCATAGGATGTATTATTTACAGAATAATAAACCAACGAAAATATAACAAATGATAAATATTGTACAGAATTTAAGGAAAATATCAAGGAAATTTCCTGGAAATTTCAAAGCAATATTAGGATTATAGCGGAGCCTGCGCATGCGCAAAAACCAAAACCTTGAAAAGCTTCTCCGGTTCTATTCGACCGATCCGTATGAAATTTCAAGGGTCTAAACGTTGGGTCTCGTTCGTGGTCGGAGAAATAGGCTTTGAGCATGCGCAAACTTCATATTCTATATAATAAATGAACTCAACATTTCAAGGAATCCTCGTTTAAGCTCGCCCAAATTTGATACGTAAGCACCTAGTTGGGGAGTGCCCTGTTTTTGATACCTACACCAGCGAATTGTATAAATCATAATAATAATGTGAGGTCAACCCACTTCGTAGACTTTTTTATTTTATTTTACAGGAAACAACTATTATGGAAGGATCTATAGCGAGAGAGCTCTATATTTTATAGTAGGTAATTAATTGTTCTACGTACTTAGGTATTTTGTATAATATTGTGAGTCCAGTGAGATACCTACTGCACTGTCATAAAATTCAAATTGACCTACATCTTTGATCTTTTTTAATGGCGCATTAGGATACTCATCAGCTTGCTCATAGTTGAATGGTGGTTCATGGATCGTCGCTATATGGTAGATGGTTAGGGCTCTGAACATGATTTCTGCCTCGGGCTCAGCCAGGTTCTTGTAAATAGTATAAAAACTCAGAAACGAAACTTCTCTAGAGTCTTCGGGGAACATCACGTTCATCAGAGTCGAATAGAACCGTGGAGCTAGCCGGTTTCTCCATATCTCCTGAAACACAAGATTTCTCACACTGCTTTTTTTCCAAGAACGGAATCAACGTCAGTGGAAATCTGTATATAAAAACGGAGTTATTGAAAGGTTGTCTATTTCCACTAATACACGAAAAATACACTGTACCGGTTTCAGTGATCGTCAGTAACAAACAGTAACTGAAGGCACATTGGAGAGAGGTGACCTTATGAATAGTCCCAAAAGTGAAAGATGGTCGATTTGGATTGGTTGTGAAGATGAATGGTGAAGGGAACAAAGAGGGCGCCGTACGTGACAGCTCCCATAAGAAATCAATGTATCTGTCCCGCCATGTAACTCTGCCAAAACTGCACCGATTTCCTTGAATTTTTTTTTCTTTTTCAAGTTAGATCAAGTCCTAGTGATCCTACTTTTGCGATTTTTGATATGACGTCCCTGAAGACAGCCATCACCTCATGAAGTTGGTATTCTGAGAGAGATGGGAGGTTGCCCCAGTTGGATGGTTGTTTCTTCCTTATATGAAGTGATATGGAAATTGTGCTCAGTAGGACCTCCACCTCAAGTAGCTCTACCTACCGGGGATTTTCCAAACTTGAACCTTGTTCATGTCAGATACATAGTTCTTTCGGAATCCACTGGAGTAGCAGGCGCCACTCTTACGGCGCGCTCTTAAAGAAATTAAAGCAATAATGGAGAAAAAAGAATTACATCATTCAAAGACTTACCCAACTAACTATAAATTTAGAATATCTCAAGTAACATCCAACATGCTCCCTTTCGGGCAGAAATGAATATACTTACTCAATTTCTATCTGTAAAATCAAAATTGAAGCTATCTATGAGTGGATTCATTCAAGTGACGTGCCAAGGCCTAATCACCCTTATTATCCCTGAAATTTTTTCGTTTTCCTTTATCCTTTCCTACCAGTTTGACCATAATACTTAAGCCCACAAGGACACCTTAATTTATACACAGTACATTATTTATCTTGAACATTAATTTTATCTTTAACTGTACCTAATGAAGATCTGAGATTACTTTTAGTTTTATATATCCTACTTTTAAATCCCTTTAGAAATTGATATTTTACCGATTTTGTCAGAAAATTTTCCATAATACGGTATACTGATCCAATGGATCTTCTCCTCAGTCGCAGCTTTTCCCTAATTAGGGTTGAGACTCCTTCCCTATTCTTTTTCCTATAAGAACTCTATTCCATACTGTATCATTGAGCCACTATACTTTTAATAGTTAACTTTTCTTTAGCCATATTCTGTTCATTGATCCGTATAGATAAAGCTTTGGGTACTTCTTCATTATCTGGTATACACCAAAAAAATTCTCAAATTTTGATTAAATTATTTAATAACGTTTCTCAACAACAATTACCATTATCTCAAATACATCATTGTTCAGTCAGACGAGACGGTGGGTGTACAAGAAGTTTAGTTCCCATTCCGCCGCTCGCATTGTCAAGCGATCTGGATGCTCGCTAGCGCTCGCATCTCAAAAAAGATAAACAATCCCAGAAACTATCCCGTGAATGAGCAGGTTGTTTGGGACTTCTGAATAGATGGTACAAGTATGCAATAGTTGTTTTGTTGTTGAGAAACGTTATTAAATAATTTAATCAAAATTTGAGAATTTTTTTTGGTGTATACCAGATAATGAAGAAGTTCCAAGCTTTGTTAATCATACTATATAAGCAGCATGTTTGTGGACTACTAGGATGGTTTGAAGTACTATGAATGGTAATATCGCTATTAGTGTCTTTCCTATTTATGGAAGACTCATGTTTTCCATTATTCGACGAAATGGAAAGAGCAAGAACATTTCGGTGATAACATCCGGATTCGAAGATGATGAATGGATTATTGTATGATATGAACCAAGTTGTCTTTCAGTCCCTTTCCAAAGAATGATGATATCGTCTAAGTATCTAAACCAGTAAATGAAACTGATTTACATTTTCAGAAAATTTGTTTTTCAAGAAAATCCACATAAATATCTGCAAATAATGGAGACCCCATTGCAACCCCTGGTTGAGTATAGTACTTCCCAACGAACAAGAAGTAATTCTGACCCATACAGGCAGACGTTAAATTGCACATATAACAGTGTATTTTTCGTGTGTTAGTGGAAATATACAACCTTTCAATCCGTTTTTCTTTGAAATGGGTTTCCACGATTTCATCGCGAGTGATTTAGTTTGTGTGGAAATCTGTAACGCCGAGCGGTGAAAATTTTCCAGACGCCTAAGTTTATGAACGATCTGAATGTAGGTATATATGGTCAAGGTATCGACTTAATTTTACAGACACAAAATAGACGTCGTACTTATGTTTGTGCCGCAGAATCTTTAACACCATCGCTGGAAGTGATGAAAATAAAATTTGGCAACTTCCTAAGTAGGTTTCAAGAAGGTCGAATTTGTTTCGCGTTTGATTCTCCAGTCATCTAGATCCTAGTGGGCTATCCAAAATCTGACTGCGCCCGGTAGCTATAAACTTCAACGACTCGTTGTGCAACAAGACCACATGCAATTTCGGTAGAAGTTCCATTCCATTCCATGTAATCACGACGAAGGACTGGTGGGTGAAATGAATAGTTGGCAAAACAACAGTTTGCTAATAGGTATGCTTATGAGAACTATCACAGTGCGCTTGATAGACACACACACGCACACACACACAAAAGGTTTGTTCGCACTGACTTTTTCTGACGGTTAGCTGACTCCTAGAAAACCGTAAGAAACCATCCATGATCCAACACCGTCTTGAGAAGCATTTGAGAAGGCAGTGCATGGTCAGTTTATCGTCCGCCCTATTTTCTGTGTAGTGGGATGAAGGTCAAAAAATCTGGCTTTGGACATTCAGGAAAACACTGCGAACAGCCAGGCAGGTACCAGTCCGAAAAGAGTCCGAGAATCACTGCGAACGTTCAAACGCCTTTCTGACGGTCAGATAACTGTCAGATGGTCACTGCGAACAAACCTATTAAAATATGAACGCAATAGCTCCTAACCTGCACTACATTTTTTGGTATTGAACTTTTTTTCTTCACTTTGTTTGGTCTGAACGTCTCAGAGATTCGTTTGGCATGTTCAAGATTGACAACTGCTAAGTCCTCATCGCGGCCCACCTCTTCTCCCATTACATTACCAAAGCGACAATTTTGAAACCCAGAAGGAACTTGAAATGTTTTTGACACTACAACATAAAATCTCAATTTCAACGGGCTGTTGCTATTAGAACATCGTATAATCAAAATCACCTAAACTTCCGTATCCCAGAGATGATGAAGGATACTGTATATGGAGTTGAAGTACGGTTGAAGTTTTCATTTTTCCTCAATCCATCCATAAGTTACGGTAGCAAAATGGTGCCTCTATTTTTTTTTTCCTCCCCTGATGATTTTGCATTTGGCACTTCATGCGGAATTTTTGAATGAATGAACTCACCAATATTTTGCGCGATATGACCAGCTGGAGGCTGTGGTGGAACTGCACCAGACAGCAGTTGGCTGCAGACTCTACATAACCGGTGCAGTTCGGTCATAACCATTTTGGTTTATTATTCTGTGAATAATACACCTATGTTTTCGCTCAGCAAAAAATTTTTATAAATCCTCCTCAATTTTTTTTTCTTTTCCGTTTCAAGGTGCGTAGATTCCAAAAATGCAATGTCCGTCCGCCGTACGCCGTCCGCCGTACGCCGTCCGCCGTATCACGTTTACAGGCTTCATTTTCGGTCAAAAAAATTCGTTCTTTCGCACACATGCTCCATTTGGGCCCTAGTTGTGTCCCGAAACTTTTCAACCCGATCGGAATATATCCAGGGGAGTTATGAGTGAAAATGTGTTTAAAAATAGGTACCTTTTGTGTTTTAGTAACATGTTAGTAAAATGAGCTTTTGAGGTATCGTTTTTCATGTTTCTGGGGACGAGGAGACCGAATATGAAGTCGATTTTGACCGAAGAGTGGAAAATTGAGGTTGTATCAGACGTTCAGCTCCCAAAATTGATTTTTTATGAGTCAAAAACCTGGGAAACCGTCTGAAATAACCATCAATTTGTAGAATAACACTAGAAAAAGTATCAACAGGTGGATCAAGACGATTAAATGGTACTATCAATGATCAAAGATAATTTGAAAAAAAAAGCTGCAAGGTCCTTGTCACATGGGTTTATAATTCTATTGGACATACCTACAGAAATGTTGGCTGTTTATTTATTGTTTCTTTTATGCGTAATAATCGAAATAGCTATTTCTGATGGTTTCCATTAATTTTCGCCCCTAAAACACAAATTAGGTACCTACGCTCCTTTTTTTTTTTAAACTATCTTTGATCATTGGTAGTGCCATTTAATCGTCTTGATCCACGTGTTGACATTTTCCAGTGTTATTATACAAACTGATGGTGATTTCATACGATTTCCCAGGTTTTTCACTCATAAAAAAATCAATTTTGGGAGCTGAACATTTGGTAGAACTCAATTTTCCACTCTTTGGTCAAAATCGACTTCATATTCGGTCTTCTAGTCCCCAAAAACATGGAAAATTATATCTCAGAAGCTCATGTTACTAACTTGTTGCTAAAACGGAAAAAGTACCTATTTTTACACACATTTTCACTCATAACACCCCTGGGTATATTCCGATCGGGCTGCAAAGTTTCCGGACACAACTAGGGCCCAAATGGAGCATGTGTGCAAAAGAACGAATTTTTTAGACCGAAAATGAAGCCTGTACACGTGATACGGCGGACGGACATTGCATTTTTGGAATCTACGCACCTTGAAACGGGAAAGAAAAAATTTTGAGGGGGTGTTATAAAAATTTTTTGCTGAGCGAATACATAGGTGTATTATTCACAGAATAATAAATAAAAAGGAGCGTACCTAATTCGTGTTTTGGGGGCAAAAATTGGTAGAAACCATCAGAAATAGCTATTTCAATTATTTTATATGAAAGAAACAATAAATAAACAGCCAGCATTTCTGTAGGTATGTCCAATAGAATAATAAACCCATGTGACATGGACTTTGCAGCGTTTTTACCTAGAAGAAGTAGGTACCCGGTGCAATTCGACAGTTGCCTTTTTTACATGGAAAAAATAGGTAACCGGTGCAGTTCGACCATTTATAGTAAACTAGCGGCGCAGTTTTCGACAGAACCCCAGTTGTTGGCTTGGTTTTTACGCGGAACCTTGTTTTCTAGTACTGGGGACTATGTAAATATAAATGGGCAGCTAAGTATATAAATTACACCGAAATCGGACCAAGAGCTCCTGGTATTAGTACAAACGATGAATCTTGAAAACTACGTACCTACCTACTATCAAACATCGCCATACATATGGTTTGTGAACAGGTACCTACCTACGAACTAAAACTGGCCCATGGATGGTTCCTACTAGTTTCATGCGGCATTTCGATTGAAAGAGTTGAAGGTGGGGAAAAGTGGAGCACCATTACCGAACGTGAAATGCGGCTTTTTAACTTTCCTTAAATTAACGAAGGACTCGTTGTATTTACCTTTCTTAAGTGAATCTACTTACTGTTCTTCCTCTCTCGCTCAAACTCTCACTATCGCTTTCTAGTGTTTGCTATTGATAATGGCCACGTCAACAAGGTCTCCGCCTAGAAAAAAAAACACCAAACACCTCCGCGTTCTCCACGGAGTTGTAGATGTTTATTTCTCACTCAAAACCCCTTAATATAATTAAAAAGTACTTCATGGGACCTTTATGTAACAAAGTTACTATCAAGAAAAATATAAAAATTATTGAGAGGATCTGTGATTTACATCACAGAATGCAGTGAAATACCATATTCCTGATCAAGATGGTATTTGCGTCATAGATTTGTTAGAATAATTTTGAACTTATTAGAGCGAGTTCGGTGGTTGTATGAAACTTAATACCGGCAAAATACCATTTTCAGACGAGCTGGATATCCTGCGGCTCTTACGTGCTTTTGGTTTCTACACTCATCGAATCTACGACTAACATGAAAATATAACATTTGGTAGGTAGGTACCTACCTAGGTACTTGAAACGAGAAAGAAAAAAATTTATGTGTTGTGACCAACAGTGTTTTACGACAGTATTTTTATTTAGTAGGCACCGAGCTAGATACCTAGGTGGGTACTTAGTTGTTTGAATGATTTATAGTCATGATATCTGTCACTCAATATTAAACCTATCTTTAAAACGTTATTAGCCAATACACGGAACTGAACGGCAATTAAACTGAAAGAGTGGACGTAGGTATCAATCAACTGCCTGAGAATGTGTGATTCGCCCATTTAGTGGGGGAGGCTGTATCTAGGAATAGGTACCACTGACCGAGTCCCGCCCGCCAAGAAAACCGAAAACCCCCTACCACTGAGAATAGAAGATGTTATCTTCCATTCTGTTTTTCGTACACCCATTCTCGAAGGGCCCCTGAGGACGTGCACCAAATTTCAACCCTCGGTACCATCAGGTGCCGGAGTTATAGGAGTTTGAAAATCGATATTCAAGGTTTTCTACTAGCTTCTTCTTCTTCCTCTTGTCGTTCTCGTTGTTCTTTGACAGGGCTACAGCCTCACAGACATAATGGATCGAACTGAAATTTTTCACACACATTCTCCAATTCAATCCCCATTTTGAAATATTTAGGCATAAGCACCTAGGTACTTACCTGCTGAGAAAATGTTTAGGCACTGGGAAAAATGTTTACTTCATCAATGAAAAAAGATGTGATAACCCCCCCCCCCCCCCCCAAACCCTGCTGTAAAACATGGACAACGATACATCACAAGCTGTGTTCACTAAAACCTCAAAAAAACCTCGAACACCCCTATTTTTACATTCCTTTTTCTCCCTCAACATCCCTGGGTGTATTCCGATCGGGCTGCCGAGCTTTGGAGCACAACTAGGACCGAAATGTGTTCCCAAATGGGGACCCAAACTGTGTACGGAAGAACGACGATTTTAGACCAACATTTAACGTAAATTTAAGGCTGAAACTTCGTTAGAACCTCAATTTTTCACCCACTGGTCAAAATCGACTTCGTATACGGTCTTCTCGTCCTAAAAAACATGGAAAACGATACCTCACAAACTCATGTTACTAAAACACAAAAAATACCTACTTTTACATCCATTTTTCACTCACAACACCCTTGGGTATATTCCGATCGGGCTGCAAAGTTTCGGGACACAACTAGGGCTCAAATGGAGCGTGTGTGCGAAAGAACGAATTTTTTAGACCGAAAATGAAGCCGGTGTGCATGATACGGCGGACGGACATTGCATTTTCTGAATATAAGCACCTTGAAACGTAAAAGAAACATTTTTGACGGGGTATTATAAAATTTTTTTGCAGAGCGAATAGATAGGTGTGTATTATTCACAGAATAATAAACCAAAATTTACCAGGAAAAAAACCTCCTCAGCCGTAAAAAGGATTGATCAATGCAAAAAGATGTGATATACTTTCTGCGGTTGAGGAGGGTTTTTGGCGGGTCAAGTTTTCCAACAGTGTTGTTTTTGGGGTAATTATTTACGAAACTAACCAACGAACTATACTAAACTAATTATCTGTGTAATGTAATGCACTTTTAGCAATAATGCAAGTGTACCTATCAGTGAATAAAGATCGATTGGTCGATCCAAACTTTTACTTGCACTACTCTACAAATATAAATATAGTACTGTATAGTTTATAGTTGTATGCGTAAATATTAGCTTGTCAGAAGCGCAAGTAAATTCCCAGATGTCGTCGGTAGTCCTGCATGACGGTGAACAACTTGGGTTTCCCCGAGATAGGGTTTCCCTATGATCCCGAATGTAAATCATCATTGTTACTACTATTTTCCGTCAAAGGCGACAACCATCGATGAGCAATCTTCTTTATGGGCTTTACTGCTTTAGAGTTTACCAAAGAGGGTAATGGAAGGATTATGTACCTGGTTTGGGGAGGAAACAAATTATTATCCCTTGGTTGATGTCCCATGAGAATGATGATTCATTATGAAATTAAGGAAAATATTAATTTGTTTCCATGTCTTTTGGTAGACCTTTATATAGGTGTGTGTGCCTTCAATTATTAATTGTATATATTATTCATTGAAACTAATTATTAATTTTAGCATTACCTACAAATTCATTATTAAAATTAACTATTAATTGAATTACTACTAAATCCGTAGGTACACGTGCTGACGTTTTGAGGACGGACAGCTTTACGCGTGTCAGAAGGTAGAGGAACTTACCACAACAAATCATGGTCAATTCATGGCTCTGGTTGATGGTGGGTCATGGTGGTGTTCATGGTCAATTTTCCCAACTTTTAATCATCAATCGCCGAATCGTACACCAACTACGTAATATGAATCCATGTAGCGGTATAACGGAACAAATTAAAAAAAAAAACTAAATGAATTTAATGATTTACTGAATTAAAAAACGCTGTAATGATTACACAAAGGTTTACTATTTACCTGTATAGATGCCCCTTCTGCGCAGATCAGTCGTTTTCTGTGGTCAATACCCACACTCGTGAAAGCCCCAGGAAAGCCCTGAATGGAGTAACTGGAGCCGGCCGGGCATTACATTTTCATAAATATGCGATGGATTCAAGAATTCTATCATTAACTGAACCAAATTTGTTCAAGTTACAAAAGTGCCTATCAACAAAATCCAAAATAACCATCATTCCTCAAATGAAATACCTCGCGGAACAACCAACTCAATTTCATACTGTCATCCGTGATTAGCTGTTCCCTGAATTCTGGGCAAGAAGTATATACCGCATTATCATTATTTTCATTCACACTCATTTTAACAGCCCTACGGCCATTTTTCAGGGCCCTACTGAACGAACGGCTGGACGTACAATGCTCCCGGAGGTCTCGAAAACCCTCAAGTTCGGGTTCAATTTGAAAATGTAAAAAACACCCTTTTGAAAATGATTTCAAGCTAAGGCGTTCTGAAAATGTCAACCCCTATTTCGATCTTCGCGGACCAACCGTAGACCCCATAAAATGGGACTCACAAACCGAATGGGGTCTGCGCACTGTTTATTTTATTTTTTTAAATGAAAGGAGATTCCGTCCTGAGAATTTTGACAAAGACCAAACTATCCTACGGTAAGTAGTTGTTTTTCTATGATTTTTCAAAGATTCCAGAGGTCAGAGCTTCATTGCACCCCTCTCGCCTGGGCGGGTCACCCCCGGCCATCTGTGACGCAGGAAGTGCTGGAAACTTTGAAAAATGATAGAAAAAGAACTACTAATCGTAGGACAGTGCGGTTGGGGTCAAAGTTCTCCGAATGGGATCTAGTTTCATTAAAAAATTATATTAACCGCTTTTGTGACCCAACTGCAAACCATTTCATTAATTTGGTTCATGGTAACTAACAAAAATGCGAAGTACGTCGTACGGACAGCAATTTTTGTATTCCATTTTCGGATTCTACGTATCTTGGAAACAAAACCATAAAATTTGGGGGGATGGGGGGAGGGGGGAATTTTAGCAAATTGTCGAAGAAAATTAAGCTCCTTTTTTTCATGCTCGATTCCAAAGGTTTATTACAGAAAATAATACACCAATATCGCATCAAATTTCAACTACCAGGATAGCAATTTACGTTTGGATAGGTATGTACCTACAGATGAACCAGAACCAGCAAACCACTTTGTAAATGTTTCGTCGTAACTAACTGCCTAATAAGTAGGTATGTACCTCCTAGCACTGCTTTGGTATGCCCAAATTTGAAAAACAGCTGACGGAGCGGACGGAGGAGTCGTATTAAGATGAAACTGTATTGTTGACCCATTTTTATTGGGAGTGAAAAATGATGGGGAATAATCTCACATTCATCTCCAGGCGCCCTCGCTCAGATACAGGAGGGACTGTACATCAGTCACTCCCTCCGGGCAGCAGGAACATCGTCTTCAACTCCGAACTTCCCCGGACTGTACCCCGGCTGCAGGGTCGGCATTTCCTACTCTATAATTACCTCCACACATTAGGGACCTCGAGACTCCATTGTGCTGCCTTCCCTTCTAGTCATCATTACCGGCTTCGCGGCTAATAACGACTCAGACGCCTTAAGACTTCCATTTGGACAACCTCTACGCTACGCCGCAGAGATGAAGCACCAAAATTCATGTTTTATTCCGTTTCTTTAAAACGCGAAGCGTATTCCCCCCCCCCCCCCCCCCCTTTGTTGTCTGAAGTCTGGAACGGTTGGGAATCCTTCCCTAGACAGGACCAATTCATCGACCAAGAGTAGCTTTCTAGTTTGTTATAAATATATTTATTGATAGAAGGTAGGACGGAAATACATGCATTTCTCTGCCTGATTTTCAATGAGAAGTGTCCATCATTTGGTTTATTATTCTGTGAATAATACACCTATGTATTCGCACAGCAAAAAATTTTTATAACACCCCCTCAAAATTTTTTCCTTTCCGTTTCAAGGTGCGTAGATTCCAGAAACGCTGCAAAGTCCTTGTCACATGGGTTTATTATTCTATTGGACATACCTACAGAAAGGTTGGCTGTTCATTAATTGTTTCTTTCATGCGTAATAATCGAAATAGCTACTTCTGATGGTTTCCATTAATTTTGGCCCCCAAAACACAAATTAGGTACGTTCTTTTTTTTCTTTTTTTTTTAACTATCTTTGATCATTGGTAGTGCCATTTAATCGTCTTGAACCACGTCTTGACACTTTTTCCAGTGTTATTATACAAACTGATGGTGATTTCAGACGATTTCCCAGGTTTTTCACTCATAAAAAATCAATTCTGGGAGCTGAACATTTGGTAGAACTCAATTTTCCACTCTTTGGTCAAAATCGACTTCATATTCGGTCTTCTCGTCCCCAAAAACATAGAAAACGATATCTCAGAAGCTCATTGTCGTGAGTCCCTCCCGGGAACACTCCACTAGCAACCTTAAAGCTCTCACCAATATCCGTATGTAAAACTTACTTTCCGCTAATAAACATCTGAGTGGGGAGACAGGCAACAGAATCCAGGGGACACAACCTGGGCCCCCCCCAAAACTCCCAACAGGGGAGTTGGAGGGAGAGGCCTCCAGTTCCTATATAACCCTGGATCCTGGAGCTTTAGCTTCATTCGACACTTCCTCTAACCAGCTCTCTCTTCTCTCTCTCCTACCTTCCTCCTCCCAGATGCCTGGTGGAATCCGCCGCTCTGGGAATTTACCTCCTACCTTTTCCTCTTGTCTACATCGGTGGATATCCGCCGCCTAGACAAGCACCTTCCTTCACCTACATCGGTGGATCACCGCCGCCTAGGTGAACTTCCTTCCTCTCGCCTACATCGGTGGATTACCGCCGCCTAGACGAGATTCCTTCACTCACCTACATCGGTGGATCACCGCCGCCTAGGTGTACTTCCTTCCTCTCACCTACATCGGTGGATTACCGCCGCCTAGGTGAAATTCCCTCGCTCTTCTCTACCTACTCCTTCACGCCACCGTGATGAAGAATTTAAATTCATCACAGTGGTGACCCCGACGTTCATCCAACCTTCTACCCTTCCTCCCTTCTTACCACCTCATGTGTCGCCCCCAGTCTAGTTCGGTGTCCCCAATTTTAAATTCAAATGCAGCTTAAACAGTCAGTATAAATTCGCAATTTTTGGCCCACCCACAACCGCTCACACAGCTCTCAACTCTCCGCCACAAGCACCTCCGCTACCGCAAATTGCGAATTTAAAATTCAAACCTCACCCAATTTGAATTTTGATTACAGACCTCAACCATGGACCCGAACTCGCCGACGTCATCCGCACCTCCCTGCGCCGCCACCAACCCCCGTCCCCGAACACACACCGTTCCCCCACCCAGGAACGGCAAAACCCCCACCTCCCCCACGGCCGCACCTCCCTGCGCCGCCACCAACCCCCGTCCCCGAACACACACCGTTCCCCCACCCAGGAACGGCAAAACCCCCACCTCCCCCACGGCCGCACCTCCCTGCGCCGCCACCAACCCCCGTCCCCGGACGCACACCGTTCCCCCACCCAGGAACGGCAAAACCCCCACCTCCCCCACGGCCGCACCTCCCTGCGCCGCCACCAACCCCCGTCCCCGGACACACACCGTTCCCCCACCCAGGAACGGCACAACCCCCACCTCCCCCACGACAGCGCCTCCCTGCGCCGCCCCCAAACAACACTGCCCCTCCTACGCCGCCGCCACGGCCGCCAACCCTCCAACCGCGCCTAGCTGCGCCGCCAAACCCCTCACCCCACCACCGACCGTTCCCCCACCCAGGAACGGCAACCCCTCCACCTTCCCCCATGCCAGCGCCTCCCTGCGCCGCCCCCACACAACACTACCCCTCCTACGCCGCCGCCACGGCCGCCCACCCTCCAACCGCGCCTAGCTGCGCCGCCAAACCCCTCACCCCACCACCGACCGTTCCCCCACCCAGGAACGGCAACCCCTCCACCTCCCCCCATGCCAGCGCCTCCCTGCACCGCCCCCACACAACACTACCCCTCCTACGCCGCCGCCACGGCCGCCTGCCCTCCAACCGCGCCTAGCTGCGCAGCCACACCCCTCACCCCACCATCCACCGTTCCAATCTAAGTACCAAATTTAAAAAAAAAAAAAAAAAAAAAAAAAAAACTTACCTCTTACTAACTTTGTCAGCTATCTATATATCACTCTGTTACGTCTACTTCCCTCTTACCAACTATGTCAGCTATCTATGTCTCTCTACGTTACTCCTATGTCGCTCCTATGTTACTTCTACCTACCTCTTCCTAACTAAGTCAGCTATCTATATGTTAATCCTAGGTTTAAGTCACGACCTGTCACATTTCTGCCTTCAGCACTTCAATTGTTTGCATCAGCCTTCAGCTTCTGTCAACCTGCGCCTTCAGCTCCCCTCTTGTTTTCCGCAGCCCTCAGCCCCTGTCACCTTGAGCCTTCAGCTATCTCAAACATTGGTTCGAACTGGGGGGACCTCTGTCGTGAGTCCCTCCCGGGAACACTCCACTAGCAACCTTAAAGCTCTCACCAATATCCGTATGTAAAACTTACTTTCCGCTAATAAACATCTGAGTGGGGAGACAGGCAACAGAATCCAGGGGACACAACCTGGGCCCCCCCCAAAACTCCCAACAGGGGAGTTGGAGGGAGAGGCCTCCAGTTCCTATATAACCCTGGATCCTGGAGCTTTAGCTTCATTCGACACTTCCTCTAACCAGCTCTCTCTTCTCTCTCTCCTACCTTCCTCCTCCCAGATGCCTGGTGGAATCCGCCGCTCTGGGAATTTACCTCCTACCTTTTCCTCTTGTCTACATCGGTGGATATCCGCCGCCTAGACAAGCACCTTCCTTCACCTACATCGGTGGATCACCGCCGCCTAGGTGAACTTCCTTCCTCTCGCCTACATCGGTGGATTACCGCCGCCTAGACGAGATTCCTTCACTCACCTACATCGGTGGATCACCGCCGCCTAGGTGTACTTCCTTCCTCTCACCTACATCGGTGGATTACCGCCGCCTAGGTGAAATTCCCTCGCTCTTCTCTACCTACTCCTTCACGCCACCGTGATGAAGAATTTAAATTCATCACACTCATGTTACCAATATGTTGCTAAAACGTAAAAAGTACCTATTTTTACACACATTTTCACTCATAACACCCCTGGGTATATTCCGATCGGGCTGAAAAGTTTCGGGACACAACTAGGGCCCAAATGGAGCATGTGTGCGAAAGAACGATTTTTTTAGACCGAAAATGAAGCCTGTACACGAGATACGGCGGACGGCGCACGGCGTACGGCGGACGGCGTACGGCGGACGGACATTGCATTTTTGGAATCTATGCACCTTGAAACGTAAAAGAAAAAAAGTTTGAGGGGGTGTTATAAAAATTTTTTGCTGAGCGAATACATAGGTGTATTATTCACAGAATAATAAACCAAAATGCAATGGCCGTCCGCCGTCCGCCGTATCACGTGTACAGGCTTCATTTTCGGTCTAAAAAAATCGTTCTTTCGCACACTTGCTCCATTTGGGCCCTAGTTGTGTCCCGAAACTTTTCAGCCCGATCGGAATATACCCAGGGGTGTTATGAGTGAAAATGTGTGTAAAAATAGGTAATTTTTGCGTTTTAGCAACATGTTGGTAACATGAGCTTTTAAGGTATCGTTTTTCATGTTTTTGGGGACGAGAAGACCGAATATGAAGTCGATTTTGACCAAAGAATAGAAAATTGAGGTTCTACCAGACGTTCAGCTCCCAAAATTGATTTTTTATGAGTCAAAAACCTGGGAAATCGTCTGAAATCACCATCAATTTGTAGAATAACACTGGAAAAAGTGTCAACAGGTGGATCAAAACGATTGAATGGTACTATCAATGATCAGAGATAATTAAAAAAAAACACGTACCTTATTCGTGTTTTGGGGGCCAAAATTGGTGGAAACAACCAGAGATAGCTATTTCAATTATTTTATATGAAAGAAAGAATAAATAAACAGCCAACATCTCTGTAGATATGTCCAATAGAATAATAAACCCATGTGACAAGGACTTTGCAGGGTTTTTCTGAAGGTGCGGTTTGAGATGGGAGCGTAGGTAGCTACCTATTTTGAGTTCGCACCGGATATTCGTATAGTTATTTTATTAAAAATTTCGTATAGATTTGAGGCGGGGTGTTTCAACGATATTGGTTCAAGTTCATTATCAAATAATGGCTTTTGGGGTCTTGTATCGCGGTGTAGGTATATAAATTAAGACGTTTAAAAAACTCAAATGAGACGCAATTTTGATTTTTTGAGGTCAACAATTTTTTCCCCCCTCTCACAAAAGAGATTACATGGCTTCCACTACCTTGTTTAGCTTCCGCTACCTTGGTAACAATCATGCTCCAGTTACCCAACAAAATGACCTATGATCCCCCTAAATGACGCATTATTATCAGCTGAAGATAGTTTTCCAATCGCCGATGCAGATGAATAATATAAAAACAATTTTTGTTCTTGTCGTGGTTCCCCTCAAATCTCTACAATAACCGCTCCTATGTAATACTGAAAGATTTAGCCAAATAAACGAAGGGAACGACTAGCTGAGGGACACTGATGGTTAAGTAGGAGAAGGGTCCCTTCCATCAACCGCCATCGCCCCTCAACTGTCATAACGGCCTATTGTTTTGGACGGGGGACGGGTGGAAAGGGCCCTTTATAAGGAGCCCTTCTAGCCCAGCTCATGATTCTACCGATCACTCTCCGTCTTGCGAAATATCTCTCTCCTACCCTCCTCCAGCACTCCCTGTGGTTCATCTACTTCCTCCTGGCGCCCGCTGTGGTACATCCCCAGAGCGACTTCCTCTTTCTCCTCTAGCACTCGTTGTGGTTCATCCGCGGGGTGCTAGCAAAAGACTCCTGAGGAGCGCCTAATACTCGCTGTGGTACATCCGCGGGGTATTAGTTACTGTCGTGAGTCCCTCCCGGAACTACTCCTAGCAGATTTAAGTTCTCACAAATATTTCATAAGCCAACTTTAGTTCTTACCAAATAAACCATACGAGTGGGGAACAAGCCGCAGGAGTCAGAGCACAACCTGGGTTTCCACCATCCCCTATTTGTTAGGGGAGGGAGACGACTTCTAGTAACTTAAAATATACTCGCCTCCTTCGACTTTTTACTCATTCTACGCTTCCTCTAGCCGCTGGCTTCTCTCTCTCTCTCCTACTCCCAAAAGATCCAGCCGATGGTGGAGGTTCGCCCTTAACCAGAACTGGCAAACTACCCTAAAAGATCGGTGGAGGTCCGCCCTTAACCGCACACATATCCAAAAAGATCCAGCCGATGGTGGAGGTATCGCCCTTAACCAGAACTGGCAAATTCCCCCCTCGCCACTCGTGGTGAATTTTACGCCAATTTAAATTCATCACAGTGGTGACCTCCGACGTTCCCGAACCTTCCTTTCCAACTCATCACGGTCTCGCACACTTCTCCCATACTAACAATCAGAATCAGCCATTTTCACTATTTTCGAATTTGAAATTTCGAAATTCAAGTTGAAATTTGAAATCCACTTTCCAACTCGTCACGATCTCGCACATTTCTCCAATGCTAACATTCAGAATCAGCCATATTCACTATTTTCGAATTTGAAATTTCAAAATTCAAATTGAAATTTCAAATCCACTTTTCAACTCGCACCTTCAAAAACCCTCACAATCAACATTTCCCACATCTGCCATTTTTCCTATTTTCCAATTTGAAATTTCAAAATTCAAATTGAAATTTCAAATCCACAGTCCCGCAATGTTTAATTCGACATTCACCTCACCAATTCTAAACAGTTCACAGGTAATTCCGACGTTCACGCATCCTCGAACTTATCGCAACCCCTCTTGAATTCGCCTCCACCTTCCTAACGCCACCACCTCACACCACCTTCTTTCGCTCCCCGATCTTTTTGCTGTCGCCCCCTCGTCCACGCCCGCCAGCGTCAACCCTACCCCCTCGCCCGACCCCTCTCCCTGGTCACAACACATCGACGCCGATGGGAATATCCGCATCCACTGCCCCCTCTGCAACCCCACTCACCCTTCCACCTTTTTTCGCATGAACAAGGAGGGGAGATAAGTCGGCGGCTGGAGGTGAACCGCCAGCGCATTCTTACCCCACCCCCCACCCCCCCCCCCACAGGGAGGGACCAACCCTTCCCACCCCTGCAACCACGGCGAACACCGCCGCACACACCTCAAACCTCTCGATCCCCACCCCTCAAACCCTCCACTTACTCGGGGGCCCTCTCTTCCAGCCCCACGATGCTGGGGGCTGACCGCTTCGCCCCCTTCACCAACCCCCTTCGGAAGGCTTCCACCCCTCGCCTACGAGCCAGGGTTAAATTGCAACGGCCCACGCCTCACCCCCCCCCCCCCCCACTCGCTGGGGGGGACCCATCACCTGTACATATCGCACCTGTAAATATGATTCCTGTAAATATCTTTAAAACACACCTGTAAATATCGAGCTTCCTTGTCAATGTAAATATTCTCTAGCTGTAAGTCACTTCTCTTTGTACATAATCTCTCCTCATTCACCTGTATATTCCCTAGCTCTAAGTCACATGCTGTTTTTATCTGTATACTAGCCATAAGTCACTCCTCTTTGTACATACTCTCCCCATGCAACTGTATATACTAGCTCGTACCCACTTTTGTACATACTATTACTTCACGCCAATCTTCGCCACCTTTCTACCTAGTAATAAGCAAACCACCATCTCAACTACTGTCAATCACCGCCTTCAGCCAACATTGTTTGCCTCAGCCCTCAGCTTTGTAAACTTGGGCCCTCAGCCACATCCGAATGTTCACTTGCTCACTTTCCACCGCCATCAGCACTCCTCCTGTCTGCCATAGCCCTCAGCCTTTTGTAACCTTGCGCCTTCAGCACCATCCTGTTTGCCATAGCCCTCACCACTTGTAATCCTGTGCCCTCAGCTCTTGGAAAATTTTTGCTCGAACTGGGGGGACCCATGTCGTGAGTCCCTCCCGGAACTACTCCTAGCAGATTTAAGTTCTCACAAATATTTCATAAGCCAACTTTAGTTCTTACCAAAATAAACCATACGAGTGGGGAACAAGCCGCAGGAGTCAGAGCACCTATTGCGCACTGACGTCACTCACGAGAACTCGCCAGCTACCTGACCCTGCTGCTATACGGAAATAACACAGAGAACGATTACTCATGCGACCTTTTACCTATTAAATCCCTCCATTCCCGTTTCAATATCCTTCGTGCCTAATCGTAAATCACTGTGAAAGAAAGTACCTACCTACTGAAGACTTTTCATGAATTTAACTGAATTTTCGGGTACCCCTTTTCGAATAACATTTCAGAGCATAAACCTTATTTATCAATAATGTAATACAGAAACAAATGACAAATATGTTTATATATGCTTAGCTACAAGTAGACCGTCTTAAATGAACATCTACATATCTATAGGTACATCCAATTAAAACTATAATACATACATTTCATTCTATAAAATTCAAATAAAAAAACAGTAAAATACGTGTCCAGTTCATACTATAAAAGAGAAATACACTGCCAAGGTGATGGCACAGGAGCTTCCTCGTCACAATCAGAGTGACCCATTATAAAATAGAACAGACTCGGAAGCAAAATAACATAACATTACATTACATTACATAACATTACATAACGTTAAATATACATATTACATAACATTACATTACATAACATAACATTACATAACATTACATGAAATATACATATTATAAATATTATACATAACATGACTTCCATAATACATTACGTCCATTATACATAACTAGCCTGACCGCTCGCTTCGCTCGCTATCCGAGATTCGCTGTACGCAGTATCGTGGAACCAACAAACGACGGAAAAATCCCATAGCCTACCGGGTATTTGTGCCCAATTTTATCAAAATCCGTCAAGCCATTCAGGAGTTGACCATGGTCGACCATATTTCCGCTATGGTCAGGGAATTAAAAATACGTTCAACTTGGGAGGCTACCGGATATTGGTGCCAAATTTGGTCGATATCCGTTGAGTAATTCGGGATTCGACCATGGAGGGGCCCATGGATGCGCTATGGTCGACCGCGGGAGTAGTCCGAAGGGTCGATCGTAGATAGAATTTCACGTAGATTACGAATACGCGATAAAAAATAGGGGTTACAATTTCAATTAACGAAGTTGACCATGGTCGACCATAGTTCCGCTATGGTCAGGGAATTAAAAATGCGACGTTGCACAACTTGGGAGCCTACTGGATATTCGTGCCAAATTTGGTCGATATCCGTCAAGCCATTCAGGAGTTGACCATGGTCGACCATAGTTCCGCTATGGTCAGGGAATTAAAAATGCGACGTCGCACAACTTGGGAGCCTACTGGATATTCGTGCCAAATTTGGTCGATATCCGTTGAGCAATTCGGGATTCGACCATGGAGGGGCCCATGGATGCGCTATGGTCGACCGCGGGGGTAGTCCGAAGGGTCGATCGTAGATAGAATTTCACGTAGATTACGAATACGCGATAAAAAATAGGGGTTACCATTTCAATTAACGAAGTTGACCATGGTCGACCATAGTTCCGCTATGGTCAGGGAATTAAAAATGCGACGTTGCACAACTTGGGAGCCTACTGGATATTCGTGCCAAATTTGGTCGATATCCGTCAAGCCATTCAGGAGTTGACCATGGTCGACCATAGTTCCGCTATGGTCAGGGAATTAAAAATGCGACGTCGCACAACTTGGGAGCCTACTGGATATTCGTGCCAAATTTGGTCGATATCCGTTGAGTAATTCGGGATTCGACCATGGAGGGGCCCATGGATGCGCTATGGTCGACCGCGGGAGTAGTCCGAAGGGTCGATCGTAGATAGAATTTCACGTAGATTACGAATACGCGATAAAAAATAGGGGTTACAATTTCAATTAACGAAGTTGACCATGGTCGACCATAGTTCCGCTATGGTCAGGGAATTAAAAATGCGACGTTGCACAACTTGGGAGCCTACTGGATATTCGTGCCAAATTTGGTCGATATCCGTCAAGCCATTCAGGAGTTGACCATGGTCGACCATAGTTCCGCTATGGTCAGGGAATTGAAAATGCGACGTTGCACAACTTGGGAGCCTACTGGATATTCGTGCCAAATTTGGTCGATATCCGTCGAGCCGTTTGGCCGTGCATAGAAGGACAGACAGACAGACAGAGCGCATGCGCAGGGCGAACCGCTGGCTCTATCATGTTGAAATTTATATGGGACCTCAATGGGCCCTACCCGCTTAATCCCTGAGAATTACATTGAAATTGGGTGAAATCTTTGGTTACTACGGCTGTAACAAGGAAATTGAATCTATTTCACGCCAGCGCATGCGCAGAGCGCACCGAGGGTCCGATCATGCTGAAATTCATACTGGAACTCACTAGGCCTTGTCCAAACAACCCTTGAAAATTTGAGCGAAATTGAATCAAAATTGTGAAAGTTATGCGTGTTTGTTGAATTTAACGTTAGCGCATGCGCAGGGCGTACCGCTGGATCAATCATGTTGAAATTTGTATGGGACCTCAAGGGGCCTTATCCGCACCATCCCTCAAAATTTGAGCTGAATCAATTCAAAATCGTGGAAGTTATGGCTGTAACAAGGAAATGCGGACAGACTCACAGACCGACAGACACGGAACCAAATTTGTTCAGTAGGCTTTGAAACGCAAAATGCAAGTGGAAATTTTGATTTCTGAAGACAAAAATTTTTTGGCTCACGAAAGTGAACACAAGGCTTCCGCTGCTTCGCAGACTCGGAAGCAATAGAAGTACAGTTCATTATATTTACTAAGTTTGAAATTTGTTCAATTTTTTCAATTTTTCAATAATTTCATTAACCCAGCATTTTCCTTTTTCAGTGTATCATTTTCATCTTTTAAACGGGAATTCTCGTCATCCAATGCAATCACACGGGCCATGTTATCAAGTTCCGTTCCTGACAGATTACTATCGAGAGGTTCGTTGTCTTGATTGGCGATATTTGGAGCGTTTGACAGTGGGGTGTATGCAGATCCAGCAGATTATCATCACCAATGATGCTTTGTAAAATACTTCGATGCTCTCTTTTTTTAATTCTTTGATCTCTTGGCGAATTTGCCTTGTTCTTCAAAGGGCGTGGAGTACGTAGACTGGGAATGGCATCTATTTTCAGATTTCGTAAATTTCTAGGTGTATAATTTAGCAACTTACACCTCAGAGGAACAATAAAACAGTCTTCGGAGAAATGAATGGAACATACTGTTGCAGTTCGAACATTAATATTGTCTTTTCTCCTACACACATTAATCCACTGTTTGCAAAGCTCCTCATTTTTTGGAAAACTATAAAACTTGATACCCGAACCACTCGTGTTCCGGTTGTGGTTTGAACAACCAAACACTGCACAACTAGGCATTTCAAAAACAAAAAGCACTCTCACAAAAATCGACTATATGCAACTGAACGCGAAGTTTTCCTGACCACGTCCCGCTATGTACTGTGTAAGTAGTAAGCCTAAGCTCAGGTTGAGGACCTTTCTCGCGTGTGACGTCAGAGCAGAAAAGGGTTGGGGAATTCCCACAGCCCCCATGCGCAATGGCACACCCTTGTTATTTCCAGCATGAACACAACCTGGGTCCCCACCATCCCCTAACAAATAGGGGATGGAGGGAGACGACTTCCAGTAACATAAATACTCGCGTCCTTCGACTTTTTACTCATTCTACGCTTCCTCTAGCCGCTGGCTTCTCTCTCTCTCTCCTACTCCCAAAAGATCCAGCCGATGGTGGAGGTTCGCCCTTAACCAGAACGGGCAAACTACCCTAAAAGATCGGTGGAGGTCCGCCCTTAACCGCACACATATCCAAAAAGATCCAGCCGATGGTGGAGGTCTCGCCCTTAACCAGAACTGGCAAATTCCCCCCTCGCCTCTCGTGGTGAATTTTACGCCAATTTAAATTCATCACAGTTACCTTCCTCTCTTTCCTCTAGCACTCGCTGCTGTACATCCGTGGGGTGGTAGCAAAAGACTCCTAAGGAGCAACTAATACTTGCTGAGGTACATCCGTGGGGTATTAGCTTCCTACCCGTCCAATCCTACACTACCGTTAGGGAACACCACAGTTCTGATTTCGTTTGGGCTGCTTCGGAAGGTAATGAGAAACAGGTTTGTTGAGGTTTGTGCTGTGTGCGCCCGACTTCTCGCATTGCGCATAATTATGATCCAGTCATGAATGAATAGCAGTTGGCACGTTTACCGCACTAACAATGGACTGCCAAAATCATAATGTTGAAAGGTCGGGGAGGAATGCCTTTCGAGCGTTGTGTTGGAATCTGAAAATAAATCGATATTCGTGACACGACTTTTTATGACAGGTGCCACCGAATGAAAACCACTGGAACCTAGGTACGACCTAGTAATAGTAACTGAAATCGATGACTCGAGCTGATAGATCAATGGCATACGAAAGTATGATGTATTGTCAGCTGATGATGTGCTATTTAAAAAACGCTGCAAAGTCCTTGTCACATGGGTTTATTATTCTATTGGAGTTCTAGAGATTTTTGTTGGCTGTTAAATGTATTGTTTCTTTCATGTGGAATGATTGAAATAGCTATTTCTGATGATTTCCACCAATTTTGGCCCCCAAAACATGAAATAGGTACGCTTTTTTTTTTTTTTTTAAAGATCATCTTTGATCATTGGTAGTGGCATTTAATGGTCTTGATTCACCTGTTTACACTTTTTCCAATGTTATTGTACACATTGATGGTGATTTCAGACAGTTTTCCAGGTTTTTGACTCATAAAAAACCAATTTTGGGAGCTGAACCTTTGGTAAAACCTCAATTTCCGCGTCTTTGGTCAAAATCGACTTCATATTCGGTCTTCCCGTCCTCAAAAACATGGAAAAAGATACCTCAAAAGCTCATGTTACCAACATGTTGTTAAAACGCAAAAAGTACCTATTTTTATACACATTTTCACTCATAACACCCCTGGGTATATTCCGATCGGGCTGAAAAGTTTCGGGACACAACTAGGGCCCAAATGGAGCATGTGTGCGAAAGAACGACTTTTTTAGACCGAAAATGTAGCCTGTACACGTGATACGGCGTACGGCGTACGGCGGACGGACATTGCATTTTTGGAATCTACGCACCTTGAAACGGAAAAGAAAAAATTTTGAGGGGGTGTTATAAAAATTTTTTGCTGAGCGAATGCATAGGTGTATTATTCACAGAATAATAAACCAAAAATAGAAAGTGGGTTAAACTTCAGTTTATGTGAGTCAATAATTTTTTTATAATTTTGGTAAAAAATTACTAAAATGCATAACAAATTGCTCATAATTTTTTATTAAATCAATAAAATTGCTTTACAATCCGACTAAGAAAACTAGCTCATAATAATTATATGGCCATATACTGACTGCATGGCTGGAACTTTCTATATACAATAAAATGATCCTATTGATTCCCAGAGTGGAGTGGACGGCTGAGTGCTAAAAACGCTGCAAAGTCCTTGTCACATGGTTTTATTATTCTATTGGACATACCTACAGAAATTCTGGCTGTTCATTTATTGTTTCTTTCATGCGTAATAATTGAAATAGCTATTTCTGATGGTTTCCACCAATTTTGGCCCCCAAAACACAAATTAGGTAGGTACGATCTTTTTTTTTTTTTTCAAATTATCCATGATCATTGGTAGTGCCACTTAATCGTCTTGATCTACGTGTTGAAACTTTTCCTAGTGCTATTCTACAAATTGATGGTGATTTCAGACGATTTCGCAGGTTTTTGCCTCATAAAAAATCAATTTTGGGAGCTGAACATCTGGTACAACCTCAATTTTCCACTCCTTGGCCAAAATCGACCTCATATTCGATCTTCTCGTCCCCAAAAACATGGAAAACGATACCTCAAAAGCTCATGTTACCAACATGTTGCTAAAACGCAAAAAGTACCTATTTTTACACACATTTTCACTCACAACACCCCTGGGTATATTCCGATCGGGCTGAAAAGTTTCGGGACACAACTAGGGCCCAAATAGAGCATGTGTGCGAAAGAACGACTTTTTTAGACCGAAAATGAAGCCTGTACACGTGATACGGCGGACGGCGGACGGACATTGCATTTTTTGAATCTACGCACCTTGAAACGGAAAAGAAAAAAGTTTGAGGGGGGGTTATAAAAATTTTTTGCTGAGCGATTACATAGGTGTATTATTCAGAGAATAATAAACCAAAAGGGAGGTTAGAAGTTGATGGGAGGGGGACTAAATATGCAGTGGATACGCTGCAACAATGTCCTTGCGATGGTTTTAATTAAATTCAAAAGTCAGTCAAAGCTAGTGCACATGCGTTGTGTCTAACATCGAAGATAATCGTGAAGGAATATAAGTAAGGAATTCCATGGATGTGTATTATTCATGCGGACACTACAGTCCCTATTTTCACATCAATCAAAAACCTGCTTTTAACATACTACAAGAGGTGTGATTCATAAATTTGAAAATTCCATTAGCTCCATACTTATCAAAAACGGTCACTCCAATATTGTGGTTGTCAAGCGAGTTGTCGCGGTTATTTTAGACTTCGAAAAGTTTATGCCTGAACAGCTTTCTGTTCTATTCGTGAGCAAAAGAACCAAGCACTGACAGATAAAATTTCCTCAGATGATACTGAGCCCACATGATGATGCGAATATTTCTGCATTAAGAAACCAGGAATTTCCTTCCTAAAAAAAAGTTGCATTTTTCTTTCTTTTTGCTATTTCTTTTAAATTTCAAGTTTCTTCAGAATTAACGATTTTGTCTCATCAATAAAGAACGCTATTTCGACTTTCATAACGTGAATTCAAGAGGACGTATGAAAAATTGTCATTGCGAAAATGAAAAGTCCTTACCTACTTCCCAAAACTAGATAAGTCAGTCGATTTTGACATACGGACGCAATGAAATTATGAGTGAATAGGTAGTTATGAATATAGGTAGGTATGTTTCGATGGAACCTATAAGCGTTAATCCTTATAAATTGAAAGGTCCTAAAATTGCTAAAACTCTGTGTCGTGAGTCCCTCCCGGGAACACTCCTATCATATTAAGTTCTCACCAATATCCAAACGCCAAACTAAAGCTCCGTAAATAAAGATATGAGTGGGGACAGGCGACAGAACCCAGGGTTACTCAACCTGGGGCCCCACTACCAGCTCCCAGCAAGGAGCTGGAGGGAGAGGCCCCCAAGTACTATAAAACCCCGGATCCTGGCGCTCAAGCTTCATTCGACACTTCCTCTAACCAGCTCTCTCTTCTCTCTCTTACCTTACCTCCCAGATGATCGGTTGAATACAGCCGCCTGGGAATTTCACCTCCTCTCTCCTCCTCCTTGTCTAGATGATCGGTTGAATACAGCCGCCTAGACAAGGGACCTCTCCTTTCCTCTCCTTCACCTAGATGAACGGTTGACTACAGCCGCCTAGGTGAAATTCCCTCATCCACCTCTCTCTCCTCCAAAGTCGTAGATGCTCGGTTGATTACAGCCGCCTGCGACTTTTCCTCACCTTCCTTCCACACCACCTCTCTCTCCTCCAAAAGTCGTAGATGTTCGGTTGACTACAGCCGCCTGCGACTTTTCCTCCTTTTCTCTCCTTTACCTAAATTCACTCACTCACCTTCCTTCCACGCCACCGTGATGAGAATTTTAAATTCATCACAGTGGTGAACCCGACGTTCACTCAACCTTCTTCCTTCCCACCTTCCCACCTCATGTGTCGCCCCAGTCAAGTAGTTCGGTGTCCCAAATTTTAAATTCAAAATTTTAACCAGTCAGTCTAAATTCGCAATTCTTGGCCCAACCCTCAACACTCACCTCTCAACTCAACGCACCACCGCTCCCGCCGATTGCGAATTTCGAAGTTCAAAACCACGTCAAATTTTTGAATTTTAGTTACAGAAATGGACCCGAACTCACCGACGCCGCCGCTCCTGCGACCAGCTACACTGCAGCCGCCCGCCGCTGCGACATCCGACGCATTGGCCGACAACCCATTCTCCACGCTCTCCCCGCCGACCTCTGCGACATCGGACACCGCCGCCGCCGCCGCCGCTACGGCCGCAGCCGCCGCCAACGTCATGACGGCGTCCGCTGCGTTCCCTCTGTCGCTGCCCCCCTTCTACACGCACGACCCGGCGCTTTGGTTTTTCCAAGTGGACGCAGCGTTTTCGGCCGCCAACATCCGCAGCCAGAAAACCCGATATTCCCGGATCATTTCACTACTGCCCTACGAGATCCTGCTGCAGACCTCTGATATCTCCCCCGACGCCGCCGCTGCATACGACGACCTCCGCAGCCGCCTCATCAACACCTACCAGCCGTCGAAAATCGCCCGAGTCGCCGCCCTCTCCCAACCTCAACACCTCGGCGACCAGAAGCCCTCCCACCTCTACCGACGGCTGCGACACCAGCTGCAGGGGATCATGACCGCCGACATCGCACGCACGTTCTGGTTACGTGCCCTTCCCCACCCCATCCAGATGGCCCTGGCCAGCCATCTCGACGGTCCCGACGAGCCCCTCCTGCGCCTCGCGGACACCGTGCACGACTTGGCCGCTGCGGCCGCCGTCAGTGAGGTGCGTACGCCGCGCCACCCCCCGCCTTTCCGGGACCGCACAAAATCCCGGGACCGCGGCCGGGCACCCTCCCTCGACGGCCGTCGACCACTTTCGGCGGATCGCCGACGCGACTCGTCCGCCGACCGCCGCCGCCAGCGCTCACCCGAGCGCCGCAACGCATCCCCTCCCCGCCAGCGCAGAGGTCGATCCCCAGCAGCTGCGCGCGCATCACACTCAGCCCGCCCCACCAACTCCGCCTACCTGCCTGCGGACCACCCCATCCGTTGTTTCTATCACGTAAACTTCGGTGGGGAGGCCCGCAAGTGCCAACCCCCCTGCGCCTTCGCCCCTAAGCAGGGAAACGCAGACGCCCGCCGGTAAATCCGGCGGGCCCCCCTCCTCGCCAACACGGGGGGGACCATGCGCATACCCCCCCCGCCCGCATTCACACAGCCACCACCACCAAGCCACGCTACCCCTCCTACGCCGCCGCCACGGCTGCCAACCTCCCAGCCGCGCCTGCAGCGCCGCCAAAACCCTCCCCGCCCGCCACCAGGGCAACCAACCTTCCGGCCGCCACTCACGCCGCCGCTACCGTTCCCCCACCCCGGAACGGCCCCTCCACGCCCGCCAACAGGGCAGCCAACCTCCCGGCCGCCACTCACGCCGCCGCGGCCGTTCCCCCACCACGGAACGGAACCTCCACGCCCGCCTCCAGGGCACAACCCCCTCCAGCCACCACACAGCCCGCCACTACCGTTCCCCCTCCCCGGAACAAGGCGAAACCCCCTCCTCCCAAACTGGCCTGCCCCCCTGCAGACTCCGCCGCTTCCCCCCTCCGGAACGACAAGAAACCGCCTCGAGTCTCCTTCGCGGCGGACCAGCCAACACCGACCAACGTACCTACCTCCGCAATTGTGCCCAACGCCCTCCCGACCCACCAGCGACTTTTCCTGCGCTGCAGGAAAACCAATGTGCCTTTCTTGGTGGACACAGGGGCGGCGCTATCGATATTTCCTAACAACATCCTCCGTCGTCAGGCGCGCTGCTACCGGCAGCTTCTCTACGCCGCCAACGGTACCACCATCCCCTCGTACGGGACGTACCGCTCCTCTGTTTATATGAGCGGGCTCGCGTACGAGTGGGAGTTTACCGTGGCGGACGTGGAGAAGGCGATCCTGGGGGCCGATTTTCTCGCATATTTCGGTCTCCAGGTCGACGTCCGGAACGCGCGCCTGATCGACCCCGCCACAAAAACACCCATACCCGGATTCATCCATGCCATCAACCACCCCCCTACGCAATTTGAACGCCTCCTCCTCAACTACCGCCCCCAGCGCCGCCCCTCTGCCCACATCTCCACCATTCAACACCACATTGAGACTTCCGGCCCCCCCATCACAGCGAAAGCCCGACGACTCCACCCCCTGCAACTATCTAAAGCCCGACAACATTTTAATAAACTCATAGCCGACGGTATCGTCCGCCCCTCAAAATCCCCTTGGGCTTCTCCACTCCACATCGTGCAGAAGCCCAATGGGGATATCCGCCCCTGCGGGGACTACCGGCGACTCAATTCCAAAACCACGCCGGACCTTTATAATGTTCCCCACCTACGGGACTTCTCGTCGCACCTCCATGGCGCTAATATATTCTCTACCCTCGACATTTCACGGGCATTCCACCACATCAACATTCACCCCCCCGATGTCCAGAAAACCGCCATCATCACCCCGTTCGGACTTTTCGAGTATGTTAAGATGGGCTTCGGGTTAAGGAACGCTGCACAAACTTGGCAGCGCTATATGGACAGCATCCTGCGAGGCCTACCGTTCGTCTTTTGCTTCCTCGACGACGTCCTGGTAGCCTCCAGGACGCCGGAAGAACACCTCAGCCATCTCCAACAGATCCTTGACATCTTCTCCTCCGAAGGCCTCTTGGTTAACACAGACAAGTGCGTTCTCGGCCAACCCTCCGTCCGCTGCCTCGGCCACCACGTTTCGTCCGAGGGCATCAAACCCCTCGCTGACAAGGTCCACGCCATTAGTGACTTCCCGCAACCCCGCACCGTGACGGAACTCCGCCGCTTCCTGGGTATGTTAAACTTTTACCGCAGACACATCAAACACGCAGCACAACATCAACAACCACTCATACACGCCATTCCCCAACCCTCCAAAAAAAATGACAACCGCCCCATTCCCTGGACCCCCCAACTCATCTCCTCCTTCAAAATTTGCAAACAGGACCTAGTAGACGCCGCTCTATTGGCCCATCCCGATCCTCACGCCCCACTATCCATCACCACCGATGCGTCCGACTGGGCCATCGGGGCAGTGCTCCATCAGCACACCGGCGCCACCCCCCAACCCCTAGGCTTCTTCTCCAAAACGCTATCCCCCACCCAAAAAAATTACTCCACGTTCGACAGAGAACTCCTCGCCATCCACGAAGCCATCAAGCACTTTCGTGACTTCGTGGAGGGCAGGCAGTTCTCTGTCGTCACTGATCATAAGCCCCTGACCCACGCCCTCCTACAGAATCGCAAATCCGCCTCCCCGCGTCGCCTCCGGCAACTCGAGTTTATCGGGCAATTTACGTCCGATATCCGATACTTGCCGGGGGCCGACAACTGCGTGGCGGACGCGCTATCCCGACCCACCCCTACCCCCGCGCCGGTGGCGGAGTTACTGCCTTTCCCTTCACCACAAATCCTAAAATCAAAACAAACTCCACATTCCGACCCCGCCCTCTCCAATCTCATTTCCGCCTCCAAATTGGAACAGCTGCCGCCCCTCGACCTCTGGTGTGACGTAACGGCCGATACACCGCGCCCTTACGTCCCACCGGAACTGAGGCGGCAGTTGTTCCTCCACTATCACTCCCTTCACCATCCTGGCATTCGGGCTAGCCGAGACCTTATCAAGACGCGGTACTTCTGGCCCCACATGAACACAGATATTCGTAACTGGGTTCTGGGGTGCCAGAAGTGCCAGCGGTTTAAGGTCTCGGCCCACCCCCATGTCCCGCCTCAAACCATTCCCGACTCCCTGCCGTGGGAACACGTTCATCTGGATTTAGTGGGCCCCCTTCCCCCATCCGAGGGGAAAAAATACTGCCTCACGATGATCGACCGTGCCACCAACTGGGTGGAATGCATTCCACTCTCAAACATCACCGCGGACACCGTCGCGACGGCTTTCCTCTCTCAATGGGTTAGCCGTTACGGTTGTCCGCGAACAGTCACGGTCGATCAAGGGAGGCAGTTTGAGTCCGCCCACTTTTCCGATTTACTACGTTCCCTCGGCATCCACAAAATCCACACTACCCCATACCATCCCCAATCCAACGGGAAAATAGAGCGGTGGCACTCGGTCCTGAAACAGGCCATTTCTACTTCAACAAATTCCCCTTCCTGGACCAAATCCCTCCCCTACATTTTACTCAGCCTTCGAACATCCGCCCGTCCTTCAGACCAAACTAGCCCCGCACAAAACGCCTTTAAAGACCCACTACGTTTACCGGCCGACATTTTCACTCCACACCACACACCGTCAATTAACAGGGAACCACTACACTCAACAACACCGACAAACGACACCACTTATCCCAAACGATTTTTCACCACAACACACATGTACCTGAAAGAGCCCGGCATCCATAAAACTTTCCAACCACTTTACGCCGGGCCCTTTCAAGTCATCCGCACAACACATACCACCGCGACCCTGTTAATTGACGGCAAACCACATACAGTCCCGTTAGCCAGGTGTAAACCCGCACCTGTGCTAACCCAACCCACAAACACTATCAGTCTCCCACCGTCCGTTCGCGATGTCGCACCTCTTCCCAACGCACCAGTCACCTCCGTCGCCGTTTCCGGATTTCGATTCGGATCCGGAAATGGCGGCGATTCTCCGGGACGTTTTCGTCCCGGACCCGCTCTCCCCCCTACCCCCTTCGCCCGGGCCGACTACACCGCTTCTTTTCGTCCCGCCACGGATCACCGGACTACCTCCCCGGCCCCGGCGATGGAAGTACCCCCAGTGGAAAATACTGCGCGAATTTCGCACAGCGCAGGCCACGGGGGTACACCCTCCCTACTCCCCCACAGATCCCCTAATGTCCTCCATCCTTCGCGAGTTCCACCTCGCGGAACTCATGCCCCCACCGCCCCCCGTTCAAATTTCCTTGCCCCCTATAAATTTCAAACCCCCACCCCCCGTTCAAATCACCAACCCCCCCGAAATTGTAACCCCACCAAATTTACCGCCCCCCCCGTTTTCGATTTTCGACCCCCCCGTATCAACTTCACCCCCTCCAACACCCCCTCCCCCCCCTCCATCGCCGGGGATATCCACGATAGTCTCCGCCGGGACGAAACGGCCCGGGCGGCGAAACGGACGGAGGGAGCGTCCCCATGTTCCCCTCGTCCCGGCGGCCAAACCCCCCGCCCCGCTATGAGCAATCACGGCGGGGCCTTGAGATTCCGGGACAGTGCAAGTGTCTTTTTCATCCACTCGCACTGTACCGGAACTCGGAGCTCCGCCGTGCCCGCCTCGCCACGAGCTCGGAGCAACCGCCGCCCCCACACAATACACTCACGCACACACTATCACTCGACACACCCAACATACACCCAGGAATCGGCGGATTCCCGTCACCCCGTTCCGCCTTGTTCCCCGAATTTGCACGAAGGTTGTAAATATTGTACATATTGTAAATATCATGTTTGTATATATTGTTCTTCCGCCTCATCTCGCCCTTGCCGCTCGCTTTCACATTGTAAATATCGTTATTGTAAATCTTGTTCACCCTCCTCATCTCGCCCTTGCCGCTCACTTTCACCTTGTAAATATTGTTCATCCTCCTCATCTCGCCCTTGCCGATCACTTCCCTAAATGCCACATGTTTAGGGATCCTGACCACTGCTGTATATACTCTCACCATCTCATCCTATTTCTTCTACCTTATGTTACCTACTTATGTTCTACTTCCTATGTTACCTGCTTATGTTATGTTACTTACCTTATGTCCTACCTACTTATAATCTACCATGTTACTACTAGTTTTTAAGGACCGCCTTCAGCTCAACCTCTGTTTGCATCGGCCCTCAGCCCCTGTCACTTTGCGCCTTCAGCTCCTCCTCTTGTTTGCCGTAGCCCTCAGCTCCTGTCATTTTGCGCCTTCAGCGACCACCTCTTGTTTGCCGTAGCCCTCAGCTCCTGTCATCTTGCGCCTTCAGCACCAATATTGGTTCAAACTGGGGGGACCTCTGTCGTGAGTCCCTCCCGGGAACACTCCTATCATATTAAGTTCTCACCAATATCCAAACGCCAAACTAAAGCTCCGTAAATAAAGATATGAGTGGGGACAGGCGACAGAACCCAGGGTTACTCAACCTGGGGCCCCACTACCAGCTCCCAGCAAGGAGCTGGAGGGAGAGGCCCCCAAGTACTATAAAACCCCGGATCCTGGCGCTCAAGCTTCATTCGACACTTCCTCTAACCAGCTCTCTCTTCTCTCTCTTACCTTACCTCCCAGATGATCGGTTGAATACAGCCGTCTGGGAATTTCACCTCCTCTCTCCTCTCTCCTCCTCCTCCTTGTCTAGATGATCGGTTGAATACAGCCGCCTAGACAAGGGACCTCTCCTTTCCTCTCCTTCACCTAGATGAACGGTTGACTACAGCCGCCTAGGTGAAATTCCCTCATCCACCTCTCTCTCCTCCAAAGTCGTAGATGCTCGGTTGATTACAGCCGCCTGCGACTTTTCCTCACCTTCCTTCCACACCACCTCTCTCTCCTCCAAAAGTCGTAGATGTTCGGTTGACTACAGCCGCCTGCGACTTTTCCTCCTTTTCTCTCCTTTACCTAAATTCACTCACTCACCTTCCTTCCACGCCACCGTGATGAGAATTTTAAATTCATCACACTCTGTTAATTATGTATCCGAAAAGCGCGAAGAGAAAAGAAGTAGCAAACAATTATGTACATGTCTCTGCTGTCTGCATTTTGTACATTAAGACCAGCGAATCTTAACCTTTTTGAAGTGGCGGACCACTAACAAGGACCAGAAGTTTCCGCGGAACCACTCGATTTTCTTTAAATTAACTAGTGACACAGTTGATATTTACTCTTTGTTATTAGTGAAAAAATTTACGTAATAACGCAATAAAATAAGTTTTAAGATGATTTTGTTCGACAATTCCATTCAAAGATATTTAAAATATTCGTCAATAACTTCTTAATTTGATGGTTGCACTTGCATGTTCTTGACCAGTTTATCGATGTTGGGCGCGTAATACTTTTCGCCACTGCCAGTCGTAGGTCACACTCAGGGTTCACCAGCTTCGAACGTTGCTTGGTTTTGATCGCGAGAACATTTGAAAATCCTTGCTCGCATAGGCAGGTAGGATAAGTAAGAGAGTGAGAGTTTTCAGCGCCTTTGTGGTGGAGAAGAGAGTGAGAAGTTTCAGCGCAATATCACGAAGTTTGGGGTACGACAGCATTTTTGAACCAGAACCCTTCCAACTTTGATTGGTGAAGTCATCCTTGCATTTCCTGTCGTTATGCTCCTATATTAGTTCTTTGCACATCGTCATGTACTGAGATCGCATCGATACAGCACATGATGGATTGCGTACCACTTTGGTTTATTATTTTCAATAATGAACCTTTGGAATCGAGCATGAACAACAAAATTTTAACTCGCTCTCAAAATTTGATGGTTTCCGCTTCAATGTGTGTAGAATCCGAAAATGCAGTAAAAATATTTCTCTCCGTCCGCCGTACTTCGCACTTTCTTAGTTACCATGAATCAAAATTGACGAAATTAGGTTTATAGGTCCCATTTGGGGTCTAGTTGGTCCTCGAAGCCATTCCTAAGGGGTAAAAAATAGGGGTTGAAATCTCCAGGACGCCGTTATCTCTATTTATTTTAACGTTTTTAAATAGTCGAACTTGGGAGATTTTTGAGACTACCCGTAGCACTGTACGTCTAGCCGTTCGTTCAAAGTAAAGCCCAAGTTTGCACCGACAGGCTTCTTCAATAGGAGGGCGAATCAAATTGTACACATTCGGCCCAGATATCATTACTGCGGACCCAACAACAATAGGGAACTGGCGCGAGATAATCATTGCTAGGGAGCACCTGATTATATTCACGGAGTATGAAGCCGAGTTCGTTGCTCGGTGATATTATTGAAAAACGCCGCAAATTATTACACAAAGGTTTATTATTTAGCTGTATAGGTGTCCCTTCTGCGCAGATCACTGTTTTCTGTGGTCAATACCCTCGAGTTCCCCCCAGGAAAGCCCTAAATCGAGTACTAGAGCCGGCCCCCAGAGTAAAAGTTTCCTACAAATGCGGGGATTCGATAATTCAATCATTAATTATTTTGTAGTTGTTCATGAAGCATTAGGCAAATAATAAACCGCTGTACAATAATTTACCTATGAGTGATAATTTACCGTTGTGTAATAATTTGCCCATCAATAATACTTCAACGGTTGTTCAAGTTACAAAAGTACCTACCAACAAACCCCAGCCCCTTCTACGTAGATGGTATAATGAACCGTTGTGTAATAATTTACCGTTGTGTAATAATTTACCATTGTGTAATAATTTACCCATCAATAATACTTCAACGTTTGTTCAAGTTTCACTACCTATCAACAAACTCCAAAAGAGCCATCATTTTTCAAATGAAATAATATCACAGAACAACCAACTCGACTTCATACTCCGTGAATGAAGCTCCCTAGCAATGATTATCTCGGTCCAATTCCCGATTGTCGCCGCGTCCCTAGCGATGGTATCTGGGCTGAATGTATACAATTTCATTCACCCTCCTGTTGAAAAAGCCTGTCGGTGCAAACTTCTGTGCCTTACTGAGAATGAACGGCTGGACGTACAATGCTCAGGGTGGTCTTGAAAAATTCCCAAGTTCGAGAACAATAATTTAAAACCGTAAAAAAAATTCGAGATAACGGCGTCCTGGAGTTTTCAAGCCCTATTTTTAGGGATGACTGACATTAATGCCGAGCTTCGAGGACCAACTAGACCCCAGATGGGACCTATAAACCGAATTTCGTCAATTTTTCTTCATGGTAACTAAGAAAAGTGCGAAGTACGGCATACGGCGGACGGACAGAAATTTTTTAATTCCATTTTCGGATTCTACATACCTTGAAACGGAAACCATCAAATTTTCAGGGGAGGTTAAACTTTTTTTTTTCATGCTCGATTCCAAAGGTTCATTATTGAAAATAATAAACCATAATGATGGATCATTTGGATTTTGTTGACAGGTACTTTTGTAACTTGAATAAACGTTATATTTCATGAATAACAACAATATTATGAAATGCAGTTCTCGGGCTGGCTCAATACTCGATTTAGGGCATCTATACAGGTAAATTATTACACAACGGTTATTATTTGTAAATTATTACACAACGGCTTATTATTGTGTAAATTGCTACGCAAAGGTAAATTATTACACAACGGTTTATTATAATATCTACACAGAAGGGGCATCTATACAGGTAAATTATTGCACAACGGTTTATTATTTACCTTATGCTTCAAGAATAACTACAAAAAATTATGAATGATAAATGATTAAATCCCACGCATTTGTATGAAACTTTAATTCCCGGGCCGGCTCCAGTACTCGATTTGGGGCTTTCCTGGGGGAGCTCGAGGGTAGTGACCACAGAAAACAGTGATCTACGCGGAAGGAGCATCTATATAGGTAAATAATAAACCGTTTTGTAATAATTTGCAGTGTTTTTCGGATAGGATGAATGTCACCGACGACCGCTTATTCAGGGAAATAACGCGCGAATTCACTATTCAACGATTCCAAATGTGCAATAATGTTTTCTTGAATGATGCCAGTACCATAATTCTCATCAAACTATCATGCAGCTATCATGAATAAAACCTTTCGGAGTTGAAAACCCTGAAATTTGCCATCTTTCAGTTGTGAGCCACTATTCGATTTTATACAGAAGCGTGATTTTATCTTCAAATACAAAAATATGTCTGCCGTGTCTTTTAGATTTTCATTCCCAGATCATTGAAGCTGCTAACTCGCCTTATTCAGATGGACAACAAACAGGTGAAGAGTAACCTAATAATCTGGGTACACGATCAAGTTGAGTGACCTACGATCAATTCTATGATTACACAGCTGTCAACAAACAAATAAAAAATGGGTTCCTACCTACTCTTTTCTTTCTTCTTCCTCTTTCACCTACTTATATTGTTACGTAGGTTATTCAGTTTTCTGAACAGTCTCGAGGACCACTTCTGAGTACCTCGCGGACCACTGGTGGTCCACAGACCAAAGGACCACTGCTTTAGACTGAGTCTGTTCATCTAGCTGTTGTCTGCCTATTGGTCTAATGAGTTGGTTCAGTTCAGTCGCTTTCGTTCGGTAGTTCCGTCCACATGTTTGAAACAAGTGTGACGAACAAAGGTATTCCGCGTCTCATTTTAAACAATTAGGTACGTATTCCGTAAGGCTTGAGATATGGCCGACGGAAATTCCAGTTTTCGTTTTTCGACGAAAAAATGTGGTACCACGGTTGTTACCAATAGTTCCTCTACGATGATGGGCCGCACCATCGGGCGTAGAAGACATTCCGCGAGCTACGAGTACAAACGGAGCTGAGTCGTTTCGTGGACATCTGAAATACCACTTCCATTCTCCAAAGTGCTAGTTCATGAAGTGATCGACTGCTTAGCTAAATTTCAGTCTGAGACACCAAATGTCACAGCCGAAAGTGAAATGTAAGAGTCAGCATGAAAACACAATGCCATCAAGAACGCATGGGTGCAGTGTGAAGCTGGGAGTATTTCCTTTCAGGACTGTGTATGCAAAGTAGGAGTGACAAACCAGGTGATTATGCAACAGGTACTTATCATTTACGACAACACGTTATTAGTTATGTTGCTCAATTTATTTTTGTATTTATGACAAGAGTATGTATCTACATCGTTCCTGATTAAAATTTTCATTTATTGACTTATGAATTTATGTCTTATTTACCCATGTGGCGAGACTGATGCTCCCCGTACAACTGAAATCGAGGACTGCCCAAAACAGCGTTTACAGTTTCTGATGTAGAGTAGGCATTAGCGCATTTAGGTATTTCAACTTGCGCTTTTCGATTCAGGATTTGAGTACGATTTGCGCTTTCGGTATGAGCCGTATGCTCGATAGGACCAACTCTGGATTTCAGTAAATAGGCAACATCCCCCCTTTCTACTAGGTACCATATTTTCGTGAGAAGTGCACTATCATTTTCCTAACAAATCACAAGAAGATGTCAGTAATATGGTAGAGAATCGCCTCCAGCCTGGTACGAGCAACCAATCCGTTAAAAGCTACGGCTACCTACTGAGCGTGGCAATCGTGATAAACCTCAAATGAGATTGGTTACGTCGTTTATTTACCTATACCTTATCGATTGTAGATACATTGGGTAGATCTGTTCCACTACAAGCAATCTAAATTTCCGCTGTTCTTTGTAAGCCATACCTGTCTACCATTAAACGTGTATAGTGTCAAAGTATTGCGCAGGAGCACACCCTGATTCTATTGTTGATTACACACCCCTCATCAGAAAAACCTCTAGGTACTAAAAACAAATCATTAACCTTCTCCTTTTATGAACTTGAACCAACGATGCGAAGCATGTTACTCAGTTCGAGAAAGTGGAAGGAATAATACATATTTCAGACTGCAACTCGTTTTTGATGGCGGTGGCAATTATTGTAATTGGAGTAAAGTAATTATATGAAATCATTGCATTGGAACCTAAGTGTTTTGAGTAGTTAGCACATTCTTCCGACTTTCCACTGAGCAGCAATTCCTTAACTTCATGAGTGCCGATTACGAAGAACTCACTGCATATCTATGAGGTAAGAATGTTTTATAATTTCTAATTTTTAATCCAATTCATTATTTTTAGCTTTCGTGGCACAAAATTAATGAATAATTAAAGAAACACCGAGATAAATAAATATGCACATAAATTGGCATGATGAAGAACTTAACGCTCAAAGGCCGTCTTGATTGCCTTCCATAAATTAAACTAAAAAATCAAATTAAAGATGATCACCCCTGCCAAAATGCCCAGTATATCACGGCGATATATTGCGCGGTCAACCTCTTCTCTATATAAAAAAAGCATAAATTACATTCTGCAAAAAATCTATGCCGTAGGTATAGGGGCAACTGGAACCAGATCGATTGAGGGACAAAATACGATTATTACAGAATTTGCGCGACCGTAAGCATCGTATGTAAGAGAGTATAGATGCATGCTCTGCTCACGGTGGTAGTTAACTTGGCGACTGAAAGTTACATTAGTTTAGGAGGTAATACGATTATGAGCTGATACTGGAGTTATTGTGATTGAAATGGTTTTTTTTATTTTTAGCTTTTCAGGTTTCATTTTTTGTCGGTTTAGTTTTTGTTTACAAAGTTTCTATTAGCGAATTTTTGAAGACGTTATTGCATTGAGTCCAAAATTTTAAAAACATGATTTTTTGAAAATATTTTACATAAAATGATGAATTGGAAGTTGAGCAATTTCCAAAAATTCTAATGTCACATCTGTGTTTCTAGGGGTGAAAATCGCTAAAATGAATTAATTGCGAAATTGTTGGAGTCAAAAATCGGTAAAACTGTTCTAATTCCGAAAAATTTTGGTATGAAATCACTGAAAGTGGTATGGAAAGGTGAGTAGAGACTGAATAAGACCATGTTTTGTTTTTTCCATACCCAAAATCGAGCGTTCAACGCTGAACGGAGTTCAGGGTTAAATGCCCGTGGTGAAACCCAACCTGACGGACAATCTCCGTTTACGAGTTGAACCGCGATTTGAACTGAGATCAACACCTTCGTTTACGTTCGTGAAACCGGCCCTAAGTAATTGGAAACTTACAAAGGTAGTACATATATGTTCTTAGCGTCTTTTGGAGTTATGTACTTTACACGGCATGCAATGAAGGTACCCTAACGATAATAAAGATTAAATCAAGATTTAGGAAGTGTGAAGTAAAAACCTTAGGAGTTCTAGAAAACTGGGAGTCGATATAAAAGTATAAAACTATATAAAACTATAGAAGTCTTTTGTATCGCATTGGTTGGTTCAAACAGGGAAGTGTCGGATAGATGTAATAGTTACCAAGTATCCCTTCAATATGTGGTTCTTTGGGCAAGTATTCCCGTTGCGAAGGGAAATGCTCATGCTGTGTGACGGAGAGGGCGCTTTGATCAACATTTCACTGAAAATTACAAAATACAAATATTTTCGAAGGAAAAAATATGGGTCTACGTCTTTTGGCCGACCTTAATTTATATGCCTTCAATTCCTTTGTACCTACCATAATTATATCTCAATGTACTACAAATCCGTAAGTGCTAAAATTTGGAGGACTGATAGAGACATAATATATACATGGCAGGTTAGTAGGTAGGTAGTAGGTACGTATTTACTCACGGTCAATTTTTCCAACTTTTAATCAATCTATCGTCGAATCATACATTAACTACTATGAATTCGCGTGATGTTATAACGTAACAAACGCTTTAAAAAATTACTTTATTTACCAAGTTACTAAATGGTTTACTGAAAAATGAAAAAAAAAAAATAGAAAAATGTAAATTCGAATGGGCTTTTTTTAATGTTAAGGTAAACTTACGAAGGGAGTACTTTTGGTGTCAAACTTGAAGTGGTGAGGTGACAATTTTTTCCTTGGGGGGAAAAACAATAGATCATGGATATGTCCATTGTTGGAGGTGTAATTAGAAAATTAAAATGATGAAATAAATAAAATACACACAAGATACTTTATGAAAAATTTATTAGCATTGAACATTAATGAACAAAATTGTCAAAATTTGGAAATATTAGCGGTAGCGTTAGTAATGCTCAATAATGGTTTATGGTAAGAAAAATATGAGATAAAATGTCTTGTTTCCATATGATCTATATATCGTGTGAATACAGCATCAATGACTGTATTGTTTCTGGTTGTAGAGATAGTTGGATCACTATTACACTCAGGATTGAATGTTTCACGCATGAAATTACAAATTCTGCACCTTTTGTGGTCTTCAAATTCACATTGAGATCACCACATATTGGAATTGTGCTCAACTCAAGTTCATCAAGTACCTTTATGATTCCCACAAGCTCGTTGACCCGTGGAGAAAAAAAAGTGTCGCGAAAAATTCCTTGACCCACAGCCAAAAGACATATCCATGTCAAAATCAGCTGATCCGGGGCCTGGGCAGTGTCAAGTTAAAGTCCTAAGGAGGCTACTTACCAAATTACAGCTTCATAGAGTGAATAGGATAGAAATTAGCTTTAGGAGCCACTCAGCTGATCCCGGCCCTACGCTGCTTAAAGTGTAATCCCTAAGGACGCTACCTACCAAATTACAGCTTCATACAGCAACACAAACTCGATGAATTGTTCGAGTGCCGGAGCGTTGCATTTTGTGTGGAGAAAAAATAGTGTCGCGAAAAGTTCGTTGACCCGTGCTGCCGTTTGAAGCAAAAACGCCTTATCTCCGAAAACCACCTATTTCAGAAATCGCTTTTTAAGTTTTCTATATAAATCAGGCTGCATTTCCCATCCAGTTTGTGCTATCGAACCCAATTTTTAGGGACACATCGATAATGCTTGAATTGACACAATTATCGAAAAAAATCGAAAAAAAATCAATTTTGAAACCAAAAACTCTACTAAGGCGGGGAAATCAAATCGAATTGATTTTTTTGCCATGTTTTTGTAGGTGAACCGCCTTAACTATCATGTAGGGCGATTCACCTTCAAAAACAAGAGTGTTACCGACCTCTTGTTTTTTAAGGTAAAACACCTCAACTCTACAAGTCAGGATAACCTAATTATATTTTTCAAGATAAAAAAACCTCATCGCTAAACCAGCTGAGCAAACATTTGAAGGAGAAACGCCTTGCAATTTTTGCAGATTCGTCTGATCCTAAATCTGAAGCCAAAAAAAAGTAAAATTTTGAAGGTAAAACGCCTTATCCCAATTTTCGCTGAGTTAAGGCGTTTCACCATCAAAAATATTCACGAATCAACATAAGTTTGAGGCGTTTTTGAACAGAGTTAAGGCGTTTCACCTTAAAAAACAGTTAGATAAGGCGTTTTACCTTCAAATTCAACGATTTTTTGATTTCGAGGGTAGGAATTACCCCCACTTCTTGATGAAATTTTAAAATTTGGACTTCATCATCGAAAAGAGCATATAAAAAATAGGGGGGGTACGTAAAAATCTCATTTTTGTCAACATTGGAGATAAGGCGTTTTTGTTTCAAACGGCAGCGTGGAGAAAAAAAAGTGTCGCGAAAAATTCCTTGACCCCCAGCCAAAAGACATATACATGTCAAAAAAAAAACGCCAATTTTGTGAACACTCTTCAGGACTTGATACCTATTTTCAGTGAGAATGAAAAGACGTTTCAGTAACTCCGGCCGCTGCCTCGCCGTCTCCCACCACCTGGTGTCTCTGACGTCCTCTAAGAAGACTTTATGATGAAAGGTTAGCAAAGTCGCTTCGATACAGGGAAAGGGCCGGTCGAGATGAAAGGCTTTACTCGGAATGGTCATAAAAACTTGACGTAAGCCTGAGCGTAATTCAGGGGTTTACCGCGGGACCACGGCGAGTTTAGCAGATTAGGCGTAGGTACCAAGCTTTTTTTCTTACATCATAAGACGGCAGGGTTTCGATTAGCTCTTTCCTCCTTCACCCAATGGTGTTCTTGTCGAATTGAGTGTGACTCGGGTGCAGCTCGACCACCCGCTCACCCCACAAAGGGACCAGTATTAACAAAATTGAAAATTCCTCTACTGGGTGGAGTTAAAGGTTGGTTTACCCTCTTTTCCTGACTTATTCCGCACTCTAGAAAAAAAACTAAAAACCACCCCCACTAAATCGATAATTCTCTATCGATCTTGCCTACCACCGACTGTCCAAGTGTCTAAACCGTACTAACTTCGTTATTTAAAATGGAAACCTCAATTTTTAATGCAGATTCGGATTCTACGCAAAATGTAATGAATAACAGACCCTCAACTCGATTTTTTACGCCACTTACAAAACCGGCCAAAATTGGACACAGGCAATTATCACTGACTTCAGGTGCAGTAGTGAGTCTCATGACTTTTGACTGTTTTTTCACGCTGAATTCAACTGTAACAATTATTTTGAATTTCAAGAGCATCTGAGTTTTTAAATTCCAATACTTTGGTCAAAATTTACGTTTGGAGCAATTTTAACCATTTTTAACGCTAAAAATTTTCTCGCAGCAATTATGCATAATGTTTATGGTAGGTTTCCTGTTTCACACTCCAATCCGGATGAAAAACCGGACATTTCCAGGCGAAAGATCTTGGTGTTATTAGGATTTATTTTCCCTCTCCGTTTTCTCAACCCGGGCCTGGGACCGGCTATGAAAAATAAATCCTTCTTCTTCAAATGATACGAAACTTCAAACAGAACAAAGCAACTTTATTAGTCTTCAAAAAGATTAACTAAATTATAACTTAAAAAATAACGAAATAACTAAATTAATATTAAAAAGCGTCTGCCAATTCGAGTAGGCAGGCTTCCTCACTTGAATCACATGAACGTATAGAATATTTGGGTAGATTCATTTTGATAGGGACCATTTGCGATCCAACCTGCGTGCACCCTCAAAATGTCAGCTCTCTACAACTATTTTTCGTGTAGTTAGAAGCGTTACAAGGTAACGGTCAACATTTCATGTTCGCGCATGCGCAGATGAAAGTTACAATACGATTCTGATGAAATTCATACGGAACTATCAAAGTGTTATTCCTGATCGACCCACCGAATTTGAACTCATTTCAACGGCATTTAAGGTAGTTATGGGAGTTTCAAGTATTTCACGTTTGCGCATTCGCAGACGAAAGCTATAGCACTTTTTCAATGATTTTTTTACGGAATCATCTGTGATCCAACCCGCACTTACCCTCCAAATTTCAGTCGATTTCGACCATTATTTCGGCTTGTTATGGATGTTACAAGGAATTGACCACAGACAGACAGACAGACACGGAACCAAAAATGTTCCTTGACGTCTGAAACGCAAAATGGTAGCGGACATTTAATTTTTGGAGGAAATCCATTTTTTTTATTCAATCACGAATCCAAGGCTTCACTAACTCTTCGGTATTGAGGAAGCGAAAATAATAAAATAAAGATTTAGAGAACGTAGCATTTGTTCGAACTGGCGACCATGTACCTCCAACAGGCCTCAGCTCTTCTCTGCCATCCAGTTGTCAATGTTGCAGTTATAGAATGCGCTCCAAACGCAAATTTTGACCAAAATATTTGAATTTAAAACCTCAAATGCTCTCGAAATTCAAGATAACTTTACCGTTGAATTCTGCGTGAAAAAAAAGACAGTCGAAAGTCATGTGCCTCACTTGAAGTTGGTGAAAATTGCCTAAAAGTGTCCAATTTTGTCCAGTTTGGAAGTGGCGTAAAAATTCGAGTAGGAGTCTGTTATTCATGAAATTTTGCGAAGAATCCGAATCTGCAATAAAAAAAATGGGGGTTCCCATTTGAAATAACGAAGTTTGTACCCGTTTGGACACTTTTGGACAGTCGGCGACAGGCTAGATCTATAGAAAATTTAGTGGGGGTAGGCTTTTTTGGTTTTTTTCTAGAGTGCGAAATAAGCCCGCAAAAAGGGGTGAACCAGCCTTCATATCCCACCCACTATTTATATTAACGATTAGGAGAGGAAATGCTACTTGCGTCCCTCCGGATGGTATCAGACCTTGGCTGCAAAATGACTCCAAATCGAGCTGTCAAATATGGTTTTCGGCGGTTTCTGATACAAACACACGCCTACCACAAAACAGCCCGGCTCTTTTCAGGAAGACAGAAGGGCTATCAGTACAGCAAAATGAACATATGTGAAATAATTAACACTGTTTTTCTTGGAAGAAAGTGTTGCTGGAACCAAGAACCTTCAGGCTCCAGAAGTGACGTCTATTTGGCATCCCTCCCAGTCCGTGAGGCGGTGTTCTTCCCCCGTTAATGCGTTGATATTGGGATGGTTGAATTACAAAAGCAACGAAACGCTGCTTCAAAAAGGCGGCAGAAACCTTGAAAATGGTCCGGACAAGAAGAAAACACTGGTCTGACTGGTTTCCCGTTTCCAAAAGGTGAAAAGTTAATCGAAAACAGATTACGTTCAGGACCAACAAAAAAATTGAACAAATCCAACAATTTGTGATCGTGAAAGACGTAGCCTAACTACTGAAGACCACGGACAGAGTAACTAGCTGCCATGGTATTACGCGTGAGTTGTTTGAAAAGGTACCTAAGCCAGCAAATGGAGAATCATCACCATCTTCAACGAAGTTCTCCTTTGCAGGTCCAACCATCATATAATTCTCGTTAGATGAATAATGCTGTTGACCAATTTTGCAGACGAAAGATACAGTCCAACCTTGATGGAATTGATAAGCGACCTTCCAAAAGGCACGTACCCACAAAATTTCAGCTCACCACTACAATTTTTTTGGATCTATATGCGCGTGGCAAGGGGATTTGCGAAAACACATATAAACACAATGTGAGATCCGTTCAGGAGGTTTGAGGAAGAAGAGGACATTTTGATTTTGGCGGACTGAAATTTTGATTTTCCTCGAAAAGCGAAAAGAAGGCTTTCGCTACCTTTGTGGAGTCGCAATAGCAGTAAATGCAATTCATCCCTGGAGAAACAACAGCCAAATACTTAGAACACCATAATATCATTATGAGGGGTGATTATGGTAATTTGTGAATGATAAAATCAAGAACCCTTGTTATATTTTTAGACGTATAACCGCCGAGTAAATGTAGCGAACAAGAGCTATAGAAGATGACGATAAGTCAGGAAAACTTTAATTTCTGATAAATATATATTCACCAGTGGGGAGCCATGGGAACAGCAGTTATCTGAAGAGTTGTGGAAAGGGTCGTAATTGCGAAGTTTATGGTCTTTGAAGTTTTTGATGTGGGAGTAGTGCCGCCGTTTTATGGCATTCCTTCCCGCTCTGCACCGTCTTTCTCATTCTCTTCGTTCCATTCCGATGTACTGCATATATATTCATCTCAGCGGTCTTATTGTTCAGTCACATCTTTTGACAAACTTATCAGTTTACGGTATCTTAACTTTATATCTATTTTCAAATGTCAGATCAATCTGATGCCTTCCAAGACTGGTTATAAAACCAACTAGTATCTACCTAATAAAGGGTTTGATAATATATAAGTCAACCTATCAATGAAAGAATTATTCATTTAAATATTAAGTAGGTACCTACCTACGGAATATTTTGGAAGTCAATGGTCAGTCAATAGTTTTTCTAGTGAATATTGGATCCACTGAAAAATGCTGACACGGATAACTCGTGAACACGAGTCTGAATAATATCATCATTCCCATTTGCAAAAGAAATGGAGAATAGGTTTCGGAACGATGGCATAGAAACATCATTGTGGAACATGAAAAAAGAACAGAAATGTATTTTTTGCTTTTATTTATTTATTTATTTATGCATTTTGAGGAAGTAGTATTTCATAATAACCGTCAGATCCTTCTTTGTGGCTCCCATACTAAGCCTTGCGGCTCGAATGTTTTTTAATAACCCTAAACTCCTACTAATGTATAGGTACCGCGTACCGTCTACCAATTTCCCAGTAGTCCTGGCAAAAAAATTCGAATCATCAAAAATTATGCCCCGGTTTGCTGAGAGCTTTGTCCGGAAGGAGAAATATCCCAATTTTTGTGAAAGTGGTTTGAATAAATCGCACTACACGGAATTTTCATGTTACGCACGAATTATTGTTTGAAAGGCCTTTATATAATAATAATATAGAGATGACGATTACACGATTCCTCTTACATTAAATGACTTCTATATTTTTGTTTATATTGATGTAAGTTCTGGTGCTCTTGACTGGTGCATCTTCAGTAATCTTGCGCTCAACCCTGCCAAATGCACAGTCACCTCATACTAGGTATAGATCAAATCGTCGCTTTCAACTAACAGATGCAGCATCCCATGTACCGCATTCCACGTGAGGTCAATGCATTTCGACTTCTTTTTCGACTCTCTTCATAGGCTCAAGCGCCGATTGCTGATGTTTCTTCCAGCTGGAAACAGTTGTTTTTGTTTCACCCCTTCGAACATTGCTTTTTCTGCCCTCAATCCCTCTGATTACATTGCTTTCGCTTTCATTTTTCTCATTGAATTTTTTTTCTTCCTCTACAACTTCAAATTTTTATTTTTATTTAGCAACAACAATGCAAATGTACTTTTGTAACTGGCGTAAGCCGTACCATTAAATAAATAAATAAACTAATCTGGCAATTAACCCGATCCGACCTGGTCAGTAAACTCCATCAAATAAAGATTGCGATTAAGTGAGTTTGGTGAAATCGTTCATCTTGAGAAAAGCATATTAAGGCGACCAAATTCAATTCTTCAAACTGATTGCAGTCTCATACAATGAGGGTCATTCAAAAGCTCATCTCCACATAATGCCCAGAGTTCAAGATCTACTAAGGTCAGAAAGTGTATACTTAATGATATCGATATAACATCGGATTCCGTGGTTCCGTTCCTACGTGCCATGCCGATCGTATTACGGTTGCCACAGATTCCGCCAGCAGTTTCCAATCGTGAGCTGAGGATCAGGTGACCGGAACGGATTCGCGCCACCCTCATCTACATACTGGTCGTGAATCTTCTTCGTATCGCAATACACTTGGCTTAGATGACGAGCCGACGTGAAGCTTGCGCACATCTGATAGTAGGTGTGATTAATTATGTTTGTAACGGTGCCCATAGGATACTGGCTCCTTCGTTTCGGAGCACCTTTACCTTTCGGTTCCGGTAGACGCCGATTTTATCGAAGGCATTCAGCTGAAAACGGAATGTCACAGTCAAGTATGGGGCCGAAACGAACTAAATCACTCGCGAAGAAATCTTGGAAACCCATTTCAAAGAAAAACGGAGTTATTGAAAAAATAGTCCATTTCCACTAATACACGAAAAAACGCAAAAAATATTGTTATATCGGTTTCAGTGATCAAACCACCGTCAGTAACACACACTGTTACTAGCGATGGTTTGATAACCGAAACCGGTATACCTAACAGTGTTTTTTGCGTTTTTTTCGTGTGTTAGTGGAAATAGACTATTTTTTCAATAACTCCGTTTTTCTTTGATAGGGCCGAATATTACACCTCACTCTATATTAGAGGTGCGTGAGGATGAGTGATGGGGATACGTGTTCTATACCTGAGAGACCAAATAAAATTGATTCCTACCACGGTTTTTGGTAAAAATCCGGAGGTATTATAAATACCGTTAAATGTTAAATTTATACTCCGCGGATTTTTCTTTTACATTAACGGGAACTTTGTTTCTGCTTGCAGTAATCTTGTGTCTGTCCTCGTCAAGATGAGTTAGAATTCTCATACTGAACAGTAAATTACACTTACAGCAGTTGTCTCTACTGTTTCCGTACCCAATTGCGGCGATGATTGCATCGATATAAAATTCAGTTCAATTCTACCCCTAATTCTTAATTCTAATTCGCTATGTACGTTTGTTCGCTCGAACTCTTTTACTTCTAATAGAAACATTTTTCAAAAAGGCCGACCCAGAATGCAACCTTCCCTCTCACCATAATCTGCTTATCACTTTGTTTCATTGTCCTTCGATCATGTATACCTACCTACCAACCAGACTTTCTTACACCAACAAAACTGGGAGATGATTTTTTTTTCCACACTTAACTATACCTCAAAACTCGCACTGCAATGGAAAATAGCAAATAAGGGTACTGCAATAACTACATAAATTTATATGGTAATATAACTACGAGAACTCATGGTGAAAATAATGTGATGGCACTTTCTTCAGGTAGGTTGATTTTCCAGTTACACCTGGTGGCAATAGATCAATGATTACGATTATCAACGTAAAACGATTACACATTTAACCATCTTCACAAGAAAAAAGAAAAACCGGTGCGAACGATATCATACAAGTTAGCAAGGTTGATTGTTCAACACATCACGAGTTTGAGTTCGTTAGTAATTCTGTTATAATTAGGAGCGTAGACGAACGGACGTTCTTTTGATGCCTTCACTCGAAACCTCGTTACGACAAACGAGACAGTGGCCAAATTCTCGCAAAAACCTTGGAGTTTTTCACGTGCATCTCCGCATTATTACCGCAACCTAATGAAAGAGTAATTTCGAAAGCTAAAATTCCTCAGATATTTTGGAATCCTGCGCGAAAAACGTCTTTTGAGAACTGAGGAAGTCGTTGTCGTAAAAAATGGAAAGGTAGATTTCTCTGGAATTAATAATGAGGGGGTGGGGGGGGGGGGGCTTTCAGGGTATGAGGATCGAGAATCGAAGCCGTATCTACTTGCACAGCGACGGACTTGGAACGTTTGTTATTTCCAAAGTCGGTGTAGTTTGAAAGGATCGACTTGGTTTCTTTGTAGAATCCTGTCGTCGGGTAGCTTCTTATGAAGGACTTGCGGAAAGCACTTGGAGGTGGGGGACCGCATTCCGCAAGCGCCAGTGCCGATGCAGACTCTCCCGGCGCTGTTCTGGCGAGCAGAAATAGGCGTTCAGTTTATTTATTATACGGGACAAACCACAAATCAATTCACCGATTCACAGATCAATTCAGAAATTTTCCTTATATATGTGAAAAATAAAGGCATACATTATAAAAGAATTGTATACCTACATTATTCACAATAGTTCTGGGAAGATTAAAAGAAAATTAAAGTGAAAAACGCTGCAAATGGACATACCTACAGAAATATTGGCTATTAATTTATTATTTCTTTCATGTGCAATAATTGAAGTAGCTGTTTTTGATGGTTTTCACCAATTTTGGTAAACTGTGGGGGAAAAGGAGCATTTTCCTGCGGCGGGCTACAGTCATAACACAGGAAACTTCCCAACATGGCCGCCCCACAGTAAGGGACGCCTCCGAATAAGGTACAATTTCTACGGCCCCGAACGAAGCCCATTTGAATCAATGCATCTCTCAGTAAGAAACCTACCTATCCCAATAAGGAACAAATTGTGTGGTCCCATATGGGTTGCTTAATTGGAGGGTTCACTCTACAAAGTTTGAAGTGGGGTGCAGTTCATAGGCCGGCGATGAAGCTTCATCCTCCACTTTGCGGAGTTCCGAACTCCTGCCTACAGTGGACTATAGCAGGTCACTAATGAACGAGTCTTCCTTTGTACCTTACAAAAGATTCATTCACCATTGTTTCCTTAATAAATCGGAATTCTTCAAGAACTAAAACATCGCACGGCGAGCTATGAGAGCGTTGGGTTTTAAAGAAACACCAGGAGCTTCAATAGGGGTATTCACGGTTGAGCTTGCGGAGTTAAACGTGCTAAGTAGAAAACTTCGTCCTCAGAAAAATCATGAGGCACCCTGGTCCTGGTAACGTGTTAACGTGTTATCACGAATTTCCGGGTGGTGGTGGTGGTATGATTCTATTGCTAGTAGTTAGCCATGGAGCACTTCGTTGGTGAATCTCCGGGTGAAATGTAAAAAAACAACAACAACGTCCTCGGTATTTTGCTACCTTCCCGCCTAGGTTATAATATTTGACGTTTGTTTACATTTGTGAGTTCATAGAGAGTTCCTAAAGACTAAAGTCGGGAAGATGTGTTCGGATTTATCTCAACTGCGCATGCGCGTCGCCCAAGTTCAAACTTATTTCCTTAGTTCGACTTATTCGGCCTTATACATAAGGCGCGTTATCTCCCAGGGCACAAACTTTAGGAATCGTCTTTAACCTTACTCAGGGGTAACAGTGCACAGCTTTTTGCCGCGTTTTGTCGTTTTTTTTTTAACGCGTCATGTGTTGTCGGTCCTCGCCATCGCCAGCGTCTTTCAAAGTTACTCCAAGCGTCTTTCAAAGAATTTGCTAGATTGTTGCGATATCAACTTAGGATAAAAAAGTCCAGTAGACGCATCGCACGAGGATTTTGATGTTCAAAATACACCTCAAAAGCACTTATAATATCGCCATCCGACAACAGTCCTTGTCCGTTGAGGTAGAGGCGAAAAAGATTTTCAAGCTCTTCCATGATGAACTTGAAATAAAATAGAATAAACTAAAAATGAAATGGAAACGGAACGACCAGGAAAGAAAGGCAGCTGAAGCTGAATGGATTTCGCGTTGTGGCTAAGTGACGTTACTTTTTAATTCACTCCTACCCCCACCACTTCTGTCAAACCGGACTTATTGGTTAGCATCCAAAGTTAGCATCTTAGCTGCTCGCCTTAGATGTGGCCAAAAGATATGGCCGTTCCCTAATGAACTTATCTCTTAGGAACTCTCTCATATTTACAAAAATGCCGAAGAAGAGCCAAAAACAAAACCAAGTTGACGAAATTGTTACAAAAACAATAGTTAATCTCATCAACTCCGAATTCACTGACGAGGAGGAGGAAAGTCTCCAAGAACTTGAAGTTGTTCTCATGTCCAGGTACGGTGTTGATTTCAAACCAGGCTCAGTTGTTAAATCTCGTTCATGGGTCACCGACGTGCTCCCTAACATCAATGAAGACCGATTTAGACAAATGGTCCGTTTGAATATGTCCAGACGCTCGTAATTCTTTACAAGGCTCTGGTACTCCCGTTGGTTGAGTATGCCTCCCCAGTATGGTCACCCTGCTACGCCGTGCATAAATATTCGCTGGAGAGAGTGCAGAACAAGTTTCTTCGCTACATCGCCTTCAAGTTCGGGGTCCCCTCGGTTGACGTTGATTACACCTACCTGCTGGAGGTTTGTCACATGCAGCCTCTTGAAAAGCGGCGGTTTGTGGCGGATCTTACGTTTCTCCACAAACTCCTCAACGGCAAAATCTCCTGCCCTGAACTTCTGGCCAGAATAGACATTTCGATCCCCAGAGTCTCGTCGCGCTCGCCTCTTCTCTTTCATGTCCCATTCTCCGCAACCAACTGTCACCTCAATCGTCCTTTTCATCGTCTTCCCCGGTCCGCCAACCTGCTTCTGAATCTATACCCAGACTAAGATTTCTTTAACGACTCTGCAAAGAAATTGAGATCAATCATAGCATTCTCACCAAGTTTGTGAAATTGATTTACTGTATTTTATTTTAAATTTGTTTGCTCCAATGGTGCTGAATAATATCATTTTCTCGTTTGTTTTTCCACGCTGTATTTATCCGTGTAATTGGGCTTGCCCAAACTCAACAAAATAAATAAATAAATAAATAGAACTTCTGATAAGTAGGAAGGCACCTAACTACCTACCACCTGGGAACAAGTTTTGAAATGTCAAACTAAAATCCACCAGAAGTCCAATTTTGGCGCATATCTTTATCAAAACTGCGCTCAAATCGTTTAAACATCTACTATAAGCTTAGTTGATCAGAATGGTAGGGGGCTGGATCGCGCCCTTGGGGTGAAGAACGATAAGATAAAATATGATTCACGTAGTACGTAATGATAGCATCTGGAAAGTTGGTTTTGCAGGTGGGCGTAATGGCGCCATATTTTCTTCTGCTTCCTAAGGTCAAGATGGTAAAACATGACTCGAAGGTATCCTGACTCCTTAGGCGGTTAGATAGGTACATCAAGATTGAGAACATTTTCGACACAAGAGTTACCTAAAGGCGAAATGTATGCGATAATTACAGTTGGGTGTACACTGTGCGTTTGTATGGTAGAGCCGTGCGTACCGAAGTATTAGCACGGGAGAGGAGGCGGTCACCCGCTCAACCGCCTGGAGGTCTGCCATTACGCTTGATTAGCCCGGCACCCACGGTTATTGATGGCCCGCATTATTCAATTCCGCTTTGATTACCTGTCTCATAAAATCGGAATTACAGGGTTGGGCGGGGATCGAACTCTGCGCGTTGATTTACGCCCTGCTGGGCCCCTTCGCCCTGATCTTATTTCGTATTTTTACAACGTGTCATTTTACTTTCCTCCACCCGCTACACAGTGGGGCAAAACCACGGACTAAATCACTCTCGATGAAATCGTGGGAACCCATTTCAAAATAAAAACGCTGCAAAGTCCTTGTCACATGGGTTTATTATTCTACTAGACATACCTACAGAAATGTTGGCTGTTCATTTATTGTTTCTTTCACGTGAAATAATTCGAATAGATATTTCTCATGGTTTCCACCAATTTTGGCCCCCAAAACACGAATTAGATAAGCTCCTTTTTTTCTCTTTTTATCTTCAAATCATCTTCGATCATTGGTAGTGCCATTTAATCGTCTTGATCCACGTGTTGACACTTTTACTAGTGTTATTCTACAAATTGATGGTGATTTCAGACGATATCCGAGGTTTTTGACTCACGAAAAATCAATTTTGGGAGCTGAACATTTGGTAGAACCTCAATTTTCCACTCTTTGGTCAAAATCGACTTCATATTCGGTCTGCTCGTCCCCAAAAACGTTGAAAACGATATCTCAGAAGCTCATGTTACCAACATGTTGCTAAAACGCAAAAAGTACCTATTTTTACACACATTTTCACTCATAACACCCCTGGGTATATTCCGATCGGGCTGAAAAGTTTCGGGACACAACTAGGGCCCAAATGGAGCATGTGTGCGAAAGAACGACTTTATTAGGCCGAAAATGAAGCCGGTACACGTGATACGGCGTACAGCGTACGGCGTACAGCGGACGGACATTGCATTTTGGTTTATTATTCTCTGAATAATACACCTATGTAATCGCTCAGCAAAAAATTTTTATAACCCCCCCTCAAACTTTTTTCTTTTCCATTTCAAGGTGCGTAGATTCAAAAAATGCAATGTCCGTCCGCCGTCCGCCGTATCACGTGTACAGGCTTCATTTTCGGTCTAAAAAAGTCGTTCTTTCGCACACATGCTCCATTTGGGCCCTAGTTGTGTCCCGAAACTTTTCAGCCCGATCGGAATATTCCCAGGGGTGTTGTGAGTGAAAATGTGTGTAAAAATAGGTACTTCTTGCGTTTTAGCAACATGTTGGTAACATGAGCTTTTGAGGTATCGTTTTCCATGTTTTTGGGGACGAGAAGATCGAATATGAGGTCGATTTTGGCCAAGGAGTGGAAAATTGAGGTTGTACCAGATGTTCAGCTCCCAAAATTGATTTTGTATGAGTCAAAAACCTGCGAAATCGTCTGAAATCACCATCAGTTTGTAGAATAACACTAGAAAAAGTGTCAACACGTGGATCAAGACGATTAAATGGAACTACCAATGATCAAAGTTAATTTGAAAAAAAAAATCGTACCTACCTAATTTGTGTTTTGGGGGCCAAAATTGGTGGAAACCATCAGAAATAGTTATTTCAATTATTTCACATGAAACAAACAATAAATGTACAGCCAACATTTCTGTAGAATAATAAACCCCATGTGACAAGGACTTTGCAGCGTTTTTGGAATCTACGCACCTTGAAACGGAAAAGAAAAAATTTTGATGGGGTGTTATAAAAATTGTTTGCTTAGCGAATACATAGGTATATTATTCACATAATAATAAACCAAAACGCTGCAAATCCCTGCACAACGGTTTATTATTTTGTACAGAATACCCACCAGTTACAGATCAGATCATCTCCGTATAGATAACCCTTCTATATAACATATATGTACTATTCTACACATATTATGTAGATCGCGGACCCTCCGTAGGTTAGTACCTGACCCCGTACTCGTTACTAGGTACCTACCTAAACCGTTGTGTAATAATTTACCTGTATAGGCTCCCCTTCTACGGAGATAGAATAATGAACCGTTGTGTAATAATTTGCCCATCAATAACACTTCAACGGTTGTTCAAGTTGCAAAAGTAGGTACCTATCAACAAAATCCAGCCCCTTCTTGGTAGACGAGCCGGTGTGTAATAATTTACCGTGGTGTAATAATTTACCGTTGTGTAATAATTTACCGTTGTGTAATAATTTGCCATTGTGTAATAACTTGCCCATCAATATACTTCAACGGTTGGTAAAGTTGCAAAAGTATCGATCAACAAAATCCAGCACCTTCTGGATAGATGAGCCGTTGCGTAACAATTTACCGTTGTGTAATAATTTACCGTGGTGTCATAATTTACCGCTGTGTAATAATTCACCGTTGTGTAATAATTTACCATTGTGTAATAATTTACCCATCAATAATACTTCAACATTTGTTCAACTTCCAGAAGTACCTACCAAGAAAATCCAATAGTCCATCACTTATCACATGAAATATCGCAGAACAACCAACTCGACTTCATACAGCCATCCTTGAATAATCAGATGCTCCGTAGTTATGATATCCGGGCCGAATTTATACCATTTGATTCACGATCGTGTTGACGAAGCTTTGTGGTGTACACGAACGGCTGGACGTACAATGCTCCGGGTGGTCTCAAAAAATGGTTTAGCTCAAGACAAATTTAATAACGTAAAAAAACCATACCCTTCTATCGAAAGTTTTCGAGCTACGGCGTTCTGAAAATTTCAACCCTATATTGAACCCCTTGACATGACTGACAGTTAACGCCGAGCTTCGAGGACCAACTAGACCCCGAACGGAACCTATAACCCGAATTTTTTTTTCATGGTAACTAAGAAAAGTGGCCAGTACAGCGTACGGCGGACAGAAAGAAATTTTTGTATTGCATTTTCGGATTCTACATACCTTGAAACGTAAACCATCAAAATTTGAGGGGGAGTTAGAATTTTTTTTTTCATGCTCGATTCCAATGGTTCATTATTGAAAATAATAAACCAAAATTCAATCTTATATCCATGCTGCATGACTGGAACGTATAAGATTGTTATTAAAATTTCTTCGAGATCTCTCGAGTTATATGGGAAAACGCTGCAAATTAATTCGCAGCGGTTTATTATTTACCTGTATAGATCCCCCTTCTGCGTAGATCACTGTTTTCTGTGGTCTGTACCCTCGAGCTCCCTCCAGGACCTGGAGCCGGCCCGGGAATTAAAGTTTCATACAAATGCGCGGGATTCAATAATTCACTCATGAACTATTTATAGTTGTTCATGAAGCATAAGGCAAATAATAAACAGTTGTGTAATAATTTACCTGTATAGATGCCCCTTCTGCGTAGATAGCATAATAAACCGTTTTGCAATAATTTACCCAATAATACTTCAACGTTTGTTCAAGTTTCAGAAGTATCTATCCACAAACCCCAAAAGAGCTTTCCATTTTTCAATATCACAGAACAACCGACTCGACTTCATACAGCCATCTGTGATTATAATCAGGTGCTCCCTAGCGATGATATCCGCGCCGGGTTTATACCGTTTGAACTACGATTGTGATGACGAAGCTTTTCGGTGCAAACGAACGGCTGGTCGTACAATGCTCCGGGTGGTCTCAAAAAATTGTTTAGTTCAAGATCAATTTAAAAACTTGAAAAAAACCATACCCTTCTGTGATGAATTTAAAATTCTCATCACGGTGGCGTGGAAGGTGAGTGAGTGAATTTAGGTAAAGGAGAGAGAAGGAGGAAAAGTCGCAGGCGGCTGTAGTCAACCGAACATCTACGACTTTTGGAGGAGAGAGAGAGGTGGTGTGGAAGGAAGGTGAGGAAAAGTCGCAGGCGGCTGTAGTCAACCGAACATCTACGACTTTGGAGGAGAGAGAGGTGGATGAGGGAATTTCACCTAGGCGGCTGTAGTCAACCGTTCATCTAGGTGAAGGAGAGGAAAGGAGAGGTCCCTTGTCTAGGCGGCTGTATTCAACCGATCATCTAGACAAGGAGGAGGAGAGAGGAGGTGAAATTCCCAGGCGGCTGTATTCAACCGATCATCTGGGAGGTAAGGTAAGAGAGAGAAGAGAGAGCTGGTTAGAGGAAGTGTCGAATGAAGCTTGAGCGCCAGGATCCGGGGTTTTATAGTACTTGGGGGCCTCTCCCTCCAGCTCCTTGCAGGGAGCTGGTAGTGGGGCCCCAGGTTGAGTAACCCTGGGTTCTGTCGCCTGTCCCCACTCATATCTTTATTTACGGAGCTTTAGTTTGGCGTTTGAATGTTGGTGAGAACTTAATAATATAGGAGTGTTCCCGGGAGGGACTCACGACAGAGGTCCCCCCAGTTTGAACCAAGATTTATGGAGCTGAAGGCGCAAGGTGACAGGAGCTGAGGGCTACGGCAAACAAAAGGTGGAGCTGAAGGCGCAAGGTGACAGGAGCTGAGGGCGACGGCAAACAAAGGTGGTGCTGAAGGCGCAAGGTGACAGGGGCTGAAGGCCGATGCAAACAGGTGGTTGGGCTGAAGGCCAGTCTTAAAAGCTAGGAGACTTAAGCGTATGTAAGTAGATGGTAAGGGTAGCATATCTAATATAAGTACATGGTACATAGAGTAAGTAGATGGTAAGTAGAATATGAGATAGAGTACGTACATAAGGCAGATTAAGTAGAGTATAAGATAGAGTAAGTACATAAGGCATAATGATTGGGTGATGATGATTCGACAGATGTAAACATTTCGCATTTATAAATGTGATCAATGTGTGGTTTCGTATTTACAATGATGAGGATGGAGTATGTACAGAGGATGAATGAGTATTTACAGTTGGTGGATGAGTATTTACAGATGATGGATGAGTATGTACAAAAGATGAAGTAGTATATACAGAAGACACAGAGGTAGGTACAAAAATTTGGTCACTTCGTGGGAGGCGGTTGCGAGAATCCGCCGGTTCCTGGGTGTGGTTAGTGTGTGGCGAGTGGTTGTGTGTGTGTGAAGTGTGTGAGTGAGGGAGGCGACCCCCTCTAACAGTCTTCACGTTAGTGAAGTCTGATAGAGGGGTCCCTTCACTGCCAGGGTGGCGGTGAAGGGGAAGAGCCGGTGGGAGCCGGTACCCGGGGCGTCGCGGAGAGAGGCGGCGACGCCGGGGTCCGGCGGGTGAAATGGAGGCGATGTGTGGTGTTGGTGGTGTAGGGCTGGGTGTGGGATTGGTGCTGTGAGAGTGGTCGGGGAGGACTGGGGCTGGTTTGCACCGTGCCAATGGCACGGTGTGGGGCTTCCCGTCAATTAACAGGGTAGCGGTGGAGTGTGTTGTGCGGATGACCTGAAAGGGCCCGGCATACAGGGGTCGGAAAGTTTTATGGATGCCGGGCTCTTTCAGGTACATGTGTGTGGTGGTGAAAAATCGTTTGGGATATGTGGTGTCGTTTGTGGGTGTTGTGGAGTGTAGAGGCTCCCTGTTAATTGACGGGGTGTGGTTTGGGATGAAAATGTCGGCCGGTAAACGTAGTGGGTCTTTAAAGGCGTTTTGTGCGGGGCTAGTTTGGTCTGAAGGACGGGCGGATGTTCGAAGGCTGAGTAAAATGTAGGGGAGAGATTTTGTCCAGGAAGGGGAATTTGCTGATGTAGAAATGGCTTGCTTCAGGACCGAGTGCCACCGCTCTATTTTCCCGTTGGATTGGGGATGGTAAGGGGTAGTGTGGATTTTTTGGATCCCGAGGGAGCGTAACAATTCGGAGAAGTGGGCCGATTCAAACTGCCTCCCTTGATCGACCGTGACTGTCCGCGGACAACCGTAACGGCTAACCCATTGAGAGAGGAAAGCCGTTGCGACGGTGTCCGCGGTGATGGTGGAGAGGGGAATGCACTCCACCCAGTTGGTGGCACGATCGATCATCGTGAGGCAGTATTTCTTCCCCTCGGACGGGGGAAGGGGGCCCACTAGATCCAAATGTATATGCTCCCACGGGAGGGAGTCGGGGATTGGTTGAGGAGGGACATGCGGGTGGGCCGAGACTTTGAAACGCTGGCACTTCTGGCACCCTAGAACCCAGTTACGAATATCTGTATTCATATGGGGCCAGAAGTACCGCGTTTTGATGAGGTCCCGGCTCGCCCGAATGCCAGGGTGGTGCAGGGAATGGTAGTGGAGGAACAACTGCCTCCTCAACCCCGGTGGGACGTAAGGGCGCGGTGAGTCGGCCGTTACGTCGCACCAGAGGTCGAGGGGAGGCAGCTGTTCCAACTTGGATGCGGAAATAAGGTTGGAGAGGGCGGGGTCAGAGGTTGGATCTTGGTGTGATTTGATGGATTGAGGGGAAGGGAATGGCAGCAACTCCGCCACCGGCGCCGGGACAGGGGTGGGTCGGGAGAGTGCGTCCGCCACGCAGTTGTCGGCCCCTGGCAGATATCGTATATCGGACGTGAACTGTCCGATAAACTCGAGCTGCCGTAGGCGACGCGGGGAGGCGGACTTGCGATTTTGAAGGAGGGCGTGGGTCAGGGGCTTGTGGTCTGTAATGACAGAGAACTGCCTGCCCTCCACGAAGTCACGAAAGTGCTTTATGGCTTCGTGGATGGCGAGGAGTTCTCTGTCGAAGGTAGAGTAGTTTTTCTGGGTGGGGGATAAGGTTTTAGAAAAGAAGCCAATGGGTTGGGAGGTGGCGCCGGTGTGCTGTTGGAGCACTGCCCCGATGGCCCAATCGGACGCATCGGTAGTGATGGAAAGGGGAGCGTGAGGGTCGGGGTGGGCTAATAGAGCGGCGTCTACTAGGTCCTGTTTGCAAATTTTGAAGGAGGCGGAAAGTTGGGGGGTCCAGGTGATGGGGCGGTTATCATTTTTTTTGGAGGGTTGGGGAATGGCGTGTATGAGTGGTTGTTGATGTTGAGCGGCGTGTTTTATGTGTCTGCGGTAAAAATTGAGCATACCCAGGAAGCGGCGGAGCTCGGTGACCGTGCGGGGTTGCGGGAAGTCAATAATCGCGTGGACCTTGTCCGGGAGGGGGGTGATGCCGTCCGAGGATACTTGGTGGCCGAGGCAGCGGACGGAGGGTTGGCCGAGGACACATTTGTCTGTGTTGACTAGGAGGCCTTCGGTGGAAAAGATGTTGAGGACTTGCTGTAGGTGGGCGAGGTGTTCTTCCTGGGTCTTGGAGGCGATCAGTATATCGTCGAGGAAGCAAAATACGAAAGGCAGGCCTCGCAAGATACTGTCCATATACCGCTGCCAAGTTTGCGCCGCGTTCCTTAATCCGAAGCCCATCTTCACATATTCAAATAACCCGAACGGGGTAATTATAGCGGTTTTCGGGACGTCGGGGGGGTGGATGTTGATGTGATGGAACGCTCGCGAAATATCAAGGGTGGAAAAGATAGTGGCGCCATGGAGATGTGACGAAAAGTCACGCAGGTGGGGGACATTATAGAGGTCCGGTGTGGTTTTTGAGTTGAGCCGCCGGTAGTCCCCGCAGGGGCGGATATCCCCATTGGGCTTCTGTACGATGTGGAGCGGAGAAGCCCAAGGGGATTTTGAGGGGCGTATGATACCGTCGGCGATGAGTTTGTCGAAGTGTTGGCGGGTCTTCGACAACTGAAGGGGATGTAGGCGGCGGGCTTTTGCGGTGATGGGTGGTCCTGTGGTCTCAATGTGGTGCTGGACAGTGGAGATGTGTGCAGAGGGGCGGCGCTGGGGACGGTAGTTGAGGAGGAGGCGTTCAAACTGTGTTGGGGGGTGGTTGATGGCGTGAATGAATCCGGGTATGGGTGTTTTGGTGGCGGGGTCAATCAGGCGCGCGTTCCGGACGTCGACCTGGAGACCGAAATAGGCAAGAAAATCGGCCCCCAGGATCGCCTTCTCCACGTCCGCCACGGTAAACTCCCACTCGTACGCGAGCCCGCTCATATGAACTGAGGAGCGGTACGTCCCGTACGAGGGGATGGTGGTACCGTTGGCGGCGTAGAGAAGCTGCCGGTAGCAGCGCGCCTGACGACGGAGGATGTTGTTGGGGAATATCGACAGCGCCGCCCCCGTGTCCACCAGGAAAGGAACATTAGTCTTCCTGCAGCGCAGGAAAAGTCGTTGGTGGGTCGGCAGGGCGTTGTGTTTGATGGCGGAGGTAGGGACGTGTGTTGGGGTTGGCTGGTCCGCCGCGAAGGAGACGCGGGGCGGTTTGTTGCCGTTCCGGAGGGGGGGAACGGTGGGGTCTGTAGGGGGTTTGGCCGGGTTGGTAGGAGGTGGCTTCGCTCCGTTCCGGGGAGGGGGAACGGTAGCGGCCGGGTGAGTGGTGGCCGGAGGGGGTTGCGCCCTGGAGGCGGGCTTGGAGGGTCCGTTCCGAGGTGGGGGAACGGTAGCGGCGGCGTGAGTGGCGGCCGGGAGGTTTGCTGCCCTGGTGGCGGGCGGGGAGGTTCCGTTCCGAGGTGGGGGAACGGTAGCGGCGGCGTGAGTGGCGGCCGGAAGGTTGGTAGCCCTGGTGGCGGGCGGGGAGGTTCCGTTTCGTTGGTGGTGGGGCGAGGGTTTCGGCGGCGCTGTAGGCGCGGCCGGGAGGTTGGCAGCCGTGGCGGCGGCGTAGGAGGGGTAGCGGGGCTTGGTGGTGGTGGCTGTGTGAATGCGGGCGGGGGGGGTATGTCCATGGTCCCCCCCGTGTTGGCGAGGAGGGGGGCCCGCCGGATTCACCGGCGGGCGGCTGCGTTTCCCTGCTTAGGGGCGAAGGAGCAGGGGGGTTGGCAGTTGCGGGCCTCCCCACCGAAGTTTACGTGATAGAAACAACGGTGGGGGGGGTCCGCAGGGAGGTAGTCGGTTGTGGTGGGGCGGGCCGAGTTGGAAGCGCGCGCAGCTGCTGGGGATCGTCCTCTGCGCTGGCGGGGAGGGGATGCGTTGCGGCGCTCGGGTGAGCGCTGGCGGCGGCGGTCGGCGGATGAGTCGCGTCGGCGATCCGCCGAAAGGGGTCGATGTCCGTCGAGGGAGGGCGCCCGGCCGCGGTCCCGGGATGTTGTGCGGTCCCGGAACGGCGGGGGGTGGCGCGGCGTACGCACCTCACCGACGGCGGCCGCAGCGGCCAAGTCGTGCACGGTGTCCGCGAGCCGCAGGAGGGGCTCGTCGGGACCGTCGAGATGGCTGGCCAGGGCCATCTGGATGGGGTGGGGAAGGGCACGTAACCAGAACGTGCGTGCGATGTCGGCGGTCATAATCCCCTGCAGCTGGTGTCGCAGCCGTCGGTAGAGGTGGGAGGGCTTCTGGTCGCCGAGGTGTTGAGGTTGGGAGAGGGCGGCGACTCTGGCGATTTTTGACGGCTGGTAGGTGTTGATGAGGCGGCTGCGGAGGTCGTCGTACGCAGCGGCGGCGTCGGGGGAGATATCAGAGGTCTGCAGCAGGATCTCGTAGGGCAGTAGCGAAATGATCCGGGAATATCGGGTTTTCTGGCTGCGGATGTTGGCGGCCGAAAACGCTGCGTCCACTTGGAAAAACCAAAGTGCCGGGTCGTGCGTGTAGAAGGGGGGCAGCGACAGAGGGAACGCAGCGGACGCCGTCATGACGTTGGCGGCGGCTGCGGCCGTAGCGGCGGCGGCGGCGGCGGCGGCGGTGTCCGACGACGCAGAGGTCGGCGGGGAGAGCGTGGAGAAAGGGTTGTCGGCCAATGCGTCGGATGTCGCAGCGGCGGGCGGCTGCAGTGTGGCTGGTCGCAGGAGCGGCGGCGTCGGTGAGTTCGGGTCCATTTCTGTAACTAAAATTCAAAAATTTGACGTGGTTTTGAATTTCGAAATTCGCAATTGGCGGGAGCGGTGGTGCGTTGAGTTGAGAGTTGAGCGGTGAGGTGTGGGCCAAGAATTGCGAATTTACACTGACTGGTTGAAATTTTGAATTTAAAATTTGGGACACCGAACTATTTGACTGGGGCGACACATGAGGTGGGAAGGTGGGAAGGAGGAAGGTTGAGTGAACGTCGGGTTCACCACTGTGATGAATTTAAAATTCTCATCACGGTGGCGTGGAAGGTGAGTGAGTGAATTTAGGTAAAGGAGAGAGAAGGAGGAAAAGTCGCAGGCGGCTGTAGTCAACCGAACATCTACGACTTTTGGAGGAGAGAGAGAGGTGGTGTGGAAGGAAGGTGAGGAAAAGTCGCAGGCGGCTGTAGTCAACCGAACATCTACGACTTTGGAGGAGAGAGAGGTGGATGAGGGAATTTCACCTAGGCGGCTGTAGTCAACCGTTCATCTAGGTGAAGGAGAGGAAAGGAGAGGTCCCTTGTCTAGGCGGCTGTATTCAACCGATCATCTAGACAAGGAGGAGGAGAGAGGAGGTGAAATTCCCAGGCGGCTGTATTCAACCGATCATCTGGGAGGTAAGGTAAGAGAGAGAAGAGAGAGCTGGTTAGAGGAAGTGTCGAATGAAGCTTGAGCGCCAGGATCCGGGGTTTTATAGTACTTGGGGGCCTCTCCCTCCAGCTCCTTGCAGGGAGCTGGTAGTGGGGCCCCAGGTTGAGTAACCCTGGGTTCTGTCGCCTGTCCCCACTCATATCTTTATTTACGGAGCTTTAGTTTGGCGTTTGAATGTTGGTGAGAACTTAATAATATAGGAGTGTTCCCGGGAGGGACTCACGACACCTTCTATCGAATGTCGAGCTACGGCGTTCTGAAAATATCAACCCCTATTTTTCACCTCTTAGAGATGACAGACAGTTTTTTTTTTACGAGGGAAACAGTGGGAAAATCTTGAAAAAAGACTTGCGCTTTGGAGGGTCCGCACTCCGCAGCCGTGTGAGGTTTCACTCACTAAAAACCCACTAACCCTGATCCTTTTGACCTAAACCACCCCGGAATCACTACTTGTTCAGCATTACTTCGGAGTGGGGTCGATCACTGGGCGGTGTCACGCCCTCTTCTGATCTCATCTTGCGGTCCCCAGTTTATTGCTCACCTGAGGATCGGGTCGTCCAGCTTTTTTGGCGTTGAGGATTCGGACTATGTAGGACACAATCCTCTCCCAGGTTTGCTGCCTGGAGATCATCTTCCCGATCACATTAGTTGGTGTGATTTCGCCCTCCTGTTCTTCTAGGATCTCCTTTTCCCTGCTCCACCTGGAGTCGTCGTTTGGTGCATTACAGTACCAGCACGTTGTGGTGTCTGCTAGCGCCCTTCTGGCAGATAGGACCGGAAGTATCCATGGCCCGACAGGAACATAGTGATGTAGAAATCCACTTCTCCGTGCCTCCTGTCAAGCCATAGGCGCACCTGTGAAATAAGTACGCGGGTCCATGCCCCCCTGTCATCAGTTTCCCACTCATTTTGCCACTGCTGCAATGTTATTTCTCTCTCCTCTTTCTTGCTAAGGTATCTTGACTCCTGTGCGGATCGCCGGAGGTAGACAAGCTTCCTCTCCATTGCTAGGAGGTCGATTGGGATGGTGGCAGCTGGCAGCAATGATCCCAACGGCAGGGAAGGAGACGGTACGGTAGGGATGTACAATACTTCAAAAGTATCGATATATATATATCGTATCGATACATCTGAAAGTATCAAAAAGTATCGATACGATACTTTCAGAAAGTATCGATATTTTGAAGTATCGATACTTTTCGATACTTTCTTAAAAATTGGTGGAAACGTCGGTTTTGGGACAATAAATATTATATCACATCCCCCGTTTTTACATAAGATAAAATACTATCATCAGCCTATCGAAGAATTATTTCAGGATAATATTATAAAATGAACGAAACAATAAATCACATCCTTTTTTATTTGAAACCTTTTTTGGTTGGGCGCTTGTTTTTCAAAATTATTTACATGACAAGACAAGGCATGACATTATTTCGTTAATTCGGCGCAATCACATCAGAAACAAGAATGAACAAAGAAAATCCAATCAAAGAGCTATTGCGTTAGGTTGGTTGGTTGCTTAGTTGGGTTAACATTTTGCTTCCGAGTCTGCGAAGCAGCGGAAGCCTTGTGTTCACTTTCGTGAGCCAAAAAATTTTTGTCTTCAGAAATCAAAATTTCCACTTGCATTTTGCGTTTCAAAGCCTACAGAACAAATTTGGTTCCGTGTCTGTCGGTCTGTGAGTCTGTCTGTCCGCATTTCCTTGTTACAGCCTTAACTTGCACGATTTTGAATTGATTCAGCTCAAATTTTGAGGGATGGTGCGGATAAAGCCCCCTGAGGTCCCATACAAATTTCAACATGATTGATCCAGCGGTACGCCCTGCGCATGCGCTAACGTTAAATTCAACAAACACGCATAACTTTCACAATTTTGATTCAATTTCGCTCAAATTTTCAAGGGTTGTTTGGACAAGGCCTAGTGAGTTCCAGTATGAATTTCAGCATGATCGGACCCTCGGTGCGCTCTGCGCATGCGCTGGCGTGAAATAGATTCAATTTCCTTGTTACAGCCGTAGTAACCAAAGATTTCATCCAATTTCAATGTAATTCTCAGGGATTAAGCGGGTAGGGCCCATTGAGGTCCCATATAAATTTCAGCATGATAGAGCCAGCGGTTCGCCCTGCGCATGCGCTAACGTGAAATTTTTCAAACACGCATAACTTTCGCAATTATGTATAATGGACGTAATGTTATGTAATAAGTATGTATATTTCATGTAATGTTATGTAATGTAATGTTATGTAATATGTATATTTCACGTTATGTAATGTTATGTAATGTAATGTTATGTTATGTTAGTTTAGTTTGCTTCCGAGTCTGTTCTATTTTATAATGGGTCACTCTGATTGTGACGAGGAAGCTCCTGTGCCATCACCTTGGCAGTGTATTTTCCTTCCTACTAGATGGAGGACAGCTGATTCTCACTGAGAGCTGGAGGTGGTGGTGCATTAACTTCCTTTAATTTGCTGAAGTGGTTGGTCCCCCATCAATCTAGTTAGAGGTACTGTTAATAGTACCTACACGTGGTAGGTGTTGAAACTGATGAAATGTGAGGGATAAAAAAAAGTATCGGCTCCGATACTGGGAAAAAAGAATCGATACTACGATATATATATCAGAGAAAAAAAGTATCGATATGTATCGATACTTTTGGGACATACCTACGGTACGGTAAGCGCTTGCTATTCGTAGGGCTCCTCTCCTCTGCACTGACCGCAGGTGGTCTCGGTACTTTTTAACTTGTAGGGCCTCAGCCCACACCTCCACTCCATATAACATGATTGCCTCGGCAATGGTCATGAGCATCTTCCTTTTCTTGGGCGATGGTCCACCAATGTTTGCCATTAGCCTGCTCAGGTTTGCTGTCACTGCCGCTGCTCTTTCTCCTGCTCGCTTGATGTGCTCCCAGAAGGAGGGATTTAGCCCCCCTTCCCAGCCCCATTGGCCCGAAATACACACTGGATAAAAAATCAGGTTTCCTAGAAACACTAAAACTTCGTCCAATAGTACCGATTATATATATTATAATCTATAAAACTGTCTTTATTACTTTTGCTTTATCGTTACCTGCACAATTTGAGTACAATAAAATTGTTATTATGAATATTTTCAATGAAAAGGATTTCGTGAATACAAGGGTCTTTCGTACAAAAATGTTTATGAATAAGAAATGCAAATGATGGTTACGAATAAGGATTTTTTCAAACATTTGCGTGTTAGCCCCCCACCCCCTTTCCAAATCCTAAATCCGCCACTGAGTTAGTGATGGTTGATTTACATACAAGGACCAAAATGTTCCTCATTGCTACGTAAATATAATTTTGGTAAATAGACCAACGATTTTTGTTTCACTACTTACTGCATAATTCATAATCTTGAGTCGCATTTCATAGTTAATAATTAAAAAGGCAATTAGGGCAATTAGGGGATGTTCAATGATTTAACCTCATTTTTCGATATCTGTCGTGTAGGATTTAATGACTAAATACACGAAAAATATGATCGAGAGTGACCGAATCCTTCGAAAAAAGCTATAAGAATAACTAATTTCGAAAGCAGAGGTGATTTCCAGTTAATGTTAGGGAAAAGGTGATGGTCAGGAAGCGTGGGGTGTAATTACAACATCGTAGACCAACGCCTTATTTTCAATATGTGTTCCTGATTTATCGCTCTCCTCCCAGATTGCAAATTAAAAACGAAGAGAAAAAAAAGCAAGGTGATTTCTCAGCCTTCGTTATTCATCTCCCAATATGACGTTTATGGACTAATTTGTATTTTTTAAGAAAATGAACCGGATTTTGAATTAATTCGTTATAAATTAAATTACATCATTTTTTTCTTCCCCAGACGCGACTCATCAGCTGTCGTGCTTTTGCACTTTTGAGTATCGATCACAAAACTGGTTTTCCGTATTCACTGTGTTTGACATGGCTACTGCGATCCCCAAAATGAATAGCTTTTGAATACATACCAGTAGATAGTAGTTTTCACCCATAAGTCATCAAATGAATCAAGGATGAAGCGTGACTATCAATATTCAACTGTATCATTCTATATCTGCAAGGGTGTATAACTATAGCGAAAGCCTTGCGTCAAATTTGACCTCAGATTGATTGGTGGTTCTGCCTGCCTGTGTGTCTGGAACATTTTTTCGCCAATTTTTTTTCCCCGGAAATTTTCAGGCCCATTTAATAATATATGAACTCATAGCATGTGTTAAGGGTCTAGAGTTCAATCTTACCAGGTATTCTTGATATTTCCAATAGTCGGTAGTTGTTATTCATTATTGACGGATACCAACTAGGTACCTACATGTAATTTTCATTGGAATACTGCATTTTTTCTCGGTTTTGGCCAGAATATATTTTATATAAACCAAGAGAATCTGGCAATCCTAGTTAGTAGTAACAAAAACGTGAATTAGAAACGTGACCCTATCACTGTAGAAGATGAACACGAGTTGTGGGACGCATATTATGTAACATAGGTATACATATTACGTAACATCTGATTTGGATACATTCGAACCGTCAAACTGCACAGGTCCACTAACATTATAACATACCAGCTGGTATGTTGACTCAACACACGTGTTCTTTCCTGTTCAAGGCGTAAAAAGCATTATACAGGAAGGTTTCCTATAATTGGATACCAAGAAAAGAACACCCCGACGTTTGGTCGCGGTCATATACCAGAGAGGAGGCGTAATTAGCACTGGAGTGCCAATGGCTGAGAATGTGACCTGCCGCACCACTGTCGGCCCTTTGATGTTGAACTGACTGGGTCGTATAAGTTAGCCATTACATACCTTCCCCATGATGGTGGCATTCTCTTCCTTTTATTCGTCCATATGAGTTCCACAGCCCACCAACTATGGCTCTGAATATTTTATGCTCCCTCATTTCCTCCGAATTAGTTTCGGGCGAGAGGCCGAACGTGATATTATTTCATTTTAAGAAAGATGATTATTGTTGATCGGTACTATTTATCTGTTTGTTGATAGGCACAAGTTTATTGTTCACGGTCAAACAAATCATCTGGGTTTGTGTTTGTGGAGGCCGAAATGGCGCGTACAGTAGGTGGGGGCGGTGGAAAAGTGCATAGTCCCACGAATCCAGCGAGGGGACTTCAACGCCACTCGCTTTCTTCCCAGCCTTGTCGCGGCCTACCCAGGCAGATATCGTGCTGCCCAATTTCACACTGACGTTTTCAGAGGTGCCCAATCCAATTTTGAAGACAGAAATTAATGCTAAATTCCGACCCATGCAAGTTCCGCTTCAGAGATTTGTCATAGTTTTCTTTTAGCGAATTTTCGAAGAAAAGGAAGCTATTGTTCTCGCTCCAAAATTTTTAAAACTCGAATTTCCGAAAGATTTTTATACCAAAATCCGTTTCAGACCATCCTGAATTCCCTGCCGAAAGACACCAAAAATTATATATATATATATATGTATGTGTCATTCCAGAAGATAACTTTCGAAAGAATTGAGATAAAAAGTTCAAATTTGCACGAAAAATCTGTCTTGGCAATCGACAGGCTAAGTTCGAAGATGGGCAGAATCGGGTCACCCTAAGGGGGAGTTTTGGGGAGTTTTAGGGGGGGGGGGGGAAATTACCCATAAATTCCCAATATGAAAAAGTCTGACAAGTGACACCTCATTTTAAAGGTTTTTGTACGCTGAACACGATGGTGAAATCAGAATTGCGATATCTCATTCCATTCTCAAACTGGAGCACTTTGAAGATGAAGGAACGTGGTTATTTCTTGAGATGTTCTTCCTGGTTCGTCTGCTCTAATCTGATAACGGAATGGGATATCGCAATTCTGACTTCACCATCGTGTTCAGCGTTGGAAAATCTACAAACCGAGGTGTTACTCGGCAAAAAATGGAACAAAAAATTTGTTACGTACCCAATACCTAGGTACTCTTCTGGTATTCAAAACATTTTTGATTTCCCCCTCCCCCTCCTTCCACCCCAAATTTTACTTTGCGTAAAACTACTCCTGTTTTAATTTTGTATGGTATCAAGTTGGGAAAACATTGGCCGAAAATTAATTTTCAGAAAATTTTAGGCGGAGGAGGAAGATGCCGAAAACTTCGAAAATTCGCTCTTATAGCCATGCTGCATGACTGTGGTTTTTCATAATCCTCGTGATCTGGTCTATTGGGTCAATTAATATTCTTACAGAATTGTTTCGAAGCTGATTTTTTTTTAAATAAATTTGGAGAGAGCGAGTAGGTCGACGAATTTGCCTTTTTTACAGGGGTATAATATCCCATTTGACTGAAACCGAGGACAAACCTCTTTCTTTCCCCCTAATCCGCTACTGGAGTAACTTGTAGTTTGTTACAATCTGGCGCCGTTTTCTAAGTTGTGTTTCGAATTTTTTCTATATCACCTTCATTCTGCCAGTTTCTTCAGTTTTTTTTGTAGCCTCATCTGTTGAACAGCTTTCAAACTCAGTTCGGGACAGTAGGGTGTGACCAACCGTAGTTATTTTTATTTACTACCGATCATTTTTGCACTTCTAACTGGGATGAAACTGTAGATAATAAGCAAGTTTCATAGGAAAAGTCCATAACACCATGATGGGAATTTGGAACATTCGATTTCGGTTAAATCGTTCTTTGTCATAAATTACACGAAATTTTGAATGTTGCCTGAACCGACTGTACAGTCAAACTTCATAGAAAGAAGTATACCTACGCAAAATGACTTTCTTCTTTACAAAACTAGATGGGTAGTAACCGCCATTTCACAACGGTTGAAACCAAACTGCACAGAGAGGAGCAAAGAACTGCAACCTCGTACACATGCTATAAGAAGTATGTTCCTATTATATTTTCCGTTTTACGCGCCATCAAAAGCCGTGACAAAACTCCAAAGCGAGGTCCTCTATAAATAGCCAGTTGGTTTTCTTATTTCTCGCCATCTTGATTGCAACAATAGGGAATTTATTGTCTCCCGATGTTAATCTAGAGGGAAGCGCGATCCCAGCCGTTACGATCAGAGATCAATCTCGCCGCCCAGCTCAAAACCCGCGTTCCAATCGCTATCGCCAGTGTTGGTACCTTTTGAAAAACCGCCGCAGGGGTTTCGTAGCTGCTCGGGCATCTCCGGCTAAGCTCGGGACACCCCTCCCCATCACCGACAATCTACCTGATGTTCTGAAGGAGTTCTTTCATAAAGCCGCTCCTGATGAACTGCATCTTTTCCTTTCAGTTTGGTTTCGGAGACCGATCAAGGATGTTGTGGTTGGGAATTTTGTTGTTGTTCCCGGCGTTCGCGTTCGGTCACAAGTGCGAGAGGATCACCGTTCCCATGTGCAGGGAGCTCGGCTACAACCTGACTGTAATGCCCAATTTCGTGGGTCACGAAGATCAAGCAGCTGCTGAAAGAGAGGTAACTTATTTAACAACACATTACCACAGTACAGCACACAGCATCATTCCACTTGCAAGGCACATTGTGATGCAATATTTTATTGAAAATTGTGGGCTTTCATATTGCCTAATCTCTTTCCGAATGGCCCCCTCAGTTTCTGGTGCTCAGCCCCCAAAGCTGATTCTACCTCTCAATGGAACCAATGCTCGGCCGTGCTTCCGATTAATTTTTGCAGGCCCATTTCAAATGAAGCTTCAAGAGTGAATAAAATAGGTTTAGGTAGGTAACTATAGTGTGAATCATTGGTGGTGAATGTATCCCATCAAATCATTTGGAGGGAAGTACGTACATTACAGATAGTTTTTTGTTTCGTTTATCGAATATGAAAAAAAATCTGCAAATTATTACACAACGGTTTATTATTTACATGTCTAGATGTCCCTTAGGGTGCCTACAGAGTGGAGCGACGAGGGTAGCGACGACGTCGCGGAGAGGAAAGAGGAATGCGTGTGATAAGAGAGGGAAGAGAGTGCCAAGCCAGAGTGGAGCGACGAGGGTAGCGACGAGTGTGGCGGAGAGGATATTGAATGCCAGAGTGGAACGAGTAGTTTCAAAAATTTTGCCCGGGGCAGTACATTTGTTTTCGCAATTCCTTGCAATGGATCCAAATTATTTTTATCTTGAAAATTCTGGACTGCGAATCTGGTATCTTTTGACTCGCTCACGACAGGGCCTTCATGCTATCAATCAGTCACGAAGTGAACATGGAGAATTTCACCACTTGTTTGGTCAACTGAGAGAAGACCCAGCAAGGTTCTTTCAATATTTTCGGATGAGCATCAGCACTTTCGATTACCTTCTTGAAAAAATTCAGCAGAGGCTAATCAAGAAGTGGAACAACTTCAATTAAATAATAATTTGGATAGTAAAGAAAAATAATTCGACACGAGGCGAGAGGATAGCGACGAAAACAAACTGGTTTGTTTTCGTCGCTCTCCTCTTCCGTGCACGCTTCCCTCTCTCTTCCATCGCCTGCCCACTCTGGGCGCTCCCGTTCCCCCCTTAAGGTTTGTTTTCCCCGCTTTCCTCTCTGCCGCGCTCGTCGCTACCCTCGTCGCTCCACTCTGTAGGCACCCTTATGCGTAGATCACTTTTTTCTGTGGTCAGTATCAACCCTCGTGCTTCCCCTAGAGAGCCCAAAATCGGGTACATATCTACTGGAGCCAGCCAGGCAAAAACATTTCATAAAAAATATGCGGTGGAATTATTTTGGTTTATTATTTTCAATAATGAACCTTTGGAATCAAACAAGAAATTTTTTAACCCCCCCCCCCCCCCCCCCCAAATTTGACAGCTTCCGTTTCCAGCTACGCGAAGCTCGGCATTACTGTCAGTCATCTCTAAGGGGTGAAAAATAGGGGCTGACATTTTCAGAACGCCTTAGCTCGAAAACTTTTAGTAGAAGGGTGCCGTTTTTAACGTTTTTAAATTGATCTTGAACTAAAGAATTGAGACCATCCGGAGCATTGTACGACCATCCGTTCGTATGCACCGAAAAGCTTCGTCAACATGATCGTGAATGAAACGGTATAAATCAGGCCCAGATATCATGCTAGGGAACATCTGATTATATTCACGGATGGCTGTATGTACTTTCGCAAACTGAAAAAACGTTATGCTTATATGCTTCATGATCAACCACAAATAGTTAATGATTGAATTATTGAATCCCGCGCATTTCTATGTAACTTTAATTCCCGGGCCGGCACTAGTACTCGATTTAGGTCTTTCCCGGGGGGGGGGGGGGGGCTCAACGTAGGTAACGTGATCTACGCAGAAGGGGCATCTACAAGTAAATACTAAACCGTTGTGTAATAATTTGCAGCGTTTATGTGATTCATGAAGCATAACATTTGTTCAAATTAAAAAAAGTGCCAATCAACAAAAACAAAAATAACGATCATTCTTCAAACCAAATAGGTAATATCACGGAGCAAAGAACTCGATTTCATACAGCCATGCGTGAAATCAGATGTTCCCTAGCAGTTATATCTGGGCTGGATGTATACCGTTTCATTCACGATCATAGTGACGGAGCTTTTTGGTGCAAACGAACGGCTGGACGTACTATGCTTAATAAGATAGTGTAAGAAAATACCCAAGTTCGAGATCAGTTAAAAACGTAAAAAGACCCATACCCTTCTCGAGAGCTTTTCGAGCTTCGGCGTTAGGGAAATTTCAACCTCCATTTTTCACCCATTAGAGATGACTGACAGTAGCGCCGATCTTCGGGGACAACTAGGCCCCAAATTTCATTAATTTTGGGTCTTGGTAACTAAGGTAAATGCGAAGTACGGCATCGGCATACGGCGGACGGACAGAAATTTTGGTTTATCATTAAATAATACATTTATTATAAGTAATAAAAGTATAAGTAATAATTTGCAAATTTTTTAATTTCCAGTTTTGGAGTCTGCGCTCCTTGGAAAGGAGAACGTCAAATTTTGAGGGGGGGGGGGGGGGTAAAAAAATTTGCATGCTTGACTCCAAAGGTCATTAATGAAAATAATAAACCAAAAAGACCTATCAAAACTTGATGATATGCGTTTCAAGCTACGTAGAGTGGAATTAAAAACAATTCAGAACATGTGATTATAAGCACACATAGCTTTATGGAATCGAGTTTGTTGTTCCGTGATGTTTCACCTGAATGAAAATGTTATTCTAGATTTTGTTGATAGGCACTTTTTCCTATTTTGTTGATAGGTAGTTCGGTTACCTATTTGTTGATAGGTATACGATTATTGTTCACGATCAAACGAATCATCTACAGTGCATTGTGTTTTTACCAATAAAATTCTATCTTACCTTAAATAAGATGAAAATTTAGGAATATATCGAGGGCCCTACTTAGGTTAAGCCCCTTGACCCTGAATGATGCCTATTAACTTACTTCGAAAGAAACTACGAAATATGGTATACCTAAATGCTCTAGAATGGCAAGACCACGGAGGTGGCTGAACGGGAGCGAATGAGGACCCCCCTACTGAATGGGTGGGCAGACGGATCGTGGGAGTTACTTCTGTAACCCACTTCCCTAACGATTTTTGTGACGCGTGACGATTTTCGGCCGGTAGATCATCACAAGAGCATGTTGTGTAAATGACCTGATGGGATTCTTGGGGCCGAAAGGCGCGTTAGAGGAGATGGGGACGGTGGAAAAAATTCCTATTTATTTATCTGCAGTTGCTGAACATTAGAGAGCTACTACCGTTTACTACCACCGTAGAAGTTTGAAATCGATACAGCGCAGATTTTTGTTGCCCTCAATATATTTAGTGTGGATGTTTGCACATCGATGAGTATTGGAACCGAAATCCTCAGCAGCTACGAACTACCAGAATAAACGTGAAGTCTGGAGCGTGAAGATTAAATTGCCAGTAGGTAATGATTCTGATTCAACTCAAGACCTAGTAAGACTAAAACACGGCACTGGTTATCGATGGAAGTTGGGTACCTAGGTATAGATTGTGGGAACACAGGTAGGTAATTCTATGTATGTTCGTACCTACTACCTACCTATTGCCGCATATATTTAGGTGGTAGCGATTGTCACTGGTGGCTGTTGACATGTGTTCATTGTACGCACGTGGTAGCAAAATGTTGGAGAAGGGCTCAAAACGATTCAATACAATGAATATCCTCGTCTGTGATGAGTGATGACTGTAGCAGAGTCAACACGTATGCATGAGGAGTCATTTTTTTCAAATACCGGGTACGTACCAACGCTACATATCCTTCTTGGGCGCCATCAGGCCTGCTGTTCTAAACAATCAGAATCAGAAAGCCGTTAGGCACAATCCTAGTTTATACCCATACCCATCGCCGGTGTTCCATCAAAGCAACCCCTCAAACACTCATGAACATTAAATACGCCGCGTGATAAGACAGAATTTTTATTACATCGACCTCAACTATCTCTTCAACTGGGAAAATAATCTTTTTATTGCCGAACTAGAAAAAATAACTCCATGAAGGAGGAATATGAGTCATTGACGTATCACTCCCCTGTGATAGGCAAAGGGGGAACGACTCACGGCTATATTTTTTTTCTCTCACTCGAGCTTACGGCGGCGTCCTCAAACTCGCTTTTCGGCTTTAGAAGCGCTTCTTGATCCCTTTCCTCGCCTTGCGCACTCATAAATATAATATATTATACCTTTTTTTTCAATAATGCCGCAGTTTTATTGGCTTCTCTTTTTTCTCTCCAAGTGGAATTTACAACTCCTAGAGTAAACAAAAAAAAGTACATATTTTTTATAGATTTTTTTTTAGAGAGAGCTACATTTTTATACGAATGGAATGATTGCGGCACGATCACGGTACCTACCTAAATTTTAACGGACAAGAGTATAAATATTATGTGTCGCTTCAAAATTACCACTAGGTACAGCAGATAGGGGTGTACGATGATTAGCTTACTCCGTTTCTACTCTCCTTCCCATCCTCAACAGTTTAATTGGCCCCCAAAGCGACTGATTTCTGTCTACGTAGCAACGAAGACTAGCGACGAACGAACTAGGTTAAGTAGGACCTAATAATGAACTTCATAGATGGCTTTCACACAGGTACCCGTTAGTTAACCAAGGTTTACATGCGTGGCCACTTGATTAAATTTTTTACGTATGCATAATTCATGCATATTGGTGCTATGATAATTCTAGTATAGGCTGGTGTTGGTCACCGAAAATACTATAGTACCTATGTCGTCTCGAGACAATAATATTATATTATAATATTATATATTATATTATATAAGTATTATATATGATACTGGAAATGAGAACCCGTATTGATCGTGGGAACTTGTAGAAGTTGTCTTTGTTCCGTTCAACGGTCAGTATTATGAGGAACAGTTACCGAAGCCCCGGCCTCTTCAAAGGCGTTAATTTCACGATGCATCTGTCCCGCACCAGCGGCGGCGGCTGCGATGCAGATGGGATCCATGAGAAGAGAAAACATCAGGTGGACGATAGTCCTCAGCCATCTGATGTCGGAAACATTCTTTCAATCCTGGGCGACCTAATTCACTGATTGCGGAATAAATACCTACTGGCGATCTGTTTAGCACCATGTGTGGTCAAGTTCAAAGCAGTATCAATAAGTGATATGAGGGTTCAACATTATTGCAAAAACCAGAAACAGCTTTTTAAAAAATTGACAAAGCGAGATGTCCTACTCAATGGATGACTGAAGAACTCAGAATTTTACACCATATTTACATTAAAATTCGACAACATAAATCACACGTCCTAGTTAAAGCTGCTAATAAAGTGATTTCAACATCGACGCAATAAGTCTATCTAACAATAGGCTTCGCCCGTTTCGTTCGGAAGTCATTTATAATTTACATCGTATATTTAAAATATACTGTTGAGTGTTTGCAAAATACACATTGATTCATAATTAATACGGGTTTTCAATAAGACCCTAACCACTGAAATTGCCGACAGCTAAAATAATTTAATTTAATTTAGTGTATGGATTGTTTTCCAAAAAGTATACCTACATCTTTTTGAGGCTTTTCAACGGTTTTTCGCAAATTGATCGGAAAGATCCAGGGAAAATATAAATACACTGGAAAAAATAAACCGCTGTGTAATAATTTGCAGCGGTTTTTCATACCACCACAGTTCACCAAAATTTGGGATGTACCTAGTTATTCACCAAAATAGGTTGTTGGTAGCACGTAGTCATGATTGCGAACACAGATAATACAGTGGGGTCAACTCCATGACTCCCAACGAAAATTTCATCCATAAGGTTTAGGTATAAGTACATACCTGCTTATACCATTTTAAATTAGACAACAAAATATGCTATACAAAATAATGCTAACAATAAATTTTGTATCCATAATATTTTCCTTAGAGTGAATGTGAAGCTATTATGCCAGCTTTTCTGTTCTCGGTGTTGCTTCCAATCCCTACCTGCTATAATAATTACGTAAATGTTTGAGAGTAAACAAAATTGATTTTAAAGCACTTTTTGAGAAAAATACGAAAACTAATTCTCATATTGAAAAACACCTCGAAATAAACTGCTGAAAATTAAATCATGCAATGAATGAAATCAAATTCAACGCTCAAGAATATTGTTTTGATTTGTAATACGTAAGTACTGCCTACTTTTGCTTCCTCACTACCAGAAGGTAGGTAAGCCTTGGATTCGTGATTGAGTATTAAAAAAAAAATCCGCTACCATTTTGCGTTTCAGATTTCAAGGAACATTTTTGGTTCTGTGTCTGTCTGTCCGTCTGTCTGTGGTAAATTCCCTGTAACGCCCATAACTACCCGAAATAATGGTCGGAATGGGCTGAAATTTGAAGGGTAGGTGCGGGTTAGGTAAAAAACCAAAATAATTGACAAAGTACGGTAACTTTCTTCTACGCATGCGCAAACGTGAACCTTAAATATCGGATCCGTTGCCGTATCTGCGCACTCCTTTCCTGTTTGGTTGTTCAGCCATATTGAAATTCGACATTTGTGGTTGATTTTGCGGTTTCGAGCAATTGTTTATTTTTTGCGTTTGCGTTTTGCTATGATTCCGCTGCCATGTGAGCGCCTCTGCGGCAAACATTCCGGCAAACGCGTTGCCGTGCCGGATTGCCATCAAGAATTATTGCGTCTTCATGTGAACCTAGCTTGACAAAAGCATGCATGGATACTCCACCTGTCTACTGAATGAACCTACCCAACTATTCTATACGTTCATGTGATTCACGTGAGGAAGCCATACTGCCTACTGGAATTGGCAGACTGTTTTTACGGAAGTTTTATTAAAATAAACTTATTATTATACTTATTTATTAAAATTTTATGAAAAATGTACTTACTTAATTTAAAAACTGAGAAAATTAAATCCAAGTATAATTTTTCTAATAAAAAAATGTAGGTACTACAGTCTCAGATTTCTATTTTTTAGACGCAAGATTGTTAATATTACTGTGTATTAGAAACCTTGATTCTTTTTCTTGGAGTACTCAGTAGATATGAATCTCTGAAAATTCATTAAAACTCAAAACAATGTAAGTGGAGAGCAACACTTATTTCTGTACAACGTTTTATTCGAAGTGTTTTTCGAACATTAGTTTTTATGTCTTTTGCCAAAAAATACCTGGGAAAAATGGTTTTTCGGTTTTTAATCGGTTAAGGTTCAGCGTCGTCATCAGTGTGAAGTTGGCTCCAAATAGTGACTTGCAGTCTGGAGCCACCCGCCCAGCATAAGTACTTCTTTTGATGTCAGCGTTGGTGCCTTGTGTTTTCGTCGGCTTTTAGCTAGTACCTATGTGAAATTATGCTATTCGAACGATATACAATACCAACAACTCGGCCTCCTTTATTGTACACCCCTCCTTCCCTTGCCACTCTCTGTTTTTTTACGACTCGAGTGAGCAGAGACCCGTTCCGTCGGTTGTTTGATGACAGTAATAAAACCCCGGCTCGCGACTTTGCCTCGCTAGATTTCCTTTGATGTCTTGACTCTCTCTACGCGCCTTGGCCTCATCCCCCATCCCACCATCCACTCGCTGCATCGACCTCCAGCTAAGATTCTAAACGATGAGCGTTTATTTCCCACGAGACAATCTATCCGTACCTACCTGATAGATACTTTATCTTTCAGTACTATATCTTTCTAATCCAAATATATTATGTAATCATTGTCCAAACGAAATTTATTAAGACGTTTGCCAACTATACACAGCGGACAGTTTCCTTTTCGGTTCATCATTTTCAATAGGTAACCAACCTATGGACAATAACTTACCGTTGGAATCGAGCATGAAAAAAATTAAAAAATAAAAGTTTTATCGTTGCGTTTTAAGGTACCTGCGTAGAATCCGGACATGGAATTGAATATTACCATCCGCCGTAGGCGGCACTTTCCTTAGTTACCATGAACGATGATGAAATATGGTGTATGGTTTGTATGTCCCATTCCGGGTCTATAGGCTGTGTGCCTGTGCCAGCACCTTTTACTAACGGAGTTCTCAGTACTTCAAACCGAATAATTTAATGTTCACATGTCAACGTGATTTCCATCTGTAAAACCATCCCCCTGCTGATGATGATCTCATGCAGATTTAATGGATGTTCGAATATCTGTGATTTCGTAAGCGGCTGGGGCACTCGCTTGATGAGATCGTTATTCTTTGTTGGGCGGATATCCTCCATCAGTCAATCCGATGGTTCTTTCAGACAAGCATTTTGGACCGTAGATAGGTACTCACAACGGGAAGGCGAGTTTTCTACCTACCTCTATATCCTAATTTCGTTTCAAACACTAGAAGCCCTAGCCAACGATTTTTTCTTCTTCCAGGAACGGGTGAAAAATGTCCAGAAAATCCACATCGATTTATTCAGTCTCCTAAAATATCCGACCAATAAAGGGATGGAAAGGGTAAGTTTGAAGGGGTAATGTTGAGGAGGTGGGAGCTCTTTCTACGGGCGCCCTACAACCAACTAGTTAAAGAATAAATGATTCAATTTAGTTTTTAGGTACTCATGGAAGTCTTCCATCAATTAAGTGAGCTGGTTGTAGGTACTGCACGCTTATTAAGCTCTGGCAAAGCGATTCTAACTTCCCTAGCGAGGTCACAAATTCAAGGTGGGCCATGCTTATATTCTTTCATGTACAAATACTACACACTGCGGGTGAGAAATGTTTGTCACGGTGTGGCGGTGTTACAGAAGCATTATTCTTATCAACAACATGATCGCAATGACTTTTTATTTTTTTATTTAGGCGCATTCAACCATAAAATGTCATTCGCGCCATCAAATATTATTTAGAAAGATTTTACAATTTGTTATATATGGTGATACGTAATGCTTTCAAATTCTGGCTTCTTGATGTGGACTGAATTGTTTCCAAGAAGATCTATGGGGTTGTTCGGAAGCTGCGCTGAAAGTCAATACATAGGCATTCAGTAAGCAGGTGACGCACAGTCAACTGACACCCGCCGCAATGACTTTTAGGACAAACTGCATAAACTCCTGGGCGTTTCGTACAATCCTAGTTTTGAGCGGTACAGGATCTTCAAGGTTCCGCATGCGCAGAACCTACATTTTTTTCTACGATCCGAATTGAAATCGTATGTGAGATGTGGCCATCTGGGAGCCCATCTCATGAACTCTGAAACTAGCCGGTTTGATAAAACGGGGGTCATGCGTCGGCTAGGAACCCAAGTTTACGCAAACGAGAAATCGTTTCTCAAAAGTAATCTCAAGGCTTTTTGTAACATTGGTTAAACATTTCACAACTACAAGTGTCTGCTGATACTTACCTGAGACATTTTGTGAAAAATAGGTCTACGATCGCTTCCTTCTCTCTTATCGAGATGTATAATTCGTATCATCATTCATACATCATCATCATCAGTACATCGATCATTCGTACATTTTACCGATCTTTTTTTGTTTTATGGATCACTAGCAATACTAACTCGTTGATGAAAATTAAGGTAATTCAAATGAACGGTACTTAATTAACGGCTACGGGCAATTTCCGTGTGCAGGAATTTTTTATTTTTGATCTCAGAATCGGATTTAGCATCCTTGAAACCTCCCACTGCCAATTTTCACCTCAAAACTCCGTGCAGCTTGGGCAACAAATGGATAGAAGAAAACAAAATGAAGTCTAAGTGGATGACGCTGACCAGCCTTTATGTATGACGTCATTTTGTTTTCTTTCCAATGGTTTTTCGCACACGTTCGACCATCGGATACCCCTCATACAGCAACTTTTCGGAAAGCTCTCCCAGAGATTTTACTCAAGAAAATAAAACAGGTGAAATTGTATTGAGTAGTGAAATTATATAATTCAGAACGGTATCTACTTCTAACTAATCTTATTCATGTGGGGCAAGATGCCGTCGTCATGAAAAAAGTCACTTCTCATCCAATCTCTACAAATCCTCTATTCCGCACTCCACAACGAACACCAGTGTTCTACTAGCAGCTGGAAATTCTCAGTGATGGATAGCTCATCCTGAGACGAGAAAAGGTCGCATTAAGCCAACAGGATGTGTAGGTACGTGTAAATGGGATTTAAAGTTCCTTCAAAAAAATGCCAACTCACTCAATCACGTTCCGAGTCCCACCTAATGACGCCTCCCCTTTCAAAATCAAGTCTTATGAAGGCACTGAGCGCCTTGATTGAATCAACTTTGTTCAATTCATCTTATTGTCAATGATGAATGCATATTCTCTGGACTTCAATTAACCAACTTCTTTCTGTCCATAGATTAAACTTTGTGTGGGCCTCAGGGATCTCGGCTTGTAAATGAATATCGAGTCTTAATTGAAATTCCTTTTGTAAAATGGACAGTAGAGAAACACTCTGTAGGTAATGCAAAAATATGGCCTTTCTTAGAGCTTTCGTTTTATTAATGAACTCTCGAAATGATTGGATAACCCAAGTAGGGTTGTGGTAAATAAGTTTGCTTTCGAAAATCCAACTCTCTCCCCCTTCTTATATTCGGACGAGTATTGTCACTAAACTAGTACCTAGTACCTGATAATGTTGAAAATTTGTGAAGTGTAGCACATTCTACTCGTAATTTTTACTTATAATTTTTTTGGATCAGGAAGCGTCCTCTACCAAAGCTCTGTAAATACTCGTACTTGTCGCCTTTGGAAACTACAATGTAATCAAAAGTTGAGTGGCATATCCAGTATTCTTGGTCTTGATAATCCCCTAGTTTTGTGGTCGAAAGGTGGAAACAGTAATTTATTATGTCAAATTGGAAAAGACAATTGGTAACATGTGACGTGCTAAGTTGATCCTACAAATTATGGGCCATAACTTATACGAATTATAATATTAATATAACAGCCTATATACGTACGCGATACTACTCATATTTATGTAGGTACCTACTCAGCATGTCTAATAATTACCTATATTAGTTAAGATAATTCAATTTGGTTAGTGATTTTAATTAGGCAAGTTCTTAACAAAAGCAATATAACTGTAACGAGTGGATGGGAGTGTAGATAATGTTGGTTTTCAGCTAGGAGACTCTGTTGTTTTATTATTCTGTGAATAGTACACCTATGTATTCGCTCAGCAAAAAATTGTCACCCCCCTCAAAATTTTTTCTTTTACGTTTCAAGGTGCGTAGATTCCAAACCGCTGCGAAGTCCTTGTCACATGGGTTTATTATTCTGCTGGACACCACTACAGGAATGCTGGAAATACTTTTTTTATTGTTTCTTTCATGGGCGTAATTCGTGTTTTGGGGGCCAAAATTGGTGGAAACCATCACATCAGAAATAGATATTTCAATTATTGCACATGAAAGAAACAATAAATGGACAGCCAGCATTGCTGTAGCTATGTCCAATAGAATAATAAACCCATGTGACAAGGACTTTGCAGCATTTTTCTTTTTAGCCTTGTTTATTATGTTCGTTCTCGCGAATTTCTTGATGAAGCTTGTTTGGATGGGAAATTAAATTTTTGTATTCGTTGCCGTACGTGAGGTGATAGGCGTCAGTGACCTCTGTATGACGAAATCTAATATGGATAGCTACACCTCACAAACCACGGCGCTCTAGTTATATTATGTGCTTATGAGTCATAGGATACGGTTTAAAACTGTCTGAACCTTTCTAATATGGGCATTTGCTGCTGATGACCACATTTTTGTGGCCTTGTTCTTCGGAAATTGCACAACAGCTAGGCGATTGTGAAGATGTCGTCTCTCTTTCGGAGACCCGCCATCAAACCAGACTATTGCCCAGCAGATGATGAGAAAGTCATCAGTTTTTTCGATCTATTGATATACGGTTTATTTATTTATTTATTTATTTTTTGCCACCGATGATTTATCAATAAAGTATTGACGCATTCGAATTCCGAATGTTCAGACGTTAGTCACTGAGTTTTAGATCACTAGGTTTGAAGTTCTGAGCAATAAATTGGCTCCTGTGTGACGCAGAAAAGTACCAGGGTGCGGTTATGGTTTTGAATTCCAAATTAAATTACGTTATGACTAACACTAATTTTGTAACGTGTCTGGGGCGTTCAAGCCCTCCCAGAAACATCACTTCTGAGAAACATTCCTCCTCAAGGCGGACGGTGGAAGAGGACCTGACGGCTAAATAACCTACGATGAGGCATCGGAGGATCCTTCGGGAAAAGAACCCGAAGGCGAGAAGATAACCGGGCTAAGCTGTGATTAGGGGGCTCCCCAACAAAACGAGTGCAGCCTCCCCGTACCACCTTCCATCCCATCATCTCTGGTGCCCACCTCGACTCAATCGCCCCTTCAAAGTTCAAGAAGAGGAAAAGAAAAGAACGCCCTTCCTTCGGAAATAAGAAAATGAAACCCATACCTTTTGCCTTTCGAGCCAAATGATTTATTAAAACCTTATTAATATCGGTTTTATAGGTCCTGGCCGGATGGAAGTACATATATTTTACCTGATCCCCTGCTCCTCATCCGTACTGCAGGGTGAAGGTCTGCGCTCATGCCGCGGACCAGAATCTCTGGACGTTTATTGTTCTTAATGAACTCACCTCAAGATTAATGGCGAATGTCGCGTTGCAGCCTGTGGAACTGGATTCAATATTGTTCCTATCCGTGCTCCGACAATAATTAGTTCGTTGGCTCACCGGCCCGTGACTACACGATTCTTGTTATTATTTTTGTTCGCACATGGACATAAATATGGACATAGTTTGATAGCTCTAAAAAAAAATGTTCTTTTAGGAAAATTACATGTTAACCTGTGAAGCAAGGATAACTGCAGGTGCCTTTGTAAAAGATAGCCCCTGATTGGATTCAGCATTGTCCAGTTTCAAGATATTCGTTTTATTGATTTTTGTCTGTTTTGGTTATAATATAACCGAAGGGGAATTCATTTCTATTGCTTTAATCCGGAAAAACACCCTAGAAAAACTTATTGAAACAGAAGAGTATTCTAGTTCTAACAGCTTTCATTGGCGGCGCTATACAAAAAGATAACCTTAGGAGATCGAAGTTCTCACTGGAATGACATGGAGGAGGAAAACACTTGATTGTATGGTAATGCACATAATTCCTACGCCGCAATGCCCTTTGCATAACAGGCTACAGCGAAAGGTCCCATGGGTGCCATCCTCTTCTGTAATCGACATTCTGCCTGTCAGACACAGCAGGCCGGACCATTTTACCATTTTGAACCTAGTTCTTCAGAGGAGTTTCTAGATGAGAATATTACAAGCGGAATTAGGCATCAGAATATAGCGTTTTGTTTTTTTGTTATGTAAAAGCATAACGAGCTTATTCAGTCGATTTGCAGTATTCGTTCTATACAGCCACTGGAGCCAGTTAGGGTCGTGGTGAATTGCAGTAATCTTATGTTCTCGTATTACAGCTTATTGTGCGCTCGTTCTCATGGTAGTGCGCGCGACATCTCTACCACAACACTGGGCCTTTGTCTCGTGGCACAATTAGCTTCTCCGTCTCTTTTGGAATCTCCCTTTTTCATTGCAAGAGGAATAATAGGGATTAAAAATTTTTTTAAAAAAAGAGGGGAAAAAGTGATGCAGGGAAACCCATGAAAAGATGCATGTCACTTCAACAATGCCAACCCCACAAGCTTTATTCTGTTCCACTGTTGATAACTTAGCCACGAGAATTCCTGCTCGGTTTCATGTGATAGGCAGGCGGGGCTGGAGGGATCTCAGGAGATTTCGCAGCAGGCAACGGCTGGACCCTTCTCCACCTCCTTTCATGCCCGGAAGATGTTGTGAAACGACGAACCCTCTCATTAACCTAACTTCTTTACCTGCACATCCCCGCTTTTGTGGCTCGGTTTCGGTGTTTGTCCTCGTGTAGGCCACCATCATTATGAGTCAAGTGCTTTTGTGGAAATTGAACTGACGGCCCACCAAAGCTCTGTGTTTTGCCCGCAACCGTTGTTTGTAGGCAACGCTTCTATGTGTTGTTACATAACATTCAATATTGTTTAATAACTGTTGAGTATATATTTGCTCTTCACAGATCAACCAAGTACACTCTTTGTCACACAGTTCTGTCTCTTGTCCAAGTTGGTACGATAACAAACGCATACCCAAGTAGTACGGGTACATTTTTGGTGTAGGTACTTCATTGAGCTAAGACGCATTGCTGGAGAAGGACATTGCCGTTACTTGGAGTAGTGTCTGTCAAGTAAACAGCCAATGGGCGATTTCGGTGTGTAGGAATTTGTTATTTTTGATCTCAGTATCGGATTAAGCTCCATTGAAATCCTCTGCCAAACTGAACCCTCTGCCAATGTTCATCTCAAAACTCCGTGTAGCTTGGATAACTAACGGATGGAAAGAAAACGAAATGACATCATAAGCGGAAAGCACTAAGCCCCCCCCCCCTCCTCCAGTCTGAAGCGGGGGTGAGGGCCTTATCTATGACACCATTTCGCTTTCTATCCACTTTATCCCCCAATTTGTATCATCGGATACCCCTCATATAGCACCTTTTCGGAATGCACTCGCCGAAATCTTTTACTTAGGAAAATAAAATAAAACGGGTGAAATTGCCCATTATTAGCGTTGAGCTTGCCAAGCGTTGGAGTCCATAGGGTAGTAGTTACGAATGGTAGGTATTTGGGGCTATAAGTGTTTTATAGTATTCTTGTTGGCATTTTCATTTTAGGCACTGTTTGACCATGCAATGCCTATCCCGATCTCTCAAGTTCGCAACTCGTATCTGTGAGATCGATTGTGAATGATACGAATAGGTGCTTCGGAACCAGTTTTATAATCCACGACCATTAGCCATGATAGTAATAACTGGGGCACCATGGCCACTCTGCTCACTTCGTTCTACCACACACACGCGTTTTTCCGACCATACCACGAACTACCGGCCGTGTCTACTCATTCCAGCGGTTCTTCAGACCTTTTCCGCATTTCCCGACTCCCGTTCTCAGATTGTAAAACTATAAAACTCACTCCCTCGTGAGGTTCGCTCTGTCGGTATTTTCCATTTGATGTTACCCAACAAAGGAATTCAGTTACTAGCCATACTTCCCCAACTAGCATATATTTTTTACGAGGCGCGTCCTTTTGTCGAGCACTCAGGTAAGCTTGCACATCTTGGTGAAACGCATCGTAAAATTACTTACTGTACGGCGGACTTCTTTCCTTTCCAAAGGCCTAGTTCCTCGGTATGCCTACGGCCCCAGCTGGATCTTTCGTTCTACTCTGTGTAACTAAGTAATAATTTAAATGATGGGCATTAAGAATGGAATTGGAGGATTTGCCCCCCCCCTCCCCCCCCCCCACCAAAAAAAAAGAAAGAAGCAAGCGCTTTTCTCAAAGATTCAAATATTCATCTGATGTGACTATCGTTTCTAGATTATCGTTTCTAGAATGACCAGATTCAAATTAATCATCAAGTATTTTGGCAAATAAGCAAAATGATTTCTATAATAAATTTAAGAAACGTTATAAACCATGATATGATCGTGGATCGAAACTGACTGATTATTTTGCAAAACATGGCCCAGCCGTTTGACGGTGATGCTGTTACATAGTTATACTTACTCGCATACAAACATTGGAATTTATAGATATGGGTATGAATGTAAGTAATATTCCACCTGTTCATGAACTTCATCCTTGTCGCATTGGTAGAATTGCCATCTGATTAGGTATCCCCACCCCCTCCATGATAATCATTAGGTGAGATCGGCCATTACTACGTCGACCTCCTCAAGGAAGCTGCCTCTTGGATTCACAATCGCTCCCATCGCTTAAAATCCTCTTATCCCTCAGGATCCACGTACACTTCCATCCCTGTGGCCCTGGACTCAGTCGGAATAGAACCGAAGATGAGTGGCATTCCTACTCAAGCCAGAGCGACAAATTAGATTTAAAGTACTTAATTTTTCTCATGTTCTTGGACAAACTAAATTTACCCTCAATTGGTATCAGGGTTTACCTCAAGTATACCTATCTAGTAATAATATCGTATCGTAAGTATACCTATCTATACCTATTTACCTATCTATACCTATCTATACTCTAGTATACCTATCTAGTGAGAATATCGTGTCGTATTTGAAAAAACTAACAAACTGCATGGCTTTCAAGTTTTGGTTTATTATTTTCAATAATGAACCTTTGGAATCGAGCAAGAAAACAAAAAATTTACCCCACCCCTCCAAAATTGTATGGTTTCCGTTTCAAGGTACGTAGAATCCGAAAATGCAATAAAATACGCTGCACGTTATTACCCAACGTTTATTATTTACCTATCTAGATGCCCCTTCTGCGTAGATCACCGTTTTCGTGGTCAATACCTACCCTCGTGCTCCCCCCCACCAAGAAAGCCCTTAATCGAGTACTGGACCGGCCCGGGAATTAGTTTCATAAAAATGCGAGGGATTGAATAATTAATAATTATTTTTTGCGATTCATGAAGCATAAATAATAAACCGTAGTTTATAATTTACCTCTATAGATGGCCCTTCTGCGTAGATCAATCAATAATAAATAATTCAATAATGCGATCATAATAAATTATTTGTTGTTATTCATGAAGCATTTGTTCAGGCTGCAAGGTACCTATCAACAAAATCCGAAAGAGTCATCATTTTTCAAATGAAATAACGTTTGGGGTCTAGTTGGTCCTCGAAGCTCGGCGTTAGTGTCAGTCATCTGGAAAAATAGGGGTTGAGATCTCCAGAACGCTGTAGCTCGAAAACTTTCAATAGAAGGGTATGGTTTTTTCGTTTTAAATTGTCTTGAACTAGAGAATTTTTTGAGACCACCCGGAGCATTGTACGACCAGCCGTTCGTTTGCACCGAAAAAGCTTCGTAAACAATGATCGTGATTCGTGAATCAAACGGTATAAATCCGGCCCAGATATCACCGCTACGGAGCGCCTGACTATAATCACAGATGGGGCTGTATGAAGTCGAGTTGGTTGTTCTGCGATATTATTTCATTTGAAAAATGATGGATCTTGTTGATTTTGTTGATAGGTTTTTGCAACTTGAACAAACGTTGAAGTATTATTGGGTAAATTACTGTAGAACGGTAAATTATTACACAACGGCTTATTATACTATCTACGCAGAAGGGGCATCTATACAGGTAAATTATTACACAAAGGTTTACTATTCATCTTATGCTTCATGAATACCTAAAAATAATTTGTGAAATACTAGTGAAAATACTATAATTTTAAATTTTAAAATAGGGCGATATTTAAAATGCGATTTAGGGGTTTCCTGTGTGTGTTTGGTGGGGGGGGGGGGGGGGGGGCACGACCACAGAAAACAGTGATCTTTGCAGAAGGGGCTTCAATACAGGTAAATAAAATAAACCGTTGTGTAATAATTGGCAGCGTTTTTCATTAATGTTCTTTATTTCTTGTTTAGTATGTGTGTATTTTTATATTTAATGAGTGTTTTTTTTTTTGTGCGTGTTGTGTGGAAGCAGTGGCCGCCGTATAGATTTGTCTAAGTGTGTGAAGAGGGTTGTGCGTCTTTGTGTTGAAATGTCCACGTTCAAGACCATTGAACTGTGTATGTAGTGTCTAATTTGGATGAGGCTGCAACCGATGGGTGGGTCGGCTTAACGAATAGATCTCGTCAGAGTAGACTGCACCTTGTGTATCCGCTATGCTCCTTGCAAGGCTTTCGTCTGGAGGCCACTTACCCCATATTGCTGTGTCTATTATACCGCCCCATATTGCTCTTGTAAAAACCTACCTGGGCCCTATTTCTCTTGTATTGTGACCATGTAGAGAGGAACGCTATTAGAAAGAGATCTATTTATTGCAGTAATTCGACCGTTAGTAATCAACAGGTAGGCAAGAGCTTGAGAAGGTGCTTGGGCTCTAAGGGGCACCTTCTCGTCCTAGACCTGCCATTCTCAAGATGATAGGTACGCTTGGGTTTTTTCATTAATCTACTACCTAAAGTTGAGTGCATACTTAGCTAGTTATTTAGACAGTTTACATTAAAGTTTTGTTACTTTTCAAATACAGTGTGACTTTCTGATCTATTTGATTGGGAATTTCTTGGGAAGTTGGTTTCTGAGAGATATCCGCTGAATCTTTCCCTGACACACCGAACTGCTGCTATTGGGGAAACACCGGTTATGATAAATGAATGAAAGATACTTACTGCAAATAACTACTGCTACTGTTGTACTAGGTACTGTTGACTATTTTAGCATGAATATGCTTTAGCCGTGACCTAACTAGCCAAAAAAGCAATTTCGTAAAGAAATTTCGTAACGAAATCTGGGACGACAACATTTGTAATGATTTTCACGTACAACCGATTCGTTGCTACGGAACTTTAACTTCGCCAGTTATCATCGTACAAAAATCGTTCACCACTCGTTGGATAGCTCTCGATTTACCTAACCATATTACGTTAACCACTGCGGAGTGCGTGGCCGACAAGCTGCGGTATGGGCGTGATTGTTTAAATAATTGTTTACACACAGGTGATCATTCTCACTAACGAGGTACGTGGTACGTGGTGTGGGTGCGGGAGGGGGCGCAAAGACATAAAATGTGGGACGACAACATGGATACCGATGATTTGTTGAATAATTACTGGATGAAGTATTGAAAACAAATGTGCAGCCTCACATAATGATACCCACATTTTGGGTCAGAGAAACAGCGAGGAGCACATCATGAGGCTAAAGCATATTCATGTTTTGTAATTTTAGCCAAGGGCTCTAAGTAGTACTCAGGCGAGGCGCGCAGCGCCGAGTTTTTTTTTTTTTAATGTTCACTTATTGTACCTAGGTATAGCCGTCATTCCGCACGGTTGGGGTTTCAGGAAAATAATTCAAGCTATTCGAGAATGTTACACGGTTTCGCTGAGGTTGTTGCCATCACTTCTGCCTCATTCCAAGTACATCACTCACAAGAAACGAAATAATAAAAACAGCCGATTTTCAACAGTTCTGGGCCGACGTGTGTGGTTGTACTTTATCCTATTGTTGTTCGGGTAGGGAACATCTTTCGCTGCCTTTGTCTGGTGAGACAGGGAGAAGGGTCCTGAATGCTGCAACGAGCTGGGCGCGTCGAATCGGGCATTTTCGAATGCCCTGGTGGGAGATTTGCTAAGGATGCTGCCACCCAATAGGACACTAGGGGGTCCACCTCCCTACCATCTTGCTACACTGTCTGTAGCAGTTACTCCTACGGATATTTTACGAAAGGAGTGCAAATGTTTGAGTTTACCTCTTCACCATCATTATCTGTCTTTGGAAAATTGTTACGAATCTACAGACTGCATGTTATCTCTAATTTACGTTTACAAATTGGTCATACGCATGTACATTAGTTCCCGAGTAAACCGCCCTACCCGGTAATTACCTACAGTAGGTACCTCGAATAATTATTTGCTCCTCTGGATGTAGCTAGGTAGGTATTTTACTGAATAACAGGTCTTTTTACAAAACACGAAAAATTTTTGCCTATCTATCAGCAAACTCCCTAAATAACCGCTAGTTTGTGACAGAGTGTGACACATGGTGAACCCTCGAGAGTCCCCCCTCCTGACCAGCGAGATTATCACGGGTTACAAGTTATAAAACGTTTTAAGGGGTTATAGCCAAATAAACTTCTCGTATAGTACCTACTGTTTTTCACGAGTCTCGAATGCTGGGCGATGCGTTTCTCAGTAAAGACGATCCCTCGAAGTGTCAGGAAAGACGGTGGAGAGGAGTGAATTGGATAGTACAGAAGTAAGAGCATGACCTCTCACCGTAGTTAGGGTGAGATTCACCACGGTGACGAGGTACCCAACTACGATGAGAATGGACAATGGAAACAACCGAAGAACCCCGTCTATGGTCATTTTGGTGGTCACGGATGAACGGACCTTACTTATGGGCGAGCTGAGTGTTAACTAAAATCCTGGAAGAAATAAATAATTATTTTACCAGCTAGCTGCACGGAAAAAACATCGACAAAGATGCCCGGTTGATATAAAATGAATGTGTTTTATGGATAATTGATATTCGATTATCGATAAATTACCCATAAATTATCCGTAAATTAATTTATGGATAATTGATAGCTTTCCAACGAGAGTGAACGATTTATGTGAAATTAAAACAAAGGCAGCGTTAATTAAAACAGAGGCAGTGTTAAAACGCAGCGTGAATATAGCAACGGTTCGGTTGTAATAGGTACAGTAATATAAACCAGGTGGGTACCAAGCCAGTAATGATGCCAATTGTGTGTAGTTGACTCGAAGTGCGGGTATTATCCCTTATTTAATTTTTTGGAACTTCACAGCAACCGCTTCCTTTTCTTTTTTAATCACACTTTCAACACACGGACATTTTGTTAATTTGTTTATATTCAACATATATTTGTACATATTTATCATTAGTTATATTTCTATTGTATTGGGCTTGCCCGTATTGCCGAATAAATAAATAAATAAATAAACCGTGGATCGAGAATCGTGGAAACAGATTTTGAGCTATGGCCACAAAGGGGTCGTCAAGGGGTATGTACGGAGGTCCTCCTCCCCCCCCCCCCCAATCATCATCCGACGACGAGATTATTATTTAGCTAAAAAATTATTATTTAGCAATCGCAGATGGAAGTTGCCAGCCAAAACATTCTTATCACAGACTTTTTTCTCCTTCCTATGGATCACCGGGTTATTTATATTAACATTAAATACCTAGATCTCACCATTAGATAATTTATTATTATGCTTTGTTGAACTTATTAAAAGTGGTACCTACTCGTGGTAGGAGTTACTAAAACTAAACAGGTTTTCGTTTTCCATTATAGAAGAAGAAGGATTTCTATTATAGTAAAAATAGTTTCTAACGACCAACCGACTATTCTGACTAATTTATGAGGTAAAGATTGACCCGTTATACAAAAATTAAACACCTAGTTTAAAGTGTCGTTGTAGTATTATGAATGGCAATTATCACGAATTCTCTTTGCATTTTTCTCAATAGTTTATTATGTGAGATAGACGATAATAGGGGTGAATGGAGAAAATATGGCTCCTTCATATTTTGAGACTTTCAAACTTTGAGATTTCAAAGAAGAGGCGGGGAAATGGGGCCCTGCTGTTGCCTGTGACGCTGGACGGATATTATGTTCTGATTGGCCGGCCGGTAGGAAATGGCCAGTCGACGCGTTATATCCATGTGGCAAGCGGCTTCTTCAAAACGCCTTTTGGTTTATTATTTTCAATAATGAACCATTGGAATCGAGCAAGAAAAAAAAAAATTCTTACCCCCCTCAAAATTTGATGGTTTACGTTTCAAGGTATGTAGAATCCAAAACTGCAATAAAAATATTTCTGTCTGTCCGCCGTACGCCGTACGCCGTACGGGCCACTTTTCCAGCCGTTCGTGTGCACCAAAAAGCTTCGTCAACACGATCGTGAATCAAACGGTATAAATCCGGCCAGGATTTCATCACTAAGGAGCACCTGATTATAATCAAGGATGGCTGTATGAAGTCGAGTTGTTTGTTCTGCGATATTATTTCATTTGACAAGTGATGGACTTGGATTTTGTTGGTAGGTACTTTTGAAACCTGAACAAACGTTGAATTATTATTGATGGATAAATTATTACACAATGGAAAATTATTATACAACGGCAAATTATTACACAACGATAAATCATTACACAACGGTAAATTATTGCACAGCGGTAAATTATTACACAACGGTAAATTATTCACAACGGCTCATCTACCAAGAAGGGGCTGGATTTTGTTGATAGGTACTTTCGCAACTTGAACAACCGTTGAAGAATTATTGATGGGTAAATTATTACACCACGGTAAATTATTACACAACGGTAAATTATTACACAACAGTAAATTATTACACAACGGCTCATCTACCAAGAAGGGGCTGGATTTTGTTGATAGGTACTTTTGCAACTTGAACAACCGTTGAAGTATTATAGATGGGCAAATTATTACACAACGGTTCATTATTCTATCTCCGTAGAAGGGGAACCTATACAGGTAAATTATTAAACAACGGTTTAGGTAGGTACCTAGTAACGAGTACGGGGTTAGGTACTAACCTACGGAGGGTCCGCGATCTACATAATATGTGTAGAATAGTACATATGTTATATAGAAGGGTTATCTATACGGGGACCTGTGATCTGTAACAGGAGGGTATTCTGTACAAAATAATAAACCGTTGTGCAGGGATTTATTTGCAGCGTTTTCTTTTCCGTGTCAATGTTCATCCATAACTATTCCCTCAACCTTTCAACTCGAAGTTGGATATCCAACCTCAAAAACCGCTATGTCAATTTACAACACAAATTCCTTTGTTGTGTCAAATAAACCGTCAGAAGGGGGGGGGGGGGGGCTTGCTCAAACTCAATCGTATGTTCTGAAGTCCGTATGAATTCTTCTGGACTTCTAACCAACAGATTATCCGTGGTCCTGTCATTGCTAGTCAATGAAGTTTCTATTGTAAATATTTTTCGTTTTGTTTCCGGTCACGTCTCGCAAATAATGGTTGACTCACCCCTGGCGAAGACGTGGACGGAACCAATACGTCAAAATGCCGCTTACCTATATCAATGCATGGTCTAGCTTCTTGGTATGTTCTACTCGTTACTATTATTTATTTTTCGCCTAGTTATAAGCGTTACAAAATAATGGTCAGCATCTCATGTTCTGGCATGCGCAGACGAAAGTTACTGCATTTTCCCAATGATTTTGTTGTGGGATCATCTGTGACCTAACCCGCATCTGCCCTCAAAATTTCAGCCCATCTCGACCATTATTTGGCATATGTGGGTGACTTGAATCTACAAGTGGGCATTTTTTTAGGATTTCGTAGCCTTGGTATTTTATTGTCCAGACGGCACGTTTGCGTCTCCAAGAGCTAAAATGAGGGTCGACAACATTGTGAGAAGTGACTCAGACTCTCTTTTTGAAGTTTTACCGACGAGAAAAGCAAACAATAAACAATATGATCCCACCGCACGTATGTGTGTCAACAAACGGCTCAAATGAGCCGCCTCGTCCTCTTGACGCCTGCCCCGCCTGGTCGGTGAATATTCATATGAGAGGTTTCCCCATAACACTTTCGCTCGGCCGATCTGTTCCATATTCTTGTGGGATACGTGGGTAATGATTTAATAGTCCCGTTGGGAACAATAACGGATGGATGGTTCTGAATCGATCATACTCAGGTGTAGTTCTCTGATTAGTCATTCCTGGATTCTCACCAAGACCCCTTCGATTTCGCCAACAGGATAGGTAGCTAATTAATCCAAATTGGGTACGTGCAAGGGTCACAATAGCGGTTTATATTATATTTTAATGAAACTAGATTCCATTCTGATAACTCTGACACCAATCGCACTGTCCTAGTAGTTCTGGTTTCTATGATTTTACAAAATTTCAACCAATTCTGACGTCACAGTTGTTAGGGGGGTCCCAACCCGGCGATAGGGATGCAATGACGTCAGAATTTGAAACTTTGAGTCGTAGAAAAAGAACTAGGTAGGTACTTACCGTAAGACAGTGCGGTTGGTGTCAAAATTCTCAGGATGTCTGAGTTCATAAATAAAAAAATAAGTACGTGCATATACCCCATTGATGCCAGGGATAACTGCAATGAGGTACATCTACGAGGTACTACTGCGCAAGCTCAAAACACTTTTTTCTCTATATTTGGAACAATTTCTGATTTAGACTGTACAAAATGTGATTCCTTTTGGTTTATTATTTTCAACATAGAACCTTTGGAATCGAGCATGAAAAAGAAAAAATTTAACCCCCCCCCCCCCCCTCTAAATTTTATGGTTTCCGTTTCAAGGTATGTAGAAACTGAGCACTTTTCTTAGTTACCATGAACCAAAACCGGTTTATAGGTCCCATTTGGGGTCTAGTTGGTCCTCGCAGCTCGGCGTTAATGTCAGTCATCCCTAAGGGGGGAAAAATAGGGGTTGAAGTCCCCAGGACGCCGTTTTCTCGAATTTGTTTACAGTTTTAAATAGTTCTCGAACATGGGAGTTTTTTAAGACACCCGGAGCACTGTTCGTCCAGCCGTTCGTTCACAGTAAGGCCCAGAAATTTGCACCAGCAGGCTTTTTCAACAGCAGGGTGAATGAAATTGGGTACATACAGCCCAAATATCATCACCAAGGACGTGCTAACAATCGGGAATTGGCCCGAGATCATCATTCCTAGGGAGCATCCGATTATAATCACGAATGGCTGTATGAAGTCGAGTTGGTTGTTCTGTGATATTATTTCATTTGAAAAATGATGGATCTTTTGGAGTTTGTTGGTAGGTAGTGAAACTTGAACAAAGTTGAAGTATTATTGATGGGTAAATTATTACACAATAGTAAATTATTGCACAACGGTTCATTATACCATCTGTAGAAGGGGCTGGAGTTTGTTAGTAGGTAAGTTTGCAATTTTTTCACTCCACATCAACAATTTCCCTTCAGAACTTCATTATTTGCGTTTCTTTTTGCCATTTTAGTTACTGTTTGTCATCGACAGAATTATTTTAGCAACATTTAACTCGTGATTTAGGTAGGTACTAACCTACGGAGGGTCTGCGATCTACGTAATATGTATAGAATAGTACATAATATGATATAGAAGGGTTATCTATATGGAGAGCTGTGATCTTTAACGGAAGGGTGTTCTGTACAAAATAATAAACCGTTGTGCAGGGATTTGCAGCGTTTGTACTTATGAAGAAGAAAACCCCCTTCCAAAGGGAAAAGAAAGGGCATGGCAGATATCTGGGACACCCTGATTATGTTACATGTTCACCCACCCGCTCAGTTCTCACTTTTGATGCATTATGGACGGGAGGGCTTTGCAGCCCTAATTTTTGCAAAGATTAACAGTTAACCAAGCCCGAGCAGCCGTGGGTTATTTTTCTGAACAAACGGATCTTCTCTCAAATTTGCATCTAATAACCTGTTCTGGTGTGAGAATAATGGGTATCCGGAATCAGCGCGTAGGTACATAAATTTCCCACCAGAATGAAAAGTTCTTATATGAATTTTGTACGACAAAAGCGTGGTAGTAGCACTATTTCTTCCAGGATTTCTCCACTAACTTCTTTATGAACCACTAAGCGGCGTATCTCATAGATCTAACAACCTCGTTCATTCTCGCTGAAAATCATACAAGACCATGATTGTTATTATTTTGAGTAAAAAACACACTAATTTGAACCATTGAAATCGAAATTTGCTCACTGCTTTAACGTTGATTAGGTGGTTCAGTGACCACGCACCAACTTAACACATTTACTCGATGGTTGTAGGCTAAACGTGGGGATCGCTGACCCCCATTTTTTCGATGTTCCATTTTTGAAGGTTCACTATTCTACTGGTTCTTATTCGACCGAAAATTTTCAAAAATGGGTGGTTCTTAATCTAGTTTTCAAAAATGGGCTCCAGGAAACATTTATGACGAAGTATTTTTAAAATTGAGAAAAATGAAAAAAGCCCGATGCAGCTGTCTTTGTCCCCCAATTTTTAGTCGTTGTCCCCCTTAGTGCGGCAGTCATTGATTTCCTCAAACTATCTCTGGCATCAACCATCTTTTCCAACGAATGGATTACGCCTATTTTTTCAGCAAAGTGAATATTTCACTTACAAATAAATCAATTGAAATACACTGCCAAGGTGATGGCACAGGAGCTTCCTCGTCACAATCAGAGTGACCCATTATAAAATAGAACAGACTCGGAAGCAAAATAACATAACATTACATTACATTACATAACATTACATTACATTACATAACATTACATTACATTGCATTACATAACGTGAAATATACATATTACATAACATTACATTACATAACATAACATTACATAACATTACATGAAATATACATATTACATAACATTACGTCCATAATACATTACGTCCATTATACATAATTGCGAAAGTTATGCGTATTTGAAGAATTTCACGTTAGCGCATGCGCAGGGCGAACCGCTGGCTCTATCATGTTGAAATTTATATGGGATCTCAATGGGCCCTACCCGCTTAATCCCTGAGAATTACATTGAAATTGGGTGAAATCTTTGGTTACTACGGCTGTAACAAGGAAATTGAATCTATTTCACGCCAGCGCATGCGCAGAGCGCACCGAGGGTCCGATCATGCTGAAATTCATACTGGAATTCACTAGGCCTTGTCCAAACAACCCTTGAAAATTTGAGCGAAATTGAATCAAAATTGTGAAAGTTATGCGTGTTTGTTGAATTTAACGTTAGCGCATGCGCAGGGCGTACCGCTGGATCAATCATGTTGAAATTTGTATGGGACCTCAAGGGGCCTTATCCGCACCATCCCTAAAAATTTGAGCTGAATCAATTCAAAATCGTGGAAGTTATGGCTGTAACAAGGAAATGCGGACAGACTCACAGACCTACAGACCGACAGACACGGAACCAAATTTGTTCAGTAGGCTTTGAAACGCAAAATGCAAGTGGAAATTTTGATTTCTGATGACAAAAATTTTTTGGTTCACGAAAGTGAACGCAAGGCTTCCGCTGCTTCGCAGACTCGGAAGCAAAATAGCATACCTACTTTTATATATAGGTAAGTATAGGAGTTGACAAACGTCAGTGTTGGTATGTATTTGCAATGTAATGTAATGTGTGTGTTCCGCGCTAACACTATAATAGATAGCTACGTGCCCCGTGTGAAAGTACCTACGTCTGTATCATTTCAATTCGATTCTGTTTGAAACGCGCAACAACCCCACTCTATACTCAATAAGTACTTCTCATGTAGGTAGGTACCGAATTTCGTTCCGTGATTAATAATTTGTTCTTTCCGTTTAATTGATTTCCCCAATGCCTATGCCTGCTCTATAAAACTGAAAACTAGCAGTATCAATCCTTGGTGGGGTCCGATGCGAGCATTTGTCACAATCATAACCACATCAGCCACTTCAGATTTTCCGCCCGGACCAGCTGGCTTCAACAAATCGCTCGCATGGGTCGGGTCGTCGACTTGTTGACCCCCAATTTTTTGTCAGATGCACCTACTACATAATTCACATTTCACCATCCTTTTCTATTTCAAGTAGATATAAATACCTAAATAATTAAAAGCGAGTATAATGTTTCTTGAACTGTTGGAACTAGCTAAATGCAAGAAACTAAATTAATAAACGCGAATCTTTTCCTTGGGGCCGGTTGATATATGACAAGCGGGATTGACATGGGATAACCACACGCCAATGAAACCTTCCTTCAGAAGTTCCCCTCCGTGTCGTTTACTGTAACCTTCGATTTCAACATAATTATTTAGATGCGTTAAAATTTGTAATATATTCAACTGTAGAAAAAATTCCTATGTAGTTAGTCATCCGTATTATATTACGTGAAGAGCGTATTAGTGCACTATTCGTGTGCTAACTGAGAGAGTTAGATACTCACGCTGGTTCAGCATCTGAATAGGTATAGTTGGACGTACCTAGTAAGTGTTCTTGGGAGAAACTTCTCAATGATTTGTACTGAACCTTGAGTTTGCCTGAAATTATCATAAGCACGTTTTAGACCATTAGAACCAACTAAAAGGGAGGGGAGGAACCAAGCTGTTACAGAAATGAACGCAATAATGGAGAAAAACTTGAAGGAATTACATCATTCAAAGAACCCCACCCAACCTATCACTCTTAATAATTTCGAATTTTTCAAGTACATCCAACATTTTGGGCAGAAATGAAGATATTCAATGAACGAACTAAAACACTCGCGGAAAAATCGTGGAACCCCATTTCAAAGAAAAACGGAGTTATTAAAAAAATTGTCTATTTCCACTAATACACGAAAAAACTCGAAAAACACTGTTATACCGGTTTCGGTGATCAAACCATCGTCAGTAACAAACAATAACTGAAGGCACATTGGAGAGGTGACCTTACAAATACCTAGTCAAAAAGTGAAATATGGTCGATTGGGATTGGTTGAGAAGAAGAATGGTGAAGGGAACAAAGGAAGGGGGTCGATTCTGATTGGCCCAGGAAGAGAATGCCAAAAAGTGAAAGGAACATAAGGTGAAAAGGGGGGCGGGGGGAGGAACCATGCTGTTACAGAAATGAACGCAATAATAGAGAAAAACTTGAAGGAATTACATCATTCAAAGATTTACCCAACCTATCACTCTTAATAATTTCGAATTTTTCGAGTACATCCAACGTGCTCTTAAATCAGAACTTTGCTCATTTGGGCAACCTCTAGGTGATCTACCTTCATCGTTAGGGTGGAACAACTACTGAGACTTTTAAATTGGGGCACGGCAATGCTCGCCGTCAAATGAGCTCAATATATTTTAATTATATTGACACTCTAAGGGGGAAATGGGGGTGGGGAAGCCAACAGATGTATTTATTATCAAAGGGACAGTATGTTTGTAAAGAAATCCTTCTGGAAACCTCTGGGCTTTGGTAAGCCCAGAAAAAGTGGATGGAGTATGGTGAATTGCTCAGCGCAACTACCAAACCACGCTTTGCTACCATGTGACTGAGTGTGACAGTGGATCCTCGAGCCCCCCCCCCCCCCCCCCCCCCTATACCAGCGAGATTATCACGATTATGAAGGGATATCGATTAGGCTTCCCCAAGCGACCCCGTCTTCACCGGACCAAAAAACGACTCGAGAACAGCCATACTGTCACAGGCTCAGACTGCTATGCTAATTTAACAAAACATATTCTATGTTGTACGCACGCTGGCATTTGCCCAGTTCTTGAGCAAGCAGACTCTGGGCAATTAGTATTACATTTTGCAGCATAAAATGAGGGATATAGGGAGGTCAGGAGGTCAGTTTTCTACAAAGGTTAGATGTGTTCTAGTCCAAAATTCCAATAGCCCGTTCAACTAATCTTAGAATTTATTGTAACAAGGGTTTTCAGTTGGGGTCATCAAAATGATCTTAATTTGATCACTGGTACTTTTACAAGCACATCTGTTTGTGGGGGGGGGGGGGGGGGGGGTACGTCTTGTCTCTGAATAAAATATGACCTTTCAGTCCGGTGGCTCCGGGTCGTGGGTATCTCCCCCTCCACCTCTGAACAGGCCTGTAATACCAGAAAGAAAGTGCCACATTCTGCTTCGAAAAAAACCATCTGGCTGATCGTAAATTATCACATCAAATCATCAGGAAACCCAACTTGGGTACAGTTTTCTATGAAGAAATGGAAATTTTGGACTGGAGAAATATTTCCGTCCAATTACTGTTAGTTTTGTTGGTTCTGAAAAACTAATTAGCCGAGAAGTAGGTAGGTACAGATCTTCCGCTACGAAAAGTCACGCCATCTTCTGCACTCGCCGACCGTTGCATCTAAACATGCGAAACATCGAACGTCCCATGCAAAACAAGCTGATTCCCAAAACAGGGCCATTGTCCCGCTCCAGAATATGGTCCTCCTACTCTTCAGCCAGGACGTGTGCACATCCATCAGCTCAGGTTGCAGAGGCGCCTCCCGCGATGGCGCCTGACCACGAATCTTCCTTTTTCTCACGCGAGGCGCTCTCTCCTGTATTTCATTACGATTATGACCTATTTCTTTATTGTTCTTCATTAACATTTACGGCTTCATTAAATAGTTCGAACAAAACATTAATTATTTCAAGAAGACAACTTGAAGATTCACTCATAAACAGCTCACACTCTCACATCTTCTTGTGCTGTATCAAAAATAGTTTCGACGGAACTGTTCATTACCTAATGGCTTGTTAAGAAATTGTAAAGCCAAAAAATTGTAAACACCTTTTGATGAGATTTTTCCCGAAATCGTATTGGAATTAGATGGATTGTCAGTCATCCAAAATACCTTGTATTTTGTCTTGTCCAGCCTGAGCAAACTTCTTCCTCCCCAACGCGTCTTTAGTTCGTTTACCAATTCCAGTAAGTACCTTCACTGACATTTAGTGGCGAAGGTGTTTTTTCCCTCTCCACTCTCTTTCCATAAACATGATGAAATTTAGCCGAAATTGTTTACCAGCCTCTTAATACCTAGGTACCTTCTAAATAATATAAGGTGTATTTAACTTGGCTGTGAATAAATCCGCTGCAGTTATCCTATCTACTAGGTTATCCTTTTGTACAGGATTCGTGGTAGGATAGGTTGTTTACATGGCTATCTTTTAGGTGTAGACTGTTGTGAAATTTGTTGTCGCAATTGGGATTTGTCACCTGTTTCTTCTCTTCTTATTCTTTTGTAGTGCGGAGTACCCATTATAATTTTACTATAAATATTAGAACGGGTTTCAATAAAGAGTAACACTCATCAAAGAGAAACTGTTCAATATATATGTATATATTTCTTATCATCAGCCTGATATCCTGTATCCCTGAATACCTTTAACTTGGTGTAACGTCACCAACTAAGTGTATCCGATATTCCCCCTTCTTTGGAAATTAAGAAAATAACACATCCATAATGGTTCACATTTTACGTCTGTCTGGTTTTTTAGAAATCCGTCCACTGTTAGTAATAATTGTACCATCTGCAGGCTTCAATGAAGACTCCACCGCTCCGGGCACTTGTGCAACAGGGAGAGTTTTGCTTTTTGGTGATGAGCTGTTGTTTGGAGTTGACGGTTTCTGGATGGGCTTGCTGGGGGATCCCAATGGTGTCTTGGGCTCTTCCGGTGGTCCAGCCGGAACTGCTGGCACTTCTTCCCTGTCATGTGTGGGGCGGAGGTACCAAGAATTTCTCTTGCACTTGACCCCATCTGACGTTCTGATAAGACACGAGCTTCCTCCAGGTATTGGGTGTACCGCTTCTGCTGGAATCCAGTCCCTAGGATTGCGCCTCTACAAAATCGTTTCCCCTTCTGCAAAAACCTGGCCTGGAGTTTTTCCTTTGTCCGCAGCCTTCTTCTGTTGAACTTGGAACTTCCTCAGAGTAGTCCTAACTTCGGATGGTTTGATGATCCTGGGTTGGAGCACTGCATCCGTACAGGGAACCAGCGTTTTAGTTTTCCTTCCCATCAGTCTTTGCATGGAGGAGCCTATATTTCCTCTCGGAGTATTGCTGTAGTTTAACAGGGCCAGATAGATATCCGAACCGTCGTTGTGAAGCATCTTAGCTTCCTGCACATAACGTTCCGCCAAACCATTGGAACGTGGGAAATGAGGGCTGGACGTACGATGGTTCATGTTCCATGTTTGGACAAATGCTTTGAAGTCCTGACTGGAGTATTGAGGTCCATCATCTAAACGTATTTCGTCAGGGATTCCATGGGTCGCAAAACACTTCTTGAGATTAGCAATGGGCTGCACTCGTTGTTGTCAAGAGGTGGTAGAGCTCGAAGAATCCAGAACAGCTAATATCCGCAACAACCATGTACTCTTTACCACTGAAATGAAAAAGGTCCGTTGCGACCCACTGCCACGACCTTGCGAGGACTTCTCCTTCTTTGAGCCGCTCCATAGGCTTATTTTTCTGTAAAGCTTGACAGGTTGGGCAAGACTGCACAAATCGTTTTATATCACGAGACATGTTAGGCCAAAAAACATTTCCTTGGCCAACTTCACGCACCTTTCTGCCCCTTTGTGTCCTCTATGTATTTCTTTCATCATAAAAGGCATCCATCCACCTGTCTGGAATTACTAGTTGAGAACCCTTTATTACTACATCTTCATAGACGCCCAATCTTCATGGAAGCTGTAATACTTTCTCAGCTTCTCCGGTAGGTCAGATTGGTTTGTAGGCCAACCTATCAAAATTAGTTTCTTCAGCGGTTCCATGATCGGGTCTTGAGCTGTCACAATTTTTAGTTCCTCAAATCGTACTTTGGTCATCGGTATATTAACGTGAATTTGAACCGTTTGAACCACCGGTTCATCTGACAATGGTTCGATAGCACAGTCCCTACTGAGCCCATCAGCAATGAAGAGTTATGTACCTTTTTTATATCTCACTGTTGGATTATAAGGCATTATTTCGAACAGGATCCGCTGCAAAAGAGCTGGAGCATCGTGCAATGGTTTGCTAACAATGGCCTCCAAGGGCTTGTGGTCTGTTCCTATTTCCAACTTTGGATTTCCCCAAATGAATGTGTGCAACTTACGGCATGCTACTAGGATGGCTAACGCTTCCTTTTCCAATTGGCTATAACTCATCTGTGACTTTGTCAGAGCCTTGGAATTGAAAGCCACTGGTTGATTTCGTTGTAGAAACACTGCCCCAACCGAATGTTTACTTGCATCCACTGATAACGTTACTCCTTCTTTGGGATTGTAGTAGCGTAGAACTGGCGTGGTTTTCAGCATTGACTTCAGATAATTGAAGGCTATTTGGTGTTTCATATCCCAATACCATTCGGTTTCTTTCAGAAGCAAAGTTTCAAGTGGTGCTGTTACTTCTGAAAGGTTTTTCATGAATTTCGCCAGGTAGGTAACCATACCTAGCAGTCGTTGAAGTTCTGTTACATTGGTGGGAGCCTTCAATCGGTCAATAGCTTCAGTCTTCTCACAATCAACTTCAATCCCTTTCTCTGTCCTAAGAATTTGATGCGACTGACATCAAACTCGCATTTGTCCGGATTCAATTTTAGTCCAGCTCCTCTGAGTTTATTCATAACTTTAGATGTTATTGTGCTCAATTTTTCCGATGTTTCACTATATATCAACATGTCGTCCATTGCGACTTCAACTCCGTCGATATCTTGCAGCAGGTGTGACATTATTTGCTGAAATATTTCTGGTGCAGATGCCGAGCCACAAGGAAGTCGTAAACAGCTGTATCTACCCCATGGAGTTGAAAACAACAAGTATTTTGAAGTGCGTGGTGATACTCGGATTTGCCAAAATCCTTTCATGCAATCCAATTTCGAGAATCGTGTGGCTCCGTGCAACTTGGCAGCAACTTCTTCTAAATTCTGGAGTAGGCAATGACGCCTTCTCAAGTTTCTGTTGACATCTGTGAGGTCCATGCATACTCGAATTTTTCCTTGTTTCGAAACGACTACCAGGTGTAGGTTCGGTAATTGGTTCAATAATTTTATTTTCCACCATTCGGTCCAACTTTGCTTTCACCTTGTCCCTTATAGAAAATTGAATTTTTCGAGGAGAGAGAATTTTTAAATTGGGGTTTTCGATCGTCGATATCATAGACGAATTGTTTGAGACATCCTATTCCTGAAAATATCTCGTCAGTCTTAGATCTTATAGCATTAATTCGTTTTATGAACCCCAACAACTCACACGATCGTTTCCCCGATAAACAAAGGAACACGTTAGGTACAACAACGAAGGTAAGTTGTTGTTTTATACCTCTTTTTGTGGTAATGTCAATTGTAATTTCTCCTTTCACAGGCGATGTATTTTTGGTATAGGATATTAGGGATCTCACCTTTGATTTAATATATTTAGTGATGTTTAGCTGTTTCAAGACATCTCCAGTGATAGTATCACACTGTGCACCACAGTCCAATTTGGAAGTGACAATTTTGTTTCCCGGAAATATTAGATCCTCTTTCCAATCCGTATCCTCCCTCGAAGAATTTTGTATTCCAACAAATAGATCGTAATGGTCGTTGTCAGTGTCACGTGAAACTGTCGCATACTGAACTGCATTCACATTTTTCGAACGACTGCAAGATGTAAAATGTTTTTTAATTTTACAGTTGGAGCATGTGGTCCCAAAGGCAGGGCAGTTTGCGACCATGCTTGGAATTACAGCGGCGACAGTAGAACGTTTCACCTGAGTTTTTAGATTTTTGTTTATTTTTCTTCTTGACGGTTTGTACTTCTGATGGCTCATGAGTCTGCATTTCTAATAAAGGTTTATTAGCCAATTTGGAGGCCTTGCAGATTGCGACTGCTTTGTCGAACTTCAAATTGTCCACTGACAATTACTATTTTATCCCGGAGAAATTCATCACATAATGTATCAAATCCACATTATTTGTTTGCTTGATTTATTGGCAGCATAAGAACTCATCGGAAGGTTGGTGTTGCTTTTGCACCAACCGATTGAATATTAACGTTTCATATGTTGTATTTACCTTGGGAGTAAAGTACTCGCTGAACTTCCTTTGAACTATCTGGAGGTTCTTTTTCTTGGTCTCAGAAAGCTTGAAAGATTCCCATAAATATCATGAAAGACTGATCCCAAAGCTGTCATAATGTTGCCACCTGTTTCTCCGGTTTTTTCTTCATTAGGTTCGTAGCTTCCGCGTACCATCTAAATCCTTGCAACCATTGTTTCCAACCCTCAGAAATGTTCTGAGAATGGTCGAGGCCTAGGTGGTCGAAGGCTCACGCCCGGGTCCGAGTCAGAATCATCCTCCTCCGCCATCCCGAAAGCAAGTTGAAACTTCTACGTACTTTACGCGAACACTTAGAAAAACTACGGGTTTCGGCATCATGTAATTTTACTACTTATAAATTATTAGAACGGGTTTCAATAAAGAGTAACACTCGTCAATGAGAAACTATTCATTATATATATTTCTTATCACCAATCTGATAGCCCTTAGCCCTTTTATCTGATCCCTGAATACCTTTTAGTTGGTGTAACGTCACCAACTAAGTGTATGGATCTTCTGACACCCATGACTTGTGTTTATATTTTCGAATGAAAGGATCCCATCTTGTCGTTTTCTGATCACGTTGGGGCATCTATAAAAATAAATAATAAACCATTGTGTAATAATTTGCAGCGTTTTTAACTTGAACAAACGTTATGTTTCATGAATAACAACAGATAATTATTAATGATAGCATTTTTGAATCCACCGCATATTTATGGAATTGTAATCCTCCGGCTGCGCGAAGGCAGGATTGACCACAGAAAATAGTGATCTACGCAGAAGGGACCTCTAGATACAGGTAAATAATAATGCGCTATGTAATAAAATGCAGCGTTTCAGGACTGAAGCTTTCACGCTTTGACGCAGAAGACATGTTAGTGCCGCCAACCAATACAAGATCGTTAACACGTTGTCTTTTCCTCTTTCCTCCCTCATCAATCTCACGTCAGAAATACTCTTCAACAGTGGTAGATACGCTTCTTCCGGGGAGTGAGTGTATTTTAATAGTCGGTAACGACTTGTTATATTTCAATTTCTTTTGATGTTGTCTGAAGTTAGTCACTGGGTGATAACTGATGGAGCAGTTCCGTTGTTTTCCCAAACACCATTCATTCCAATTCATTCATTTCTTCACAACGACCCTGCATATCATGGACAATCCTGACGATGATTTGTAGGGTATTGGAACTAATATTTTTGACACAAAATTTTTGCATCAAATCCAAGTCTCCTAGTTCGATTTTTTACTATCCTTTTAAAAGGACAAATTGGGATTAAATCTAAATACATAATAATCCAAACTCTAATTGATTAGCAGGATCAATGGGTTCTCGGACGAAGAAACAGAATTTGTTACTTGAACTAGTTACAGCTAACGAGTTACACCTAACTCAACCAGTAGGTACCAGTTCTATCATTTCGAGTAGGTAGATACCTAATTTCACTGTAAGTAATCTTCAGTTTTTGAGTAGGCGATTTACAAATTTAGGTAGTTTGAAGACAACATAAAAAAATGTTCTCAAGGACCTAGTCCACTGACAAACATCAGTTCCCAACACTGCCTAGAATGATGTTGCACCTTTTTAGCGAACTATAGAGGAACTAAGTAAAGAATCTAGAATATTGTCATATCAAAAAGCATTCCATATAGATTTCATCAAAAAAATATGTTTTGTGCAGGTAGGTAATTCAATCCGAAAAATCGTACTGGCCTCTTCCTCTGTTTATTTATTACGTCCAACTAATGTACAACTGATTAACTGTATGGTACGACTATACGTAGTACTAATTACTACGCACTAATTACTTTTGTAACCAGTCACAAAACCTACTTATACTTACTGCCAGATTATCATTCTGTTTCTAGTTTTTCAACCCCAGACAACACGGAGTCTTCGAACTAGGAGAGAACTCAACTAGGTTGGAACCACGAACCACACCTGCCTCTATACTTAACTAGGTGTATGAAAGGATTTTTTTCCCCAACAAAACTACGCCGACCCATCTTTTTCATCATCGCCTCCTTAGTATAATAATTATTACCCTCCGTTACAGGTTTTCCTCTTCCTTGTTTGTTGTTATTGTGTCGTTGTTGTTTGTTGTTACCTATAAGTGAATCCACAAACGTAGATGTTTAATAGCGGGAAGCAGGTGGTCGGCCTGTGACCGATGCATCTTTGTAAGCACACGGCAAAACCACAAAGGAAATTTTAAAAGCTACTGAGGATGAGGAAAAAATATGTTAGCGAGACCGCAGAAGGGCAATTCTGCGGTTCCTATCACTGGGTTGCTATTATAATAAATTATCTGTACTACAAGTCACGTCATTTCCGTTGGCAATTTCCCTGGAGCCGCATTTTTTTCCTGCTGACAGGATACTGTTTACAGAGAAGGCTTTGCTATCCAACTACTTGGATGGGCTCGCTAGCCAAGAATATTTTGATTTTGTACTACAACATGTTTAGCTGGTGTTGTTTTCGCGTCCATCGCTCGGCTGGCAATTCTCTTCAATCCTTGTATTGAACAATCGCGCTATACTCGAACGGTGAAATAATATTATATATATGTATATATTTATATTGCAGGGTGACACTGCATATTTCTGTATTCACACTGATCTACGGAATATTATAGGGGAATGCAATCCCTACATGTATAGGTTGTAGATGTAGGTATTTTGTTGGTGTTTTTGGAAATATTTACTGTCGTGAGTCCCTCCCGGGAACACTCCACTACAACCTTAAAGCTCTCACCAATATTCCGATGTAAAAATTACCTTCCGTCAATAAACATCTGAGTGGGGAGACAGGCGACAGAATCCGGGGGACACAACCTGGTGCCCCACTACCAGCTCCCAGCAGGGAGCTGGAGGGAGAGGACTCCAAGTCCTATATAATCCCGGATCCTGGAGCTTTAGCTTCATTCGACACTTCCTCTAACCAGCTCTCTCTTCTCTCTCTACCTTCCTCCTCCCAGATGCCTGGTGGTATCCGCCGCTCTGGGAATTCACCTCCTACCTTCTCCTCTTGTCTACATCGGTGGATATCCGCCGCCTAGACAAGCTCTTTCCTTCCTTCACCCACATCGGTGGATTACCGCCGCCTGGGTGAATTTCCTTCCTCTCGCCTACATCGGTGGATTACCGCCGCCTAGACGAGATTCCTTCCACTCACCTACATCGGTGGATCACCGCCGCCTAGGTGAATTTCCTTCCTCTCACCTACATCGGTGGATTACCGCCGCCTAGGTGAAATTCCCTCGCTCTCACCTATTCACTCCTTCACGCCACCGTGATGATAAATTTAAATTCATCACAGTGGTGAACCCGACGTTCATCCAACCTTCTACCCTTCCTCCCTTCTTACCACCTCATGTGTCGCCCCCGGTCTAGTTCGGTGTCCCGCATTTTAAATTCACATTTAAAATAGTCAGTTTAAATTCGCAATTTTGGCCCACCCGCATCCGCTCACACAACTCTCAACGCTCCGCTGCAACCACCTCCGCTGCCGCAAATTGCGAATTTTAAAAATTCAAAACCTCAACCAATTTGAATTTTGTTTCCAGACACCTCAACTATGGACCCGAACTCGCCGTCACCGCCGCTCCTCCGGCCGTCCCTGCTGCAGCCGCCGACCGCTGCGACATCTGACGCAACCGACAACCCCTTCACCAGCCTCTCACCACCCGGCTCCACCGCATCCGCCGCCGCCGCTGCCGCCGCCGCTGCAGCTGCCGCACACGCCGCCGCCGACGTCACGACGGCCTCTGCGTCGTTCCCGCTGTCGCTACCCCCCTTCTACACGCACGACCCCGCACTCTGGTTCTTCCAGGTCGACGCTGCGTTTTCTGCCGCCAACATCCGCAGCCAGCGTACCCGCTACTCCCGCATCATACATCTGACATCTCCCCCGACGCCACGGCCGCCTACGACGACCTCCGCAGCCGCCTCATCAACTTATACCAGCCCTCCAAAATCGCACGTGTCGCAGCGCTGTCCCAGCCCCAACATCTCGGCGATTTGAAACCCTCCCACCTGTACCGTCGCCTACGTCATCAGCTACACGACGTCGTGACGGCCGACATCGCTCGGACGTTCTGGCTGCGAGCCCTCCCCCGCCCCATCCAGATGGCGCTCGCCAGCCACCTCGACGGACCGGACGAGCCGCTTCTCCGTCTGGCCGACACGGTCTACGACCTCGCCGCGGCCGCCAGCGTCACGGAGGTCGCCGCACCCCGCTTCCCCACCCCACGCAGGGACCGATCGCCGTCTGAAGAGCGCCGCCGGCCCCCCTCCCTCCACCGGCGCCGCTCCCTCTCCGTCGATCGCCGGCCGACCCCCTCCTCCGACCACCGACGCCAGCGCTCGGCCGACCGCCGCACCGTCTCCCCCGCCCAGCAACAGAGGGGGAGGTCCCCAAAAACGGCGCCCCACTCCAACTCCGCGCGCCCCACCAGGACCTACCTCCCGGCGGACCCCCCCCACCGATGTTTCTACCATGTGAACTTCGGTGGGGAGGCCCGCAAATGCCAGCCCCCCTGCTCCTACTCCTCCAAGCAGGGAAACGCGGACGCCCGCCGGTAAATCCGGCGGGCCCCCCTCCTCGCCAACACGGGGGGGATCACCACCAACCCCTCCCCGCCCGCATTCACACCACCTCCACCTCGCCTCGCTACCCCTCCTACGCCGCCGCCACGGCTGCCAACCTCCCGGCCGCATCTGACGGCGCCGCTAAACACCCCACCTCTCCATCAACTGCTCCCCCACCCCGAGTCAACCCCCCCAAGCCCGCCTCCAGGGCTGCCAACCTTCCGGCCGCCACTAGCGCCGCCACTCCCGTTCCCCCACCCCGGAACGGCCCCTCCAAGCCCGCCTCCAGGGCAGCCAACCCTCCGGCCGCCACCAGCGCCGCCGCTACCGTTCCCCCACCCCGGAACGGCCCCTCCAAGCCCGCCTCCAGGGCAGCCAACCCTCCGGCCGCCACTAGCGCCGCCGCTACCGTTCCCCCACCACGGAACGGCCCCTCCAACCCCGCCCCCAAGACGACCACCCCTCCGGCCGCCACTCGCGCCGCCACTACCGTTCCCCCTCCCCGGAACGGCAAAAAATCACCCCGCGTCTCCTTCGCGGGGGACCAACCACCGCCGTCGCACCCGCCCATCACCTCGGACGAACCAAGCCCCCCCCCTCCGACGGACACCAACACCTCGCCAATTTTACCTCACTCCGCCCCAGCTCATCAACGCCTGTTCCTAAAATGTTCAAAGACGCACGTCCCCTTCCTCGTTGACACAGGGGCGGCGCTCTCTATCTTCCCCAATAATATTCTCCGGCGACAGGCGCGTTGTTACCGGCAACTCCTCTACGCCGCCAACGGTACTACCATCCCCTCGTACGGGACGTACCGCTCATCAATTCATATGAGCGGGCTCGCGTACGAGTGGGAGTTTACCGTGGCGGACGTAGAGAAAGCTATCCTGGGGGCCGATTTCCTCGCATATTTCGGCCTCCAGGTAGACGTCCGTAACGCGCGCCTGCTCGACCCCTCCACCCAGAAACCCATCCCCGGGTTCATTCATGCGGTGGATCGGCCCCCGTCCCAGTTTGAACAACTCCTCCTCAACTACAAACCCCAGCGCCGCCCCTCAGCCCACATCTCACAGACCCAGCACTTCATAGAAACCTCTGGCCCCCCAATATCCGCGAAAGCACGACGCCTCCACCCCCTCCAACTCTCACAGGCCCGCAAACATTTTGATCTCCTCATCAAAGACGGCAAAATCCGCACCACTCCTTATCACCCCCAATCCAACGGGAAAATAGAGCGGTGGCACTCGGTCCTCAAGCAAGCCATCTCCACATCAGCCACTTCCCCTTCATGGACCAAAACCCTCCCCTACGTTCTACTTAGCCTCCGCACTTCCGCCCGTCCTTCAGACAACACAAGTCCCGCACAACACGCATTCAGAGACCCCATTCGTTTACCGGCCGACATTTTCCCTCCACACAACACCCCGTCCATTAACAGGGAACCGTTACACACCTCAACACCGACAAACGACACCACTTACCCAAAACGCTTTTACACTTCCACGCATATGTACTTGAAAGAGCCCGGCATGCATAAAACCTTTCAGCCCCTTTATGCCGGGCCCTTTCAAGTCATCCGCACAACACCGACCACCGCGACCCTGCTAATGGACGGGAAACCCCACACCGTCCCTTTCGCCCGCTGCAAGCCCGCCCCTGTTCTCCCTCAACCAACGTCCACTATCAGTCTCCCGCCGTCTGTTTGCAATGCAACACCTCTCTCCACCGAATCTGTCTCCCCCGTCGCCGTTTCCGGATTTCGATTCGGATCCGGAAATGGCGGCGATACTCCGGGACGTGTACGTCCCGGACCCGCTCTCCCCCCTACCCCCTTCGCCCGGACCTACTGCATCGCTTCAGTTTTTCCCGCGAAGGATTTCCGGACTTCCTCCCCGGCCCCGGCGGTGGAAGTACCCCCAGTGGCGCATACTGCGCGAATTTCGCGCAGCAAAAGCCACCGGGGTACATCCCCCCTACATCCCGTCCGACCCCCTTATAGACCCGCTCCTCCACCAACTTCATTTAACCCTACTTATGCCACCCCCACCGCCCCTTCCAAACATCAAAACCCCCGTCCTCAACGAACCCCCGCCCCCCAAATTTCAACAACCCCCGCCCCCCAAATTTCAGCCCCCTCTCGCTCCCCCATTTTTCTCCATTTTCGACCCCCCAATTTTAGATTCAACCCCAAAAACACCCCAGCCCACCAACCCTACAACACCCCCTCTTCCCCCACCACCGCCGGGGATATCCGAAATAGCCTCCGCCGGGACGAAAAGGTCCGGGCGCCGCAACAGACGACGGGAGCGTCCCTCGCCCCGCGTCCCGGCGGCCAAGTCCCCCGCCCCGCTCTGAGAAATCACGGCGGGGCCTTGAGATTTCGGGACAGTGCTTGTGTTTCATTATCCCACACGCACTGGACCGAACCTCACAGCCCCGCCGTGGCCACTTCGTCGCAGCGGGCATCATCAACACCCACCCACACACTACACTACACACACACACTCAACACACTAAACCACACACAACCCACACCCAGGGAACGGCGGATCTCGCAACCCCGCTCAATTCTCTCTCCCCTGACACCGTACCAAAAATTTGTACATACCTGTAAATACCTGTACATACCTGTAAATGTTTCCTGTAAATACCTTGCACCTGTAAATATCTAATGTAAATATCTAACATACTATCCTCATCATCATCGAACTCACCACCTTTGTAAATATTGTCACCTCATCAAATTTTTCATCACACCCTCTTTGTACATATGTTTCCCATCATCGTCTTACATCTACTTACATCTACTTATGTCTACTTACATCTACTTACATCTACTTACATCTCCTTACATCTACTTAGCTACTTATGTCTCCTTATGTCTACTTCTGTCTACTTAGCCCTACTTATGTCTACTTATGTCAACTTATGCCTACTTATTCTACTAATTGTATGTCACCCTAGCTTTAAGACACCTCCGATCACTCTTCTGCCTTCAGCACTACAATTGTTTGTTTCAGCCTTCAGCTCCTGTATCCTTGCGCCTTCAGCTCCCCTTTTTGTTTCCGCAGCCCTCAGCCACTGTCAACTTGAGCCTTCAGCTACCTCAATCATTGGTTCGAACTGGGGGGACCTCTGTCGTGAGTCCCTCCCGGGAACACTCCACTACAACCTTAAAGCTCTCACCAATATTCCGATGTAAAAATTACCTTCCGTCAATAAACATCTGAGTGGGGAGACAGGCGACAGAATCCGGGGGACACAACCTGGTGCCCCACTACCAGCTCCCAGCAGGGAGCTGGAGGGAGAGGACTCCAAGTCCTATATAATCCCGGATCCTGGAGCTTTAGCTTCATTCGACACTTCCTCTAACCAGCTCTCTCTTCTCTCTCTACCTTCCTCCTCCCAGATGCCTGGTGGTATCCGCCGCTCTGGGAATTCACCTCCTACCTTCTCCTCTTGTCTACATCGGTGGATATCCGCCGCCTAGACAAGCTCTTTCCTTCCTTCACCCACATCGGTGGATTACCGCCGCCTGGGTGAATTTCCTTCCTCTCGCCTACATCGGTGGATTACCGCCGCCTAGACGAGATTCCTTCCACTCACCTACATCGGTGGATCACCGCCGCCTAGGTGAATTTCCTTCCTCTCACCTACATCGGTGGATTACCGCCGCCTAGGTGAAATTCCCTCGCTCTCACCTATTCACTCCTTCACGCCACCGTGATGATAAATTTAAATTCATCACATTTACATCGATTGGTTTTTTTTAAATAATGTTGATAACCTAATTGTTATTGATCCTCTGGGAGTTCAGTCAAGGAAGGGCTGGGTGGCTGGGTGTTGTAATATCTCTCTTCTCTTATTTACAATTATGTATCTAAGCCGTGGCTTCTTCTTTCTCTAAGTAGGCAGGTACATACTGTCGGCGATCGATGGTTAAGATCCTTGTTTTTTCGCTATAAAAGAGACTTAATTCATTAACTCCGAGATACGCGCTTATGGTGGACAGTTGTTGCCCAACTCTCTAAACTTGTCTCTAAATATGGACAAAACAGAAAGTTTTGTCCATATTTGAACGCCAGCAGAAATCCTCCCATGTTGGAGCTTGAGTACAGAAGGCTACGTAGTTAATCTTGTTCCCCCATTTTCAACATTAATTTTTCAAACCGACCGTCAGACCCGTGGATAGTTTTATTACTCGTACAAAACCCGGCATGCTTGAAGGTTGAGTAAGGGACGGGATGTTATAATAAAAGGTCATCTTGGAATGTTCTTTTGAAGCCAGCGGCTGCACCGGCCAGCTATAATGAACCCGGCTCTCGGTGGTGAGACGAAAGATGCGGCGAGAACCCCTGGAACTAATTCCACCGTAATAACGCCTCCGGACTATAATTACCGACGCCCAGCCGTTTTTATAATGTTAGGTGTGTGTGTATATGTATATAATTTATTTTCTTGCCAATTCACGGAGCGAAATGAAGCCATAAAACCCGACCATGTGGAAAATGAACATCTATAAACTGTCAAAATATGTAGTAATAAAGTTTTAATTGCATCCTGTGTTGTGAAATATCTTTGCGACAATCGCACTTTACGTTTATTTGCGCGCATTATTTTAAATGCGAGAAGAGTGTGTATAAAAAACAGTGGCTGTCCCTTCACAACACTGCGAAGTTCCAGGATCAATTAAGCACACATAATGAGATGATGAGGTGAAATAATAACAGGGATAAGCTGTCATCATCTTCATATACCTAATTGTTATAATAACCGTAGAAAATTGCATGGCCGCACTAAAGGTACAACCGGTAGAACTTTTGATTAGTGTTTATTCAAGGAAATAGCTTAAAAATCATATTTTTCAATACTGTTTACAACATAAGTTTTTTTCTCAAATTAATGGGAAGCAAAAAAATAGGATTTTTGGGAAGCAAAATTTCTTGGAATTTTGACCGTAAATAAAGGAGAAAAATGTAGAATTCTTTAAAGAAAGGGCATTTCCAATGCCCAACAGTTTTCACTACATAAAAAGCGGTCCGATTTCAGTTTCAGATAGTGTAGGGTTGGGTTTCTACATATCACACGAAAGTGTGCAATGACTTGGCGTGTAAAAATTGATTAAATTCGTTGAAACTACTAAAAGCGTCCGGTGGGAGAGAGAGCCACAAAACATTCTGCAATGGGTGATTGGGGTGATTTGAACTACCTTCGCTGGAAGGGACATGTAGGTAGTTCTCTTAATGCATATTTGCTGAATCCAGGAAACTGTTTCTTTGATTATATATACCAAATTGCGCCGCCGTTGTACAGAACAAGAGGTTTCTGCGCGAAAAGGAGTCCGATGCATTCTGCCCCAACCTGCCCTTCCTGGAGAGCGATAAACACCCAAAGAAACGTAGGCATCGGCGGTAGTCGAGTCACGTCAGACGTTTCCCCCCAGTCCCTCTGCTTCGCGACAGTGAGCGATGATCCCCCTTCGCCGGTCATCCTTGCAAGGGATGCAGTTGACTCGGGATGATCTCGATAGGGCAGGACATGTAGAGGACGGGGGAAACGCGCCGTCTCTGGAAACTTCATTGTTTGCAACGTCCCACTCAGAATTCCGCTCCCTTTCAACCTCAAGTAGGACGATGCTGTTGAAGAAACTCCGCGTTTTTATTCTCTTTTTCATTCTTTGTCGTCGATCCCTCTTTCTCATACTCCTCAGGCTCTATCGTTCCAACATACCGTCATCTGCCCTTTCCAGCCGCATCAGAAGATACTTTTTTTCTCCACATTTACTTTTTGCTCCATGCGGAAACAGCTATCCCTGGGTTTATAGTGAAGTAGAAATAAAATTAGAGATTTGCTTTTTATAGTTGAAACGTGGATGTGATGCAGCCCCAAGTGTTCAAGGTACCTACATGTCCTGAAACTCATACGCCCTTTGCGGTATCATGAACCGCGAAGTTTTTTCTTGTGTAATCTCTGAAGTTGTGTTTCTCATGTTCCCGTGACGTATTCCACCATGTGTATCGTTATTCTCTTAGACAGACAGATACAGTTTTTATTAGGAAGCAACATGATATAAATATGTTTTATACAACTCAAATACAGATATAGCCATAGGGCTGTCATTATTCTTTTATTACTTTCAATAGGTGCATGCCTAATTTAAGTCTATTGTAATGATGAATGGACCAGAACTTAGACATTTAATGAACATCACCATTGAGCCAATTTCAACTATGTTTGGTCACACACAGTACCTAGGGTTTTCAGGGACACCATTTGCACACGTGGAAACTATTCTGACAGTGGATTTTAATGAATTTTATGTGGGACCAACTGGGGACTAAATCGCTCACATCCTCAACATTGCTCTTATCTTTGATTCGTACAGTAATCTGAAGGGCTCTGCTTAGAGAACTGTTACCTAGACAGAACCTTAATCTATACAGAAATTAATGAACCGACGTGGAAGAATTTGCGGAGTTTTTTAATTACCTAAAGGCAGCCTCTCCATCTTTCCACGAAGGCGCGAGTGTTACGTCAGATCAGACAAGAGGCTCGACCCCACTATTAGAAGTGCGTATTTCACATGGCGCTTCTCAAATTACCCTCTCGTTCTAGGCAGTTACCAATGTTATCGCCAATGATGGCTAAGGTGGTCGGAGTTTTTATCGAAACGTGAAAGTCAAGTCTTGATGGGAATTCGCAGGAGTTCCCCTAGGATTATCCAACTTTCCTCACACCTTGCGATTGTTCTTAGAAGATTCTTAGATTGATCCCTTGCAGATAAACATCGGCTGCCAAGAGCTACCTACTAACAACTTCATTGTTTTTTTATGCAAGGAACTTTTTTTCCATTTACCTGTCTTGTAAGTACATTTTTGCTGAACAATACAGTGAAAGTGAAACTTTAGTTCGCACAATGTGACTACTTTAGTGAAACTTGAGTTCGTATTACAGTTGAAAAGGAAACTTGATTAATACTGTGAACAGACAGTGCGTAAGTGAGTAGGTACTAGTGAGAATCTGGTGATCACAACCAAGACCGAAGAACGTTCTTCAAACGTGATTGGTACCAAACTGATACCGAAATACGAAAGTGATATAGCATTTATATATATCGCAGCACATAATATAATAATCATAATGCATAATACTTAAGAATAACGGTGTAGATATATCATCTTCACTCTCTTGACAAAACTTGAAACCTACCAAAGTATTACAGGCTCCTGCATATATCCACTTGGATGAATGATTAAAAAATCGATTTATTAAAAACGCTATGTCGCCGGGGATCTTTGGGAGGTTTGAGATTATATTTCCATGCTTAATGTCTGAGCGGTTCACTGTATCTCCTCCAACTAAAGGACCTTGTCGGGGTGGAAAGAGAACGTTAGAAAGAAGAACTCTCCGTCAATCTGAAAGTACTGGCTGGGCTGCCGGGTTTTTTCTAATTCTAACGAGGTGAGCAGTTTATAGATCCAGGCTTTCTGACGATGGGGGCTTTGAAGTCCGATCTAAATATAGTTACTTAATTAACGTGATGGCTTTTGAAAACTAGTTCGCAGTGTCGCGGCTCCTCTTTGATGGCAGATCAGACGCCGTGCTGAAAGAAGTTGTAGCTCTTTACAAGATCAAGGCAGTGTAAGAACCTCCCTCTTGAGCAGCTGCTAACAGTGTTTACACAACACAGTAACGATTGATAGTCATGCACCAAAACATGTCACGTGACTAAACCAGGGAACGTACCTATCCCATACTGGGCATTGAAAACATCGGTCCATTAGTAACGAAGTGACATGAGAGAAGGTTTGTACTCAGAGTTGATTCGTACAGCTATGTTGATAAAGAATAATTGTATATCCCTAAATTTAGCTCATTTAGCGACTCGAGTATGGAAAAAATGACATACCAACCTTCTGTTACTTTACTTCAATGGCTACCGTACCTTTCTCTTTGGACGCCCATTTTCACAGTGGTCATTTCAATACTCCCTTTACATAAAATCTTACACTGCGTTTAAATAATCACGATTGTTCCTCATTAAAGTAGAAATGACCTGCTCTTTATTCTCGAAAAAATTATACAATATTCTGAAGAAACACACCTATTACCTTGGTACGTTCATCGTATGCAATAAACTTTTTTCTTTTATTTTTTATTTTTTTTAGCCCATTTCACTTCCAGAAAAATTAATGCAAAAATATTCAGAGGATATAAATCAAGCAGAACCCCAAATATGCGGATGTAATGGGATCAGACTCGTCCGGATAATCGAAAATTTGGGGGTTCATGAGAAATTGGCTGTCTATATGGGTATAATATATATTTACCAATAAAGATTTCTATTGCAGAACGACACTGATGTCACTTCTTTTTATAAGATAGAATTATTGAGACGAACATGGAATAATTTCTTACCCTCGGAATCGGTAGCTGTGGCATTTCGGAGCCTAACCACTCAGACGCGATGTCCATGCGTGTTACAACGCTCACCTCCAGCGGATGTCAGCACATGTTGCGAGTCATTCTCTCCTTTTGCAGAAAGAAAAAAAGTCGCCTCTCAGAAACCCCCTTCATGCAGAAAAAAAGGAAGAAACTCAGAAGGAACCCAGTTCGTTCTTCACAAGCATTACGCAGTGCCTCCACGTACGGGGGGTTTGCACCCCATCAAGAAATTCCAAATACCTCCGACGGACTGTCCCGTTTTATAGAAGTCCTTCCGAACTTATTAAAAACGTTCCATTATACCAAGAAAGAAGTCTGGCCGAAAGTTCTCTCGAAAATTCTTCTTGTAAAAAGAAATTGTCTCTGTTTTTGCGACAGTAGGGCCCCCATCCTCAGGTTCCTCGTGGACCGTTTTAAAAACGTAATTGCTCCTTTGGGCCGGGGATAAAGGAAGGACCTGCCTTGCCGGAGCGGAAAAAAGGCTTTTATACCCGCCGAGTGTAAGGCCATTACTTCCTTAGCGCTCTTGAGCTGGTCGGTGGGGCACTTGATATGGTCCACAGGCCCGGGCCGCCTGATATGGACCGACGGACCGGATGCCATTTCAGAGGCACTTGGCAGCAGAATGAAAAACGCACCAGCGAGAAGAGGATGCCCATTTATGTTTTCAGTCCGCGAGGGTCGTTAGTGAGCCACGGTATCACGTCGGTCAGGATTTCGGTCATGACCATACCGAAATCATGATCAGCAAAATATGACTTTTTCTATCAGTTGGGGTTCTAGATTTGCCGGAAAATTCTGATTTCGGTTTATTATTTTCAATAGTCGGGATGAAAACATCTTCTACTGTGTCCAGGGAGCGACGCCGACGGCCTCATTTGAATATCCTCAACCCAGATGATCGTCTCTTTATCGATAATATGCGTGTTCAGTCAGTCAAAAAATAGGATCGGTCCTTGTCATCGGATCCTCTCGGATTTACTCCAGAATTTGAAGAGATGCCCAACTAGTGAAAAATAAAGAGTAAAAACTCGAAAGTACCCTCCGACTGGGGGACATCAGATCTGGATTACGTAGGGTTTGAGAATCGGAGGTGATAAGCTCCCATCTACCGAGATCCGTCTTCGTCGACTCCTATGAGCATAGAATTCCTAAAGGAAATTTTTTTTTGGTGATCTCTGTTGGAGTTTCGTCGTTTTTTTTTTACCTGATTCGGTCTGCCGTGTCTTGGGAGTCTTCCTTTAACCCCGACTCGGATGTACAAAAAACGCCTTGAGGTGCACGGGAGCTTTTAGCCTCTGCGGCGAAGAACGTTTGAAATTTCACGGGAAGGTGCTACGGAGTCCATCCGCTCTCACGGTCCTTCTAGAACAGGTATACATTTACCTCATGGTCAATTTCTTTATCGGGTTGATAGGGACTAGCATCTGGGGGTAGGGCGGTTCAGTCGTGTTGGAGTTGTACTAGTAAACTGTTGCAGGAACGAAGAGCTTACCATCGTCAAAGAAGCATTTTAATTACTATTGAAACCCAACAGAGATTCATGAAATTTACAGAACCGTGCAGCTCGGTGCCTGTACTCCCTCAAATTTGAGTTATGTGGTAAAAAATCGCTATAAATATAATTATATAGGTAGTTTAAAAAAAGGCGTCACTTCAAAAATTTGCTCTTGTGGTCATGCTGCATGGTTTTCCCCATCTTGAGATCTATTATTTTACAATTTATTCCCTATCTACCGGCTAACAAGAAGACGTAAATAAGCACTTCTTTTTCTGAAGGAAGGACAGATGTTGCTCTTGAGTATTGTTCCTGAAGAGATAACGAATGGATATTTCTGTAGAGGTTAGCAGTATAATATTCAGTATATATTTATTTGGCAGTATAACTCACGATTTATCAACGCTAGCAGCCGTATCAAACTGCAACACCATTTGTTAAATAAGAAAAAAGACAAAAACCTGTGTCGCTAATAAACCTTAGCAATTAGTTGCATGATGTGCTGTTTTAAACCTGGTAATAAATAAGCTCGAAATCGTAAAATTTTATAATATTAGGGGAACAAAAGAGTGGGGGGAGGGGGTAAAGATTATCTGTCCGGGGCGCTAGCTACCTGAAATCGGAGCCTGACGAATCGGCTCCTTATCTCTAACTAGGTATCAAGTAGGTACTTGGTCTCTCCGAAAATATCTAGCAAGGATGGGAGTAGCGAGTAGGTATCTATACAGACTCTTAGAATACCTTATGCGTGTAGCCCGGGATGTTGAGGGTTGATCTTCCTAAATATTTCATTCTGTTTCTAATAATTAATATTGTTTATCAGCATATATTATGTTCACTCATTCGAGAAAAGCTACCAGACTTTTTTTTTACTTCCCTTTAATCTTTTCAACGCTCTCAGCTAAAAATCTGAGCTCCACCTTTTGTGCTAACATGTTTGTGCCGACTACTTACTTGGTACAGTGACCGTAACACATGCGCCGATCTCTGCACCCATGATCGCGATTTTGGTTATTTCAATAATGAACCTTTGGAATCAAATATGAGCTAGTTGGTTAGCGAAGCTCGGCGATACTGTCAGCCATCTCTATGGGATGAAAAGTAGGGGGTTGACATTTCTAGGACTCCACTATCTCGAAAACGCTCTAACGAAATGTATTGTCTACTTTTTTTAACGCTTTTAAGTAGATCTCGAACTTACGGATTTTTTTTAGACCACCCGGAGCATTGTACGTCAGTCGTTCGTTCACACTAACAAGGCCCTGAAGATCGCACCAAAAATGCTTCGCCAACATGAGTCTGAATGAAGCCATATACATCCAGTTCAGAAATCATTGCTAGCAATAGCTGATTATAATTACAGTTCTTAAATCCACCGAATATTTATGAAAGTATTTGCCTGGCTGGCTCCATTACTCGATTTAGGGCTTTCCAGGGGGCTTCACAGAAAACAGTAATCTACGCAGAAGAGGCGTCTATACTGGAAATAATTGCCCCCTTGTGAAATAATTTGCGGAGTTTTTATATAAAATCTTTGTATTTCATATAATTTTAAACTTTATCTTGTGCTGACATTTGACTTTTCTTCTGTTGCAGTTACAGAACTTCATGCCCCTGGTCCGTTACAACTGCTCCGCCCACCTGAGATTCTTTTTGTGCTCCGTGTTCATCCCCTTCTGCTCGGAACACGTCGTCGGAGCGATACCGTCGTGCCGCAGCCTCTGTGAAGAAGTGCAGTCCGACTGCCAGCCGGTCATGGAGAGCTTTCAATTCTCTTGGCCCGCGCAGTTCAACTGCTCCAAGTTTCCCGTCGGGGAGAAAAACGGTCTGTGCATGCAGTTCCCGACGTCAGACAGGCGCTCTGGAGGAAGGGATTCAAGTGAACATTGTCCACAGAATATGACTCTCACGAAAAACCACGAGCCCGAATGCAGTCCGATTTGTGACAAGGACGTCAACTTCAGCAGTGAAGAGAAAAGATTTACTGAACGCTGGAACACCGGGTGGGCTTGGATGTGCTTTGTTTCAACTATGTTCACTCTCCTAACATTCTGGGTCGAACCCCGACGCTTCAGATACCCAGAAAGGCCCATAGTGTTTCTGGCACTCTGCTATAACGCCATGTCTGCTGTGTACATTGTTCGAGGTGCTTTGGGACCTTCTGTAGCCTGTGTGCCAGCTTCGGAGGAATACGAATCATATATTGCCACTGACGGGCTTGAAAGCGCATCTTGTACAGTTGCCTTCCTGGTGTTATACTATTGCGGGTTATCTGGAAGTGTCTGGTGGGTGATTTTAGCCACATCCTGGTACCTGTCAGCAGCCAAGAAATGGAGTAGTGAAGCTTTATACGGTCTTGCGACGTATTTCCACATGGCAGCCTGGGCGGGACCAGCAGTTTCCGGTCTTTTAGCTCTAGCACTCCACAAAGTTGTTGGCGATGAGCTGACGGGACTCTGCAAAGTCTCGAACGAATCTACGATTTGGCTTTTGGCAGTACCTCATGGTATACTCCTTCTCGTTGGAGTCGTTGTCGGCGTTATGGGTGCCATGGCTCTGGTCACAGTACGTTTAGAAATCCTGAAATCAGGAGGGAGCGCTGCCAAACTCGAACGTCTCATGACTCGTCTAGCTGTGTTCACTGCTTTATACGTGTTCCCAGCACTTGGTGCTCTATTCTGCACTTTATATGAGGCTTTCCACAATCCAGAAGAAAACGCCGCGGTCGCCGTGATTTCCAACGAAGAAACGTCGCCAGCTTCCTACTCGAGCAACGTGGAAGTCGCTCTCCTCAAAGTGTTTTTGTCACTTGTGGTCGGCATATCTTCTGGAATGTGGGTCTGGTCAGGGAAAACATGTAGAGCCTGGAAACGACTGTTCAGTACTCCCCATAAACCTCAGCCGGTTCCATTATCCCGGGTGTAAATCTAAAGTACTTCAACAATTCTATCTGTGATCACATGAGTAGTTTTGAAATCGACCACCCCAACTTCTTAACACAAAATTCAAATAAATGATGACAGAGTATACATATAAGTTGTTATAATCAACATTTCTGTAAGGTTTTAACAAACACATTCAGCGCAAAAATCTCCTTTAAAAAAATTGTGCCTAATTACATTCCGAACTAGGCTGGACAATGGTGTAACTAATGCACAAAAATGCTTTCACGAAAATGACTCGTTACCGTTTAGGTTATTATGTAAATTAGGTAGGTAATTATATTTTTATAGTTTTATTTTTATACGTGAAAATCATAATTGACAAAAAAATTGATGTACATGTCTACCACTACCCGTTCACAGGTCTTTCATTAGTTTTATTAGTCACTAGGTTGTAAAAGTGATTGTATATAATTTATTCTCCAACAACTGCACTTAACCTGTAAATAAAATTATTTTCGTTTAATGATTTATACAGATGATGCAGCACCATAAATGACAGGTGGTTACATGAGATTTGTCTCTTCTTAGTTATTTGCTGATTTGTTCAACAACTGATAGTTATATACATGGGTATATAATTTAACGAAAATTGGAAACATTTTTGTGACTTTGAAGGTCCGTATAAGATAATGTTTGCTTAATAGTTGTGCACTAGATGATGTTGCCATGACTCATGCTAAGTTATAAATATTTTTATGTAAATAAGTTATAAACATTTTTATGTAAATAGTATCTTCTGGCGAGCATGAAACGTAGATAACCGATAGAATGATTTTGGTGTTACATGATTATGCCTTTCCTGAATAAATTAGTGTCGTGTAAATAAGTAAATACCAATCGGGGGTATAGCTACCCATTCGTGTGACACTTTAGCACACCTAGTACCTATACAGCACTCCTGAATTTAAACTCACATCGCTTGTATAGCTTCACATTCTACAATTCTACATAATTTATGTTATTTTGTAATAAACATACTGCCCGTATGGTATTTTCGTGCTATTATTAATTACTATCCTCGTTATTTATACTTGAAGTTCGTAAGTACATTACTTAAAAATTATTATTATTACATTATTAAAATTTAACGTAAATTTAAGGCTGAAACTTGGTTAGAACCTCAATTTTCCACTCTGGTCAAAATCGAATTGGTATACGGTCACCTCGTCCTAACAAACATGGAAAACGATACCTCACAAAGCCATGTTAATGTAACACTAAAAAAAACCCTATTGGTTTATTATTCTGTGAATAATACACCTATGTAACCGCTCAGCCAAAAATTTTTATAACACCCCCTCAAAATTTTTTCTTTTCCGTTTCAAGGTGCGTAGATTCCAAAAATCCAATGTCCGTCCGCCGTACGCCGTCCGCCGTATCACGTGTACCGGCTTCATTTTCGGTCTAAAAAAGTCGTTCTTTCGCACACATGTCCATTTGGGCCCTAGTTGTGTCCCGAAACTTTTCAGCCCGATCGGAATATACTCAGGGGTGTTATGAGTGAAAATGGGTATACAAATAGGTACTTTTTGTGTTTTAGTAACATGTTAGTAACATGAGCTTTTGAGGTATCGTTTTCCATGTTTTTGGGGACGAGAAGACCGAATATGAAGTCGATTTTGACCAAAAAGTGGAAAATCGAGGTTCTTCCAAAGGTTCAGCTGCCAAAATTGATTTTTTATGAGGCAAAAACCTGGAAAATCGTCTGAAATCACCATCAATTTGTATAATAACACTAGAAAAAGTGTCAACATGTGAATGAAGACAATTAAATGGCACGATCAATGATCAAAGATAGTTTGAAAAAAAAAAGAAAAAAATTAAAAGGAGCGTACCTACCTTATTTGTGTTTTGGGGGCCAAAATTGGTGGAAACCAACAGAAATAGCTATTTCAATTATTTCACATTAAAGAAACAATGAATGAACAGCCAACATTTCTGTAGGTATGTCCAGTAGAATAATAAACCCATGTGACAGGGACTTCGCAGCGTTTTTTACGCCCATTTCGGGTTATTGTTCTGTGAATACTGTGAATACACCTATGAATTCGCTCAGCAAAAACTTTTTACAACACCCCCTCAAAATTTTTTCATTTCCGTTTCAAGGTGCTTAGATTCCAAAAATGCAATGTCCGTCCGCTGTACGCCGTCTCACGTGTACGGCTTCATTTTTGTTCTAAAAAAGTCGTTCTTTCGCACACATGCTACATTTGGGTCCTAGTTGTGTCCCGAAACTTTTCAGCCCGATCGGAATATACCCAGGAGTGTTATGAGTGAAAATGTGTGTAAAAATAGGTACTTTTTGCGTTTTAGCAACATGTTAGTAACATGAGCTTTTGAGGTATCGTTTTCCATGATTTTGGGACGAGAAGACCGAAAATGAAGTCGATTTTGACCAGAGTGGAAAATTGAGGTTCTACCAAATGTTCAGCTCCCAAAATTTATTTTTCGTGATTCAAAAACCTGGGATATCGTCTGAAATCACCATCAGTTTGTATAATAACACTAGAAAAAGTTTCAACACGTGGATCAAGACAATTAAATGGCACTATCAATGGTCGAACATAATTTGGAAAAAAGAAAAAAAAGGACCTTACCTAATTCATGTTTTGGGGGCAAAAGTTGGTGGAAACCATCAGAAAAAGCTATTCGGTTTATTTCACGTGAAATTAACAATAAATGAACAGCCAGCATTTCTGTAGGTCCAATAGAAGAATAAACCCATGTGACAAGGACTTTGCAGCGTTTTTGTGTTTTAGTAACAGGATTGTTAGTAAAATGAGCTTTTGAGGTATCGTTTTCCATGTTTTTGGGGACGAGAAGCCCGAATATGAAGTCGATTTTGACCAAGGAGTGGAAATTTGAGGTTTGTACCAGATGTTCAGCTCCCAAAATTGATTTTTTATGAGTCAAAAACCTGCGAAATCGTCTGAAATCACCATCAATTTGTTGAATAACACTAGGACAAGTGTCAACACGTGGATCAATCCGATTAAATGGCACTACCACCAATGATCAAAGATAATTTGAAAAAAAAAAAAAAGGAGCGTACCTAATTCAAGTTTTGGGGGCCAAAATTGGTGGAAACCACCAGAAATAGCTATTTCAATTATTTTACATGAAAGCAACAATAAATGAACAGCCAGCATTTCTGTAGGTATGTCCAGTAGAATAATAAACCCATGTGACAAGGACTTTGCAGCGTTTTTATTTTACGTTTCAAGGTGCGTAGCTTCCCAAAATGTAATATCCGCCTGCCTTATCATCCACATCTACTTTATTTTTGGTCTAAAAAAACCGTTCTTTCGCACACTGGCTCTATTTGGGCCCTAGTTGTGTCCCGAAACATTGCAGCCCGATCGAAATATACCCAAGGGTGTTATGGGTGAAAAGTGGGTGTAAAAATGGAATTTTTAGTGTTTTAGTAACGTGAGTTTGTGAGGTATCGTTTTCCATGTTTTTTTTTAGGACGAGGAGACCGAATATGAAGTCGATTTTGACCAAAGAGTGAAAACGAAGTTTGAGCCTTAAATTTACGTTAAAATTTTGTCTAAAATCGTCGTTTTTCCGCACACAGTTTGGGTCCCCATTTGGCTCCTCGTTGTGGTCCGAAGCTCGGCAGCCCGACCGGAATACACCCAGGGGTGTTATGATGAATAATGGGTGTAAAAGTAGGGTTTTTCGAGGTTTTAGTGAACAAGAGGTTGTGAGGTGTCGTTTTCCATGTTTTTTAGGGCGAGAAGACCGAATGTGAAGTTGAATTTGACCAAAGAGTGAAGAATTCAGTTTGTAACGAAGGTTCAGCTCCCAAAATTCATTTTTTATGCGTCAAAAACCTGGGAAATTGTCTGAAATCACCATAAATTTGTATAACACTAGAATTATGTCAACAGGTGATAAAGCGCACGATCAATGATCAAATATAATTTGTCAAAAATAGGAGCCTAATTCGTTTTTTTTTTTTTTTTTTTGGGCCAAATTGGTGGAAGCCACAATCAATAGCTATTTCAATTATTGCACATGAAAGAAACAATAAATGAACAGCCACCATTAGAATACTAAATCCAGTAGAATAGTGACAAGGACTTTTTCACAGCGTTTTGACCCATAACACCTTTGGGTATATTCCGATAGGGCTGCAAAGTTTTGGGGACACTACTAGGGCCCAAGTGGAGCCTTTGTGCGAAAGAACGGATTTTTTAGACCGAAAATAGAGTAACTAGATATGGATGGTACGGCGGACGGAAATTGCATCTTTGAAATCTACGCACCTTGGTTGCTTCTATATGTGTTTTTGCTTAGCGAATAGATAGCGGTATTATTCGCTGAATAATAAACCAAAAAAGGAAACAGTTTTTCAATGCCTGAAACAACTGTTTCAAAGAACAAACGGCCCCAGGCAAACAACCGTAACGGATTCTACGCCCGAAGCTGTCCCTGAAAGCTCCCTCTAAATCGACTTCTTTCGTTACGAAACAGTTTCGTTATCCATACAACTGGAAGAGATATAGAGTAGCTGTAACTAGAAGGGCAAATGTTCCGTTTTGGGTGCCATAGTTGCCAACGGCTGCAACACCAAATTCTAATTTGAGCTTCTGGGGGATCAAAATGGAAATTATTACTAAAATCTAAGTACAATCACCAGCAGTGGTATAGTCAGTCGACCCAAAACGAAAATTTCAATAAACAAAAGCATAATTATATACAAAACAAAAGTCGGTCAGTTTGAGTTTTTAAGGCTCAAAAATTGCTTATGGTCGGTAAAAATAACTAAAAATAGTTTTCAAATCGCCAGAATGGGCTATGCTCCTGTATTATTATTATTTTGCTACCTCACTACCAAAGATAGGGAAGCTTTGTTTCGTGCAAGAGTCGAAAAAAAATGCATGTCCTCCAAAATGAAAATGGCCACTCGCAGCATTTATGGTCGCAAGGACCATTTATTTGGTTCCGTGACTGTCTGTGGTCAGTTCCTTGTCCCATATCAAATTCATTAAAAAAGTAGGTACTGTTACTTTCGTCTGCATGCGTAAATGTGAAATCCTTGTAAAGCTCATAGCTACTCTAGCTAGATCGTCGAAAAGAGCTGAAAGTTGGAGGCTAGATGCAGAATGGTACCCTTATGGTCACACATCGATTTCATCAAATTCGGACTGTAACGTTAGGATGCGCATGCGCAAACACAAAAGGTTTGCCAATTCCTTGTAACGCCCATAACTACCCGGAAAAATAGTTGTAGTGAGTTGAAATTTGGAGGGTAGGCGCGGGTTGGGGGCCATATTAAAGTTATTAATAAAGTACAGTAACTTTCATCTGCGCATGCGCAGAAGTATTCCATGACTAATTTTTCTCAAAATGACATGTATCTGGATTTCTCTCTCCATTTTAATTAGTTTTACTCATTTGTTTCAGTATAAAATCTTGTAACGTAACTTGCTTCGAGATTTTCAAGTGGTATGATACCACAAATATTCAAAACACTTATTTGAATCCCTATAATAATCCTATTACTACAACTCCACCCTACCATTTTGCCATTTTTGAACCTCTCGATTCCAAATCCATACGCGTCATTTCTCCATCTATCCACCTACCGTTTTTTTTTTAAAGTAGGTGTGAATAATGAAAGAACGTTCCATTTTGAGATAACCGCACTTTCCTACGACGAACAGTTCTTTTTCTATGATTTTTCGAAGATTCCATGCGTCGCAGTTTCAGATCAAAGAAAGCTTGAAGTTTTAAAGGGAAACGCTGACTTCGGACGAAATCATCTTCTACACGAAGGCAAGACTCCTCACATCAGGAACACTGAATAGGAAGAAATTGGAAATGCCGCACCTATTCCACCTCGCCAAAAGTTGTCAGAACTGGCCTGATTCACAATAGGAAGACGCTAAAATTCCGTGTGGAATGTCGAATTGAAGCTCAAATGATTCACAAACACCTGAAAGTACAACGAAACCTCCTCATAAAAATGTAAGCAGGTAGGCCTACCTACTAAATTCCTGGAAAATAACGTGTAATTTCTAGGTTTAGACAGGTAGTTCACGATTCTGAGCTCAATGATCTTCAAACGCGTTTTGGCCGCCTTGGAATCGAACAGGACTTTGGGAACTACCTACATACATAATCTACATTTCCATCCAGTTTGAGGAGGTCTGCTTCTCGTACCTACATTCAGGTGTTTGTGAATCACTTGAGCTTTTTTCTCTAGTGATTAACCCACGTTTGAGAACATTTGACCAGTTTTGGGTTGAAATGTTGACGCCACGGCATTTTAAATTTCTTGTAGTTCAGTCTTCCTTGTAGGCAAGCCTCTGTATGCAGTACAACGTTAGATTATACCTTTATAGTAATTTATTGTACCTATCTCTGGCCTATTGCTGAGCTCAGAATTGTAAAATTTATGAAAACCTTGACACTAAAACATGATTTTCGACTTCTTGGAATCGAACTTGGTACATTTTGAGCCAAACTGACGAGGTCTTGTGTCGTAGGTGCCTACTATGTGATCGTGGATCACTTGTACCTACTTCAAATCAACTTTGATCACTAAACAGCGTCTTTGTCTTGCGATTTTAGGCAGATTTAAGCGCTTATGACCAGTTTCGGGTGTTAAATTGGAAGCCACGGCATATCAAATTTCTTTCAGTTCAGTAGGTAGTCCTAATGTGAACAGGCACCTAGTCTTTGTTTTCGAAGTAGATGATTCTGTCCTGACAGCATTTTTATTCTGAAAAATCAATCAACAAGCATCTTTTGACTTTAAAATTTGAACAATTTTTACCCGATTTCACGACAAGACGTCGACCTCTGCAACGTAACTTAGAACGAATGCAGCGTTTTAGAGTGGCTGAATAATGAAACCTGCACTGCTCATAAATTATTATACAAAGTTTCAGATAAGTAAGTAGGTTTGCAGTATTAAATACCTACCTATCTACACGCTTTTTTACTATATGACGTTATGTCTGTACCCATACAGTAGGATGATATTCGTTATGTGTGTGTGGGTGTGATTTCCAAAATTACGTATCTACTTACAGGTAAATATATTATTATATCCTTGTGACAGTGAAATGGATGAAAAGTGACATACTTATTCGAAGAAATCAACAAAACGAAACGCTGCAAAATAATGCTTCCTCGGCAGTTATTTATCTTTGGTCTAGCTAACCCTCAACTGTTCGGTACATATAGACAATCCTTGTGCCCTTGTGGATAGGTACCTATGCTACAAATTGGAACCTATCTAAATCGGCATTTACGACTTTGTAATAATATAGAAAAAATTACCTACTTACGATAAAAACAAATAAGAAAGTAGCATGATGACATACCTTCAGTACCCAGTGGACTCAGGAGGATGAAGGTGGTAGAAAACAAATGGAAGCACCAAACAGTAAACACAATCATCTGGTACTTGGTGACTGCCCGTAATACTTCATGCGGTTAAATCGACGGTTCATAAGGAGGCGATTCGATGAGAAAACAAACGAGAACACTTAAAATTTAGTATAAGAATTATGTTTCCATGATGAATTTGGGAAAACCGCCACAGACCTACCAACCACCCATTGCAGAAGACTGTTCAGTGTTCAGATCAGTGGAAGGGGTAGGTGGGTGGGGAGTATAACCTTCCCAGTATAAACCATTATTGAAAGTTAAGTAATGCGGAATGTGGTGGGGAAGTGGGTTCCTTTTATTCCTCCTTCGCTCACCTCCGCATCCTACCAGTTGGTCTTCGAAGAAGCTCATACCTGGGGAATTCTAGAAGGAAGTTTGTACACATTGTCAAGGGTCTGAAACGAGTCAATTTGCAACAAGACAATAAAATAGTTGGGTAGGATTCAGTGGACAGGTCCACATTGCATGATTTCATGATTCACATGGAACTATCAAAGTATTATTCCTGATCGACCCTCCAAGTTTGAACTCATTTCAACGACATAAGGTAGGTACCTAGTTATGGGCGTTTCAAGTATTTCACAATTGCGCATGCGCAGACGAAAGTTACTACTTACTACCACTTGCCTACTTACTCAGTGATAGCGGTACTTTTTCAGTGATTTTGGTATGGGACCATAAGACCCAACCCGCACCTACCCTCAAAATTTCAGCCCATTATTTCGAGTAGTTATGGGCGTTACTAGGAATTAACCACAGACAGACGGACAAACAGATTCGGAACCAAAAATGTTCCTTGATGTTGAAACGCAAAATGATTGTGGAAATTTTCATTCTGGAGGACATGAATTTTTTTTACTCAATCACGAATCCAAGGCTTCCGTACCTTTCGGTAGTGAGGAAGCAAAATGTCTAGCGTTACTTCGAGTACCAGCTGGGGAAGTAGGGAAAATTCGACCCCCTAAGACAAAATAGGCGCGACTGTACACATGGAGTTTTTTGTAAATAAAAAATTCGTTATATTCTGCGACTATCCTACTAACAGGAGAACATAGTGGAAAGTCCTAAAATGAGCGTCTTTGTATTGAAAAAAAAAGAAGAAATTTCAGGAAGTACGAAATTGTTAATGTAACCCACTAGGTGGGTACATTCGACACCCCACCTGTCTTCGTTTTTCCGCCCAATTTACCACCATTTCTGTTAGTAAATCTACCCAGAAACCAGTATGAATAAAATTCACGATAGGATATGAACAACCAGAGAGAAACACAGATAGTTCCAAACGCTATTTTTAATAAACATAATTTTTAGAATTTTTGTACAGGATTTAAAAAAAATCCGTCTTAATGCCAGTATTGGGATAGTTTGGAACAAAGAAGGCAGTCCTTATCACAGGCTAGCTCGAGAAACTAGCCTACGCAACTAAAGAAATGAATAAAAATAACAATAATAATACTTTTCAATGTTGTTAGAGGGTAGAAATAAAAGTGCTAGTTGTAACTTGCAATATATTAGGTAAGAAAAATTAGAATCACCCGAAATTTGAACTACCTTCGGCGATTTTTAATCGTAAGCCTGTCTTATCTATCGGGGATTTTTTTTTTCAATAGGAACATTAAAAAGTGCAATGGGGAATTTTTGTGGGTCGGAAAAACTATTTTTCATCACAATAAACGTTACAGTATAATTTAAAAAGGCGGTGTGAGTTTAAAATGCATGAAATTATAATTATAATTCGATGACTGGACCTCCCTCCGTTGCCGACTGAAGTACCTACTTAGGAATCGAATGTTCCCCTCAGTCGATTTTCGATAAAAATATGAATTGCCAGCCACCGAGGACATTATGAAAATAGCGCCTCTAAAACTAGAGATCCTAAAGTGTCTGAAAATTATCTAATCAAGTTCACAATTTATATGATAGTTTTCAAATACGAAAATGTGATTTCGCGTACCGTGTTTCCTGCTCACCACTTCAAACTGACGTTCCTTCTCATGTTTGGAAGGGTTTTCATTGTTTCCCGGAGGTTGTGGTAGCATTTAGAAACGGTAAATCGGGGATATTCGCGCGAATACTTAAAAATAGATGCTGCAGGGCCGCCAATAGTCGAATGTATCCCACTTTCCCCTACTACTTAACTTGGTTCAAAAATTATTTATGAACATCAGGTTTTAGGTATCTCAACTTTATAACACCTATTATAGGAGACACTCCCGTTCCTAATAAGAGCAGTATTATTTTTATTTGTTGCTTTTCAACAGTGTTGTTCTATTGTTCTTGTTACTTTTGCTGATGTTTCGTTCTTTTTGACCTCCGCTCGGCTCCACCCATATTTGGTTGACTCGGCTCGAGAAAGGTGGACGAAAATAAAGGTTAATCTTAATTTTTTTGCTTCTGAGCTCAGAATCGTAATTTACACTTATCTTTAAGTGTTTCTTTGTTACTTTCCTAGACTAGAGAGAATCGCTAAGTTCCAAATTAGATATCTAGGTAGCAAGTTTGTTACTTTTAATCGGTTAATTAATGCAAAGGCAAACGAATGGTGGAAAAGTACAACATAACTACAATCTCTACAAGGCAGTGATGTTGGACACACATAATTATTGTAGTTATGGTAGACAGTTTTACCTACACCTGAAGAATAAAGTCAACTCAAAAACGGTTTTTAGATCATGGATTCATGGGTATGTATTAAGAAGAACAGTGAATTTAATTCTATTTACCAAATTCATCGAAACATGTGTAGATTGAGAAAAGAAGTTCGTAGGCAGATCTGAACTAAAGTTCGTGGTTGGCAACACTGTGCTGTCCATTCCATGGTTTGAAAGATACCCGAGGAAGCTGATCTGCAGGTAGTATCATAGAAGCTAGCCAGAAGTGGAAAGGACAACCAAGCCTCTAAGCCTTGGCACATGCACACTCATTAAGGAAGCGGCATCCACACACCAATTCTCCATACTCTCCTCGTGACACGGTAATATTAGGGTCGATAAATCGTCAAGTAGAGCGGACCATACTTTTGAAAAACCATGGTTGTTCCGAGTTACTGGATGACTGACGCCCTGAGTAAGGAATATTAACTGAACAATAAAACAAGGTCTTTGATAGGATAACATTTATTACCAAAAGAATTGAACTCAAATATTCATTACAACTTAAGAATCAATCTGCACTGATATGCAACAATTCGCGTCAATCGAGTCTAGGAAAATTATAACAAGTTCAGAATTATATCGTAGCAATAGCTGAGGCTTCTTTGGCGCTTTAAAAGATAAATGGAGAAGGAAAAAAAATACAGTTTCAAAACACAAATCACACTGTCTTCACTTCATAATAAAGTAGCATCCAAACTACTACAGTACCTACCTGGTTTTAAAGGTATGTAGAAAGTTAGTCTTGACATTTCTATTGAAGTAATTTATTAACGAAATGAAATGTTGCCCGAAACATTCCAACTCTCTTTTTATACTTCGAAAATAGTTTTGATCACAGGCACCAATAGGTACAACGAGACCTACTAAAAACGAAAGGTCATTAAAACCTTTCAAGTCTGTAGACATTTCCGATTCGCATCTTTCAAACAACATCATGAAAAATCTTACGTGACTATGTGATCAAAGTGGGTTGCGTAATTAATGCAAGTCATTTTGACAACTTGGCATTTTGTTCTTCGACTCTCTGGCATTTATAAGACCCTTATAAGAGTCTCTGACTCTTGCAAGTCTCCTCGGTACCATTACCTAGTACTTGTCCGCGGTTTGCAGTCAAGTTCCGTCGCAATCTCCATGAAAGGATTGAAAAGAATTGACTACTTACCTGACATAAATCCATTTCATGACAATCAACTGTCGAGCTACCTAAAAATGAAGTTCAAGTTTAGAAATTCCACGACAGCTCAATAAAATATGACAGAAATGCAGACTTAATGCGGCACAGTGTACGATGGTTAGTAAAATTTGACTTAGGTAGCACACCGCTCTTTGCCCTTGTCAAACAAAACACTATTCTCCGTCCAATATTTTCTTCAGGATTCCAAAAAAAATAAATAAAATAAAAGTTTTATAATACCGGACTAAAATGGTAATGATTGACAACAGCACCCCTTTCCTTGATAGCACAAAAATAATACAACATCCACAATTTACTATAAGGGCGAATTCTAAAGTAAGTAATTTTGTAGATCAACGACATAATAAATACTAAATTCGATGCAAATATAACCACAGTAATATGACACATTATGAGATCACCTAGGTATTTATGAACAACATTCAACAATATCATCTAGAACAAAAATAAGAAAAAAACCGCTAGTAATAATGTTTTACGTGGTTTTATTGCTTCTAATTAATACATAGGTATTCCGCCAATCGGGTTTCTCATGAAAAATCACAGAAAAAGAAAAAACGGTTCTCGAATAAAAATCGACAAAAACAGGTTTTCTAGTAAGGAAAAATAATAACGCTACCTATCTATAAAAACGAATCGAGCTATTCTTCTAGTGACCAAAAAGGATGGGATGTATAAGGACAGCTCATAATTATTTAGGGTCGTGAAACTGCCACTCTTCTTCAAATAGGGTGACAGAGTGCTCAAATCTAAAGGACATCGAAAAACTCTGAACAGGATTCGAGTAAATCATTTAATTTTTATTTTGTGGAGTTTCAATTTGAATCCGAGCAATTCGGAGAGAACGCCGGAGAGTGCGCTGAGGATGACGACTTTTGTGATGGTGTAAAGGTAGGGGTTGGCTGACAGGCCTGATATCTTGTAAGGTGACTCCAACTCCTGAAAAAAAAACCGGAAGTTGAACATTTTAGAATTTGGAGATCAACATGGACTAAGCAGTATGTGTCGGTATGAACCATGTCGTTATGGACTAGTGTGTAGAGCTATCTGCACCTTTCATCACTGCAGAAGTAGGAAGCCTCAGAAGATACGCGTAAAGCAAACGTATGCGTATTCAACATATAAAAAAACGGCTGACAAGTATGAGGCTTCGTATCGACAACATGATCGAATAGATCATTTAAGCGTAATAAAAAGAAGTCAAGAATTCTATTTAAAATTAATTGTTGCTAGCATGAAGCAAAACGTGGTGTGAAAAAAAAGAAAGTAGAACGAAAATTCCTCCGCTTAGTTTCAAGAAAAGTTCCTGAAAATAGCATCGAAGTCGGGCCAGGGCCATACGTTCTTGAGACTGAGAACCTCAGAGTTCACGTTTGCGCATGCACAGTGGCCATATCAATCATCCGATCGCGATGAAATTCATAGAGGACTATTATATCTAGAAGCTATACCCCACCCACCGAATCTGAGCAACATCGGGCCATTGATATACGTGAAAAACAGAGTACCTACCTCGGATGCGCGTTTGCGCATGAGCAGTGGCCGTATTAATGATCCGGTCATTCTGTAAGTAATTTAGGGCACAACCCGTATGATCCCCGACATTTTCAGCGAAATTGAATTTGAATTGAGGAAGTTATCGTGTGGCAAGGATTTGCGGATACATAGATGGGCACCGAACCAAATGTGTTTAGAAAGCTCTAGAACGCTCGTGGTAACCTTATGATATACTCCTGTATATATACGTTAAGATTTCTACCAACTAAAAACGGAGAAGCCGAGCTACACAGTGCGAGGGACAGGGCCCAGGTAGCTTTCCCTCCAACGGCTCCCAACAGTCATTCCGGTGGGACCCAGGGAGGATAGAGGCGCTTTTATAAGGCGACCAGCTCGGGCAATCATCCAGTGTCTCTCCTGCGAGTGCCTTCTCTCACAAACCTTACCTCCTCGTCACCAACTAAGCCTTCTCCTTCTCTCTACATTCTCACTGAGGTGAAAACCAGGTGAGAACATCTTTGGTGAGAACAAAATGTGGTGAACACCGGACAAGTAATTTCCTGGATATTCAACGTGGTGAAAACCAGACGAATATCATCCTTACTTGTTATACAGGAGGTGCAAACTGCATGGATATTTTCCTACCCCAATATTGAACGTGGTGAAAACCGGACGAATATTTATCTAAATCCCAGAGGCGTATCCAAGGAGGTGAAAACCGCGAGGATACAATCCCTCACACTCCCCTCTCTTCCAAAACTCCTTCTTATTCAAAATCCAACTTAGCTTACCTTTTCCTCCAAGCCAACTTTTACATTCCCAATTTAACCAAAATCAGATTCATCGCAGAGACAAAAGAAAAGTGTTTCTTCTCAAAAGTAAAAAATTCGGTGCTTTGCGCCTTGTAAGGGGCTCTGCCCTTTGACCTCGGATGATGCTTATTTACTTATCTCGAATGAAACTATGAAACGCGGTACAAGCTCTAGAATGGGGAAGAAGACCACAGAAGCGGTGGAACGGGAGTGAAGGGGGTAACGGAGAAGGGGTGGAGGACGACCAGCAAACAGAAGTTCTATAAGTGGGGGAAGCCAAGGAATGAGTCACTTCCATAACAGTTTTTCGTGAAGTGTAGTTTTTCGGCCATCCCATCATGCTAAACGCTTCCGCTACCGTGGTAGGCTCGGCAAGAGCAAGTTGGTGAAAAGCAGATAAGCTGCAGTTTGTTTCTCTGCGTCAGATAAATAGGTAACGTACCTTCGGGTATTTTTTGGTCCTTGCCCTCTCCGAATGTCCTATAATGCAGATTGCTTTTCCCCTTGTAAAAATGTCAGTACCTATCTACCCACTGGCAGTACTTTAGGTTTATTATTTTCATTCAATAATGAAACCTTTGGAATCGAACATGGAAAAAAAATTGACCCCCCCCCCCCCCCCCCGTAAAAATTTGTTGGTTACCGTTCCAAGGTATAAAGAACCCGAAAATGGAATAAAATAAATTTCAGTCCGTCCGCCGTACATTGTACTTCACACTTTTCTTAGTTAACATGAACCAAAATTAAAGAAATTTGGTTTGTAGGTCCCATCGAAGCTCGGCGTTACTGTCAGTCATCTCTAAGGGGTGAAAAATAGGGGTTGAAATGTAGCTCCCCACTGTAGCTCGAAAATTTCAATAGGGGGTATGGGTTTTTTTGCGTTTTTAAATTGATCTCAAACTAAAGAAATTTTTGAGACCACCCGGAGCATTAACCATATAACCAGCCGTTCGTTTGCACTGATAAGCTTCGTCAACATGATCCTGAATGAAACGGTATAAGTCAGGCCCAGATATCATTGCTAGTGAACACCTGATTATAATCACGGTTAGTAGTTTATAACGACAGCAGGTCGATGATGCTGATAGGTACAGCAATTTTGATGACAAACGCATAATGTGTGGGTACCTATGCACTTCAAGAACAAAACTAACGACTCGACCAGCAAATGATTCAAACGACGGTTAAATGACAGTTCACTGCAAGCAAAAATTCCCTAAATCTCGTGCTATGAATGGATGAAACTGGGATCTGTGAGCAGGTCCCACTTCCCTTAGGAAGAGCCGAAACTGAGACAGCTGTCCCAAGGAAAAGCCGAACTTCTTCGTGAAACTTTTTTTGTTGTTGTTAGGATGAGAGCTGAATTGAGTGAATTGCGACCTTAGTTCATAGTTAGTGATTACGGCCCTCTATCCTTAGGACGCCAGAAACGTTTAGAGCTACGGCAGGCCGGACTCTTCATCGGCTGACAGTTTGGTTGGTCTTCAAATTACCTTGAAAACATGTGGGTGTGCACACTCGACCGATTCGAAATCGGCTGATGAAAATGTGCAGTAATGGGCAGTACGATTCCCTTCCAACAACATGGCTGGCAATGCGAGTGCGCAGGCTAGTCGGCACGTGCTCTCACTTCGACCTGTAGGTATTCGATGTGTTGATTGGGGTTTGAAAAAAATTGAGTTTGTAAAACTTTTTGAAATTGGGGATGGTCATTCTATAAAAAGCGAAAAACTTTTCTGGATAGTCGTGAAGTTTAGAATGCAGCGCATATAACTTTCCTAGCAGTAGTCTGTCACTATGTACTGGATGTATCCATTACTCCCTGCTATATCTCTTCACACTTTTAATCACTTCTACGTTTTTTTTTTTAATTTTTATTACGAGGGCGATAAGTGCAGCTTTTCTCGATAACATGATGCATGGAATGTGCAGATGTGCATGGCGGAAGCAATCCCCCACTGGGTAGTCGAGCCAGTCTGCGCACCCACCACCGACCAAAAAGTTTAATCGTAGAAGCATTTGGGGATCTTATCGAATCCGGCTAAACTAGCGTACGATTGTTTAGTCTGTAATCTGCGCCATCCCTTAATGAAATTGGTTGAATAGAACCAGGCGTACCTAGAACAACTCTATAAGGATTTTCAAGGAGGCCGCTGAGTCAGAAAGATTTTGTAATGATGCATGCAGACAGTAATAGGACCCCATCTAGGACCCCACCCCAAATTACGAAGCAATCTGTCAGCAGAACGGCAAATCCATATCAACTTACTTTCAACAAATCTGCTGCCAACTTCAGAACGCAGTTTGCTACCATCAGTTCTTCCTTTTTATTCGGTTTCTGTTCAATTTGCAAGTAAAGATTGATCTGCAATAAAACAAAGAAATAGGTTGAATACGATTTTCGAGTTTCAGCATTTCTCACAGATATAGAAACATGTCACGCCCAATTCATACAAAGAGGATTATGCAAAATGTGTGCAACTTACTTGTTCAGTTATCAGCACAGAAAGGTTCCTATACTTCTTATTTATCTTGGTGCCAAGCGTCATGAATCTGAGTAGGAAAAATCCTAATATGATGCTCCAGACCAAAGCCTCAATATTATACGTATAGTCTGACTTTTCCGAATCCTGTAAAACATTTTAGAAACGAATATGAACACTCCTAGGTACTTTCAAATCGACATATCATATAATACCCTTGCTGAGGGTGAGAGGGGGGAAGAGGGAACCAAGGGAAGGGTGTAGGAGGAAGTGAGAGCTGCGGAGGGTTTTTTTGGGGTGGCAGGAGGGGGGGCTGCATGGTGGGAGCTTTGTCAACGGGCGCCTTAGGCGCTTCACAACCAACTAGTTGTAAATAACTTCACATAACAGCATAAGCTGAATATATCTGGATGAATGTAAAATTAAATTTCATTCGATATACCTATCTCTCAGCCATCTTGAACTACTAAATAGCAATCAAACTGTCAACTTCGTCTATTCTGATCAGGGAGGAACGCGAACACTAGTGATATTGTACCAACACACATAAAGTCTCTACTGCTGATGGTCCTTTTGTGGACCAACAGTATGAAACGAAATACACTAACGATGGTCAGAGGAAACCAACCACAAACAACCTTCAGGGTGGGTTGGTTAGTTAGGTCGGAAAAACCCACCAACGGCAGACGGTAGGAGTAACGTTAGAGTCGGAACAAAGTTTGCGCAACCTCTGACGTACTAAGTAAAGAAGTATGTAGGTCACACATGATTTTAGGTTTAGGTTAAGTACCTAGGGGCCAAGTTTGGGCGTATCCAGGCAAGTTTTCTTTGTGGAGGTAGGGTGAGGTATCCCTCTTCGCAGTTAACCTTGTCATTTGTTTCTTTGTGATTTGAACCTTGTACGTGAAACAACCTGAATAAGGCATTAAATTTTGCACTGGACACAAGGTCAACATTTCAAGACCAGAAGTGGGTTTGCAGCTTCTCCGGAAGCATACGTCTAAGGTGTCCAAGGTTGATCAACGCTATGAACCTAGGGATGTGAGAAGGATAGTGTTCGTGAGAAACGGGTCACTAGGGCTAATCGGAACAGTTTATTTTTTAGGGCTTTGGAACAGGCATCTGTCTACCTTTCATCACCCATTCCAATAATCCTAAACCAATACTTGCTGTGTTTTTTGTGTTGCGTAGATGATAAAGGAGGTTTTGGTGAACTCGGACCAAACAGGTTCGAGGTTATTGCCATACTATACTCTTCAAGACGTTTACTCGATACTTGATAATGTAATAATGTTAAGGAACTCTAGCAAATAAGCTAGTAAGTAAATACCTACATAAATGTGGACTCACATACTTTTATATGTTCAATGGCCAAATAGGTGAGAAGTAGAATCGTCAGAAGAAATACAGAAGAGACGATGACATCCACAGAATGCTGAGGTCCACGTTTCTGCAAAACGAATAGTTGAATAGTCGAATATCAATTGTAAAAAATGTCATGTATAGCTATAGCAAAAGCCCTTGAATAGACAGAGTCGTGTTTCGGCCGACATCCAAAGTGTGGCATGGAGACAGAGCTCCACAGTGAGACGTCACTGCATGCCATAAGGCAATTTCGGAAATCAAGGAAATATTTTATGTTTTTCTCGACTAATAGAAATTTCCTCGTCAGGTCGTAAGAAACATTTCCTCAACAGCGTAAAAACCGACACGAGGAAAAAGATCAGCCAATTTCAGACCCAAGGGAAAAAGCACCTCATTAGATGATATGACTTAGCTCTCGACAAACTTGCTATGTAAGCTTGACAGCTAGCTCTGATTTTTCATCAACACGCGAATGAAATCACCCAGCAAAACAATAACAACACTCTGAACCGTGTAGTAGGCAATCACAAGGGTACCTAACCCGACGTTCCTCCACTCACAGCAGACAAGACAAGTGGGGTACTGATTCACCCACTATTCTGATGTCAAATATCCGGAACAGGGACAGAACACAGAAATGCACCTCTACTGCCGAGCTTTCGAAAAATATATTTCCATCATCAGGGCCTACAAACAAATCGAAGACATAATACATATATCTTAGGCCTTTCAGCATTACACATGGTACAAGCTATTATAGCTATTACTTACATGGTACAAGCTATTATAGCATTCTCGAGTGGACCCTACAACAGCCAACAGGTTACTCAGAATTAGTTCTGACTTTTTGACTAGTAGATTTTTGGTTCATTATTTTAGCAATGAATCTTTTTCAAGAAACTTGGACCCCACTTTCAATTTAAAAATATAAAACGTTCCAGTCACGCAGCACGGCTATAAGAGCGAATTTTCAAAAATATTCATGCTATTGTGTAAAAATATGATATTTTATAGCGAGAAACACACACACCCTTTTTTTAAAACTGTATAATTTTTTCCGGATTATCCATTTTTACCGATTTTTGAACCTCAAAGTTAAATTTGACCCCCATCTTTTTTTCAGAATAGTATTTTCATCTCCGAAATATCCCCTCCGCCGTTAATCACCATCCCACACAACGTCAGGTGAATTAATATTGATTTTAGCCCTTAATAAAAAATTGTGACCCCTATTCTGTATGAAAAACAACTGAAATGGTATATTTCTGTCTTTACTCTCTTCCATATCACTTTCAGTGATTTTATGTCAATTGTTCGCGATGTTAGCCGTTTTTACCGATTTTTGACCCCTAAAAAGTCAAATATGACCCCCTCGGAATTTTTGAAAACCATTTTTGTTTGCCATATCGACAAACTTGCTATGTAATCTTGACAGCTAGCTTTGATTTTTTATAAAAGCAAGCAATGAAATCACCCAACAAAACAATAAAAAACTGAACCGTGTTGTACTGTTTTTGTTTGCCGGCCAAAAAAATCATTTTGTTTGCCAATACGAACATTTTGGCGAAGTCTGGCATTTTTATCATGTAGGTACCCACGGTCAGATATCGTCTGTAGTAAACAAACAAATATAGTATATAATATATATATTTACATCCTGCTATCATAGTGGCATCCGCACATAACGCGTTATTGTGGCACCCTTGCAATCCAATAATATATATCGAATTTTTAAGGCGTATACTGGTCCATTACATTGATAGAAAGTGATGGGTGTAATTTTTTTCTTGAAATTGCAAACAGAAATGAAATCCCATAATGCTATCATTATGGCATCTTTTCATTCTTAGATCAATACGGCACCCGAAGTATACATTATCCGAATTCACATCATTGCAGAACCCACTTGTGTATACATTGAACATAGTGCTATCAATATGGCACCATGCGCTGTTGCCAAATCTCTAGTGGGGAAAGCATTTAACCTGGTAGTGTAGAATCGTGGCCTGGGGTGACCATGTAGATCTTAGTAACCCCAAAGTTGGCGGCAACTGGTCCTCGTCTCAGGTGGGCACCAATGCAAGCTTTTCAAAGCTTGTGCTTACTCGACCAGCGATTAGCTCTTCACCTCTCATAGTAATCATGCGAAGTCTACAGGGACTAAAGAGTGAGTAAGGTCCGAGTAAAAAGTTCCCCCCGGGATATACCCATTGAGGTAAAATTCAGGGTTATAAAAGACATTTAATTTAATTGTTGGAATCCATCTCTACAGTACCCAATACGGTCGATTTTTCAACTCCCACATATCCCCTACCTATTTCTGGATGGATAAACTTGCAGCAAGGAAATTAATTGAGCTGTGTATGTATTAAAACGTCACTGTTTCATTAGAGTAAACATTTGTATACGTACCTATAAGGAACATCCTAGGCCAATAAAATTAGGATTTTTCCAGGAATTAATTGACGAAAAATCGGAAATCGTTTTAGTACCTTCAGATGATGCTAAATAAAAGTTTAATACCTTCAGTTGATGCTAAGTAAAAGAATCTGCGTTTGCACGGTCACAGGTAGTGAGCTTAAATTTTGAGAGCAAAATCACCAACATTTTGGCACTTTCTCAATTTTTTAGTTAGGTATATCTTCCAAACCGTACATCCTACCTTCCACCACTAGAACCAAAGATCATTAAATTTGGCATCGAATCCCATGGTAGCTAAGAAAAGTGCTAAATACATCGTACAGCGGACGGACAGAAATTTTTTTATTGCATTTTCGGATACTACATACCTTGAAAGAAACTTTCAAAGTTTAATGGGTTGGTGGAGGGGGGGGGGGGGGGGGGGGTTAACAATTTTATTTTTTCGTCCTCGATTCCAAAGGTTCATTATTCATAATAATAAACCCAAATTAATGAAATTCGGTTTGTGGGTCCTATTTGGGGTCTGAATGGTCCATGGAGCTCTGCTGTAAGGGGAGAAAAAAACGCTGCAAAGTCCTTGTCGCATGGTTTTATTATTCTATTGGACATACCTACAGAAATGTTGGCTGTTCATTTATTGTTTCTTTCATGTGAAATAATTTAAATAGATAAGTATTTCTGATTGTTTTCACCAATTCATATCCGGTCTTCTCGTTCCCAAAAACATGGAAAACGATACCTCAAAAGCTCATTTTACTAACATGTTACTAAAACACAAAAAGTACCTATTTTTGTGCACATTTTCACCCATAACACCCCTCGGTATATTCCGATCGGGCTGAAAAGTTTCGGGACACAACTAGGGCCTAAATGGAGCATGTGTGCGAAAGATCGAATTTTTAGACCTAAAATGAAGCCGGTACATGTGATACGGCGGACGGACATAGCATTTTTGGAATCTACGCACCTTGAAACGGAAAAGAAAAAATTTTCAGGGGGTGTTATAAAAATTTTTTGCTGAGCGAATACATAGGTGTATTATTCACAGAATAATAAACCAATAGGGGTTGCAATTTTCAGGGCTCCGTTATTTCAGGGCTCGTTTTTAAATTGATCTCGAACTTAGGAATTTTTTGAGACCACCTGGAGTATGTACAGCAGTTTGTTCACATTATGGCCCTGAAGTTTGCACCGAAAACCTTCGTCAGTATGATCGTGAATGAAATGGTATGCATCCATCACGGATGGCTGTATGAAGTCGAGTTGGTTGTTCCAAGATATTATTTGATCGGAAGAATTATTGTTATTTATTATTTTTCTAATCGGTAGGTACCTACTTTTGTAGCTTAACACACGACTCATGAATGTCAACAAATAACTTATTAATCACAGCATTCTTGAATCCACTGCATATTTATGAAACTGTAACTGCCCGGCCGGCTCCAGTACTCGATTTAGTGCTTTCCTGGGGGTCCAAGAGGGTAGGTATTGACCACAGAAAACAGTGATTTAAATTATACACCGTTCTGTAATAAGTTGCAGCGATTTTGTTCTTCTATCTATGGGATAAATTAGTACTATTTTTTCGGGTTATTATTTTCAATAAAGAACCTTTGGAATCGAGCATTAATACAATTATTTTGAAAGCGTTTCAAGGTACCTACATAGAATCCGAAAATGGTAAGAAAAAAGCTGCAAATTACTACACAACGGTTTATGACTTACCGGTACAGAAACACCTACCTTAAAGACCACTGAATTCTGTGGTCAAAACCTACCCTCGTGCGTCTCCCAGGAAAGCCCTGATCGCCTAATGGATCCAAATGGGCCATTTCAGTTGATAAAATGGGTGATGGATTCAGATTCAAGACCTCTACCAAAAGTGTAAGGTGTATTTTTCGAATTAATTTTTTCAACTTGTATGAGATGAATTTCTTGAGTCTAATGACCTGATCTGGTCTTATTCGGAAGTGGCGTATGTTGAAAATGGGAATAAAAAAGGGGAAAATCTGACCCATTTGACCACAATTTCTTTAAGAATATAAATGCCAACTGGGATGAAATGTGCCGGCTGAATTCGGGTGGGAACGTTCTGTAGATTCCGAAATTTTAAATTTAGGAATCTAAATCTTACGATCACGTTTGCGTGTTGCGTCTTATTGCCGAACGTCAGAGATGCCTCAGACTTGTCAACATTTCGGGGTATGTCTGTACTCCGCTGCAAGCCACAATCTTGGGTATTTTGGCTTGAAACTTTGAGGCTAGCCTCATTCGGCCTTCCAAATTTGCTATTGGTGCCACCATATTACCAGTGGTACCATCTATCAGAAAAATGTGTTTAGGCCTCCAGAATTTTCTGTGTAGTTTTGGTGCTACCATGGTACCAGGGAACGACGCCTGTCATCTCTGTCATCTGTCAGAAAATGTGTGTTTGGTATAGTTTTTCATGTTTTCCGGCGTGCTGAATCGAATACAATTACTTTCAACGCTCTGCCAGTCATCTTTACAGCAACTGCTAAATATTAAGCCATAAACCGCTCCGAAAAATATATATTATTGAGCATGGTTTATAGGCAGTGAGCTTATTTTCAAAATTGCGAAATGCGTCTGGTCAGTGGACCCACTAGTATTATCTGATTCTGCATCATATCCTGAATTGAAAGGCACTTGTCTGCCAACTGAACTAGTAGGTTCAGCAGACAAATTTTAAAATGTCAAGTCTATTTGGCAACCAACTTCTGACTTATTTTACCGCGTTTGTTTCCTCTGTTTCTTGATTCTACACTATATCCTGAACTGAAAGACACTTGTATGTCAACTGTGGCCGCATAGGCTCGGGAGACAAATATTAAAATTTTAAATTTTCGAAACAAACATCTGACTCATAAGACTATTGTATTCCCAAATTTAATCCACACAATTTTAGCGATTGTCTCCTTGATTTGTTGACTATTACTGCAAATTCGAGTCGCGCCGAAACGGCAAACGTTTGATTTCGAATGGGACCTGTTTGAATCATTCGGAAATGTGGCAACAGTACTACAAGTTCTCCTTTAAATGTTTCTTTTAAAATTCTAGCTTCGATGGTATTGTTCATCATATTTTTCAATGAAAGCCTGGTACCTTAGCAAAGTCATGCTGAATTCATTGAGGACCCCTGTTGGTTTATTAGTTGGGGGGGGGGGGGGGGGGGATGGGTGTAAAAATAGGAGTTTTCCAGTGTTTGAGGTTTTGGTGAACATGAGCTTGCGAGGTATCGTTTTCCATGTTTTTCAGAGCACGAAGACCGAATATGAAGTTGATTCTCCTAAAGACCAAAGAGTGAAGAATTGAAATTGTACCTAACGTTCAGCTCCCGGATTCATTTTTTATGGGTCAGAAACCTGGGACATTGACTGAAATCACCATAAATTTGTATAATAACACAAAAAGTAGTATCAACAGGTGAATCAAGACAGTTAACTGTCACTATATGGCACTATAAATTGATCAAAGATAATTTGTAAAAAAAAAAAACGTGTTTTTGAGAAACAATAAATGAACAGCCAACATTTCTGTACCCATGCGACAAGGACTTTGCAGCGTTCCTATATTGAAATATTCAATTCACAATTTTAATTGGTTGAAAAGAAATTGCTGCATGAAACCGAGTTGGTTGTTCCGCAATATTATTTCGTTTCGAGGAAGATGGTGTTTTCGATTTGGTCGATAGGTACATACTTTAGCAACTTGAACAAAAATTTGGTTCGATATATGTCTATCCGTTTGCGTCCGCAAACCCTTGGCACGCGCATAATATCCTCAGTTCGAATCCGATTTTGGCAGCATTTGCGGGCTGGGCTCCCCATCCGCTCGGATATGGGGCATCCTTATAGGAAAATAATAAACCGTTGTTTAATAATTTGCAGAGTTTTTACGTTTCTTCCCGCCAGGTCCTTTTCCTAAATATGCGGTAGAGTCGAAAATTATATCTACAGTTATTTGCTGTAATGCATGAAGCATAATGTGTAGTTTAAAAATAGTAGAACGAAAATTCCTACGCCTAGTTTGAAGAACCGTTCCTAAAAATGCCATCGAAATCGGGCGGTCAAAGAATGATAGAATACGACTGTATAACCGACTTTGTACTTACCTAGCTTCTACGAATACCTACTTCTACAAATAGGGAAAAAAGAAGTCGTGAGTTTTTCAAAATTAATAGGTAACGCTTTATTAATAGGTAAGGCTTCCGTACTTGTCCTCAGACAGCAACATGAACAAACACAGGTTATTGAGAAATCAAGTACCTCGATTTTGCGTCTACGCAAGCACAGTGGTCGTACTAATGATCCGAGCGATTTGAAATTCATATGGGACGATCTAGGAGCTACACCACCCCAACTATAACTGAATTTGAACAAAATCGGGCGGCCGCCGCCGGTAACGCCGAGCTTCGCGGAACAAAAAAAGACCCTCATTGGAACCTACCAACCAAATTTCATTAATTTTGGTTTGTGGTAACAAAGAAAAGTGTCTGGTACGGCGCGGCGTACAGCGGACGGGCAGAAATTATTGTTTAATCTATTTTCGGATTCTACGTGTCTTGAAACGAAACCGTCAAATTTTGAGGGGGCTAAACTTTTTTCTTTTCCCTCATGTTTGATGCCAAAGATGGACTTCATTAAGATGATTCATGTAAGATGGACCGTTCAGGTAAATCTTATAGATAGGTAAGCTAAAAACTGGAAAAAGTCCTACAATTTTGAGGTTTTTTGGCAGACAAAAGTTGTCCTAAACTCAAAAACGATTATTCGAAATGAAAAGTGTTATATAGGTCACTAAAGTTGTAGAGCACCAAATTCATAGGGTACGACCTAGGAGCTACACCACCCCAACTATCTACTGAATTTGAACAAAAGCGGACCGCCTCCGGTAACGCTGAGCTTCGCGGATCAAAAAGACCACAACTGGAACCTACCAACCAAATTTAATTAATTTTGGTTTATGGTAACAGCGCAGCGTACTGCGGACGGACAGAAATTATTGGTTCATATATTTTTGGATACTACATGTCTTGAAACGTAACCATAAAATTTTTAGGGGGCTCCCCCCCCCCCCCCCCCCTTCAACCATGTTCGATGCCAAAGATGGACTTCAAAATATTTAATTGAAATATTAAAGTTTAGATCAATTAAAATTTTAAATTGCAATTTTAATAAAACATATGGGTGCTTTGAACGCAGAATTGAATGATGTACAACTTTAGTTATATGATATGTTTCATTTGGAATACCCATTTTTAGTTGCAGGCGTGTGAAACACACTTTTCAGTCAAAATGGAAAAAATTTCCGAGTTTAGACCGTCAATTCCAGCCAAACGGCTGAACCAAATTTGATGTTTAAGACAATCATTCTAAGTAGAATTTAATGCTCTTTAATTTTTGTTCGAGTGAAATTTTCTGTAAGAATCATCGTTTGGATGTTATAAGCCCAAAACTGCACGAAGTGCCAATATTTCATGGTTGTATGATGTACCAATCAACAAGCATGCCACATTTCAAATTTTTAGGATTTTTTTCCCGCTGGTACCTTTTTTTCTTTTCTAATTTGACTGGGCTAAATGAGTTGATACTCCAAAAGTGCTCTTCTGACAAGCCCCCATGGCCCTACAGCCCACGAGGGGCTTGGGCTTGTTGACTGATTCTCTGATAACAGTGTTGCCAAATCTCCGGAGGTCGCAATGATAGGTCTTCGTCAATTTTATGATATACTGTGTATATTCTCGACTGGCACCAGCGCTGCGTTTGGAAAAACCGGGAACTATCGCCGTATAATTGTTATCCATCTTGCTATGTTTGTGGCACCCATGTGACAATTTTCAAATCAATATATCTGACTCCTCTTATCGATTTACCCCCTTCTGTGTATCGATAGTTGTTGATAATTGATACCTGCAGCACTTCCGAAGCGTTTCAATTTTTTTCTTCTATTAACCTCCAAACTACGTAGGGATTTCAAAGTGGCACCCTTATACGGATGTCGCATGCACACGGGTGCCACTTTAAATGCAACTTTTCTGTGTGTGGTAGCCACAATGATACCAGGATGTGTATATATATATATATATATATATATATATATATATATATATATATATATATATATATATATATTTGTTGCAAAAAAAATTTGATAACATCTATGGATGAGTTCAGGATGCTGTGAAACAGATTTGCCTTAAAAAAAAATTTAAAAATTCATCTTTGAAAATTTTGGGCCCATTGCAATAGCTTCATTTGCATGTTGCATTCACTAGTAAACATTAAATTCGCTAAAAGTACATCAGTATAGGTTAAAGCAGACCCAGTAGTGTAAAAATGGATGATAAATCCAATTAATTAATACAGTAATGCAACATGTCCCATACCAAAGTAGTAAAGCCAGGTTAGAGCAAGTTAATTCAACTACAGGACATTCCATCTTAATTCAAAAAACTAAGGGATGAATAGATCAATTCAGTTGAAGCAATCTATGACACAGAAAACAACTCACTCTCAAGTACGATCTGACGGACAACCAAGTCTTGATATTTCTGACTTTGTTGAGTCGGAAATGCGGTAGTTCAGACTTCTTTGCCCTCCGAAAGGATGTCAAGTGAGAAAAGAATTTGGCGTAGAGGAATCGTTGTTTGAAGGTTCGCTCCGCAACAGCAACAAGAAAAAAGAACAGGGAGGCCATCGCAGTTCTTTCAAGCAAGGCTATCACTGTTATAGTTACTTCCCTGAAACAAATACTGAACGATATTTCATGATAATTTGAGGCTACCACTTCCAATGAGTTTTGTAACGATCGAACATGCAGTGGATGAAAACCATAACGGCAAATATTTCGAGACTGCAAACCAGGAAAAAGAACGTCTGTCAGTTGGGTGGGCAGTATAGCTTCCTCACTTATTGTAACACGTACGTGTAGAATCAGTTGGTAAAAAAAGATTCGTCAAAATGATTGAATAGCAATAAACAGGCCTAGTCATCAATTGCCGAACATGCGTAACAGGATCAAACATTTCAACATTTCATGTTCGCGCATGCGCAGAGAAAGTTTCGGTACGACTCCAATGAAATTCATATGGAACTATTAAAGTACCATTCCTGATCGATCCTCCAATTTTGAACTCATTTCAACGATATTTAAGGTAGTTATACGAGTTTCAAGTATTCCAAGTTTGCGCATGCGCAGACGAAAGTTACCGTACGATTTCAATGATTTTGATAAGGAACTATCTGCGATCCAATCCACATATACCTTCAAAATGTCAGCTCTTTACGAACATTTTTCGCGTAGTTAACAGCGCTACAAGGAAATAATGGTCAACATTTCATGTTCGCGTATGCGCAGACGAAAGTCACAGTACAGTCCCCATGAAATTCGTACTGAACTATCAAAGTATTATTCCTGATCGACACTCCACATCTGAACTCATTTCAACGATATTTAAGGTAGAGTTATGGGCGTTTCAAGTATTTCACGTTTGCGCATGCGCAGAAGAAAGTTACAGTACTTTTTTAATGATTTTGGTATGAGACCATCTGCGACCCGACTCGCACCTACCGACCAAATTTCAGTCCATTTTGACCATTATTTCGGGTAGTTATGGGCGTTACAAGGAATTACCAAAGACATACAGACACGCAAGCAAAAATGTTCCTCGTTGCCTGAAACGCAAAATGGTACCTAGTGGAAATTTTAATTTTGGAGGACATACATTTTTTTTACTCAATCACGAATCCAAGGCTTCCGTACCTTCGGCAGTGAGGAAGCAAAAAACGACCTACACCAGCATTTTTAAACTTTCTCTTTGTAATTATTTTCGTTATTTCTATAAATTTTCCCTCTTGACATAAAATCTAAATTGTGCAGATGAATATAAAGTTAATGTTTACCATCTGCTTGTACCAAAAGCAGCTTTAGCGATTTCAAATAAGTATGGCACCAGTTGCGTTGTATCTCCAAAATTCGCAAGTGAGGGAAGAGGAGGGAGGTATTCAGCTTCCATCACTCTGCATATTGATGGTACCAGGCCCAGGAAGACTGACACCACCATGCCTAGAAAACCAGAAGAACATCGTGCACTGTAGTTTAGGTATGTGATAAGATTATAAACCATTGTAGTGTGAGAAATGAAAATGTTTCAGTCCAACAGCTTCTTTTGCCACTATCAATTATTATTGTGTTGATAGTATTCGAACTACAGAGTGCAGAGGTTGGAGAGAGATTATAATTCCCAATGGTTTTGGTTTATTATTCTCTGAATAATACACCTATGTATTAGGTTAGGAAATTTTTTTGGAACACCCCCTCAAAATTTTTTCTTTTACGTTTCAAGGTGTGTATATTCCAAAAATGCCCACCAAAAATGTCCGTCCGCCGTATCGTCGATATCTACCTCAATTTTCGGTTTAAAAAAATCTTTCTTTCACATACAGGCTCCCTTTGGGCTCTAGTTGTGACCACCATCTTGGCAGCCCGATCGGAAAAACCCAGGGGTGTTACGGGTGAAAAACTGGTGCAAAATTAGGTACTTTTTAGGTTCTGGTGACCTTGGGTTGTGAGGTATCGTTTTCCATGTTTTTTAGGGTGAGGAGACCAAATACGAAGTTGATTTTGTCCACTGAGTAAAGGAACGAGGTCTAACGAAGTTTTAACTCTCAAAATTCAATATTTAAGGGTCCATAACCTGTGAAAATGGCTGTAATCACCAGAAATTTGCATAATAACACAGGAGGTAGTATTAACAGGTGAATCAAGACAACTCAATGACAATTTCAATGATCGAAAATGATTTGTCAGAAATAGCAGCCTAATATTAGCTATGTGGGTCTCTTCACTGAGGTCCCAATCGTGCAGTATTCAGTCAAGAATAATAAAACCATGTGACAAGGACTTTGCAGCATTTTTACAAAGAGAATGAGTCATGTTTATATCCAAGAGAAGGATGCCATAGTATAGAAGGAATAATTATAGAAGGAGTTGGAAGGGGCGATTGTAAGGTGGGCCAATCCGACTCTAGCAGGTAGTAGGACTTTTGGCCCACCTTACACCCCCCCAAAAACATTAGAGGGTGGCAACGAATCATAATCGTGCTGCATGCAGTGATCTATAAAGAATTATTTTTATAATCTGAGAATGGCGCCCTCATCCATAAAGTCGAGTAGGTACCTAGTCAACCATTCAGCTCGCTATTTCTTTTCCAAGTGAAATGCTAGCTTATCATTACTTCTAATCTTCTTCCTCATTACTGGTGCTAAATTTCTAAAAACACTGGTGTCCGAGTCAGAGATCCATTCCATTGTGTCAAGTACGTAACGAACTTTCATGTGTTTTAATGCATTTCCTACATAAATCAGCTGCATTTAGCATTTATATTTTACCCATGAGTTCTCTGCATTTCTGGCACTAATCTATAATTATAAGAAATGATACCCAACACCCCACTACCCAACATTAACGTGAGTGACCAACCAACCATCCAACTTTAGTTGAAGTCGTCATTCCAAATTGAAACTACAGAGTGGAGCATTGAGCAACGCAAGGTGCCATTTGAATGCCAAGCATCCATAATAAATGATATCTGGAAAAAAAATAACTGCCAGCGGACCACTTTGAAAATAGCCAGTAATTTTTCATTAGTGGTGCATTAGATAGACAAATAATTATTATACCCCGTAATCCGGTAATAACCGTAGACATGCGAGTATTCTTAGGAAAAAGTACATACGTGTGTAACCATTACCCAAGTCAAACACAGCTAATGGTCCTACGTTGCATGGTAAAACGAATGGTTCATTAATGATAAGATGAAATGGTAACGTTGTTTAAACATGTTGGAAAAAAGTGTAAACCTAACTCACCAGCATAAAAATAATCCATGTGCTCCGGCATAGCTTCAACTCGAGCAATGATTGCTGAACTGATGTCAAGAACTGATAATTCAGCTTTTTTCACTTCTCTCTTCTCCCACATGGTACAACTCACTGCAAAAATCAACGTCAACAAACTGAGGTCAAGGAAAATTTGTACTGAAATGAAATGAATGAATTTCCACAAAAATAAACAACAACATAATTCAGTAAATTAAATAATTACAATGCGAATGAGAACTGTATTTAAATTAAAAATAACACTTTAATTACGTGAAATACCATCATCCCATGGATAAGTACGTGCTGGATGGGGTAGTACCTATTCCAGTATTACATAGCAACATCAAGGAGTGCCATACGGTCTACTTTATTTTATTTGCAGCAGGCTATTAATAAAGCTATTAATGTAAATAATAAAACGAATAACGATGAAGAACATTTATGTAGGGGATAAAGGGAGGAAATTATGAGCTATTTAGCCACGTAAACGCTAAACCATATAATATTCATATAACGCTATCAAATTATGGGGATAAAGTAAGAATTGCGTTAAGAGTTAGCACGCTGTTTTAGTGCCCAGACACTAGATGTATTCTGAGGAGAATGATTCTCTCGTAGTAGCAACAAGTCTTGGAAGAAGTAAAGTATGTGAGGGTATCGCAGGTCTGATCCTTCCTTCATTCTACAAACGAACCCCAACGATTCTTAGGAACGAAGGTAGAGAAATCGGATTCACTTGGGTAAGAAGAACCACTGACGCATATTTCTGTGCCAGGACGTTCTTCAGCCCACACCTCGATGCCCAGAAATTTTCCCTAGATGACAAGTTGCAGCAGATCCAGTCCAGTTGGAGATTTCATTCCTCATGACATGCCCGAGGTACTCCAACTTCCGTCTTTTGATGGATTCAATGACTTTAACATCCTTGTTCATTCTACGGAGCATCTCGGCATCGGTCTCACTCGGTATGCCCACATTTCGAAAGCCTGGATCCTACTGCACATGTCTTCTGTCAGCGTCCAGTCCTCCACTCCATAAGTAGGAGGCTGGACACGTAACACTTCAGCACACGCACATGGACCACAAGGCGAAGGTCATGGCTCACTAACACCTTCCACATTGTTCATGCAGCTACATGACCATGGCGTCATGTGACGTATATTTTATTGTATGAGGAAATGTCTTATTTTATTTTATTTATAATTAATTTAATTTGAAACGCAAAAGGAAATGTCACTTGCTTGATACAAAATAAGGAGATGATTATGTGCACAAGTAGGAAATTAAGGGACTATTTTGTGGAAGTGTGCCCGTGACGTCATCGCCGTGTCGTCGACGACTACATTTTACCACGCCGTCGCCATTACGAATCCATCTCGTGCCTCATGCCGTTATACCCGCCGCTCTCTCTTGAGAAAATATTAATTCTTTCACTTGTTCGACGACAGGTCGCAGTATCCTGCGTCAAATTGGCATCGCTGGGTCGCTGCATCTCGCTTTTCTACCAAGACTTCGGCCGAAGCATACAATCAAGATCCAAAACTCATACGACCTCCTGGACAGCCTATCCGGACTTCCATCCATTCCCAGCAGCATACCTGGAGTTCTGGACAACGACGGAGAGCCTCCACATACAGGTGGGATCGTACAGTTTTAAGCTACTGCCCAACTGTCTACTCGCGTACGCGCTAATTTCGCGTCGCAACGCATTTATTTACGGGCGAATCGGGCGTCGGAACCTATGGCCGGATCGGTCACCTGCCATTTATTTAATTTACTATATTTAAAAGGAAAGCTTTCTTTAAGATTTTAGAAGAACAGGATTTGATTTAATTTCTCGTGTATGTGAGCTCAACGATCATTATTTAATTTTGTTAGATTATATTTTGGTGCGCAAAATTGGGTGTCTTAATTTCACCTGGAACCCCTTTGCCCCAACATTTATGGTAGCAGAGCATGGTTGAGCTTACGTATTTTAATCATTTATCCCAACAATATTTATTCTGTTCAGCACAAATCCTTACCACGACTGTGCAAAAATTGCATATCGAATTAGCTCCGTTGTTATCTCTACTAGTCAACACTAACAAATAGCTGCATGAGCGTCGAGCCCAATTTATCTTGCTTGCCCGATTCATCTGGTAGAATCGCTACACGCTTTCTAATCAGTTCGCTCCCGATCGTTGAAGGTACAAGATGCCTGATCCACCTCCCGCAGTTGTCGCCGATAACCCTACTATAATTTCCCTTTCGCGGAAGTTAAATTCTGCTGCTAATTCCGTGAAGGATATACATGATTCAGGATGGAAGGCCAAACAAACGAATGATCCGAATGACATTACCCTGTTTGAATGTAAGTACTCCACGCTTGAACGATATTTTAATAAGTACGAAGACACGTGGGATGCATTGTTAGACGCATTTGTGGCTATAAAAAGGGAAGACGAGTTTCCGTCGGAAGGTTATAGGCAATCTCGTAATAAACTTAGAGCTCATTACTATGAATGCATTAACCTATCAAAACACCTTTTACGAGCTCCTACGTCGGTACCTACCGCTCTTGCTACGGGGGGCGGTAGTGGGGGTAATATCACCTTAAGTGATTCACGCACATCCGACAACTTACCCAAAATTAACCTACCTACATTCGAAGGCAGTATACTTGAATGGCCGAAATGGAGAGATACTTATCTAGCGGTCATCCATAATGATGATCACCTTTCGCTTACTCATAAGTTTCACTATTTGTCCACCTCTCTAAAGGGTCTGGCCTCTAACGTTATTAGTCACTTCAAAATAGAAGCCGTCAACTATGAACTGGCATGGACCGCACTCACTGACGCGTTTGATAACAAACGTATGTTAGCGAATGCCTATCTCCATCAAATATTATCGTTTAAACCGATAACTGGCAAACCCACTGGCGAATCCCTGAAATCCTTCATGTCGAAAATCTCTGATAGCATTGCAACATTTAAAATGTTGGAGATCCCAAATGAAGGAGATTTTATCTTGTTCTATTTAGCAGTCAGATGTTTAGACTCGTCTACCAGAGAACAATTTGAAGTAGCCAATAAGCATTTACCTTTCCCAACATTCGATAATTTGAATAAGTTTATCAAAGATCGATGTTTAGCATTACAACTTTCTCAAGGCATATCTATTCCTAAAGTTGAAGAACCTATCCCCGATAAACGGGATAATAAACAAAACAGAACTTCGTCCAAAGCTTTTTTAACCAAAGGTAAAAGGGATCAAACCTCTCACCAAAAGGATTCTAGGATATGTTGTGTCTGCAATTCGGATTTTCATCCATTACGCGAATGTACCGCTTTCAAATCTGCCACTGTCGACCAACGACATGAATTCATTAAAAATTGGAAGGGATGCAAGAATTGTTTGGCTAGTAATCATGCCACGTATCAGTGCGAATCCAAATGGCGGTGCAAAGAATGTTCAGGCAAGCATAATTCGTTATTACATTTCCAAAAACCTGCTCAGGAGTTGGATGGGAATACTCATGCTCTGAATACTGTCCCTAGGGCTATGACTACAATTGCAAATACAACTGTAAATTCAAGTGACCCTAAGGTCATTTTGGGCACTCTTCGGGCAGAGTTTAAAAATATCCAAGGTCAGTTTGTATCATTTCGAGGCATCGTAGATTGTGGCTCAGAACACTCTTTCATCACTTTAAAGTGCGTTCATAAGTTGGGTTTGACATTCGATCCAATGTCTAAAACCATCTCAGGAATAGGAGGGACCATTTTCGATGGAGCCAAAGGCCGAATTCAATGCAATATACGACCTAAAGGCAAATCCTCTTCGATTTTCAATTTCGATGCTATCGTTGTGCGTAATATCACTGGGTACCTACCCAGCACTACTTTACCTGCCGTAAGTGCAAATCGTTTCTCACAATTTGATCTAGCCGATCCCCAATTTTGGAGACCGGGCCCAATAGATTTCCTATTGGGAGCCGATTTATACGCTCACATAATACTGGGCGGCCCCATTACCATAGGGCAGAATATCCCCAAAATGTTTCCATCTTTATTTGGTAATATAATAATGGGTACCATTTCTGAACCTAATTATTCTGATCATGGTATTACTTCTCTTCTAGTGTTCAATTCGTGCGATGATTTGAATGAAAATCTTTCTAAATTTTGGGATCTCGAAGAAGTTCCACCTTGTTCGAATCCATTGCCTGATCCGGAAGACGAATGGTGTGAAAACCTTTTCGAAAAGACTCATCGTCGATTACAATCTGGTCAGTATGTTATTCAACTTCCTTTCAAATCCGATTTGCCCGACCTACACGAATCGGATAATATGGCTCTTAAAAGATTCAGTAATTTAGAATCTAAGTTGAAAAAAGATGACAATCTTTATTCTCAATATCGAGACTTCATGAATGATTATATTCAGTTAGATCATATGAATAAAACTAACTCCTTTTCCAAGTACATTATTCCCCATCATCCTATTACAAAGGAAGATAGGAATCAGATAAAACTACGTGTCGTGTTTGACGCCTCTGCAAAAACACGAATGGGCTCATTAAATGAATTTTTATATTCCGGCCCTAAATTACAAAATGATATTAGGAATATCCTATTGAATTGGAGAACTCATGCCGTAGTAATAGTGGCCGACATTGTTAAAATGTACCGGCAAATAATTGTTGATAAAAAGGATAGGTGTTTTCAACACATTTATTGGAGAGGGGATCCAAAGGACGCTCTTCAAAAATTTGAACTAAAAACCTTAACTTATGGTATGACTTGTTCTCCATGGCTTGCATTGCGTGTACTCAAACAGTTAGTTAAAGATGAAGGTTCTTCCTATCCTACTGCTTCAAATATCATATCACATGATATTTTCATTGATGATGTGGTTTCCGGAGCAAAGACTATAACTGAAGCACTAAAAATTCAGCAAGAGTTAATTGAATTATTAAAAAAGGGGGGATTCGAATTAAAAAAGTGGGCCAGCAACAACAAACAAATATTAGAACAAGTCAGCGATAACCATAATCCGAATGAACCTGTCTCGTTCATTCATGAAACGGAACCTACATTGAAAATATTAGGTTTAATATGGTTTCCAGACGAAGATTGTTTTTCTTATCGTATAAAAATTGAAAAACCTATAGTTTTTACTAAAAGACGAATTTTATCGTTGGTTGCGAGTCTATATGATCCGTTAGGTTTTTTGGCACCAACTACCATATTAATGAAGCATTTTATTCAACGCTTATGGAAGGCGAACGTTGGATGGGATGATCCGATTCCAATTGAAATTGGCGATTCATGGATTGACATAATCCATGAATTACCCCTTCTATCCAGTATTCGAATTCCGCGATTCGTTTGCGATGATAATACTGATTCATACCAATTAGTAGGTTTTGCTGATGCGTCCAGCAAAGCGTATTGTGCTACCATTTATATACGAACTATGAAATCGAATGGAATTTCAGTGTTTTTGCTGACTTCCAAAACACGATTAGCTCCCGTCAAAACAGTATCAATACCACGGCTTGAACTCTGTGCCGTTGTATTGTTAGCTAAACTGTATCATTCACTGAGTTCCTTTATAAATCATTTGGACAAACCCGTTCTTAATCCTATGTTTTTCACAGATTCTTCTGTAGTTTTGGGATGGCTAAATACACTTCCCTGCAACATGAAAGTATTTGTGGCGAATAGAGTCACTGAAGTTAATGATTTAACGGAAGTCGCTTCATGGAAACACGTATCGACAAGACAGAATCCGAGCGATATTGCTTCAAGAGGTATGAGGCCTAGTCAATTACTTTCTAACGATTTATGGTGGAAAGGTCCGGAATGGCTTGAACTACCAGAAAATAACTGGCCAAATTCTAGCTTTGTTCTTTCCAAAGCTCTACCTGAAATGAAAGGCTCAAAGACTGCTTTAATCAGTTCAACGGGTTCATTCACGATAGATACTGACTGGATCAAACGCTTTTCTTCTTACTTCTCACTTTTAAGAGTAACATCTAGGATTATGAGACTGTTTCATAATCATAAAAACCCTCATTTAAAGATAACTGGGGAACTAAAGCAAAACGACCTTGATGCCAGTCTGATGCTTATTATCAAACAAATTCAGCGACAATACTTTGGGCAGGGTAACAAGCACTGTTACAAGTCTACACTGATAAAATATAGTTCGTTGGATATTTTCATAGATGAAGAGGGTATCCTCAGGGTGGGCGGACGTCTACGTCACTCGCCTTTACTTGCCAGTCAAAAACATCCAATATTATTGCCCAGAAAGTGTCATTTTTCCAAATTGGTCGTTGACATGTACCATTATACCTATATGCATCCTGGCCGATTATTTTTACAAGGTATCATTCAGTTGAAGTACTGGATTCCTGGTTTGAGGACTTTGATTCAAGAACGCATATTTCATTGCATCGTGTGCTACAAATACAAGGCAAAAACTCACGAAGTCAAAATGGGTGACCTTCCATCCTACCGTTTCTTTTACGGTAACGCATTTGTGCACGTAGGCACCGATTTTGCCGGTCCATTCATGCTGAGAGAAAGTTTAAGAAGAAAAGCTCCCCTATCAAAGGGATATTTATGTTTATTTGTATGCTTATCTACCAAGGCACTTCACCTCGAACTGGTTACAAATTTAACCACTGAATGTTTCTTAGCGGCTTTCAACCGTTTTGTATCTCGTAGAGGCTTGCCCACCGCGGTTTATTCCGATAATGGGAAAACCTACGTTGGAGCAGCTAATAAAATGAAAGAGTTTTGGAACTGGTATCGAGAAACGTCCACCGTGGACTCCATTATTAGGCATGCTTCGAAAACAGGTGTTCATTGGCACTTCATGCCAGCGTACTCCCCAAATTTCTCTGGCATGGCCGAAGCAGGAGTAAAATCCGCAAAAACGTTGATTCGCAAAGTAGTAGGTGAGGCTTATTTGTCCTATGAAGAGACATTCACCTTGTTTCATAAAGTAGAGGCTGTATTGAATTCACGCCCAATTGGGCCTTTATCAGCTGACCCTTCTGAAACCAATTATTTGTCACCTGGTCATTTTCTGATCGGTCGACCTTTGATATCCAACCCGGTGCCCTCTGTGTTAGATTTGAAAGAGAATACCCTGAGTAGGTGGCAATTAGTGCAAAAAATGTCTGAACATTTTTGGAGTAAGTGGAGGGTTGAATATTTGTCTACCTTACAAAATAGGGTTAAATGGCATGAATATCGTCCGGACCATCCTGAATTGAAAGTGGATGATCTTGTTTTGGTCAAAGATGACCACGTTCCCATCATACATTGGCCGATGGGCCGTATAGTGGACATTCATCCGGGTAAAGACAACCATGTTAGGGTGGCTACTATCAAAACGGCATCTTCTATTTTCAAAAGACATGTTCGAAAACTGATACCTCTCCATCCTGCCACAATCCCGTCTTACCAGGAATGATGAAAAATTTATTTGGATTCATAAAATTTTGATGGGCGGTATGTTCATGCAGCTACATGACCATGGCGTCATGTGACGTATATTTTATTGTATGAGGAAATGTCTTATTTTATTTTATTTATAATTAATTTAATTTGAAACGCAAAAGGAAATGTCACTTGCTTGATACAAAATAAGGAGATGATTATGTGCACAAGTAGGAAATTAAGGGACTATTTTGTGGAAGTGTGCCCGTGACGTCATCGCCGTGTCGTCGACGACTACATTTTACCACGCCGTCGCCATTACGAATCCATCTCGTGCCTCATGCCGTTATACCCGCCGCTCTCTCTTGAGAAAATATTAATTCTTTCACTTGTTCGACGACAGGTCGCAGTATCCTGCGTCAAATTGGCATCGCTGGGTCGCTGCATCTCGCTTTTCTACCAAGACTTCGGCCGAAGCATACAATCAAGATCCAAAACTCATACGACCTCCTGGACAGCCTATCCGGACTTCCATCCATTCCCAGCAGCATTCCTGGAGTTCTGGACAACGACGGAGAGCCTCCACATACAGGTGGGATCGTACAGTTTTAAGCTACTGCCCAACTGTCTACTCGCGTACGCGCTAATTTCGCGTCGCAACGCATTTATTTACGGGCGAATCGGGCGTCGGAACCTATGGCCGGATCGGTCACCTGCCATTTATTTAATTTACTATATTTAAAAGGAAAGCTTTCTTTAAGATTTTAGAAGAACAGGATTTGATTTAATTTCTCGTGTATGTGAGCTCAACGATCATTATTTAATTTTGTTAGATTATATTTTGGTGCGCAAAATTGGGTGTCTTAATTTCACCTGGAACCCCTTTGCCCCAACACACATCTTGTACAAACCTTCCTCATCTTGCCTGTTCTATCCTACAACGCACTTCCTGGACAATAATATATACCTATTTTCGTTAAGGTGGCGTTTAAAACCAGAGAAGGCCGCATGCAGGCATCAAAGTGGGAGGACAATTAGATCTGTGAGGCATGTGCTGTTGTGGCAGACGAATTTCATCTAATAATGGAATACCCAACTTACAACAACCAGTGACTTTTAGGAAGCAGGGGAGATTAGCATGCGGTTATTTAGTCTCGATGGCCTTAGTGACATCACACACTTTCTCCGTATTATGATGCGTTATTTCAGTTGTTGAAAGATTCAATCATAGTGTTCTAGCATGAAATTAATTAAAGGATCACATAAACGTGCGCACACACACACGCACACAAAAATGCATATTATAACAGGCTGAAAAAGAAAATAAACAAAACCACATTTGTTTACCAGCACAAACCCAATATTCACATAATTTTATGGAAACTAAGATAACCCATGAAAATCATTAGTTACGTGGTATGGACATTTTTAATCTTACCTTTATCAGACGGTGCACAGCTGGGGCTCAAGATGGCAGAAGGCGACTGCAACAAAGACAAAATGACGTAGTGAGCTGCTGGAAAAATAGTCAAATCAACTGCCATACAGATGTAGAAGACAAGAGCTATATTGAAGAAGAGATATTTTTTACTGATGTTTGCTGAAGGCGATCAACCGTTTTTCAGCTTTTGAGCCCTAGAATGCTCACGATCGTACAATACATATCATAGTAGCCCAGTTATTCGTGTTTCCACATTTACCTGCCAAGAGGAAAGTTATGCTGAAACGATTGGTTGAGAGGACTGAAATACTGGAAGTGTGATGGAGGGAGAGTGGAGGGAACCATGATATATTTATGTACCTCCATGAAATAGGAATAAACAATAACACAATTCAATTCACTTTCTAGTTACTCTCCTCACTACTCTCACGAAGTTTCAATAATATGCTGTTCAAGGATAACAGACAGAAATTGGTTGTATATTTCAAAACTGTGTGAAGAACTGCATATCTGTAAAATCGCGATCTACTCATAGTTTAACTAGATATGAGGATCTCACAATGCTAATAATCTACAATCAACGTGGGCTGATATTTTTTTTATTGAAAGATCTTAGTGCTTTCTAACAGAGCAGCTGGTCGACATCGGCGATCTTCTCCCGGATTTCTTCCTTCGGTACAGACAAATGCTAACAGACTTATTAATCCCTGAATTGGAACAATCTGGCATCGACACTGACAGCATTTGGTTCCAGCAAGACGGCGCAACTTGCCACAATTCAAGGGAGACAATGGGTTTATTGCGCGAGACTTTTCATCTCGAGAAACGGGACTCAGAACTGGCCTCCCAGGTCTTGTGACCTAACTCCTTTGGATTTCTTCCTTTGGGGTTACATAAAGTCCAAGGTCTACGATAATACACCCAGGAACGTCCAGGAACTGAAGGAAGAAATCCGGGAGAAGATCGCGGATGTCGACCCTGCTCTGCGGGCGAGTCTCGCAAAAGTAGACACATGTCATCGGGATAGGGGTGGGTGGCCATATGCCAGATATTATCTTCTATAGGTACCTAAATCGGAGATGTTTACCTCCATAATGACGAAAATATTATGTAAATATACCCATTTTTAATAAAGTTGTGTGAAAATCAAAAAATAACCTACTTTTGCTACACCCTATATATGTCGTGGTACCCCTCTTTTTCACTCCAATGTGAATGTAAACCAGTAAATAGCAAAGAGAAAGACGAGCTGTGCGAAGCATCGGTGGAAGCCCAAAAGGGCCACCCTTTATCAACGGCCGTGGGTAGACGGGGGACGAGGTGAAGGCATTTTTATAAGGCGCCCAGCTCTTCATTCTACCGACATCACCCCTACCTGCGGCTTCTCTCTCTCTTACCTCACGCCTCCTCTCTCTCCTACCTTTCCCTCGCATATCCATTGTGGTGAAAACCTGGGATGCTGGCGCGTCCACTAGCGCTCATTGTGGTGAAAATCGGGGCGCTAGCTATCCGTAAGAGACCCCGACGGGGCATATCCTCCTCTCTCTTATGGTCTATTCAAACCAGGTCACGACAATATATTTTATATTTATATATGAAATATATATTATATTTATTATAATATTACATTACTATTGTCGCAGATGAAATGGAACAGTAATCGAGTGGCTTTGCACAGGATGCTAAGTAATTATGGGAACAATAAGCTCCCTACGTCCTTACCATGTAAAACTCGGATGCAAATGGCTGCTCGTCAATTTCAGAGCTCACAGAACAGTCTTCCGAGTTAGTGGTGATGCCGATCCACTCAGCAGCAGAGGTCGTACCTTCTGTCAGAGCAGGGCAGAAGGAACCTGTCTCACCGTCATCACTGCTGTTGTAAGAGCTCTCGCAAGCTTGCTCCTGGCTGCCACTGACTGGAAGATGCAGTATCTGCTGGGATCCTCTCCTCCGTGTCAGCAGCTTTTGGTTCTTCCAAAGTGAAAAACATAGATTACATTTAAAAAATAGTTATTTGACTACCTACATAAAACCGATGAGCCAATATCCAAGGACTAGATGAGTTGCCATACGTTTAGCACATTATGCGCTTTCAAATCCACGCATCCAGAGTTGGGCAGTAGATCACGTCCATTTCTATCCATGTCCACATCCTTCTTGCCATTTTTTGCTAATAAGTTATGCTGCTTATGTGATTTGTCAAGAGATGAGCCATACACGCACACACAGATTCTCACAGTTGTTTCCAAGACATAATGAATCTTTCCAGCCTCATAATATTGTTGAGAACATGCCAACTCTATTTGTATAATGTGAGAAAGGGTTAAAATCGGCGTGCACGCATGCAAGTCAAATTGATATCAATATTGCGAATAGTAGTAAAAGAAGGGACGTAAAAACGAAACATCCTGAACCTGATCCTATTAACCACAAGGATGATAATAGCAGGGAGTAAGTAAACATCAATTTAGATTGTTAATCCTTAGGTATTCTCACCGGAGGTGGCGATTGAGGCTCGGAAACTTTGCTGCTGTTGTCAGAGTCCGAGTCCTTATGATCACTTTCGCCAAAAGTCATACGTGACATGCCAACTACGGAGGACAGAAAAATTTATGGAGCTGAAATATAACGGCTGATACTTGAGGAGGTAAATTTGGATTAGGTTGGTACTTCTTCGGATATTGAGAAAGAACAAGGAGGAAACTGCTGGGTACATTGAATCTTATCAGACGTCTCTGCCAATTCCTAGCACAGGGCTCGATGAAGGTAGAGACACTGCACTATTATTTATCCATTTCTCACGTAATTTCTGGAAAACATGCACTTATTTCATTGCAAATGACCAAGCGATTATCAGCTGATAGACGAAAATATTATATATCACTACATAATAGCCAGTACATTCCAGTAGGATCCGATATGGGAATGAATGAACTCCCAAGTTCCGATACTCTTTTTCATATTATATTCTGTTTTATCATATTTTATTCTGTTTTATTACTACTATCCAGCTTCAAGGTGGGCGCAAAACACCTATTAAGCGAGTGATTCACTTTGCCGATACCCCATACCATTTAAAAATGTATCAATATCCAGTATACCTATGTATCACTTTTCCTCAATTGGATTTCTGCATTTAGCCCCGATAAATTCGCCAGGTAAAGGCTTCAGCAATGATCTGGAATAGAGCAGTAAGACGACATTGATAAAAACTTAAAAGCTAATAATAACGTATCAGCTATGATTAGCTGAATATTTTTCTGGAGATTTTTCCCCTTTATTGGTTATTATCAGGGATTTTCACAATCATTTACTGAAACGTTTGCGTTAGCGTGCCATATGTATCGGCAAATCAACAACAATAATTACTGTAGCCTTTTATCAATTTTCATTTTCTTCAAAAGAATGTTCCTCGTTCTTCTTCCTATATCACGAAAAGTATACTGAAATCAGTACCGAAGGATATAATGATGAATGAATGAATGAAGTAACTGCGTTTAATGGATTAAATTATTGACGTTAAGGAAATAGGAGAAGAAGCTTACTCATTTTTAGAATATTTACGTTTGGTTTAAGTAAAATATGTAATAAATGAGGAGGGAATGGATGGTATCGGGATTTTAAACTTATCTTGAATTGAGCTTATCGAGACTTGACAATAAAAACGCATAAACCCCATAAACAAAAATTGAGGAATAAATGACCCATTCATGTGTAAATGAAGTTTATGGATTCCTATGAGGTACCTAGTTTTCTTATCAATATGGTTGCTAATGCAAATGCAGCGTTCCGAGTTCATCCAGCTAATCAGAAAGGAAACTGACTACAGTTCGCGATTATTTAAATGATCATGACAATATAATTATTACCTAATTTGGTAGAATATAAAATGATAATAAAACAAAATATATAAAAATGATAATAGTTATACAAAATCTTACAACAAATAACTTTTAATGAATTATGTTAAAGAAAACGCGTTAAGTACAACTATAAGTTCAGGGCTTCAGCACAAATTGTACCACCTTACATTAGAAACGCCGCAAATTATTACACAAAGGTTTATTATTTACCTGCATAGATGCCCCTTCTACGTAGATACTATAATGAACAGTTGCGTAATAATTTACCGTTGTGTAATAATTTGCCAATCAATAATATTTTAACGATTGTTCAAGTTGCAAAAGTACCTATCAAAAAAATCCAGCCCCTTATACTTAGATGGTATACGGAAAATTTGTGTAATAACCGTTGTGTAATAATTTACCATTGTCTAATAATTTACCCATCAATAATACTTCACCGTTTGTTCAAGTTGCGCAAGTGCCTATCAAACAAATCCAAAACAGCCTTCATTTTGGTTAATGTTCTGTGAATAATACACCTATGTATTCGCTCAGCAAAAATTTTTATAACACCCTCAAAATGTTTTCTTTTCCGTTTCAAGGTGGGTTGATTCCAAAAATGTCCGCTGTACGCCGTCCGCCATATCACGCATACCGGCTTCATTTTCGGTCTAAAAAAATTCGATCTTTCGCACACATGCTCCATTTGGGCCCTAGTTGTGTCCCGAAACTTTGTAGCCCGATCGGAATGTACCCAGGGGCGTTATGAGAGAAAACGTGTATAATAATACGTACTTTTTGTGTTTAACATGTTAGTAACATGTTTTTGGGGACGAGAAGACCGAATATGAAGTCGATTTTGACCAAAGAGTGGAAAATTGAGGTTCTACCAAATGTTCAGCTACCAAAATTGATTTTTTGTATGAGTCAAAAACCTAGAAAATTGCCTGAAATCACCATCAATTTGTTTAATTACACTAGAAAAAGGGTCAACACCGTGGATCAAGACGATTAAATGGCACTAACAATGATCAAAGATAATTTGGAGAAAGAAAAAAAGGAGCGTACCTAATTAGTGTTTTGGGGGCCAAAATTGGTGGAAACCATCGGAAATGGCTATTTCAATTATTTCACATGAAAGAAACAATAAAAGAACAGCCAACATTTCTGTAGGTATGTCCAGTAGAATAATAAACCCATGTGACAAGGACTTTGCGTTTTCAAATGGGATAATATCGCGAAACAACCAACTCGACTTCATACAGCCATCCATTATTATAATCAGGTGCTCCCTAGTAATGACATCTGGGCTGAATGTATACAATTTGATCCACCCTCCTGTTGACCAAGCCTGTCGGTGCAAACTTGGGGGCCTTACTGTGAAGGAACGGCTGGACGTACAATGCTCCGGGTGGTCTCAAAAAACTCGTAAGTTCAACAACTATTTAAAAACGTAAAAAGAAGGTATAGCCGTCCTGAAATTTTCAACCCCTATTTTGAACCCCTTAGAGATGACTGACAGTAACGCCGAGCTTCGAGGACCAACTAGACCCCGAACAGGACCTATCGTAAATTTTTGTTCATGGTAACTAAGAAAATTGTTAGCACGGCGTAAGGCGGACAGACCGAAATTTTGGTTTATTATTTTCAATAATAAACCTTTGGAATCGAGCATGAAAAAAAAAAGTTTAACCCCCCCCACAAAATTTGATGTTTCCGTATACATACATAGTACGTAGAGCTTCTACATACATAGTATGTAGAATCCGAAAATGCAAACACGCTACAAATTATTACACAAAGGTTTATTATATACCTGTATAGATTTTTTCTGTGGTCAATACCCTCAGCCCCCCCCCCCCCCCCCCCCACCGCAGGAAAGCCCAAATCCAATCGAGTACTAAAGCCGGTCCCAGAATTAAAGTTTCCTACAAATGCGCGGGATTCAATCATTCAATCATTAATTATTTTGTAGTTATTCATGACGCATAAGGCCAATAATAAACCGTTGTGTAATAATTTACCTGTATAGGTGCCCCTTCTACGTAGATAGTATAATGAACCGGTTGTGCAATAATTTATCTGTGAGTAATAATTTACAGTTGTGTAATAAATTGTCCATCAATAATACTTCAACGGTTGTTCAACTTGCAAAAGTACCTACCAACAAACTCCAGCCCCTTCAACGTAGATGGCATAATGAACCCTCTTGTAATCATTTACCATTGTGTAATAATTTACCCATCAATGATACTTCAACGTTTGTTCAAGTTTCAAAAGTACCTAACAACAAAATCCAATAGATCCATCGTTTTTCAAATTAAATAATATCACAGAACAACCAACTCGACTTCATACAGCCATCCTTGACTATAATCAGATGCTCCCTAGCAATTATTATCTGGGGCCAATTCCCGATTGTTAGCGCGTCCCTAGTGATGATATTTGGGCTGAATGTATACAATTTCATTCACCCTCCTGTCGGGAATGCCTCTCGGTGCAAACTTCTGGGCCTTACTGTGAACGAACGGCTGGACGTACAATGCTCCGGGTGGACTTAAAAAACTCCCAAGTTCGTGAACTATTTAAAACCGTAAAAAAAATCGAGATAACGGCGTCCTAGAGACTCCAACCCCTATTTTCAATGGATGACTGACAGTAACGCCGAAGAGGACCATCTAAGCCCCAAACGGGACCTACACACCAAATTTCGTTAATTTTTGTTCGTGGTAACTAAGAAAAGTGCGAAGTACGGCGGACGGACAGACATTTTTTTATTGCATTTTCGGATCCTACATACCTTGAAACGGAAACCATTAAATTTGAGGGGGGGGGGGGGTGTTAGAAATTTTTTTTTCATGCTCGATTCCAAAGGTTCATTATTGAAAATAATAAACCAAAATTTCTGTCCGTCCGTCGTATGCCGTACTTCGCACTTTTCTTAGTTACCATGAACCAAGATTGACGAAATTCGGTTATAGGTCCCATTTGGGGTTTAGTTGGTCCTCGAAGCTCGGCGTTAATGTCAGTCATCCCTAAGGGGTGAAAAATAGGGGTTGAAATCTCCAGGGCGCCGTTATCTCGATTTTTTTTAGCGGTTTTAAATAGTTCTCGAACTTGGGAGTTTTTTAAGACCGCCCGGAGCATTGCACGTCCAGCCGTTCCTTCCCAGTAAGGCCCTCAAGTTCGCACCGACAGGCTTGGTCAACAGGAGGGTGAATCAAATTGTATACATTCAAATTGTATGAAGTCGAGTTGGTTGTTCTGTGATATTATTTCATTTGAAAAATGATGGCTCTTTTGGAGTTTGTTGATAGGTAGTGAAACTTGAACAAACGTTGAAGTATTATTGATGGTGTAAATTATTACACAACGGTAAATTATTACACAATGGGTCATTATACCATCTACAGAAGGGGCTGGAGTTTGTTGGTAGGTACTTTTGCAAGTTGAACAACCGTTGAAGTATTATTGATGGGCAAATTATTACAGAATGGTAAATTATTACTCAAAGGTAAATTATTGCACATGGTTCATTATACTACGTAGAAGGGGCACCTATACAGGTAAATTATTACACAACGGTTTATTATTTGCCTTATGCTTCATGAATAACTACAAAATAATAAATTAATGATTGAATTATTGAATCCCGCGCATTTGTAGGAAACTTTAATGCTGGGGCCGGCTCCAGTACTCGATTTAGGGCTCTGCTGGGGGGAGCCCGAGTGTATTGACCACAGAAAACAGTGATCTACGCAGAAGGCGCATCTATACAGGTAAATAATAAACCTTTGTCTAATAATTTGCAGCGTTTGCATTTTCGGATTCTACATACCTTGAAACGTAAACCATCAAATTTTGAGGGGGGGTTAAAATTTTGTTTTTCATGCTTGATTCCAAAAGGTTCATTATTGAAAATAATAAACCAAAGAGATAAAATTGTACAATATAAGATGAAATTTACACTGACTAATAGGATATGATTACATTAATTTCCACTACCTACATTTAGTAGTACCTACTTCTAGTTTATCTTTATGAGTAATTGCTGTATGTGAATTATGAGTATTGAGTAACTGATCTTTATGAGTAATTGCGAATAACCTATTTTCTACTATTAAATATCTGGTGTGATTTTGTATTAATTTTTAAACATTTAAACTGGTTCAACGATTACCTACTTTTCATCAGAACTACTGCATATTATTGCGTCAAATAATAAATATAATTGAGGATCCTGTAAATTTAAACATAAATAGGTCTGCAAACATGGACAAGCAAGTGTTTACTTACATGAGGCCCTTCGAGCTGACTGTTCCAGCCAGTTGTTTCTAAAAACGGCTTCCGGGCTTGCTTTTCGGACGATGGCAGTGGTTTCTTCTTCGATGACATCACCAGGTACATCCTCCATCCCTTCTGCCGGAGGTGATACAACCGGATCACGCTGCTCCCCTTTGGCATCTTCGCTGGACACCTGGCTGTTGAGGCTCTCGAATCCATCGTCTTCCAGGCTGACTTCCACTGGATCCCTGGGAGAAATACGGTGAATAAGATTGGCATCATATTATTATTATGTAGGTAACAGTATACAACGAAATTTACGAAGTCCCTCTCCCTTCACATCTGCGACGGATTCGAGTTATAATATTAAGAAAAAAAGCATAGGTATAATGGTAGGATAATAGGATAATGATATTAGACTGAGTGAAGAATGAAGACATAAACATTCCGAAGGAGCCCGATCCGGCAAGTACTGTTCGAATCTTCCGAGACATTACATCAGGACGTCAAACGGACGAGCTCTGCAATCAAAGGGACTGCTCGAAGTTCGATTATACACATTCTAAGGGTTGGAAACTGAAGATCAAACAGATTTTTTTCATTCAGTAAAATACCCCATATTTTCCTCAACTTAAAAACTCCGTATTTTTCCTCAACTCATCACGCCTTTTGTGATACTTCTCAAGCCGGCCATTCACAGCCCCATCTCTAGGAAATCGCTGTAGGTCTATAGCTGATAGCGCTCGCCCTCTCACTCTCCTACAAGAAGTCCTACAAACTCTCCTACAAGGGGTCCTACAAACTCTCTTACAACAGTTCCAGGTTCCAGCTCAACCAGTGGCTCCCTATTCGTGAGAATGCCTTCAATGTGACTGCGAATCAATGCAATAATGTAAAGAAAATGAAATACGCTGACCTGTGCCTTCTCAGCAGCGCTTTATTGGAGAAATCTAAACAGTTCGGATAAAAAACAGTGTTTATTGGTCGACTGAACTACTGTGACGCGAAGTTTTTCACTGAAGTAGATAATGAGGACCATAACCACTTGAGGATGGACAACACCACTAACTTCAGTAGTTTTAAATTACAACTAATTAAGCGAATCGACAACTGTAAGGAGTCGGTGAAGGACTACCTCTCTCATTCACGATCCTACCCGGCAGGATGCAGGAGGAGCGGGACCATGTAGGTCCAACCGATCGGACTAGAAGCCCCGTGTAGGGTTTCCTTGAATGGCGTGGGGGGGGGGGGGGGGTCACGTCTTTCTTGCAATAATTAATTTTTCCCAGTAAAATTTTTTCTCGGTAAAAATGTTTACCTACCCAGAAAGTTTTTTCCAAGTAAAAATGTTTATTCCAGTAAAAATTTGTAATTCTTAGAAACTGTTTTAAATTTTAAAATAATTATTTTTTCACATTTAAAAAAATAATTGTTATAACAATTACTTAGTTTTAAAATTTCTTGTATTAATTCTCAATTCAATTTTTTGTATTAATTCAATTCAATATTTTATTTGTATAAGGGTGGATATTATATTTATGGTACGTACTTATCCCCCCCCCCCCCCCCCAACAAAAAACCCTGTTGTAAAAATTCACCCGCCAAGAAAACCTCAACCGCAAATAGTATACTTATATCCATATTGCCCAGAGGGGGAATAAAATTTAAAAAGGGACTTCCTTGGAGTAGAACGAATGTGTGCAAAATTTCAGCTCGATCCGCTACGTCTGAGAGGCTATAGCCCTGTCAAAAAACAAGAACAAGCAGACAAACTTGAATAATAGCAATTTTTAACTTCCATAACTCCAGCACCTGATGGTCCCGAGGGTTGAAATATGGTACCCGTCCTCAGGGGCTCGCCGAGAATGGGTGTACGAAAAATCAACACCGGAGACCACTAGCAGGCCGTGTTAAGGGGGGGGGGGTACTTGCTCTGTCGTGTAAACAGTGTTACTGGTTGCTTTTGAGTTTTTCGGTTTTCTTGGCGGGCGGGACGCTACTCGGTCCCTAGATCTTCATAAATCATCTGTAATATGAATTTAGGTACTTAGGCTCTAAACTATGAAGGCACCTACACCTACTACCTACTTAGGTACCAAGTTCCAACCTACCTTTCGCTAGCACAGGGCGCTAGTAGTTTTTTCATCAATGCTATTTCTTTAGGTTAGTTCGCAGTGACCATCTGACGGTTATCTGATAGTCAGAAAGGCACTGGGCCGTTCGCAGTGATTCTCGGACTCTTTTCTGGCTGTGTAGAATCCATGACTAGCTGTCGCAGTGTTTTCCTGACTATCAAAGCCAGTTTTCTGATCGTCATTCCAGTCCACATAAAATCGAACCCTTCTCAAACGCTCATCAAGATGGATCATGGATGGTTTCTTACGGTTTTCTATGATTCAGCGAAGCCAGTGCGAACGAACCTTTTACTTCCCCTTTTGAATGATTTCCATCCTAAAACCCATCACTCTAGTATAATAAACTATGTAACAGACCAATTAACTTTAAAATCTAGGTACCTTAGCAGGTACATAGGTACCACGACACATACACTGACAGCATTCCTAAAATTATAATCAGCGACAGGAGAATAAGTATACTGTATGAACTACTGTATATTTTTTCCCGATAGGTTAGGTAGGTAGATTCATTCAAAAGGTTCGAATGCAGGATGGATACTTCTACTAAATTCATGACAGTCTGAACGTGACGTCATGCCCAAACAATCAGTTTGATTAGAATATTCGATGAGTTTTCATGAAAAATAAAACACGCGCCATTAGATCCATTACGCTCTGAAACAGACTAATACACAGAACAAACACAATATAATAAAGTGTTTATCATGAGCTCCGTGGATAAAAAAATACCTTCAAGTTCATCGTATAGTATAATATTTGTATACCTTTGCGAGAAACTACGTAATTACGCACTTTAAAAAAATCCAGGCCCTACTTATAAGATCAAATATGGGGTAGTTGAAAGGGTTTCTCAAATTATTACACTAAAAGCACATCCCTTTGATGCGTTAGAAGACAGAGAGGATTGATGACGATGTCCACGACACTATGGCGCGTGTTTTGATATTGTTGCGTCTGTTTGGACGCAACAACTTAACTAACTGTCTTATCTGAAGTGGGCGAGATTTTCAAGAAGTGATTTCTCAGAGGCGCCACACGCTTATCACAGGGGATTGCTTTGTCTTAGGTACTCAAAAAGGTAAAAGAAAAAATGATATGGAAGAGAAATGAGCAGATTGGTAACAAAGAAGATAGATGAGGAAAGTGTGCGGGTAGATCATAGATACGAACTAAATCACTCACGAAGAAACCGTGGAAACCCATTTCAAAGAAAATTGAAAAAATAGTCTATTTCTACTAATACACGGAAAAAAAACACGAAAAACACTGGTATACCGGTTTCGGTGGTCAAACCATCGTCAGTAACAAATAATAACTAATTGTAAACAATAGTTATTGTTACAATAGTTACAACAGTTACTATTTGTTACTGACGATGGTTTGACCACCGAAACCGGTATAACAGTGTTTTTCGTGTTTTTTTTCGTCAGTAACAAAAAATAACTATTGTAACAATCGTATACAATAGTTATTGTTACAATAGTTACAACAGTTATTATTTGTTACTGACGATGGTTTGATCACCGAAACCAGTATAACAGTGTTTTTCGCGTTTTTTTTCGTGTACCTACTAGTAGACTATTTTTTCAATAACTCCGTTTTTCTTTAGATCATACATCTATTACACAGATAGTAGACCACAGCATTCCGGGGAGGTTGGTGAGAATATTATCATCAGGAAGCTCATGTTGCAATCAAGTGAAATTCAACATGCATTCATTCGAATGACAGTTCCAATGAACTTGGTGTACTGCATCAGAATAATATTGAGGCAAACAACGCTAAACCCAGTTTGGTCTTTGATTAAGTATTTATAGATTAGAAAATAATTCCATAATAATAGTTAATATGTGAATTCGAGCACCACTCGATGAGCTATTGAAAAATGGATAGATCCAGATTGAATAGTTTCTATACAACAGGTTAGTGAAAAGTGAACTGAGAATACTAATCTCCAAAGACTCTAAGACAATATAAAGGGCCGAACCACATCTAAACAATTGTGTTACCTATCAGAATGGTTAAGAAATGCGTTTTAATTTTAATTTTTAAAGAGAACCATTGTAACTGCGCTTGTTTCTCTCATAATTCAGCGTGTGGAAGCCTTGAGTCACTGCGTTTGCCTTACCTATCCGAAACTTCAAAAGTTCGACCGCTAGTAGGCAAACGAAATCATATTATTCCTTCCTTTGGCATCATGAAGCTGTCCTCCATAATATTTTCAGGTGGGTACGTTATCACTCGAGAACGATCCAATTAGTTTGAAATGGGTTGAATATTAACTTAGACCAATAATACAAAGACATAAAGACTCGGATGTAATCCTAAAATATCCTCATACGTGTATCCTCTTCTAGGACATGTACTGTGATAAGCGAAGGAACGAACCTATTTTCATTGATTAGATCTTCTTCGGAGATATCGTGCGGAATGAGTGACAGCCTCTTCTCACGAGCGCTAGTTAGCGAATTGCGCCTAGAACTACTTTTACAGCCGTCTTCAAACGATAATCTGGAAATTAGATCAATAGATCATGTCAATCTATAGACAGTTACGAGAACACAATTAAATATACTGATAAAAAATCTGGTTTATTCACAAACCCACGTGGCATTCTGATGAAAGGCTAAAGGCTAGTAATGTGTCTAATGATTTGACCATCTTTGATTTCGTAGGATGTTGTGAGAAGGTGGGTATTACATTTACAGTATGTACTTATCCCCCTCCCCTCCACAAAACCCTGTTGTGGGGGGGTGTAAATGTACAAAAGGCACTTTTTTGGAGCTTAACGAATGACCGTGCAAAATTTCAGCTCGATCCGGCATGTTTGTGAAACTACAGCCCTGTCAAAGAACAAGAACAAGTAGAAAAACTTGAAGAATAGCGATTTTCAAACGTCCACAACTCCGGCACCAGATGGTCCCGAGGGTCGAAATATGGTACACGTCCTCGGGGTGCCTAAGTCCGTTCTCATAACGGTAAGGCTCCTTTTGGTTTATTATTCTGTGAATAATACACCTACCTATGTATTCGCTCAGCAACAATTTTTTTGAACACCCCCTCAAAACTTTTCTTTTACGTTTCAAGTTGCGTACATTTCAAAAACGCGGCAAAGTCCTTGTCACATGGGTTTATTATTCTATTGGATTCTACAGAAACGTTGGCTGTTTATTTATTGTTTCTTTCATATAAAATAATTGAAATAGCTATTTCTGGTGGTTTCCACCAATTGTGGCCCCGAAAACACGAATTAGGTACGCTCCTTTTTGGTTTATTATTCTGTGAATAATACACCTATGTATTCGCTCAGCAAAAAATTTTTATAACACCCCCTCAAAATTTTTTCTTTTCCGTTTCAAGGTGCGTAGATTCAAAAAATGCAATGTCCGTCCGCCGTACGCCGTCCGCCGTATCACGTGTACAGGCTTCATTTTTGGTCTAAAAAATTCGCTCTTTCGCACACATGCTCCATTTGGGCCCTATTTGTGTCCCGAACCTTTTCAGCCCGATCGGAATATACCCAGGGGTGTTATGAGTGAAAATGTGTGTAAAAATAGGTACTTTTTGCGTTTTAGCAACATGTTGGTAAAATGAGCTTTTGAGGTATCGTTTTTCATGTTTTTGGGGACGAGAAGACCGAATATGAAGTCGATTTTGACCAAAGAGTAGAAAATTGAGGTTGTACCAGATGTTCAGCTCCCAAAATTGATTTTTTATAAGTCAAAAACCTGGAAAATCGTCTGAAATCACCATCAATTTGTAGAATAACACTAGAAAAAGTATCAAGACGAGGATCAAGACGATTAAATGGTACTATCAATGATCAAAGATAATTTGAAAAAAAAAGGAGCGTACCTAATTCGTGTTTTGGGGGCCAAAATTGGTGGAAACCACCAGAAATAGCTATTTAAATTATTTTATATGAAAGAAACAATAAATAAACAGCCAACGTTTCTGTAGGTATGTCCAATAGAATAATAAACCCATGTGACAAGGACTTTGCAGCGTTTTTTTCTTCTTTTTTTTCAAATTATCTTTGATCATTGATAGTACCATTTTTTCGTCTCGATCCATCTGCTGATACTTTTTCTAGTGTTATTCTACAAATTGATGGTGATTTCAGACGGTTTCCCAGGTTTTTGACTTATAAAAAATCAATTTTGGGAGCTGAACATCTGATACAACCTCAATTTTCCACTCTTCGGTCAAAATCGATTTCATATTCGGTCTTCTCGTCCCCAAAAACATGAAAAAGGATACCTCAAAAGCTCATTTTACTAACATGTTACTAAAACACAAAAAGTACCTATTTTTATACACATTTTCACTCATAACTCCCCTGGGTATATTCCGATCGGGCTGAAAAGTTTCGGGACACAACTAGGGCCCAAATGGAGCATGTGTGCGAAAGAACGAATTTTTTAGACTGAAAATGAAGCCTGTACACGTGATACGGCGGACGGCGGACGGACATTGCATTTTTGGAATCTACGCACCTTGAAACGGAAAAGAAAAAATTTTGAGGGGGTGTTATAAAAATTTTTTGCTGAGCGAATACATAGGTGTATTATTCACAGAATAATAAACCAAAATGCGGCGTCCGTATGCCGCATTATCCACATCTACCTTTATTTTCGGTAAAAAAAAAATTCTTTCTTTCGCACACAGGCTCCATTTGGGCCCTAGTTGTGCCCCCAAACTTTGCAGCCCGATCGGAATATACCCAAGGATGTTACGGGTGAAAACTGGGTGTAAAAATAGGTTTCGAGGTTTTTGTAAGGTTTTAGTGTGAACATGAGCTTGAGAATGATCGCTTTCCATGTTTTAAATTGATCTTGAACTTGGGGAATTTTTTGAGATCACCCGGATCATTTTACGTCCAGCCGTTCGTTTGCATCGAAAAGCTTCGTCAACATGGTCGTGAGTGAAACGGTATAAATCCAGCCCAGACATCACTACTATGGAACACCTGATATAATCACGCATGTCTGAATGAAATCGAGTTGGTTGTTCCGCGATGTTATTTCATTTGAAGAATGATGGCTATTTTGAATTTTGTTGATCGCTAATTTCGTAACTTGAACAAACGTTATGCTTCATGACTGACAACAAATAATCAACGACAGCTGAACCACCGAATATTTATGTAATTGTCATAATACTCCGGCTCCAAGGCTCGATTTTGGACATCCCTGTCGGGGAGCACGAGGATGCGTACTGACCACAGAAAACAGTGATCTACGCAGAAGGGGCATTTAGATAAGTAATAACCCGCTGTGTAATAATTTACGGAGTTTTCACATTATCTGACATTTCCCCATTCAGCGATGGTCTCTTCAAAGCTCACCAGTTGTCAAGTAAGGTTCAGATGCCTAACATGGTTGTCGCGTTTGATTCATTTGAAAAATTTTCTTTTGTGACTAAGCCAGAAAGTTGTCAACACAGTATAAAAACGTCTGCTAATTCGAGTAGACAGCATAGCTTCCTCACTTGAATCACATTAACGTATAGAATAGTTGGGTAGGTTCATTTTGATACGGGACCATCTACGATCCAACCCACCTGTACCCTCAACATTTCAGCTCTCTACGACTAATTTTCGCGTAGTTAGAAGCGTTAAAACTAAACGGGCAACTTTTCATGTTCGCTCATACGCAGACGAAAGTTACAGTACGATTCCAATGAAATTCATTTGGAACTATCAAAGTATTATTCCTGATCGATCCTCTAAGTTTGAACTCATTTCAACGATATTTAGGGTAGTTATGAGCTTTTCAAGTATTTTACGTTTGTGCATGCGCAGCCGAAAGTTACGGTACTTCTTCAATGATTTTGGTATGGGACCGTCTGTGACCCAACCCGCACCTACCCTCCAAATTCCAGCCCATTTCAACCATTATTTCGGGTAGGTATGGGTGTTACAAGGAATTACCACAGACAGAGAGACAGACAGACAGACACGGAACCAAAAATGTTCCTCGATGTCTGAAACGCAAAATGGAAGTGCAAATTTTCATTTTGGAAGAAATAATTTTTTTTTTCTCAATCATGAATCCAAGGCTTCCTACCATCGGTAGTGAGGAAGCAATATACGTTTTATCTTGTGGAAAAAACGGGAGATATAGGTATCATTTTTGAAAGGCGAAAAGTCAGAGAACATACCACCCTTGAGCAAATATTTATGTACAAGTTGCCCTTTCTACAAACTAGGATTTTTTTTTTCTCTAATTCATATTTTATTATTGCTCCAAGATATATATCTTATTAACAGTTCTTCTGACCTAATTATATTACAATACATGGCATTTAGGGCTAACGATACATAACTTAGTCCTTTGTCTTTCCGATTTATCGCACACACTCACTTCCTACACAAGCTCATGTGGTTTAGTGCGCTTAAGGCGCCGCGTCAACTCATGTACTTCGAGAAGCTGGACCACTTCTTCATTAACATGGTTTTTAAGTCTCTCAAGATGAGCGTTAGCGCGCAGCTTTATCACTTGGTCGACGCTTTCCATCTCAAGGTCGCGATGTAGAGCGTCGTTGCGGATATACCACGGCGCATTGGTTATGCATCGTAGTACCATATTCTGAAAGCGTTGTATAATCTGCCTGTTTGATGGGGCCGTGCAGCCCCATAGTTGTGCTCCGTAGACCCACGAGGGCCTCAGTACTTGAGTTTACAGAAGCCGTTTATTTTGAAGTGACATCGTTGATCTCCGTCCAATGAGACAAACTAGGATGACGAGGACACAACGATAGTGCCTATGGCCTAATATGAAAATACACAATTTTCGTATTAGGTGTGTACAATCCACGTATGGCATTTTATTACCAGTGACCATAGAATAATAGGAAGAAATTATGTAAAAATTGAACTTGCGCCGAATTTTTGTTACAAACAATAAATTTCCGGGAAAGGGTTGGATCTGATGGGGTTTAAAAGCTCTAACGGTATTTATGGATTGTTTCCTAGGCTATAAAAAAGGAAGCTACCTGGGTTTCAAGTTATAAGGTCAAAAAACGTGAACACAATCTTAAATCCCTAAAAATTCGAAAAAAGTAGGGGTTTGGAGAAAAATGCTACGAGACATTTTTTGTTGAAAATTAGTCGTAGATTGATCCCTGAAGTTTAGTGGTCCTCAAGGTGGGACACCCTGTATAACCATCAACCGCATCGTCCTAGAAAAATGTACGGACACGACGGACCTACTAGATGGTTAACACTTTCATTCAAAACTAGCAACTTAAATCAGAACATAGGATGAGTGATTAGGAAAAAGCTAATACTAGACTTACTTTCTCAGTCGAACACGTTTGTTAAATTTGTTGTTGGTTTCGACGGGATTTGTGACGTCGGAACACCCGTCAGAAGTAGGCTTCTCGAGACCTGCGGCAGAATAATTTTATAAAGCAATCTGCAAAATAACAATAAATTATATACATGGACGAAGTCTATTATTTGTAGGAGTATGATTTACTCTTACAGTATCAACTATGGAGTGGACTGACGAACGAACTTCATACGCAGTGTCACTGCTAGGTGTTCACTTGCAGTGATCGAATCCCCGAAGGAGGTATTTGATTTAGAAATTTTCAACCCAATCATGATCAACGACATCTCCAAATCCGAACTCTTCATCCTGAAGAAGTTGGTGAACCCCACGTCGTTCCAATATTGTTAATTCAGATCATCTACCTACCTCATCAAGTAATAGGGCTTTCATGAAATCATTTGTTCAATACTTCTTCCTACCGTTGATGAGGATAATGGGTATTAATTATCAAAACCTAGATTGGCAGCTACTCCCACGATGATGCAGCTACTAACCTTAATCCACCTTAATCAAAATTGTTGGAAACGTCGTGAATGTAGTGGGAGTGTAAACCCCAGAGCATACTGAACTGGTAAATGGTTTTGGTTCAGCGCCTTTCGGGACGTCTACACTGCAAAGCATGCCCACCTAAACCCCGAACGTCTTTCAATTTCAAACAGTACCTAATATAGTTTCTTCAGTGCAACCCGTTTCATTGAAACAATCAAATCCATACGCCAGAATGATTTTAAGTAGCTGACATTTTGAAAGGTGGTCCAAATCGGCTTCATACATTTTTCAAGTTTTTTTTTCTGCGCAGGTTTTTGAGATACACTGCGAAAAGTGCTGCACAGCCGATACTTTCAGGGAGGTAGATACATTTCGGAAAATGGCCACATCCAGTTGCATCAACAATCACGGCAATACGGCAATTACGAGCCCCTTTATAACTGCAACAAGGGATTGTACAAGACCAGGATTACACATAGTACAAGGGATTGTACAAGCGTTACATAATAAAAACTTTTTTTATTATGTAACGCATTATGTAACGTGAATGTTAAAATCGCATTATCTCGCAACTACAGAGGAATCAGAGTGGCAATAAACATCTCCAAGAAGACAAACAAGAATAAAGACAACTCACGCACACAATAATGAAATTCAGGCAGCCTCCAACAAACGTGACAAGTATATTAATAGATAACTAATTATATTAGTAGAATACTCTTTGAACGACCATATAAAATGAAATAAATCAGCCATGGAGAGTTCAAATTCAAAGTTAATCATTGTACACTATCTAGGTATTCAATAAACTATTATTACGTCCACACGGCGAGTTTTTTCACGCCAGAAGCCCTAGTCCTTGAGGAAAATGATCATGTGGATAAGATAAATATATCTGTTTCGAACCAAAATAGAAAAATTGGATGGTTTACACACACCCTCCCTCCATCGCTCTATCGCCCCCTCCCTCAGGCAACTCCAACGACACAGGGAAAAAACGCTAAACATCGCTACAGAACGGTTTATTAATTTGTACAGAACACCCTTCTGTTACAGATCACAGCTGTCTGTATAGATACGTAACCCTTCTATATATCTACTATTCTATACATATTATGTAGATCGCAGACCCTCCGTACCTTAGTACCTAACCCCGTACTCGAACACAGCTAAAACAGCTGAAACAGTAGCTAAAATGGCAAAAAGAAACACAATTAAGTTCTGAAGGGAAATTGTTGTTGTGGATTGAAAAAAATATTCAGTTCCGGTAGGGTTTCGATCTAGGGAACTTTAGTTTATCAATTCTTTAATTAGACCACTGAGCTATACCGTCCAGCTACGGGAGACCAAAATAGAAATACACTGCCAAGGTGATGGCACAGGAGCTTCCTCGTCACAATCAGAGTGACCCATTATAAAATAGAACAGACTCGGAAGCAAAATAACATAACATTACATTACATTACATAACATTACATAACGTTAAATATACATATTACATAACATTACATTACATAACATAACATTACATAACGTTAAATATACATATTACATAACATTACATTACATAACATTACATGAAATATACATATTATACATAACATGACACCAATAATACATTACGTCCATTATACATAACTAGCCTGACCGCTCGCTTCGCTCGCTATCCGAGAGTCGCTGTACGCAGTATCGTGGAACCAACAAACGACGGAAAAATCCCATACCCTACCGGGTATTTGTGCCCAATTTTATCAAAATCCGTCAAGCCGTTCAGGAGCTGACCATGGTCGACCATATTTCCGCTATGGTCAGGGAATTAAAAATGCGCCTACGTTCAACTTGGGAGGCTACCGGATATTGGTGCCAAATTTGGTCGATATCCGTTGTGCAATTCGGGATTCGACCATGGAGGGGCCCATGGATGCGCTAAGGTCGACCGCGGGGGTAGTCCAAAGGGTCGATCGTAGATAGAATTTCACGTAGATTACGAATACGCGATAAAAAATAGGGGTTACCATTTCAATTAACGAAGTTGACCATGGTCGACCATAGTTCCGCTATGGTCAGGGAATTAAAAATGCGACGTTGCACAACTTGGGAGCCTACTGGATACTCGTGCCAAATTTGGTCGATATCCGTCAAGCCATTCAGGAGTTGACCATGGTCGACCATAGTTCCGCTATGGTCAGGGAATTAAAAATGCGACGTTGCACAACTTGGGAGCCTACTGGATATTCGTGCCAAATTTGGTCGATACCCGTTGAGCAATTCGGGATTCGACCATGGAGGGGCTTATGGATGCGCTATGGTCGACCGCGGGGGTAGTCCGAAGGGTCGATCGTAGATAGAATTTCACGTAGATTACGAATACGCGATAAAAAATAGGGGTTACCATTTCAATTAACGAAGTTGACCATGGTCGACCATACTTCCGCTATGGTCAGGGAATTAAAAATGCGACGTTGCACAACTTGGGAGCCTACTGGATATTCGTGCCAAATTTGGTCGATATCCGTTGAGCAATTCGGGATTCGACCATGGAGGGGCCCATGGATGCGCTATGGTCGACCGCGGGGGTAGTCCGAAGGGTCGATCGTAGATAGAATTTCACGTAGATTACGAATACGCGATAAAAAATAGGGGTTACCATTTCAATTAACGAAGTTGACCATGGTCGACCATAGTTCCGCTATGGTCAGGGAATTAAAAATGCGACGTTGCACAATTTGGGAGCCTACTGGATATTCGTGCCAAATTTGGTCGATATCCATCAAGCCATTCAGGAGTTGACCATGGTCGACCATAGTTCCGCTATGGTCAGGGAATTAAAAATGCGACGTTGCACAACTTGGGAGCCTACTGGATATTCGTGCCAAATTTGGTCGATATCCGTCAAGCCATTCAGGAGTTGACCATGGTCGACCATAGTTCCGCTATGGTCAGGGAATTGAAAATGCGACGTTGCACAACTTGGGAGCCTACTGGATATTCGTGCCAAATTTGGTCGATATCCATCAAGCCATTCAGGAGTTGACCATGGTCGACCATAGTTCCGCTATGGTCAGGGAATTAAAAATGCGACGTTGCACAACTTGGGAGCCTACTGGATATTCGTACCAAATTTGGTCGATATCCATCAAGCCATTCAGGAGTTGACCATGGTCGACCATAGTTCCGCTATGGTCAGGGAATTAAAAATGCGACTTTGCACAACTTGGGAGCCTACTGGATATTCGCGCCAAATTTGGTCGATATCCATCAAGCCATTCAGGAGTTGACCATGGTCGACCATAGTTCCGCTATGGTCAGGGAATTAAAAATGCGACGTTGCACAACTTGGGAGCCTACTGGATATTCGTGCCAAATTTGGTCGATATCCATCAAGCCATTCAGGAGTTGACCATGGTCGACCATAGTTCCGCTATGGTCAGGGAATTGAAAATGCGACGTTGCACAACTTGGGAGCCTACTGGATATTCGTGCCAAATTTGGTCGATATCCGTCGAGCCGTTTGGCCGTGCATAGAAGGACAGACAGACAGACAGAGCGCATGCGCAGGGCGAACCGCTGGCTCTATCATGTTGAAATTTATATGGGACCTCAATGGGCCCTACCCGCTTAATCCCTGAGAATTACATTGAAATTGGGTGAAATCTTTGGTTACTACGGCTGTAACAAGGAAATTGAATCTATTTCACGCCAGCGCATGCGCAGAGCGCACCGAGGGTCCGATCATGCTGAAATTCATACTGGAACTCACTAGGCCTTGTCCAAACAACCCTTGAAAATTTGAGCGAAATTGAATCAAAATTGTGAAAGTTATGCGTGTTTGTTGAATTTAACGTTAGCGCATGCGCAGGGCGTACCGCTGGATCAATCATGTTGAAATTTGTATGGGACCTCAAGGGGCCTTATCCGCACCATCCCTCAAAATTTGAGCTGAATCAATTCAAAATCGTGGAAGTTATGGCTGTAACAAGGAAATGCGGACAGACTCACAGACTCACAGACTCACAGACTCACAGACTCACAGATTCACAGACTCACAGACTCACAGACTCACAGACTCACAGACCGACAGACACGGAACCAAATTTGTTCAGTAGGCTTTGAAACGCAAAATGCAAGTGGAAATTTTGATTTCTGAAGACAAAAATTTTTTGGCTCACGAAAGTGAACACAAGGCTTCCGCTGCTTCGCAGACTCGGAAGCAAAATGGGACGGTTTACAATTTTACGTTAGGTAACGGGTGCAGGTAGACACCAGAGAATCGTTAGATTGTAAAACTGTTTATTATCAGTCAGCTTCAATATGAAGTGGTGCCTATTATTAAGGGGTTTGCTGAATAAAGGACGATTTCAACACTATTTTTAATAGTCGGAGGAGGGGAGGGGAGGAGGGCTCTAAAGATAGTAGCACAATAACAAGGACTTGTATTGAAATTATTAAAAGGTATCGCATGAATCGAGCCAAGTTTTAGCCATACCATCTTGACAGTCCGTGATACAACAGGTAAGTACCTACAGCAGATGTTTGCCAAGAAGTGTTTGTGAAAACCGGATTCAGAAATAGATACTCGCAACCCACGAATGTTGAAGCGCATTACTAACAATGCGGGAACCAACGCCTACTCGGAGCACGTCAACTAGGTGCCAAAGTGACACCGTGGTTTACATAGGCACACAAACACACGCGTGCGCGCGCGCACACACACACACACCCTCTCTCCCTCCCTCAGGCAACTCCATCGACACAGGGGAAAAACGCTACACATCCCTACAGAACGGTTTATTATTTTGTACAGAACACCCTTCAGTTACAGATCACAGCTGTCTGTATAGATACGAAACCCTTCTATATATCTACTATTCTATACATATTATGTAGATCGCAGATCTCCGTACCTTAGTACCTAACCCCGTACTCGAACACAGCTACAACAGCTGAAACAGTAGCTAAAATGGCAAAAAGAAACGCAATTAAGTTCTGAAGGGAAATTGTTGTTGTGGATTGAAAAACATATTCAGTTCCGGTAGGGTTTCAATCTAGGGAACTTTAGCTTATCAATTCTTTAATTAGACCACTGAGCTATACCGTCCAGCAACGGGAGACTAGTGATGTGCGCTCTCAACATAGCTTGATGCCGGCATACACCCTGCTCTTTACGGCAGATTGTTTTGCAAATTTTACGGCAATATCGTAGAATGCTCCGGATGGTCTCAAAAATACAGAAAAAAATCAAATTATTTAAAAATGCGAGAAAACCCACACCTCAAAATACAATTTTCCGAGATAGGGATACTGTGGACATTTCAACCCCTATTTTTCACCCCTTCGAGGGCCAACTAGAGCCTTAACGGGACCCATATAACAAATTTCGTGAATTTTGGTTCATGGGAACTAAGGAAAAAGCCGCGGACGGCTTACGGCGGAGGGTGGACGGCGGACGGACGAAAAATGTTTGAATCGATATTCGTATTCTACGTCCCTTGAAACGTAAACCATCGAATTTTGAAGAGGGGTTAAACAAATTTTTTTCATGGTCGATTCCAACGGTTTATTATTGAAAATAATAAACCAGTATCAATAATGTGGTTGAGTGGTTATTCTTTCCATCCAGTTATTCCATCAACAATTGGTCTTGCCGGCAGGTTTTCGAAAAACAGGTCCAGAAATTGACTACCGAAATGAGCAACATTGTCTATCATATTGTTAAGATGGCAAAACGTTGAAAACGGTAGGTTTTATGATAGAACGAGATTTGTATAAGTTTTCTACATCGATGTCGAACCAGAACCACAACACCACTTTTCTAAAGCGTCTCGTTTCTCGCATAGCAATCACCACATGACCACTGCGAATACCGTAGTTACATATTCCCTACAATATCATTATTTTAAAACATATGCTTGTGTCTAACTTGAAATAATGATTTAATCGTACTTTATTTACAAAAACAAAAATTTAACTAACATTTCGTAATGTACCTACAAAATCCACTATTTTCAAAACTTGTAATTCAATATTTTCAATTGTGTGTTGCCCTCCCATGCGGCATGAATGGCCCCAGATCCTCTTCGGCATTGATCCGGTTAGGTTTGCGTTTTTGTGAATTTGATTTCCACCCGTTCCATTTGATTACTTGCCGTAGGATTCTGATTGAGGAGTGGGCGTCCAAGCCGAAATCCCAAACCTAATCGGCTCAATGCCGAGGCGAATTCCGGGGCTGTTGGCCATTTTTGACTGGAACGTTCTAGCGAGCTGGGAACTTCAAATCTTCATTCGGATGTATATTTTAAGAAAACCTAATGCGTTTGAGTGGAAAAATATTTTTGACCGGTCATGCGCAAATCTGAAACTGTTTTTCGAGGGTGATCCCTTAATTTTGATCAACCTTTAAAGGAATTCATATGCAAACAACAGTTTATTATATGGGTTCAAGCATTAATACTAAACGAGTTTTCATAACAAATTAATTTACCTAACTGAGGTGACACACAGTGAATGACGTATACTATTTTATTTTATAAACAACAGGGGAATTTTGCGAGTAAAATACGAAGTAGAGTTTCTGAAATAAATAGGATCTAGTCAATTATGTTATTTAGTCAAAACACTTAGTAAATTTATCTCCTACGTGCTTCTCAGGCAATAAGAGTTACGAACGTGTGAAATGTGGGATTTTAATTGAGGTTTAGTAGCTAGAAAAATGAAGAAGGTACAACAAACTGTAATTTTCATTCGCCAGCCATTGGTTTCAGGTTGCTCAAAGTTATCAGTTCGCACGCTCGTCGCTGTTTACATAAATCGAAGCGTAATGAAAGCGTCTTGAAATGTGTAGTTCCTTGAGCTCTCGTCGGAGACCCGACCCGACACCTATAATTACTACCAAACGGCTCAGCAAAAGTGGGGACTATTATAAATGGTAAGCCCAATTATAGAAACTAACCGCGTACTCCTCTCAGAACTGCATTTCTTGGACGGGGTTTACGAATTCCTCTAACCATCCCAGGAAACAACCAAGGTCAACAAAATAAATTCAGTTCTCTGAATAATCTACTGCATTGAATCCGAAGATTATAAAACAAAACCAGATGTAGGTAGGCGGGCAAACCACAATTTCGTCACATCTCTATGAATCACAATGATGACCATGATGCGTGTGAGTTTTTATGACGCTTATTATTTTGACTACGCGTTGCAAAAACAGAAAGAACTACTAACAACTCTACTAGAAGTGTAATCCTAGGAACAAGGTTGCTAAAGTTGAACCAAGCAGAGTTTCCACCGAGCTCCACATTGTAAGCATAGATAGCTTCGCTGTTAAGTTTGCAATAATAGTTTGCATTTACTTCTTCCCTAGTAGGTAGGTATACTAACTGTAACGTATGTACCTACTGGACGAACCCTAGGATTTCTCAATGTCGAGGTATTATAATACACCTATACGAAGTCTGGCTTTGGTCCAAAGGCTAAAAGTTTAATATATATTCCTCACCAACCCCCTCAACACGTTTAGTTCTTAGTTCTTACTATAGATGTATTAATTTGACCAAATTAAATAAGGATGGTATCATTAGGTATCACCAAACTCATTATTTACCTGATTAATCAAGAGCCTTTGTTGGCCTTTGTTGACCTAAACGACAAGATATTATTGTGACACCCGGGTGTACCTGCCTACCGTAAACTTGGCAAAGAAACGCGTCCTTGGTCAGGTCAATAACTCTCTTCGAACGTCGACCGAATTTTTGATATCCATCAAAACGACGTACCAGAAAAATAAAAAGAGAAACTCATCACGTGACTGAGAAGATAAAAATGTGGACCCTGTGGATCGTATACGCGTGCAAGTCACGTTCAGTGGCCTGATGATCAACCACCTTTCCATATTAGTTACTCACGAGTGGTAAATTAAATGATGACATTAACGTTAATATAATACCTAACATAAAAATGGTAAGTGCTTTGCTGACCTGTATAGGATGTAGCACGATGTCCCTACTTTTTATATAAAAATGAAATTAAAAAAAACTCGGCGCTGCGCGCCTCGGCGGGGGCTTCGCCCCCTGCACCCCCGGATGACTTCCGCTGACTGCTAAAATGTGGTGTACCTGACCCTTCAGGTTTTTGTCCCCCTCGCTGTATTATATAAGCTTTAGCCACGCTTATACACATCGAAACAACCAAGTGACAACCAAACAAGCGTCATTGTTTACTATCGATTTATAACATCCATTTATATAGTTATATTATGAAACTAGGAAATAAATACCAAGAACAAATACGAAATAAATGCGTGATAAATCAAGAGCTTTCCAACGAATGGAAATCGATTTTTGTCCGATGAAAATGAAAGAAGTTTCATTTCCCTAGCAACTAGGTACTCGGTTGTACGTGAAAATCATAAGAAAATTTCGCGCTACTTTCATCTCACTATTTGGTCTCACTATTTGGTCTCACTTTTTCCTGTCGTTTTTCGGCGGGGGGTCCCATCGCAAAAACCTGAAGGGTCAGGTTAAAACTGTATGGCATTGATAATGATAAATTATATTTTGATGAATCAAGTTTTGGTAATACACAATCGTTAAACCCAAGAATTCTAGGAAAGCCTTTGAGAAGAAAATAATCCCAAACTTAGCTGTCAAAAATAGAACTACGGCGACTGCTATTGAACAAAACATCAACATTAAGTATAAATACAGAGAAATAAGTTGCTGTGACATATCAATTGGACGTCCTTAACTATTCGCTCAGTGTCACAGTTGTAGCACGTAATGCGCCCCACTTTTTATCCTCCCAGCAGTGAGCGATTGGCACCTACCCATTCATTTTTCGAAAGGAAAATGAACTAGTGTGCGAAAACAAATATATTATATCTCACGCTTTAACAATCCCAGTAAGCGCAACTGTTTACAGCAGATAGGAAATGAGTATTCTGTTGAGTTGGAAAAGTATGATGTGAGCTTTATAAGTACCGACGTGGGGCAAGGAAGCGAGGTCAATGAGTGCCCCAGTTATGGCAGGACTCCGATCTTGGATCTTGTCTAACTGACGTACCAATAATATTGGTATCCGGTTTAATCGCGTACCACTTCGATCCCCAGTATTCACCAGTAACCACCAGTATTCACCAGTACCATTTCACGCGTTAACTAAGGCAAGATCCGTTCAACTAGGTATGTCGATTTAATCTTCCGGAGAAATCCGGATCAGCAGAGAACACAATCAGGAAAGATTATCTAATGCTCCAGAAAGAGGATGAACAAGGACGTGAAGGACTGCGCCCAAACCACTCTGAATAGGCATCCGGTTCTCGTGACACCAATCGGGAAATTCGAAGTTGGGAACGTGGAGACAGCTTTGCCGACGTATAGATGACATATAGATACGCACATTAGTTTTTCTTTCTTGTATACCTATGTCATTATTTGTTCCAATCCCTCGTGAAAAACTGAACGGTGGTAGGAAGGTACTTGATATTTGGTTATTACCTGCAACATTAGCTTCTTGATTGGCAGTACCAGAGTATGGCACTGAGCTAAACTTTAATGATTTACATAGGTACGTTTTACTGAACACTATCTACTTACGTCCGTTATGAACTAGGTACCTACCTCTAGAGGTAACAAGGGGAATCCAAGCTTTGGTCCGACCAAGAAGCTGCAAATAGAATGGAGGAGGAAAGGCGAAGGTTGGTTGCGTAAGAGTGAGAGCGTAGCAAATGTAATAAGTAAACGAGAATGGTATGATAACAGCAAGGGAAAGGGGACGGGAAACGATTTGTCCTTGGTGTGGCCGATACCTTCATGAAGCAGGAATATTATACGACAAACAACAGGCACTATCCACTCTAGCAACAAAATTGGAAAACCGACACGACGAACGTCAGGTAACATCCACACGAAATACGTGAGGTAGAATACAATGAGCAAAATTACCATTTGACTACATTCAAATGAGGAACGAGTCAGAGGAGAGATGTATTGCAGCATCCTATCATAAAATGATTTAGCAAATTAATATGCTTGTTCGACAATACGTGCTATACAGCCTCGTTCTTATAACATAATCAAGTTCATCGCTTAGCTATCACGTCTAGAGGTCCGGAATATGCCTAAATTACCCTCCCTAGACAGCAAGTACCTAACTCTGGACTTGAGAAACTCTGGCAGCAGAATAATACACTTGACAATGTACCATTTAACATTGCTTTGCACATTGGATCTATCATGGTGTAAGGCTAGATCTATATGGGTTGCTGCAGGTGCAGGTCACCAAACAACATCGTCTATGCATACTGCAGCAAAATGATGGAGATGTTTACACTACGTTGCTATGACAATGCCTTTTATGTTTCATCAGTATTTGCATGCACCTATGTTAATAATGAAGTAAGTATACTGGTTTTGTCTTGAACTGTAAAATTTATTACAAGACGTAATTATAAAAGCTGATCACAAGAATGATGCACTGATAATGAAAGCGAGGTTTTGAATGAATAATCTGAGGCCATTTCCCTATGGGCCTCACCAGCCCAGTGCTCCACTTTCCAACTCTAATCGTAAAACTGGACCCATAATCACGTTGCGGTCTTGAACTGAAATTTCGCAGAAACGTTATTATTCTACACCGGTCCCACACCGAAAGAGGACCTTGGCCCTAATTACTCTACCGTACATCGGTTGTTCTGTGGAAAAGAAAATCGAAATAAAATGCGACGGCGCAAAAATAAAGATTATGCAGAATAGGCGCGAACGGATAATCCCATAAACATGTATAAACTCGGAAGTGCAAAATGCTTCCACTGCCCGAAGATTTCCAATGATCTGGTCAGTATCGCCATGATGCTCGTTGCCTGGGGAACAAACAATCTGTGATTTCGGATTACTAGAGTTTGGGATGGTATACTTATTACTTTCCAAGAGAGAAAAAACCCGCTACAAGTACAATCTGAAAACGCTGCAAATCCCTGCACAACGGATTATTATTTTGTATAGAATACCCTTGTGTTACAGATCACAGCTCTATGTATAGATAACCCGTCTATATAATATGATATGTACTATTCTATACATATTATGTAGATCGCAGACCCTCCGTAGGTTAGTACCTAACCCCGTACTCGTTACTAGGTACCTACCTAAATCACGAGTTAAATGTTGCTAAAATAGTTCTGCCGATGACAAACAGTACCTAACAAAAAGAAACACACATAATGAAGTTCTGAAAAGAAATTGTTGATGAGGAGTGAAAAAAGTTGCAAAAGTACCTACCAACAAACTCCAGCCCCTTCTACGTAGATGGTATAATGAACCGTTGTGTAATAATTTACCGTTGAGTAATGATTTACCGTAGTAATAATTTACCCATCAATAATACTTCAACGTTTGTTCAAGTTTCACTACCTACCAACAAACTCCAAAAGAGCCATCATTTTTCAAATTAAATAATATCACAGAACAACCAACTCGACTTCATACTCCGCCAATATAACCAGGTGATCCCTACCAATGATTTTATCTCCGCCAAATTTCCTATTGTGGGCGCGTCTCTGGTTACGAGATTTGGTTTGAATTGTACACAATTTCATTCACACTGGAGTCGAAAATGCCTGTCGGTGCAAACTTCGGGGCCTTACTGTGAACGAACGGCTGGACGTACGATGCTCCGGATGGTCTTAAAAAACTCGCAAGTTCAAGAACTATTTAAAACCGTAAAAATATTTACGTAAAAAAATTGTATAGGCGTTTTGAAAATTTCAACCCCTATTTTGAACCCCTTAGAGATGACTCACAGTAACGTCGAGCTTCGAGGACCAACTAGACGCCGAACGGAACCTATAACCCGAATTTCATCAATTTTTTTTCATGGTAACTAAGAAAAGTGGCCCGTACGGCGTACGGCGAACGGCGTACGGTGTACGGCGTACGGCGTACGGCGGACAGACAGAAATATTTTTATTGCAGTTTTGGATTCTACATACCTTGAAACGTAAACCATCAAATTTTGAGGGGGGGTAAGAATTTTTTTTTCATGCTCGATTCCAATGGTTCATTATTGAAAATAATAAACCAAAACGCTGCAAATTAGTAAACAACGGTTTATTATTTACCTGTACAGATGCCCCTTCTGCGTAGATCAATGTTTTCTGTCGTCAATACGTACTCTCGTGCTCTACCCCCCCCCCCCCCCCCCCCCAAGGAAAGCCCTAAATCGCGTACTAGAACCGGTCTGGGAATTACAGCGTTGTTAATCACGAAGCATAGGGTAAAATTATAAACCGTTGTGTAATAAACCTGTATAGATGCCCCTTCTGCGTAGATCAGTTTTCTGTGGTCAATACCTACCTCAGCTCCCCCCAGGAAAGCCCTAAATCGAGAACTGGAGCCAGCCGGGGAATTAAATTTCATAAAAATGCGCGGGATTCAATAATTCAATAATTAATTATTTGTTGTTATTCATGAACCATAAAGGTTGTTTGAGTTGCAAAAGTAGGTACCTATAAACAAAAGCCAAAAGAGCCATTTTGGTTTATTATTTTCAATAATGAACCTTTGGAATCGAACATGAAAAAAAAATGTTAGCCCCTCAAAATTCGATGGTTTTTGTTTCAAGGTACCTATGTAGAATCCGAAAATGCAATAAAAAAATTTCTGTCTGTCCGCCATACGCCGCACTTCTCTTAGTTACCCTGAACCAAAGTTGATGAAATTTGGTTTGCAGGTCCTTTCAAATGAAGATAATTCACAGAACAACCAACTCGACTTCATACAGCCATCCTTGCTATAATCAGGTGCTCCCTAGCGATGATATCTGGGCCGGATTTATTTATTTGGGTTTGATTCACGATTATGTTGACGAAGCTTTTCTCACGTTGAATGTTAGTAAGACGAAGTAAATGCTCATCGGGGGAGGTAGCGTGCCTCACAGAGGCAACTTTAGGATTCACTCTTGCGCTCCAGGTAGTTCTTGCAGTTGGATTCAGCTGAAAAAGTATCTAACTATAAGTATCTTGGAGTTATAGTGGATTCGGCTCTCATTTGGGAGCACCATGTTTCCTACCTCTACTCCAAACTCCGCAAATTTATATACCTTTTCTATCATGTGAAGCCCTATTTGTCCAGAGAAAGGTTGAAACAGGTATATCTCTCTTGTGCAGTCGTCGCTTCAATATGCGGTACTGGTGTGGGGTGGAGCATATATACAAGCGACATGCGTAAATTAGTGTTACTACAGAAAGCAGTATTGAAGGTGATGCTGGGAAAGCCCAGGAGATTTTCCAGTAATCTTCTCTTCCAGGAAGCAAAGGTATTTACCATCCGACAACTCTTTATTAAATGCTTAGCCCTCTTCTACTACAGGAACTCTTCTACTGTCAACAGGATAATCGTTCACTCCCTTCCGACTAGACTCCAGAGTCTCCGGAATGTTGTAAATCCCCAGAATTAATTTGGCAGTCACTACTAAAACCCCGCAGTACCTACTTAATTTATCTTCAACATAATTCTTTGCCCGCAGCTCTTAGGGACCCACGTAATATTACCCGCTGTGCCTACAACAGGCTCATATTTACTTGGTTAATAATCTTAGGACCGGGGAATGCCGAACGCATCCTACGCAGCATTTATGTTTAATTTCGCTAGGTTCGTAGATGTAATACGCTAGATTTCAGCGTATTACAATGAGAAGTGTTTCTTTAATTTTTTTTCCTCATACTAAATTTTGCTAGGTACTTAGAATGAATTTTATTTTATTTCATTTATTACAAAGAGAGGTGTTTCTCTGAATTTAAAAATAATGTTTCTGTTCAAAGCAACTCTAGCCCGTCAATACAGGATTTGCCTAAGATTTGTCTACATTATTCATAATTTAAAGTTTATTGTTATTTTGAGCTTGTTTTTCTGAATAAATCTCTCTCTCTCTCTCTCTTTTCGATGCAAACGAACGGCTGATCGTACAATGCTCCGGGTGGTTTCAAAAAATTCTTTAGTTCGTGATCAATTTAAAAACGCAATAAAACCCATACCCTTCTATTGAAAGTTTTCGAGCTAAGGCGTTATGAAAATTTCAAACCCTATTTTTCACCCCTTAGAGACGACTGACAGTAACGCAGAGCTTCCGAGGATCACCTAGACCCCAAATGGGACCTACAAACCAAATTAATGTTGGTTTCATTAATTTTGGTTCATGGTAACCAAGAAAAGTGCTAAGTACGGCGTACAGAATTTTTTTTATTGCATTTTCAGATTCTACATACCTTGAAACGGAAACCGTAAAAGTTTGAGGGGGGTTAAAAATGTTTTTCATGCTCGATTTCAAAGGTTCATTACTGAAAATAATAAACCAAACTGAAAAAAAAAACCTGGTAATTTGTAAGAGAAAACTCATGAAACTGAACAGAACAGGGGTCGTAAATTCGCCGATATGTCCTCTGTGCAGCAATGGGTTGATGGACGCACATCACCTGATGTTTTGTACGGCCCTCAGTTCAGTACAGAATGACACACCATAAAAGACGACGATAAAGCGACATAGGGCTGACGAGCGAATCATTAAGATCCAGCGTAGGATTGTTGAGAGGGGGGGGGGGGGGGAGAGTTTGATATCTGATGTTTTCTAAAAACGCATCTCAAGCAGATTATTATCCTGTGTCTTCTTCGAGTGAATTAATCAATTAGGAGTTCAGTGATCAAGAAGATTATTGAGATTATTTCTACGGAATTAGAACGCAGCGAGGTAGGTGGGTATGGCCTACCCAACAGCCTCAAATGTAGGTACCGACATGACGCGCCATGCTAGGATTTCAAGGAATAAGGGAGAAGAACCACCATGATAATTCAGAAAAAAAGTAATATAGAGATAGTAGGTGATTTCTACAGTTATTATGGGCCAAGTTAATCACGGCAGCTATCTCAGGGGGAAAATATCGGATTGCGATAGATAATCCGGGAAACTGCGAAAGGGCCAGTGTTTGACCTCAACGACCCCACTCCGAAGTAATGCTGAGCAAGTGATTCCGGGGTGGATTAAGTCAGGAGGATAAGGGTTAGTGAGTAAAGTGAGTGAAACCTCACACGGCTGTGGAGTGTAGACCCTCCAAGATTTTCCCACTATTTCCTTCGTAAAAAAAAGGGGCGGGGGGGGAAAGTGTTTGAACTCATAGGACGTCACGGAAGACGTCATCGTCTCGGATTTAAGAGCGAAAAGCGTTTGTGTGGGTTATCTGCATGACTGAAAAAGACAAACTGAAATAACTAATCCACCTTGCGCAACCTGATAGTAAATTTTGTGTTGTAGAGCTCGATCTGTTATGACGGGGGGGGGGGGGGGGGGGGCACTCTGGGTAAGAATGACGCGCGTTAGAAACTGTTGGGGTCCCTTATAGGAATAGAACTGGCGTAGTTTAGAAACCTTGAGCCGGGTCGATATATGGGATTCTGTGGGGGGAAGAGCAGTCACCTGTCGGATGCCCAGACCTTGGGAGGATGCTTGTATGCTGAAGTGTACAGGAACAGGAAACTATTGGAGCGAACCAGATCAGTAAGGGTTGCTTCCAGTCAGCGATTCAAAGCCGATCCAAACGGAATCTATAAACGTACGTAAAACAACGGCCTCACGACTCCTGTAATTCGACTGTATTCTATCGACCAGGACGTGCCTGCAACGCGGAATCAGGACTTCCGTGTCTCAAGTCTTTGCTAATGAGGAACTTGAGGATCGGGAACCTACTGATACGAGAATAGAATGATGACAATAATAATAACGAACGTTAGTTCCCTCAAATTGAAAATATACCTAACTGAAACGCAAGTCCACCGTCATCGAAATTCTTCAGAATGCCTACGAAAGAGCACACAAAATCAAGAGCTTGATGACAGCAATGAGCGAAAAAAAGTTAAAAAAAGAACAATGTTCTCGAGACTTCGCATAATTTTCTTTTTCAAGAATGAGACGTCACGGTCATGAAGGAGGAAGATAGCTATACAAATGAAAGTTAATGAGAAGTGCTGTATTTTCATCAAGACAATATCTTTATGTTCAGACAAGCGATGACTAAACTCGTTTGTCTGACCATACACGTAAAAATAACAATAGAATGGGTTATTTCAACTCACTTGGTCTCGTCAGCCTCTTTTTAGTCCTTTTCCTCCTAGACTTGTTGCTGAAGGGCGCGAGGTCTTTGGCTCCAGAAGACCGGGGAGCGACGATCTGCGAGTGGAGGATCGAGAGAAGGAGCATCATCCCCGCAGGAATCCAAACTTCACTCCCACTAACATTCTGAAATAACAAGGTTCCTAATGTGATTAAAACTTGATGATTTGATTCATGATACGATGCAACAAGAAATAACTGATTGGTGAGGGGTCGAGAGTTCTGTCTGTTAATACTATTCTTATTAGGTAGGTACCTAACTAAACAGAGAACAGGGGATATCATGGACTCCAACTCACAAACACAATAGCGCGATTCCGGGATATCGCGATTAACTAACAAAACGTTTTCTGAGGTTGTACAAATGGGGTAGGCTCGGGGCACTAAAAGTAAAACAAAGCCATAATGAAATCGAATTAAGCAGCCGTTAATCAAATCTAAAACACGTGGTGGGGGTCGAATTTCTCCAACTGGTTATAGCCGACGGAACATAGCCTAAGTTTATCAATGAAGACTGGCAGACAACAAAGCCCAAGCGCACAGAAGTCAGAGAGATGGCCGTCCGGCCGGATCGAACAAACCAATCGAACAACTCCGGTGTCGGCTCGGAAACGGAATTTTCAGGCAATATAACGAGAACGAATATCACAAGAATCCAACAGGTATTCCTGGAAAAGTTTAACTGCACGCTAAAAGGGGGAAAAGGGATCAAACGGCAAAATTCGTCAGGAATCATGAACAATCATCAACAAACATCAGTCAGCAATCGGGCTCTGACCGTACCTCGATAACTATGCTAAAGCCAAGGGCTTGCGAACACAATCCTCATGCCATCTTCTGTTCCAACGATACTGTGCAATACGGACGAGGTTTAAAAGGTGATCGGATCAAAACGGATCGGTAGGCGACTAACACTTTTTTCTCTAAGCCCTTTTGGTTTATTATTCTGTGAATAATACACCTATGTATTCGCTCAGCAAAAAATTTGTATAACACCCCCTCAAAATTTTTTCTTTTCCGTTTCAAGGTGCGTAGATTCCAAAAATGCAATGTCCGTACGCCGTATCACGTGTACAGGCTTCATTTGGGGTCTAAAAAAACCGTTCTTTCGCACACATGCTCCATTTGGGCCCTAGTTGTGTCCCGAAACTTTTCAGCCCGATCGGAATATATCCAGCGGAGTTATGAGTGAAAATGTGTATAAAAATCGGTACTTTTTGTGTTTTAGTAACATAGTAGTAAAATGAGATTTTGAGGTATCGTATTCCATGTTTTTGGGGACGAGAAGACCGAATATTAAGTCGATTTTTACCAAGGAGTGGAAAATTGAGGTTGTACCAGATGTTCAACTCCCAAAATTGATTTTCTCGTGAGTCAAAAACCTGGAAAATCGTCTGAAATCACAAGCAGTATGTATAATAACACTAGAAAAAGTGTCAACACGTGGATCAAGACGATTAAATGGCACTATCAATGATCAAAGATAGTATACAATAAAAAAAAAGGAGCGTACCTAATTTGTGTTTTAGGGCCCAAAATTAATGGAAACCATCAGAAATAGCTATTTCGATTATTACGCATAAAAGAAACAATAAATGAACAGCCAGCATTTCTGTAGACCAATAAAATAATATAATAATAAACCCATGTGACAAGGACTTTGCAGCGTTTTATGAGTGAAAAACCTGGGAAATCGTCTGAAATCACCATCAGTTAGTATATAATAACACTGGAAAAAGTGTCAACACGTGGATCAAGACGATTAAATGGCATTACCAATGATCAAAGATAGTTTACAATAAAAAAAAAGGAGCGTACCTAATTTGTGTTTTAGGGGCCAAAATTAATGGAAACCATCAGAAATAGCTATTTCGATTATTGCGCATGAAAGAAACAATAAATGAACAGACAAAATTTCTATAGGTATGTCCAAAAGTCCAAAAGAATAATAAACCCATGTGACAAGGACTTTGCAGCGTTTTTGGAAATAATTTGATTGATTTTACGAGTACCTATGTAACATTATTTACAGTGAGGCTTGTAATAAAGAATATTAAACGCACAATTAGTAAACATGGAACTTTGGCCGAGAGGTAGAGGCATGTACTAAATGCAAATATTGTTATAATAATTGTAGTAACCGTCGACTGCAACTGCATCCGTTCTACTCACCAAAGCATCTTCAATACCGAGTTCCATGCTAACAACAATTTAAGGACACTATACCGTACTTCAGCGCTACGACCAACTTCACACCCCTACCCCAAAACAAAACTTATGCAAACGCGTGCCAAACAACACGTGTGCCAAAACGTTGCAATGACAAGAAATGAAAACGACAGGGGCGAGTCAAATAGTAGCTACACGTGGAAAAAATTCAGACAGTCGGTTTCTCTGCTGTTCTATATGTGTTTTGGGGTACTGAATCAGAATTTGAAGTTTGAAAAAAAAATTTCCAGGAGCGCTCCGAGATATTCGCAAAAAAAAACAGCGAAATTTTCGCAATTTTTTTCAGGTTTTTGCCCGTAACTCCGAAACTATATGCATTTTACCGAAAAGAACGCTCTACGTCAAGTTGAATTATCTAGAAAAAATTTACTATAAATTTCATCTTAGTTTTTGAATGTAGGACCAACGGGCGAGGAACTAGAGCAAGTTGAAGATAGAAGAAATTTGCGTTTCGCAAAAAAAATAGCGTTCTTCGTCGGTTTTTCGCAGAAACCGACGAAGCATTTCTCGAAGAAACGCAAACGCACTATGTACAAATTGAACTGTACGAATTGTCGGTTTTTCTCTTTCAATATTTGTTTCGCTGTTTTTGGCGAATATCTCGGAACGGTCCAGGAAATCTCGTTTGCCAACTTCAAATTCTGATTCAGCACCGTAAGAAACATATCGAACAGCAGAGGAATGGACTACTTGAATTTTGCCCACAGCTTTTCTCTACAGTTTCTTCTCTAAATGCATTTTAGAGCATGATAGCAGTACCGGAAGTAGCGGCAGTATCTGCTCTAGCAACGAGTGGGTTATCGACCCCATCCGTCACACTTGCACCGGGTTTAATCAGAGACGGCACTTTCTCAACGTCACGCCCATTCCAAACTAAAAAGGACAGCTCCGCCATAGGTATTACCTATATTGGAAAACATTCGCTACAAATGTCCCCTCCCATTACGACACACAAAAAACTCAGCATGACAATGTTGGAAAATGTAGATGGACGAATGCAGTAGCATCTACGTAATCGTTGACGTAGGTATCAAATAGAAGCGGAATAATTATAATTACTCCTCTTACATAATTATGCAAGTAGAAGGAACCCATCCGAAATTCCGAATGAAATATTTTGGTTTATTATTCTGTGAGTAATACCTATATATTCGCTCAGCAAAAAATTTTTATAACAACCCCTCAAAAAATTTTTCTTTTACGTTTCAAGGCGCGTAGATTCCGAAAATGCTATGTCTGTGCGCCGTACGCCGTATCATCGATATCTACCTTTATTTTCGGTCCAAAAAATTCGTTCTTTCGCACATAGGCTCCATTTGGGCCCTAGTTGTGTCCCGAAACTGCAGCCCGATCGGAATATACCCAAGGGTGTTATGGGTGAAAAATGGGGGTAAAAATAGGGTTTCTTTTTGATGTTTAGTAACATGAGCATGTGATTTTCCACGTTTTTTAGGGCGAGGAGACCAAATAATATGAAGTCGATTTTGATCAAATAGTGGAAAGCTGAGGTTCTAACGAAGTTTCAGCTCCCAAAATTCATTTTTTTTATGACCTGGGAAATCGTCGGAAATCACCATCAATTTGTATAATAACACTAGAAGTAGTATCAACTGGTGAATCAAGACAGTTAAATGGCACTATCAATGATCAAAGATAACTTGTCAAAATAACAGCCTAATTCTAGTTTTGGGGGCCAAAATTGGTGGAAACCAACAAAAATAGCTATTTTAATTATTGCACACGAAAGAAACAATAAATGAACAGCCAACATTTCGTTAGGTATGTCCAACAGAATAATAAACCCATGTGACAAGACTTCGCCGCGTTGTTACTCTATACTAGAAAAACCACAGTCATGCAGCATGGCTATAAGAGCGAATTTTCGAAGTTTTCGGCATCTTCCTCCTCCGCCTAAAATTTTCTGAAAATTAATTTTCGGCCATTGTTTTCCCAACTTGATACCATACAAAATTAAAACAGGAGTCGTTTTACGCAAAGTAAAATTTGGGGTGGAAGGAGGGGGAGGGGGAAATCAAAAATGTTTTGAATACCAGAAGAGTAGGTATTGGATACCTACGTAACAAATTTTTTGTCCATTTTTTGCCGAGTAACACCTCGGTTTGTAGATTTTCCAACGCTGAACACGATGGTGAAGTCAGAATTGCGATATCCCATTCCGTTATCAGATTAGAGCAGACGAACCAGGAAGAACATCTCAAGAAATAACCACGTTCCTTCATCTTCAAAGTGCTCCAGTTTGAGAATGGAATGAGATATCGCAATTCTGATTTCACCATCGTGTTCAGCGTACAAAAATCTTTAAAATGAGGTGTCACTTGTCAAACTTTTTCATTTTGGGAATTTATGGGTAATTTTTCCCCCCTTAAACTCCCCAAAACTCCCCCTTAGAGTGACTCAATTCTTTCGAGAGTTATCGTCTGGAATGACACATACATATATAAATATATAAATATATAAATATATATATAAATATATATATATATATATATATATATATATATATATATATATATATATATATATATATATATATATATATATATATATATATATATATATATATATATATATATATATACATATAATTTTTGGTGTCTTTCGGCAGTGAATTCAGGATGGTCTGAAACGGATTTTGGTATAAAAATCTTTCGGAAATTCGAGTTTTAAAAATTTTGGACCGAGAACAATAGCTTCCTTTTCTTCGAAAGGATTCGCTAAAACGGGATCAAATATGGATAAAAATGTTCTTGTAATAACTGAAATAGAATTTGAAAATCGGGAGAAGGGGAAGCCGCGCTAAACGCTTTGTGAATGGTTGACTAGCATTTGACGTCACGATTCGGTAATCCCCAGGGGACGTTGCGACTTCCAGGCTTATCATCATCTACATTCATTTAAATGTTTCCTTTTCGTTATTTTCCGCAATGCTTCAACATCATCTCACACAAGAGAAGTGACTACAACGCATTACCATACTGTATAACAAGAAGAAGATACCTCGGAAAAAGAAAAATGGAACCAAACAAAAACTACCTTTTTTTGTATGTTCTTATTCATGAAGCATTACGTTTGTTACGTCAGCACTCGACCATAGATCAAATTCATCGAATCGTCAATATCATTGAAGAAGCGCTGGAGCAAAAGAAAGTCTGTTCGGCGATCTTTCTTGATGTTGCTCAGGCTTTTGACAAAGTGTGGCACGAAGGCCTAAAACATAAACTAAAAAAGATGCTTCCCATTCATTACGTGGAGCTACTGGATTCCTACTTGTCAAATCGGTATTACCGCATCAGACAAGATGACGCATACTCAGAACCAAAAATAGTTAACGCTGGTGTCCCTCAAGGCAGTGTATTAGGCCCGCTCCTATACATACTGTACACGAGCGACTTACCAGACCTAGACTGCAACACAACAGCAACTTTTGCAGACGACACTGTGGTTCTCTCGGTTGGGGAGAACAACAATGAATCCATCAGCAAACTCAACAGATCAATCTCCAAAATCACTCGCTGGACTGCTAAATGGAGAATCAAACTCAATGAGACAAAGTCGGTGCACGTCGATTTCACCAACTGTAAGATCAACTACATCCCGGCTTTTCTCAACAATGTGGTGATTCCCTACTCGAATCACGCCAAATACCTGGGCATGACGCTAGATGCCAAGCTCCGGTGGAAACAACACGTGAGAAAGAAAAGGACAGAACTTGTCTTAAAATTCAGGAAAATGTACTGGCTCATTGGACGGAGATCAACGATGTCACTTCAAAATAAACGGCTTCTGTACACTCAAGTACTGAGGCCCTCGTGGGTCTACGGAGCACAACTGTGGGGCTGCACGGCCCCATCAAACAGGCAGATTATACAACGCTTTCAGAATATGGTACTACGATACATAACCAATGCGCCGTGGTATATCCGCAACGACGCTCTGCATCGCGACCTTGAGATGGAAAGCGTCGACCAAGTGATAAAGCTGCGCGCTAACGCTCATCTTGAGAGACTTAAAAACCATGTTAATGAAGAAGTGGTCCAGCTTCTCGAAGTACATAAGTTGACGCGGCGCCTTAAGCGCACTAAACCACATGAGCTTGTGTAGGAAGTGAGTGTGTGCGATAAATCGGAAAGACAAAGGACTAAGTTATGTATCGTTAGCCCTAAATGCCATGTATTGTAATATAATTAGGTCAGAAGAACATTGTTAATAAGATATATATCTTGGAGCAATAATAAAATATGAATTAGAAAAAAAAAATTACGTTTGTTCAAGTTACAAAAGTACCTATAAACAAAATCCAAAATAACCACCATTCTTCAATGATGAAATAATATCACGGAACCAACTCGATTTTATTCAGCCATGCGTCATTATCACCAGGTATTCCCTAGCAGTGATATCTGGGCTGGATGTATACTATTTCATTCACTATCATGTTGACTAATCTTTTTGGCGCAAACTTCAGGGCCCTACTGTGAACAAATGGCTGGATGTACAATGCTCCGGGTGGTCTCAAAAAATTGCCAAGTTCGAGATAAATTCAAAAACGTAAAAAAAATCGAGATCGGACGGCGTCCTGGAAATGTCAACTCCATACTTTTCACCTCATAGAGACGACTACAGTAACAACACACTTCGGGACCAGCTAGAACTCAAATGGGAATTAGAAACCGAACTTCATCAATTTTGGTTCATGGTATCAAAGAAAAAATGAAGTACGGCGGACGGACAGAATTTTTTTTAAATTCCATTTTAGGATTCTACGAAGGACCTTGAACGGAAATCATCAAATTTTAGCGGTGGGGGGGGGGGGGTTTAAAATTTTTTATTTTTTTTCATGGTCGATTCCAAAGGTTCATTATTGAAAGTGATAGGCAAACCAAGCAAAAAGTTCTCTGTCCTACGCAGAAGGGGCATCTACACAGCTCAACTGCTAGATGACCCGAAAAATGGTTCATGTGGTTGTTGTGCCAAGTGGCCTAAAAACCCGGAAAACGTGGTTTGACCTGACGAGGAGGTAAGACTTAGTATTTATCATTCAGTATTTATCATTTTAATGTAAATAAAAAAAATATATACCTTGCTTTTCACAAATGGATAAATTATTTCAGTTAGGAGGAAATTGTAGGATAAAACGAGTTGTCTGAGTGATGGAGTGCTGGGTGACTGTAAGATTCACATAGCATGTAAACCTAATAATAAAATTTCGTTTCTTTGTATCGTATGTATGTGTAGTGGGTAGGTAAGTTTACAAGGAATATTCATAGTTACCTGAAAATCACTATCACTATTGGCTACATAGTAGCTAGCGTAAACGTAGGCGCCAACGTTCAGCACCTGAAGTATGTACAGAATGAGGAGGGCGAGGAAGAGTTTACCAGATGTCTGGTGGCACCACCATTTTCGATAGACTGGCAGAAACACTAGCCGCATCAGTCCCAGTTTTGTCACTGTCAGAATCCCATGTTTTGGCTTTGCTTTGGTAAAGGACGAACCTGCCAACAAACAGATCGAAGGCTTAGTCGAAATTCGTTACAGGTAGTGCCTATTCTATGCTGGAATGTAGAAATGGGGAATGCTTCATACGACACATCTGAGGACGGTAATAGGTATTATGGTGAATTTAGGTTGCTGTAAAATTCACCATGAGAGGTGGAGGTAGTTGGATGTTGGATAGGAGTGAATTTAGAGCTAAAATTGTTGTGTGTTGATTTTGGTGGGTTTGCGGTTAAGGGCGGAACTCCACCGAGCGTGTGTTGAAAAGGTTAAAAGTGAATTTAAGTTAGAGAATTTGAATGCATTAAGTGCGTGTAATTTGGTTGTGTGTGTGTGTGTGTGTGCGCGGTTAAGGGCGGACCTCCACCGAGCGTGTAGTGTGTTTCATCAGGGTTGGTTAAGGGCGAGACCTCCACCTAACTCTGATGAAATGGGTGAGTGTGAATTTACTGTGTGTGTGAATTTACTAGGAGAGCATTTGAGAAGTGAGTTTTAAGAGAGGAGGTTTGAGGAGAGAGGGAGAGAGTAGCCAGCAGCTAGAGGAGACGTAGAATGGCGAAAATGGCGCAGGATCCGGGGTTATATAGACCCTGAAGTCCCCACCCTGGTGGTGGGGTTTCAGGTTGAGTCCTGGGTCCTGGGTCCTGCGTCCGTTGCCCCACTCTTACCGTTTATTCCCAGAGCCTTATTTTAACAGGTTGTTTTTGGCGAGAACTTAATTGTAGTGTGTTGGAGTTCCGGGAGGGACTCACGACAGGTATAATAAACAATGTAAGATTGAACGACTGGCAGTGAAGTATAGGTACATAGAAAGCTATCTCATTTATCATTACATAGATTTTGATATATCATTATAATATTATTATAGGTAATAATATATGGGCCTTGCAGAGGTTTTTTGGAGCAGAGCGTACTGTCGGCGGCCCGCCGTGCCATGTAATCTGTCCTACCCACTAGCTGCCTAGTTCCGAGCAGAAAAATTACTTCAACGCCTTCCTCGACGCTCTATTGTTTGATTCTGATAGAAATCCTACTCTCCATGAATACAATTCAATACCGAAAGATGACTCAGTTTCACCATTACTTCCGATCGTTTCAGAGGCACTGTTTTTTGTCGCACTGTGTGTTAATAACGCAGAAAAATACCACCTGCAGTGCGATTCTGCAACTCGGTATGGCATCATAACGACGAAGAAATACCGTTTGCATAACGAAAAATATCGGTCACTAAATACCGACGATTGGTATTCTGTAAGCACCCAACTGTGTCAGTTGTCGCTAAGTCGTCGATAACTTGTCGATACGGAGTCGTTATCATTCTGACGGCTCTAGGACCCCCCCCCCCCCCCCCCCCCCCCAACAGACATATCGAAAGCTCGTTACATCCACAAAAAAAACGCTGCAAAGTCCTTGTCACATGAGTTTATTATTCTATAGGACATACGTACAGAAATTTTAGCTGTTCATTTATTGTTTCTTTCATGTGCAATTATTGAACTGGCTATTTTTGATGGTTTCCACCGATTTTGGCCCCCAAAAACACGAATTAGGCTCGGCTTTCTTTTTAACAGATTATTTTTTATCATTGATACTACAATTTAATTGTAGTGATTCACCTGTTGATACTACTTCTAGTGTTATTATACGAATGCATGGTAATTTCAGACAATTTCCCATGTTTTTAACTAATAAAAAATGGATTTCGGGAGCTTAACCTTCGTTACAACCACAATTCATCACTTTCGGTCAAAATCAACCTAATATTTGGTCTTCTCACCCTAAAAAACATGGAAAACGATACCCCACAAGCTCATGTTCACTAAAACCTCAAAAATCCCTCGAAAACCCCTATTTTTACACCCATTTTCCTCCCATAACATCCCTGGGTGTATGCCGATCGGGCTGCCGTGATTCGAAGCACAAATAGGACCCAAATGTGTTCCCAAAAAGGGCCATGTGCGGAAGAATGACGATTTTAGACCAAAATTTAACCTAAATTTAAGGCTGAAACTTCCTTAGAACCTGAATTTTCCACTCCTTGGTCAAAATTGACTTTATATTCGGTTTTCTCGCCCCAGAAACATGGAAAACCTTATCTCAGACGCTCATGTTACTAAAACACATAAAGTACCTATTTTGGTTTATTATTCTGTGAATAATACACCTATGTATTCGCTCAGCAAAAAATTTTTATAACACCCCCTCAAAATTTTTTCTTTTCCGTTTCAAGGTGCGTAGATTCAAAAAATGCAATGTCCGTCCGCCGTACGCCGTCCGCCGTACGCCGTCCGCCGTCCGCCGTCCGCCGTCCGCCGTATCACGTGTACAGGCTTCATTTTTGGTCTAAAAAATTCGTTCTTTCGCACACATGCTCCATTTGGGCCCTAGTTGTGTCCCGAAACTTTTCAGCCCGATCGGAATATACCCAGGGGTGTTATGAGTGAAAATGTGTGTAAAAATAGGTACTTTTTGCGTTTTAGCAACATGTTAGTAAAATGAGCTTTTGAGGTATCGTTTTTCATGTTTTTGGGGACGAGAAGACCGAATATGAAGTCGATTTTGACCAAAGACGCGGAAATTGAGGTTTTACCATTGGCTCAGCTCCCAAAATTGGTTTTTTTTTAGTCAAAAACCTGGAAAACTGTCTGAAATCACCATCAATGTGTATACTAACATTAGAAAAAGTGTAAACAGCTGAATCAAGACCATTAAATCGCACTACCAATGATCAAATATGATCTGGGGGGGAAAAAAAAGTGTAGGTACCTATTTCATGTTTTGGGGGCCAAAATTGGTGGAAATCATCAGGAATAGCTAATTCAATCATTCCACATGAAAGAAACAATAAATTTAACTGCCAACAAGAATCTCTAGAACTCCAATAGAATAATAAACCCATGTGACAAGGACTTTGCAGCGTTTTTATACCCATTTTCACTCATAGCACCCATGGGTATGTTCCGATCGGGCTGCAAAGTTTCGGGACACAACTAGGGCCCAAATGGAGCCATGTGTGTGAGAGCGAATTTTTTAGACCAAAAATGAAGCCGGTATAGGTGATACGGCGGACGGACATTGAATTCCGTGAATAATACACCTATGTATATTCACTCAGTAAACACTATGTAATCGCTCAGTAAAAAATTTTTGTAACACCCCTTCAAAATTTGTTCTATCACGTTTCAAGGTGAGTAGATTCCAAAAACGCTGCAAAGTCCTTGTCACATGGGTTCATTATTTATTGGACATACCTACAGAAATGATGGCTGTTCATTTATTGTTTCGTTCATGCGTAATAATCAAAATAGCTATTTCTGATGGTTTCCATTAATTTTGGCCCCCAAAACACAAATTAGGTACCTACTTTTTTTTTTAAATTATTATTTTTAAACTATCTTTGATCATTGGTAGTGCCATTAAATCGTCTTGATCCACGTGATGACACTTTTTCCAGTGTTATTATACAAACTGATGGTGATTTCAGACGATTCCCCAGGTTTTGGACTCATAAAAAATCAATTTTGGGAGCTGAACATTTGGTAGAACTCAATTTTCCACTGTTTGATCAAAATCGACTTCATATTCGGTCTTCTCGTCCCCAAAAACATGGAAAACGATATCTCAGAAGCTCATGTTACCAACATGTTGCTAAATCGCAAAAAGTAGCTATTTTTACACACATTTTCACTCATAACACCCCTGGGTATATTCCGATCGGGCTGAAAATTTTCGCGACACAACTAGGGCCCATATGGAGCATGTGTGCGAAAGAACGAATTTTTTAGACCGAAAATGAAGCCTGTACACGTGATACGGCGTACGGCGGACGGACATTGCATTTTGGTTTATTATTCTGTGAATAATACACCTATGTATTCGCTCAGCAAAAAATTTTTATAACACCCCCTCAACAATTTTTCTTTTCCGTTTCAAGGTGCGTAGATTCCAAAAACGCTGCAAAGTCCTTGACGACTTCAACTGGAAGGGGTGGCACTCCTCTAAAGCTAGCTCCACTGTGGTCCGACCCAGTGCTTGAACTGGTTGTGGCCCCATCCCCACTATTGAAATGTTGAGTGGGTCATGAGTACCGTCACATACTGTTGGGTCTACCAGTGTGACTTGGGACCCTGTGTCCAATATAATTTTACCCTGGAGGAGCCTACCCTACCCTTTACTGTGAACAGGGGGACCCCACCCAAGTTAACCCTGGCTTCTCGTATTTGCTCTGTGTCGCTAGTCAATTCCTGGGTTCCCAGGTCAGCCTTCCGTGTTCCACTGGTAATTTCCATGGTTATGACTCTGTTGGTTGGGCCCCTCACTGGCTGTTTGGGGTCTGAGAAGTGCCTGGCTTTGTTTGCATCCTCCCCCTCTTTCGGAGGAATACGCTGGCCCGCCTAAGGTCCCCCATGTTAGTAGTCACATCTGCTTGGGGTCCTTGGGTTTGCCCATTCTGACTGTCTGCTTTCTCAGAATTGTTCTCTTCCTTCTTTTTCTTCGGTGTAGGAGGTGATTTCTTTCCTGATTCTGGGGGTGTCGGTGTGGATGCTCGAGTTGATGTTGGGAGGAGGGTCTGCTGCGGTCGGGCCCGGAGGTTTGACTGTATTACGTTTTCAATTTCCCTACAGGTCACTGCAAAGTCGATGGCCTGTGCCAGTGTGGCTGGTTCTTTTAGCATTGCGAACCGCATGATGTCTGTTGGGAGACCTCTTGTGGTGGTTTGAGATTTGAAGATAGTGGTGAGGGTTGGATAAGTGAGTGTGAGATGAAAGCCAAGGTGATGGAGGTAGTTCCACGGGGATCTACACACACATATCCACGACTTATGCCAGCTGCTTGACAAACTGCGGGATGCCAGCCTTACTTTACATCTAGCTAAATTCCAATTTGCTCAGTCGGAGGTCTCATGCCTAGGTCATATAGTAAATGCTGTAGGAGTGCACCCAGACCAGAAAAAGATACAGGCAGTTTGGGAATTCCCTCCTCTCAAAAACAACCTCAAGGATGTCAGGTCATTTCTAGGATCATGCTCCTACTACCGACGCTTTGTGCCAAACTTCGCCAAGTTGGCCAAATCTTATCCAACGGCACAAAAAAAGACACACACGCCCTTCCGCTGGACAGAGGACTGTGAAACTGCTTTTGCTATATCGATAGTCCAACTTACCAAGGCACCCATTCTACCATATCCAGATTTCTCCAGCCTTTCATTCTAGTCACAGATGGTAGCAAGGAAGGCCTGGGGTATGTCCTCAGCCAGAAGATTGATGAAAAGGAACACCCAGTTGCCTATGCATCCCGCCGCACAACATCAGCAGAAGCCTCTTCCTACTGTGATTTGGAGTTAGCTGCCATTGTATATGGTGTCACCTAATTTCACCATTACATGTGGGGTGTTGATTTTGTGGTATATACTTGAAATATCTAAACACACACCGAGATCTAAACTCCCACCTAACTCACTGGGCTCTAAAGTTGAGTGAGTACAGATTTTCCATATTTCACAAAGCGGGTAAAGCCCATGGTAACGCAGATGCCTTGTCCAGAGTCTTAGCAACCGAAGTTTGATATCTCCCAGTTGTCACAACCAACGAACTGCGAGAGGAACAAGAGGTAGATAGAGACACTAGGACACTTTCCAAGGATAAACTACTCTGCAAGGTTACTATGGAAGGCCTTAAAGTAGTGGTACCGGTAAAGCTTACAGGGAAAATCCTGCAGCTATATCACGATCTCCTCACGCAGGTCATGGTGGCTATGTACATGGTATGACTATGTACAGTCATGCACCTCTTGCAGCCAGAGAAAACACTATGGGAAAAATACCACTCCTCTACAGGAATTTTCTGAACCCACTGAATGTATTTCCCAAATCAGTGCTGACATAGTGGGACCACTGCCTCTAACACCCAGGGGGCACAAGTACTTTCTGTCCATAATAGACCAGTTTTCCCGCTATGTTGATTTCTACCCTCCACAAGACCACACAGCTGAGTCTGTTGCAAAGGCTTTCCTGCAGTACTTTGGTAGGATTGGGGCACACTCAGATCCTTACAGACCAAGGGGCAGAATTTAGCTCGGAACTCGTCAATCACTCCTGTTCGTTCTTCAAGATGAAAAAAGTAAGAACAACAGCTTATCATGCAATGGCTAATGGCCGGGTTGAGAGAATCCACAAAACAATGGCCAACATTCTGTCACACTATGTGTCAGTAAATCAGACCAACGGGGATGAGTACCTCCCCATTGCCCAGATGGTCATTAACTCTCAGAGCTACGAAGCCACCAAATATTCACCTTTTGAAGTTGTAGTGTTTGGTAGGAAAATGCGGTTACCAGCTGTAGAGGACATGAACCTAGGCAAAGATGTCGAACCCTACATGTTCCATGTAGAGAAACTGCGAAACACCTTGCAAGACATATGGAAACAAGTGCAGGCTAATCAGTTAGATGCTGCACACAACATGGCAAGGCATTACAATAATAAGGGGACATCAAGAAGTAGCTTCCATGTAGGGCAGTGGATCTATTTACACAACCCCCAATTTAAGAAAGGCGGAACCAAGAAATTAACAGGACCATGGAAGGGGGGGCCATATCTAGTCACTGGAGTTTCTTCGAAGTTGAACCTTATAGTCCAGTCCTCATACGGGGTAAATCAAAGAGGGTCCATGAGAACCACGTCAAGCCGTCTGTTAGAAGGAAAAGTAACCTCCTACCCCAACTAGAGGAAACCAATCTCTAGGAAAGGTCCAGCCAAAACCCCTGTCGCCAGCTCTTAGCACGCCAAGTTTTTCGTGTGTACCAACACCATCAAGCCACGCGCATCACCATTCTGACCCAACGAGAGGTCTCGTACGCCTCTCTTACCTTGACAATGAGGAGCTATGGTGGGGGGGGGGGGGCTTAGTTGCAGGCTACCCGCGACCCACCAATTTCCCAGCCAGAAATGGGAGAAAGCCCAGCTTGGCTAGGGTGGGAATCAGCTGGACAGGATCCCAATTTAGGGAGCACTGACCAAAACAGTGATATGCAACACCCCTCCAAATACCCCTAAAGTAAAAGCACTAGGCCGAGCCTATAACACAAGGAGGCGGAAAATAGACTTTAGGAAACTAGCAGCGGTCACAGACACTGAAGCTGGGTTCACATGGAGTCGCAATTCCGGACGGCAATCCGGCACGGCAACGCGTTTGCCGGAATTTTTGCCGCAGAGGCGTTCACATGGCAGTGGAATCATAACAAAACGCAAACTCAAAAAACAAACAATTGCTCAAACTCGAAACCTCAAAATCAACCACAAATGTCGAATTTCAATATGAATGAACAACCAAACAGGAGAGGATCTGCGCAGATACGGCAACGGATCCGACATCAGAAAATATCTGGTTTTTTTTTATATAGTATCCAAGACATTGCGTTGCAATAATCCATTTTGTGTTGGCCAATAGCATTGCAGAACGCGTAGCCATGCCGTACTACCGTCCGGAATTGCGTCTCCATGTGAACCTATATAGCTAGACTGACAGTGACTGATTCCTAGGGGATTTGTATAGAATTCGATTAAGTGCTTAACAATTAGTTAATAAGTTTCCATGTATAATAATAATCATAATAGCCAGAATGAACTATTTTAATAATGATCATACTGAAAAAAAACTATTTAACAATAATTAGCATATTCCGCGATGTGTCATTATTAATCACTTTATTTTATTCTCTTTTTCCTGTCACCAAAATATTATATATACCCAGTGGACATACTCCGATCATATACATCTATAACTTTTTCCTGGTGGTGCACCTGTTGCACTTTTTACTGGAAAGGAAATCTGACCAGAATGCAAAGGTTCGCAGATAGGAGGATACCCACGCGTTTATTCTTGTAACCTTGAAACCTTGAAAAGTCAGAATATTCCGTAACCCTGGGAAAACATGAAATTCCTTTGGAAAATAGAAAATCAGGGATTTTTTCTACGACTGTCACCCAGTGAAACGAAATAAGATTTTTTAAAGTCATTTTTCGAATCGCATTTCGTGTCTCTTTCCAACTTCACAGTTCACCGACCTGCCTAGAAAGGTGGTGAAAGGAAGATATATAATTATTTGCATCTTCGATCTAAATAGGGGAAATGCCCTATGCTAGCTTAATTCATTAATGTACCGCAAATCGTTACTGCATAGTAAACAATCACAATAATCTCCGTCGGTGGACGGATTTAGAGAACATTCTTTCCTTACTGAATAACTTATTGAAAAACTGTAATGTCCACAGATCAAGAAAACGAGATTCATCAAGAAGACGACTTTCGACGAATTCGCTTCAGTCCTCGTTTTATCACGTCACTGATAGCTCTTACGTAGGTACTTTTAATAGAATAATTCTTTTTATTAAAGACGGCACTATTTTTCCGTCCGCCTAGTTTTTAGCTATAAGAAATTAGTCTAGGATTTTAATAAATGAAAAAGAACTATTCTATTAAAAGTACCTACGTAAGATACCAGATTGATCTTAGTAAGGTGAAAGTTCTTGAAATGATTCCTGTCATTTAATATGTGGTAGCCTGTTATTTTTTGCCGAAACTCGCTACTTTTTATCATGTTCTCAAGGTCAGATACCGTCTGGAATGATAAAATATCATTAGAGATAGGTACAGCGTGATCAATTTACTTTATCTACTCTAAATGTGTCCTAATCTAGTCTACATAAATATTTGCATTGACAAAAAAATTATTATGTCTCAACAAAATGAGGTGCCTACCTACTGTATTGTACTATCGAATCATACGTACTATCGAAGGCACCTTTTAGTGTAATGACTACAACTGTGTCTGCAGCATAAATTCTTTTCTGTGATGATGCAGTTACAACTTAGTTATAAGTGTAGTACCTAAGTACTACACTTATAATTGGTACAATGGTGGAGTACCTAAGTACTACACTTACATTGTACCAATCTACCTATTTTATATTGATTTGATTTTCACAATTCATCAATTATAATATATCACCTACTTATTTATTACCACTGTTATTATCCGCCTGTGCCAATATTAACAGTTTTTCCTATTTTCAAAATAATAACCGAATGAACTTTATTTCTATTTTTCTACTTTATTTTCTATTTAATGTTTCCATGGGTTAAAATCTATATTATGGCATTATTATGCTTTTTATAAGTACCATCGGCACATTCAGCGGAACCGTATTTCAGATCGAGAGGGAATGATAACTGATGAAACCTGCAATGAAGCTCGGGGGATTACAAATATTTATGCCTACAAGTGTTAATGCATTAACTAGACTCTGAGCTGAAAAATCGAGAGGAATCTTTAAAAAATTAAATAAACATTCTTTTCATGTTGCCTATTCGATTTTTTCAGCTCAGAGTTTGAAAATCTTTAGGACTAGGAAAATTTCGGAGGATTGGCCAGCTTTTGAAAAAGCGCGGGAAGATAGATAATATTAGTTCTACAAGTCGCCGTTCGACCGTGGGAGTCAGCAGCGTCCTCTTTCCCGCGTCGACGGGAAAATGGTGGAGAGGCATTTCTGTTTAGCCTCCTATTCTATGGGCCAGACGCTACCCAAATGCAAATACTAGGCCACTGCCGCTACCAATACGATTAGTACTGAAGCGCCACCGAGACCTAGAAACTGATAACTACGCGATAACCTCTTCTATAAGAAGTGCAACAGGTATTATGAACGCCAATTCGTTTTGATGAGTTACGGTAAGTACGAGTTACGAATATTTATAAAAACATGGCAATTAGGAATGATTGTTAAACCGAAATGAAAACAAACGATGGTGATGATGGAAGATTAGTGCGAGAGATCAGGTGAGAGTGAAATCTATTCACAAAGGTTGGTGAACAACATAGGTTGAATTGATGACGAATAGCTTATTTCTGATCAAAAGGAAGAATAAGTCTGGCAAGTTTAATACCAGCTTTCTCGCAATGATAACATGATGATATAAATCGATAATCAATATATTTATATAGGGATGATAAATTAATAATCAATAAAGAACAGATTAGGGATGATACAAGAATTCTATCTATAATTTGATTTTTTGCTATGTTATGCATGAAACATAACGTGTAGTTTCAAGTTCCTGAAAATGTCACCAGAATCGGGTAATAGGATCGTGAGAAATTGATGACATCAGATTTCGCGTTAGCGGATGCGCAGCGGCCGTACCAATGATTGGATCGCTATGAAATTCTCAGGGACCATCTACAGGCTACACCCCAACTAACTACCAAATTTGAGAAAATCGACCCACTGATTCGTGAGAAACTGTGTACCTCGGACTTGGCATGTGCGCATGGGCAGTGACCATGTCAATGATCCGATCGTTCTGGAATTCATACGGGACTATCTACGCCCAACCCGCACGATCCCTAAAAAATGTCAGCAAAATCGGGCCATTGATTCGTAAGAAACTGAGTATTCGGCTTGGCGTACTTAATGCGCAGTGACCATAAATATATCAATGATCCGATCGTTTGAAATTCATGGGGGACCCCTAATGAAAAAATATTTTTACTTTTAACTGAACAGTTCTTTCAACTGAACGTCATCTCTATCTCTATATATTATAAAAACGAATCTCTGTCTGTCTGTCTGTCTTCCCACGGCCTAACGGCTCGACGGATATCGACCAAATTTGGCACGGATATCCAGTAGGCTCCCAAGTTGTGCAACGTCGCATTTTTAATTCCCTGACCATAGCGGAACTATGGTCGACCATGGTCAACTCCTGAATGGCTTGACGGATATCGACCAAATTTGGCACGAATATCCAGTAGGCTCCCAAGTTGTGCAACGTCGCATTTTTAATTCCCTGACCATAGCGGAACTATGGTCGACCATGGTCAACTTCGTTAATTGAAATGGTAACTCCTATTTTTTATCGCGTATTCGTAATCTACGTGAAATTCTATCTACGATCGACCCTTCGGACTACCCCCGCGGTAGGGATGTATAAAAAGTATCGATACTTCAAAATATCGATACTTTTAAGAAAAAGTATCGATACTTTTTGATACTTTTTTTGTGCAATGTATCGGGATACTTTTTCTTTTTTCGAGGTATCGACACCGTTACTTTTTTCAAGGATCTTTTCTTACTTCCAAGTTTCACAGAAGACTACAAAGCCTGATCGCTACCATCTGAAGTCCCACCATTTGTCAACAACCTTGACATAAAAATGGAGATGATCACTCATTCAACTGATACTGTCCGGCATCTAGTAGGACTGGAAACGTGAAACAACTCAACTGATACTGTGCACTTATGTCAGGCATAGAATTATTCTATGGTGGAACTGGAACACTGGAAGGGGAAGGCGCAAAACAACACAATCCATGAGGCCGGAACTTTTCTAATTTTGAGTTTGTAAAAAGTATCGATACTTGAATGTATCGATACTTTTTGAAAGTATCGGCCTGATCTTTTCGATACTTTTTAGAAATATCGATACGATATGTATCGATACATTTCGAAGTATCATACATCCCTACCCCGCGGTCGACCATAGCGCATCCATGGGCCCCTCCATGGTCGAATCCCGAATTGCTCAACGGATATCGACCAAATTTGGCACGAATATCCAGTAGGCTCCCAAGTTGTGCAACGTCGCATTTTTAATTCCCTGACCATAGCGGAACTATGGTCGACCATGGTCAACTTCGTTAATTGCAATGGTAACCCCTATTTTTTATCGCGTATTCGTAATCTACGTGAAATTCTATCTACGATCGATCCTTCGGACTACCCCCGCGGTCGACCATAGCGCATCCATGGGCCCCTCCATGGTCGAATCCCGAATTGCTCAACGGATATCGACCAAATTTGGCACGAATATCCAGTAGGCTCCCAAGTTGTGCAACGTCGCATTTTTAATTCCCTGACCATAGCGGAACTATGGTCGACCATGGTCAACTCCTGAATGGCTTGACGGATATCGACCAAATTTGGCACGAATATCCAGTAGCTCCCAAGTTGTGCAACGTCGCATTTTTAATTCCCTGACCATAGCGGAACTATGGTCGACCATGGTCAACTTCGTTAATTGAAATGGTAACCCCTATTTTTTATCGTGTATTCGTAATCTACGTGAAATTCTATCTACGATCGACCCTTCGGACTACCCCCGCGGTCGACCATAGCGCATCCATGGGCCCCTCCATGGTCGAATCCCGAATTGCTCAACGGATATCGACCAAATTTGGCAGCAATATCCGGCAGCCTCCCAAGTTGAACGTAGGCGCATTTTTAATTCCCTGATCATAGCGGAAATATGGTCGACCATGGTCAACTCCTGAATGGCTTGACGGATATCGACCAAATTTGGCACGAATATCCAGTAGGCTCCCAAGTTGTGCAACGTCGCATTTTTAATTCCCTGAACATAGCGGAACTATGGTCGACCATGGTCAACTTCGTTAATTGAAATGGTAACCCCTATTTTTTATCGCGTCTTCGTAATCTACGTAAAATTCTATCTACGATCGACCCTTCGGACTACCCCCGCGGTCGACCATAGCGCATCCATGGGCCCCTCCATGGTCGAATCCCGAATTGCTCAACGGATATCGACCAAATTTGGCAGCAATATCCGGTAGCCTCCCAAGTTGAACGTAGGCGCATTTTTAATTCCCTGACCATAGTGGAAATATGGTCGACCATGGTCAACTCCTGAATGGCTCGACGGATATCGACCAAATTTGGCACGGCTCCCAAGTTGTGCAACGTCGGAAATAAGTACGATACTGCGTACAGCGAATCTCGGATAGCGAGCGAAGCGAGCGGTCATGCTAGTTGAATAGGTAGTTAATGGTATCAGAAACAAGAAGAAAATCTCCTCAGTCGCAAAAAGGATCAATATCCATTTTGCCAGCCAAAGCAGCATGCTCGGTGCGTCGCAACACCCCCCCCCCCCCTTCCCGAGCCATTGTTTCTTTCAACGTTGTTCTTTCAGAAACCTGGGCAGCTTTTTGCTCTCCAAGCTCCTTTTCTTGTGCAACTACCTATGTGATAGAAAAGCTGTCGCCTAAGGAATAATATGTACCCTCAAAATGTCAGGGCGACCACAGGGTAATTTTTCGCACAGACACAAGGTGTGACAAATGAATACCTACCTAAAACAACCAATATTAATTCATATCATACCATATCTATGGTGAATTTAGGTTGATGTATAATTCAACATGAGAGGTGGAGGTAGTTGGATGTTGGATAGGAGTGAATTTAAAGCTAAAATTGATTTGTGTTGATTTTTGGTGTGTTTGCGGTTAAGGGCGGACCTCCACCGAGCGTGTGTTGAAAAGGTTGAAGTGAATTTAGGTTAGTGAATTTGATGGCATGAAGTGCGTGAAATTTGGTTGGTGTGTGTGTGTGTGTGTGTGTGTGTGTGTGTGTGTGTGTGTGTGTGTGTGTGTGTGTGTGTGTGTGTGTGTGTGTGTGTGTGTGTGTGTGTGTGTGTGTGCGCGCGCGCGCGGTTAAGGGTGGACCTCCACCGAGCGTGTAGTGTGTGTCATCCGGATCGGTTAAGGGCGAGACCTCCACCTGATCCTGATGAAATGTGTGTGAATGAATTTAATAGTAAATTTGTGTAGCGAGTGTGTGCGGTTAAGGGCGGACCTCCACCGAGCGTGTAGTGTGTTTCATCAGGGTTGGTTAAGGGCGAGACCTACACCTAACTCTGATGAAATGGGTGAGTGTGAATTTACTGTGTGTGAATTTACTGTGAGAGCATTTGAGAAGTGAATTTTAAGAGAAGAGGTTTGAGGATGAAGAGAGAGTAGCCAGCAGCTAGAGGAGACGTAGAATGGCGAAAATGGCGCAGGATCCGGGGTTATATAGACCCTGAAGTCCCCACCCTGGTGGTGGGGTTTCAGGTTGAGTACCGGATCCTGCGTCGGTTGCCCCACTCTTACCGTTTATTCCCAGAGCCTTATTTTCACAGGTTGTTTTTGGCGAGAACTTAATTCTAGTGAGTTGGAGTTCCGGGAGGGACTCACGACAGAGGTCCCCCCAGTTTGAGCGAAAAAAAACAAAATTGTATGAGCTGAGGGCGCAGAGTTACATGGGCTGAAGGCAGTGATGAGAACAGTAGTGGGGCTGAAGGCGCAGGTTTACAGGTGCTGAAGGCGGAGGCGAACAATGGTATGGCTGAAGGCGATGATGTATGGGCAGACAAGGAGAGTACAGGCGCTGAGGGCGGCGGCAAACAATGTAAACGCTGAAGGCGACTTAAGACTAGAAATGCTTACGTGCTAGGATACAAGTTGTATGATGAGGTAAGTACAGGTGGTGATAGGTTATAGGTAAGGTATGAGGTAGATGATGAGGTATATACAGGTGCGAGCTTATTGATGAGGTGGGTGAGGAGGTATTTACAGTGGGTGTGAGCTTAATGGTATGAGGTAGATGATGAGGTATATACAGGTGCGAGCTTATTGATAAGGTGGGTGAGGAGGTATTTACAGTGGGTGTGAGCTTAATGGTATGAGGTAGATGATGAGGTATATACAGGTGCGAGCTTATTGATAAGGTGGGTGAGGAGGTATTTACAGTGGGTGTGAGCTTAATTGTATGAGGTAGATGATGAGGTATATACAGGTGCGAGCTTATTGATAAGGTGGGTGAGGAGGTATCTACAGTGGGTTAGGTACAGAGCATGAACGATAGGATGTGTGATGTTAACATGAGGGTCAGGTGTAACAGGTACGCTGCCACAAGGGATTTTGGGTATGGGCTGTTGACATAGTAGAGGGAAGTGGCATGGAGAGGTGCGAGATCCACGTAGAGGTTCGCATAAGGCGGAGAGAGGTAGCTCAGAGTGATTAGTATGGAAAAGATCGACAAGTAGATGTGGTATTTGTTGAGTTGTGTTCTCAATTGACAGGTGGCGTATATGGAGGCAGAGAGGAGGAGGGCGTATGGGGTAGGTAGGTTGGGAATCGGGGAAGCCGCACAGAATATGAGGGAGGAGTGGTGTATGTAAGATGGATAGAGGAAGATAATTGTGAGGAAAGTCGAGCGAGCGAGCGAACGTCTGTGAGTTTGCACGGCAGGGCATGGAGGGCTTGGGTGCCGTGTGTGATTTATACAACACGCGGTACGCAAGCTACACAAGGCCCCGCCGTTAGACGGACGGGCGGGGCGGTTAAACTGGGCCGCCGGGCCGTAGCGTCGCCGCCTCTCGCGTCTCCCGAGCCGGACATGCCCGGCGGGGGCTATTGTGGATATCCCCGGCAGCTGTGGTGGCAGGGGGGGTGCGGAGGTGCTGGCGGGACCGCCGGATGCGGAGGCTGAAGGGGGGAAGACGTAGTCGGTGGTTGTGGGGGGGTAGGCGGGGTATCGGACGTCCGGGGGTCGTGTGGGACGTAGGGTTCGTGTACCCCGGTGGCCTGTGCGATTTCCAAATCGCGGATGATGGCCCACCGGGGTAAGCGTAGCTGCCGGGGCCGGGGAGGTAGTCCGGTGATCCGTGGCGGAGGAAACGAAAGCAGTTGAGGGGGCTCGGGAGACGGACGGATGGGCGAGAGTGGTGCGGAGGCGAAGACGTCGCGGAGGATGGCGGCGATCACCGGGTCCGAGTCGAAATCCGGGTAGTCGGGCGACTCGTGACCCGGGCACTGAGACGGCGGCGACGGGGAGCACTGGTGGTGTGACATGATCGGTGGTTGGAGAGAGACTGTGAGGAGTAGCGGGATCGGGGAGAACAGGTGCGGGTTTACAGCGTACTAGCGGGACTGTATAGGGTTTCCCGTTAATTAACAGGGCGGCGGTGGTGTTTGAGGTACGGATTACTGGAAAGGGACCGGCGTAAAGTGGTTTGAAAGTTTTATGCATTCCCGGCTCTTTGAGGTACATGTGTGTTGCCGAATGGAAGCGTTTGGGGTAAGTAGTTTTAGGGGCTGAGGATTGGGGGGGGTCCCTGTTAATTGACGGGGTGGCAGGGGGGAAAAACGTCAGCGGGCAGGCGTATTGGGTCTTTAAAGGCCCGCTGGGCCGGGCTGACGTCAGCGGAGGTACGTTGGGATGTTCGGAGGCTGAGAAGGATGTATGGGAGGTGTTTAGTCCAAGAGGGGGTTGAGGCGGAGGTGGCTATTGCTTGTTTGAGGACCAGGTGCCACCGCTCTATCTTGCCGTTTGATTGAGGGTGGTAAGGGGTGGTGCGAATTTTTGCAATGCCGAGGGAGCGTAGTAGGTCGGTGAAGAGGGCGGACTCGAACTGCCTCCCCTGATCGACCGTGATGTTCCGCGGACAGCCGTAGCGGGCGATCCAGTTAGATAGGAACGCGTTCGCGACGGCGTCCGCAGAAATTTGGGCGAGCGGTATACACTCGACCCAATTTGTTCCACGGTCAATCATGGTGAGGCAGTACCGTTTCCCCTCCGAAGGGGGGAGGGGACCTACTATGTCGAGGTGGACGTGCTCCCACGGCAGCGCATCTTCAATGGGTTGGGGGGCGACGGCGGGCGACGCCGAGACCTTGAACGTTTGGCACTTCTGGCACGCACGGACCCAATTTCTGATGTCCGTGTTCATGTGCGGCGAGAAGTACCTCAGTTTTATAAGGTCTCGGCTGGCGCGGATGCCGGGATGGTGGAGGGCGTGGTAGTGGTCGAACAACTGCCGCCGGAGGTCTTGTGGGACGTACGGGCGCGGAGAATCGGCCGTTACGTCACACCAGAGGTTGTGGGGCGGCAGTTGTTCGAGTTTTTTGGCGGGGGTGGTACGAGAATTTAGGCGGCGGTAGTCCCCACAGGGTCGTATCCCCCCGTCGGGTTTAGGCACGATGTGGAGGGGCGACGCCCATAGGGAGTTTGAGGGGCGGATGATGCCGTCCGCGATCAACTTATTAAAGCTTGCTGTAGTTGGAGGGGGTGGAGGCGACGAGCTTTGGCGGAGAGGGGCGGTCCTGTCGTTTCGATGTGGTGTTGGACAGAGTTGAGGTGGGCTGAAGGCCGGGGCAGGGGTTTGTAGGAGTGGAGGAGTTGGGTGGTACGATTTGTAGGGGTAACTGAATTTATAAACCCGTGGAGGTGGGTTTGAGTGGAGGGGTCGAGCAAGCGCGCATGCTTGACGTCCACCTGGAGACCGAAATACGCAAGGAAATCGGCCCCCAGGATGGGCTTCTCCACGTTCGCCACGGTGAACGTCCATTCATAGGCAAGTTTGCCGAGAATGATTTGAAAATCGTACGTGCCGTACGAGGGAATGGAGGTTCCGTTGGCGGCGTAGAGAAGCTGAAGGTCGCAGCGCGCTTGCCGACGGAGGAGGGAGTTGGGGAAGATGGACAGGGCCGCCCCTGTATCGACGAGGAAGGGGGTTTGCGTTCGCTCGCATCGGAAGAAAAGGCGTTGGTGGGAAGGTGCGAGGTGGGGGTAGACAGCGTCTGTGGGTGAGGCGGCGGGAGAGGGTTGAGGGGCGGGGAGGGGGTTGTGAGGGTTGGTAGGTATGGTGAAGGAGACCTGTTTGCGGAGGGGGGTTTGGTTGAGTTGGTGACGGGCGTCGGAGAGGGAGGTCTGTGTTGGCTGGGTTGAAGGGTTGACGTCGGCGAAGGTTGTAGGTGCGGTGTTCTGGGGGCGGCGGTTGCGGCGCTTGCGTCTGGAAGGTGCGGGGTTGCTTGGCAGGGACGGCGTTGCGTCGGGTGTGGAGGTTACCTTCCCTATGAGTGCGGACGATGCGGCTGCGGCGGTTGCGGAGTGCGGGGTAGGCGTCGTCCGTATCGTGCGGACGGCGTCAGCGTTGGTTGCGGAGGATGCGGCTGTAGGATGTGCGGAGGTTGCGGCTAAGGCGGGGGTCGCTGCGGCGGTTGCGGGGTGCTGGGTAGGCGTCGTTCGTATCGTGCGGACGGCGTCAGTGTTGGTTGCGGAGAATGCGGCTGCGGCATATGTAGAGGTCGCGGCTGCGGCAGAGGCCGCTGCGGCGGTTATGGAGTGCTGGGTAGGCGTCGTCCGTATCGTGCGGACGGCGTCAGCGTTGGTTGCGGCGGATGCGGCAGGGGCCACTGCGAGGGTTGCGGAGCGCTGGGAAGGCGGTGTCCGTGTCGTTCGGACTAAGTCAGTCTTGGTTGCGGAGGATGCGGCTGTGGGATGTGCGGAGGTTGCGGCTGCGGCGGGGCTCGTTGTGGAGTGCGTAGTAGGCGTCCTTCGTGTTGTGCGGACGGCGGCAGCGTAGGAGAGGATCAGTGGCGGTGGAGTGGGGGCGCTGATGTGGCGAGTTGTCGGAGGTGAGTGGGGTAGGGGGGAAGGTGCTGTGTCGCAGGTGCGGCGAAGTGTTGTGGGTGCGGTGTCGCAGATGGTTTGAGGTGTCGCAGGAGCGGTTGTGGGGTGCGTCGCCCGGGGCGGGCGGGCGGCGTCGGCGGCGGCGCGGGAGCGGTCGTCGGTGTGGGGGGAGCGGGCTCGGCGGTCGGTCGACACGGCGCGTTTCGTGCGGTCAGATGATGTGGGGCGAGGGGCGGGGCGGCGCACCTCGCTGACTGCTGCGGCGGAGGAGAAGTCGTGGATAGTATCGGCCAGGCGGAGGAGATCGTCGTCGGCTGCGTCGAGGTGGCTGGCCAGTGCGATTTGGACAGGGGAGGGGAGGGCCTTGAGCCAGAACGTGCGCGTGACGTCAGACGTCATCACAGTCGCGGAGCTAGTGACGCAAGCTACGGAAGAGGTGGGACGGCTTGAGATCGCCGAGGTGCTGGGGCTGCGAAAGCGCGGCGATGCGGGAATATTTCGACGGCTGATACAAGGAGGTGAGGCGGCTGCGAAGGACGTCGTAGGGGGCGGTGCCGTCGGGGGCGATGTCGGACATCTGGCGTAAGATATCGTAGTGGAGGAGCGAGATGACCCTTGAGTAGCGGACCTTTTGGCTGGGGACGGCGCACAGTGGGGCCAAATGGCCAAAATACGGAAAAAACTACGAATCTCGAAAACGGATAATGATATCGACTTGGGAGTGGTTTCATTCGATTCAGAGGGGAAAAATACATTAGAAAAAACGATGTTATCTGTTTTACAAGAGTTTCATTATCAAACTTAACTGAACATTTTCTTCGGAACAACCTGAAAATTTTGCTTCTTCTCAAAATTTGCTCATGTCCTCTGTTGAAATAACAAAAAAATGAAATAAATAACTTCACTACAACTCATTTTTGCACTTTTTGCGCATCAGCATATTCGGGATGCCTTGAAAAGTCAAAATTTGACAGCGCATTGCATTTACGAAAGTAACGCCTCAGCTTCCGCGCTGAAATCTTCAAGCCTTTTCTTTGGAGATGGACGCAAGGAAGTGATAAAGGGGTCAGACGTTTCTAGCAGTTTATGAAAAATATCCTCGTTGGTGTTCAATCGGGAATTTTTTCTTGTGTAATGAGTTCTGAAATGTTTGTAGTCCTTGTTCCGACTCTCTTGAGCTTCTTCTGAGTGCACCGATTGGCAGAGCAGCAGATTCAACTATTTCGGACCCATGTATTAATATCTTATGTAGTGTACATGGCATATAGTACCACGGGTACAACCTCACAGCTAATTCAGCAGTATCTTGGGTGTAAGTGGCGAATTTGGAAACGTCAATCTGATGACTGCTGCTGTTGATCACTTCCAGGATTGTCCCTAATCTGCAAATCAATGTTATATCAATACCAGTTATCGAAGCTACAACTGAGGGGTTATCAAAAAATCTTCTCGAGGTATTCCCTGTATTGCTCGATCCGTAGCCCTGCTTCACTAGTCAACTCTTATACCAAGTTGACTCAGTAATTCTCTTTGAATTCGGTTCTTCTCGGCATCTTTGATTGGCTTAGTTGTAGCATTGGTCCTCCATGCCTGAAATTTTAAGTTGTAACTAAGATGAAGAATATACTCCATACATTTAATTCTGGCATGGAGAGGAGAAATTCCCAGTTTAAAAGCTTCGCGATTTGGAGGTCTCTGTTTTACTGATTGCACATTATTCATTTCCGTTGGACGAGCACCGCAAATGACGCAATTGGTAGAAGCCGTGGTATCAGTACAAATTTGGGCTACTTTCCCATCCAACATCGTGAAATGCAATACATGTTTTACAGTAATTGCACGAGTGCCTATAATCAGTCTCATATCTTGCAGATTTTTAATTTCATTTTCTACTCTCAATATTTCTGTCTTAACTACTACATCCGTTTCCTTTTCATAATCAAATCTCAGTGGTCTACAATATAGTGTTGACGAAGGTCTTGGATTCAACCAACTAATGGAATCGTCATTATCAGTTGCAGTGATTCGCAGAGGCACGATAGACGTCATGAATAGGTTCGCGTCAGTTTTTCCTTCATTGACTTGTGAGAACGATTGAGAAAACTCTTGCTGGCCTGAGGCCCCATCACATCCCCACTTCGTATGTAATGTGACATTATGGTCCTTCAAATTATCAATTTCCTCCTCTGTCATTGTTTGAAATATTCTATCCACGGTATGATCAAGCAAGTTCTGTAGCGGAACCCCACCACCGGTTTCCGATATATTAACACCACTTGGATAGCAATTTTTTTTTGCCTCAGCCACTTTTTTGTAGGAGGGGAAGATATTAAAACCTGCACTTTTAGTTGCAGCTCTGATAGTTTCGTACTGAAACCTGGTCATCTTGGCTTGGAGGAAAAGAGCTAATGCAAATTCGGCAGTAAACACTGGTGACTTATCAACCTCGGCTGAGGAACCAGCTGCATCTTTCAAATTTTGATCGTTCAACGATCGTATTTTTGCAATTTTAAACCTCTTACCCCTCTCACCACACTCGTCAAAAGGTTTTTCAGGTCGTCCGATTCTATGAAAGCCGCCCTCCGCGGATTGCATACAAGCCTTGTCATCACTATTTGGTAAATTAATCATAAACTCACCCTTCATCCAATCGCGGTATTTTCTTAAAAAGTTCTGCTTGTTACGGGCAGCTGTCGACCACCTTTGATTAAAATGAGTGAGAAACCTCTTTTTTAATTGTGTTATCAACAAGGAGAGCTCATCTTCTTTCAGATGTGTGAAGTTACCCACGATATATTGTTCAATATCACCTCCGTTAAATAGAACTTCACACAAATCACCGTATAAAATTTGTATTGGTTCCATCTCTGGAGAACGACTAACCGAGAAGACTGACGTGGTATTAAAAGGATTCTCATAGCGTGATAAAAGTGCACGCCGAATACTCAACCAATTGAATAAACAACACATGTTTGAACAAGCCCATTTGCGTAGGGCTCTGACCGACGCCTACTGTTTCTTATTGAAAGAATGAGAGCAGAGGTCAGACGCGCAAATATGCGCAGCTGAAATTTATACAGGTGCTACCTAACTACGCCTGGAAAAGAAATATTCAACAGCCACGTCGGAGACTTGTGGAGCTTTTTTTGAAAGTCACAAAACATGCAATTGACAATGAAAAAGAGTGTGTTTTTTCTTCAAAATACCTCCTAAGCGTATTGTTGTCCTAAGCAATGCTCTCATTTCTTTGTTGGGTGTTTTCATGATCGTTATAAACCCTTACGCTTTAAAAATAAATTTTTAGAAAAGTGTTATGTTTTTTATAACAACGCTTAAAAATTAAGCAAAATTTATGATTTTCTCACTTTACTTAAGAAATTGGAGGATATGAAATTTTTTTACTGAAAACTGCTATCATACCATGATTCTACAGGAAGTTTACTATAGGATTCCATTATTCCGGCAATTAATTCTTATTTTTCAAAAAATTGACTTTTTTCCACGTTTGCCCCACTGTGCGGCGGCGGCGGAGAAGGCTGTGTCCACTTGAAAAAACCATAGGGCTGGGTCGTGCGTGTAGAATGGCGGAAGGGTGGTGGGGAGTGCGGACGCAGCGGTCATGACGTCAGCGGGCGGTGTCGCAGCGGTCGTGGCGTCGGCGGGCGGTGTCGCAGCGGCCTGCAGGGTGGATTGGTCCGTCAAGAGGGGTGGCGAACTGACGGCAGGAGACTCCATGGTGAGAACGGAAGAAGGAAGCGGGAACGTCGGTGGTTACCACTATTGTGAATTTAGGTTGATGTAAAATTCACCATGAGAGGTGGAGGTAGTTGGATGTTGGATAGGAGTGAATTTAAAGCTAAAATTGATGTGTGTTGATTTTTGGTGTGTTTGCGGTTCAGGGCGGACCTCCACCGAGCGTGTGTTGAAAAGGTTGAAGTGAATTTAGGTTAGTGAATTTGATGGCATGAAGTGCGTGAAATTTGGTTGTGTGTGTGTGTGTGTGTGCGGTTAAGGGCGGACCTCCACCGAGCGTGTGATAAATTTCGTCGGGTTGGTTAAGGGCGAGACCTCCACCATACCTGACTAAATTTATGTGTGTGTTTGAATTTAAGTGAGTGTTGGTGCGGTTAAGGGCGGACATCCACCGAGCGTGTAGTGTGTGTCATCCGGATCGGTTAAGGGCGAGACCTCCACCTGATCCTGATGAAATGTGTGTGAATGAATTTAATAGTAAATTTGTGTAGCGAGTGTGTGCGGTTAAGGGCGGACCTCCACCGAGCGTGTAGTGTGTTTCATCAGGGTTGGTTAAGGGCGAGACCTCCACCTAACTCTGATGAAATGGGTGAGTGTGAATTTACTGTGTGTGAATTTACTGTGAGAGCATTTGAGAAGTGAATTTTAAGAGAAGAGGTTTGAGGATGAAGAGAGAGTAGCCAGCAGCTAGAGGAGACGTAGAATGGCGAAAATGGCGCAGGATCCGGGGTTATATAGACCCTGAAGTCCCCACCCTGGTGGTGGGGTTTCAGGTTGAGTACCGGATCCTGCGTCGGTTGCCCCACTCTTACCGTTTATTCCCAGAGCCTTATTTTCACAGGTTGTTTTTGGCGAGAACTTAATTCTAGTGAGTTGGAGTTCCGGGAGGGACTCACGACAATATCAAATTGATAGTATTTATGAAGAGTAGGATTGCCATCCGAAGGTGTTGCGCTCTGCTCAAGAAATGTGCACAGTCCCTATATGGACATTTCATCAAAAGTACGTTTTCGCTTGCGCGGACGAAAGGTAGAACTACTACCGTGGAAGGTTACATAAAGACCATCTGGAAGCCAACCTGCACGTGTTTATTTTTTTCTTTTCCACGAAGGATAAATTGCGCTGTGCTTTTCAAAATCTCAATGAACGATACACAATTGAGCTGACAAATCCCATTTTCAAACCAAACTGATACTTGTGGCCAAAAGGAATCTCCCGTCTTTCACTGGTCAGTTCATTATGTCAGAGATGAGGTAGCGGATTTAGTAGGTACAATACGGTCTGAAGCGAAAGTGGGTCAACTGACGTCTCACCAGCAGACCGTCATAGAGAAAGCATTTTGCCAGGGCGAACTTGACCTGGAACACCGACAGTCTCCATTGTTCAACCTATTCATCTTTGGAGCGCCCTGAAATCATGCGGAGGTTGAACAGACACGATCATACTTTCACTACTGTTCTCGGCTCATAAAGTATTTTTTTTGCAGATTCTATATCGACTCGGGGTTACCGATAAATTACCGCCTCCGTCGCGCGAATTTCTTTTCAAATAAAGATAATCAACAACTCGAATGAAACAATTTCATTATCAACTTTTCCGGTGACTGGTCAGCAGTTAGGCCCGAAGCCAGGATTTGAATTCGGGAGGGGGACGACGACATCTCAATAAAAATGTCACTCATGCGACATGACCTACCATTCAATATTTACTTTCATGGTACTAAGATTAATGATCAAAAAATAGTGTCTGCCGTGCTTAACCATTCAAGAAAATAAAGAAAAAAAACGCTGCAAATCCCTGCACAACGGTTTATTATTTTGTATAGAGTACCCTTCTGTTACAGATCACAGCTCTAAGTATAGATAACCCGTCTATATAATATAATATGTACTATTCTATGCATATTATGTAGATCGCAGACCCTCCGTAGGTTAGTACCTAACCCCGTACTCGTTACTAGGTGCCTACCTAAATCACGAGTTAAATGTTGCTAAAATAATTCTGCCAATGACAAATATTAAGTAACTAAAATGGCAAAAAGACGCAAATAAGGAGGTTCTGAAGGGAAATCGTTGATGTGGAGTGAAAAAAGTTTCAAAAGTACATACCAACAAACTCCAGCCCCTTCTACGTAGATGTTATAATGAACCTTTGTGTAATAAATTACCGTTGTGTAATAATTTACCATTGTGTAATACACAATGGTAAATTTACTCATCAATAATAGTTCAACGTTTGTTAGTTTCACTACCTATCAACAAACTCCAAAAGAGCCATCATTTTTAAAATGAAATAATATCACAGAACAACCAACTCGACTTCATACTCGGTGATACAATCATGTGCTCCCTAGCAGTGATGATCTCGGGCCAATAACCTAAGAAAAAGAAACACACATAATGAAGTTCTGAAAAGAAATTGTTGATGAGGAGTGAAAAAAGTTGCAAAAGTACCTACCAACAAACTCCAGCCCCTTCTACGTAGATGGTATAATGAACCGTTGTGTAATAATTTACCGTTGAGTAATGATTTACCGTAGTAATAATTTATCCATCAATAATATTTCAACGTTTGTTCACGTTTCACTACCTACCAACAAACTCCAAAAGAGCCATCATTTTTCAAATTAAATAATAATATATCACAGAACAACCAACTCGACTTCATACTCCGCCAATATAATCAGGTGATCCCTACCAATGATTGGCCGTATTCACAATTCCTATTGTGGGCGCGTCTCTGGTTACGAGATTTGGTTTGAATTGTATACAATTTCATTCACACTGGAGTCGAAAATGCCTGTCGGTGCAAACTTCGGGGCCTTACTGTGAACGAACGGCTGGACGTACGATGCTCCGGATGGTCTTAAAAAACTCGCAAGTTCAAGAACTATTTAAAACCGTAAAAATATTTACGTAAAAAATTGGTATAGGCGTTTTGAAAATTTCAACCCCTATTTTGAACCCCTTAGAGATGACTCACAGTAACGTTGAGCTTCGAGGACCAACTAGACGCCGAACGGAACCTATAACCCGAATTTCATCAATTTTTTTTCATGGTAACTAAGAAAAGTGGCCCGTACGCGGCGTACGGCGTACGGCGGACAGACAGAAATATTTTTATTGCAATTTTGGATTCTACATACCTTGAAACGTAAACCATCAAATTTTGAGGGGGGGTTAGAATTTTTTTTTTCATGCTCGATTCCAATGGTTCATTATTGAAAATAATAAACCAATAGGTATCTTCTTACCGAAAGTGGTATATTTAATTATTTATACGTTTAAAACAAATAATTTATCGTTACAGTAATATTGGTTTATTATTTTCAATAATGAACCATTGGAATCGAGCATGAAAAAAAAAATTCTTACCCCCCCTCAAAATTTGATGGTTTACGTTTCAAGGTATGTAGAATCCAAAACTGCAATAAAAATATTTCTGTCTGTCCGCCGTACGCCGTACGCCGTACACCGTACGCCGTACGGGCCACTTTTCTTAGTTACCATGAAAGAAAATTGATGAAATTCGGGTTATAGGTTCCGTTCGCTGTCTAGTTGGTCCTCGAAGCTCGACGTTACTGTGAGTCATCTCTAAGGGGTTCAAAATAGGGGTTGAAATTTTCAAAACGCCTATACCATTTTTTTTACGTGAATATTTTTACGGTTTTAAATAGTTCTTGAACTTGCGAGTTTTTTAAGACCATCCGGAGCATCGTACGTCCAGCCGTTCGTTCACAGTAAGGCCCCGAAGTTTGCACCGACAGGCATTTTCGACACCAGTGTGAATGAAATTGTATACAATTCAAACCAAATCTCGTAACCAGAGACGCGCCCACAATAGGAATTTGTGAATACGGCCAATCATTGGTAGGGATCACCTGATTATATTGGCGGAGTATGAAGTCGAGTTGGTTGTTTTGTGATATTATTTCATTTGAAAAATGATGGCTCTGTTGGAGTTTGTTGGTAGGTAGTGAAACTTGAACAAACGTTGAAGTATTATTGATGGGTAAATTATTACTACGGTAAATCATTACTCAACGGTAAATTATTACACAACGGTTCATTATACCATCTACGTAGAAGGGGCTGGAGTTTGTTGGTAGGTACTTTTGCAACTTTTTTCACTCCTCATCAACAATTTCTTTTCAGAACTTCATTGTTGTGTGTGTTTCTTATTGTTAGGTACTGTTTGTCATCGGCAGAATTATTGTAGCAACATTTAACTCGTGATTTAGGTAGGTACCTAGTAACGTGTACGGGGTTAGGTACTAACCTACGGAGGGTCTGCGATCTACATTATATGTATAGAGTAGTACATATCATAAATTATATAGACGGATTATCTATACATAGAGCTGTGATCTGTAACGGAAGGGTATTCTATACAAAATAATAAACCGTTGTGCAGGGATTTGCAGCGTTTTTTATTTGGAAGCGTAGACTGATGTTGATTTTTTCTGATTTTGCATGGACTAATCCTCCAACACGGACTTGCCCATATGAGGATTATTACATTCTGTGTTTCACTGCAAGTTTATTTGTAAATTGCCTATTGGAAATGAATAAATGAATAATGAAACGAAATACACGAAAATTCTCTATAGGCAAGTGATGACTGTTCGGGGCGAGGGAGGGTTAGCCGTGTTTTGAGGTTCCAGAAAAATGAAAGGATTGGTGGAGTTAGTTTCTATACAAATCCGTTTCAGGTCAATCTGAATCTATCACTACTTGCTTTTCACTTTCTGGTTTATTATTTTCAATAGGTAATGAACCTTTGGAATCAAGCATGAAAAAATAACCCAGAATTTTTACCCCCCCCCCATCACAACAAATTTTGATGGTTTCCGTATCAAGGTATGTAGAATCCGAAAATGCAATAAAATACTTTCTGTCCGTCCACCGTACGGAGCACTTTTCTTAGTTACCATGAACCAAAATTGACGATTCGGTTTATAGGTCCCATTTAGGGTCTAGTTCTAGTTGGTCCTCGAAGCTCGGCGTTAATGTCAGTGATCCCTAAGGGGGAAAAAATAGGGGTTGAAATCTCCAGGACGCCGTTATCTCGAATTTTTTTCGCGGTTTTAAATAATTCTTGAACTTGGGAGTTTTTCAAGAGCACTGTACGTCCAGCCGTAAGTTCACAGTAAGGCCCCGAAGTTTGCACCGACAGGCATTTTCAACAGGATGGTGAATCAAATTGTATACATTCAGCCCAAATATCATCACTAGGGGGAATTGGGAATTGGCCCGAGATCATCACTGCTAGGGAGCACATGATTGTATCACCGAGTATGAAGTCGAGTTGGTTGTTCTGTGATATTATTTCATTTTAAAAATGATGGCTCTTTTGGAGTTTGTTGATAGGTAGTGAAACTAACAAACGTTGAACTATTATTGATGAGTAAATTTACCATTGTGTATTACACAATGGTAAATTATTACACAACGGTAAATTATTACACAAAGGTTCATTATAACATCTACGTAGAAGGGGCTGGAGTTTGTTGGTATGTACTTTTGCAACTTTTTTCACTCCACATCAACGATTTCCCTTCAGAACCTCCTTATTTGCGTCTTTTTGCCATTTTAGTTACTTAATATTTGTCATCGACAGAATTATTTTAGCAACATTTAACTCGCGATTTAGGTAGGTACCTAGTAACGAGTACGGGGTTAGGTACTAACCTACGGAGGATCTGCGACCTACATAATATGTATAGAATAGTACATATTATATTATATAGACGGGTTATCTATACAGAGAGCTGTGATCTGTAACAGAAGGGTATTCTGTACAAAATAATAAACCGTTGTGCAGGGATTTGCAGCGTTTTTTAAAAGAAATAATCACAGAACAACCAACTCGACTTCATACTCCGTGAATATAATCAGGTGCTCCCTAGCAATGATTATCTCGGGCCGATTCCCGATTGTTGCCACGTCCCTAGTGATGATCCCTAGTGATGTGCAGGGATTTGCAGCGTTTTAACCATACAAATACAAATTTACCTACCTACCTAACATCGCAAGCTCTGCGAGAAAAACTAAAAATCTCACTTCTAAAAACCTCCTTTGTGGGCGAGCCAAAGAACTGAAATCACTAACCCTTTTTGATTGACTACCTACATTCATGAATGCGCAGCTACATGTAAAATTCATTCCATAATATTTTATTGAAGAACTATCTATCGTTGATGCTTCGGTTTCTTGAACGATTTATTGAAGAAATCATTGAAGAAACCAAAACATCAACGACAGATAGTTTCTGTTCAAAAACGTTTTGTTCTATTGCATTAGAAAGTGAATATTTTGCCAAACAAAGGTCAAATTTTTCTGTCATATTCCTTGCCGAGATTGTTCGAGCATTTCTCCAGGTTTCTAGAAACACTGCAAAACTAAGTTAAGGTTCAAAACTTTCATTACCAGGACTAGGTGCATACTGAGTAGGTAGCTAAAGGTTCACGTGAGTGCCCAACTAGGTAGTTTCAGCTGTGATGGTTGCTAGTAAAGTGAAAACCTACCTCTCACAAGATCTACATCTATGAGGTCCGTCTTCAACTTCGCTGTTTTCTTTGGCACATGAGTGAAACCACTCAGTATCCGTTGCTCGACAGTTTTCTCCCATTCCTGTTTGTCGTAGGTTCCTATTTTTTTCTGATACCTGGAACACAAGCACACACAGAAATCTTGAAACAAGCTAAGAAGAAAAAGTATGCTAGATGGGTGGGCAGTATAGGCATACGTTAGTTTGCATCACACAACTCGCTGACGATCTTCCAAATGATTGTAGAGTATCTCTATCTACATACCATTGTAAAAACCACTACCCAACTACTTACCAACCAAACTCGGACGAAGAGTTGAATGAATAAATAAAAGGCCAAGTTGTTCAATGAATAAATAAAAGGCCAAGCTGTTGAATGAATAGATAAAAGGCCACGTTTGCGCGGGCGCTGGTCTACCGTTACTCCATAGGCAAGTCCAGTGGTCTACACAAACAGTGAATGGCCCTTTAAAACTTCATCAAAATCGGGCGAACCTAACAAGGGATTTGGGCGTTACAAGGGTTTTATATTAGCGCAGGCACAGTAGCTGTTATTGCTCCAACCGCAGAAGAATTAGTACACAACCATCAAGGTTAATTGATTTTGGATTTTTCGATGAGATGTTATGGTAGTTACAAGGAACTTGGGGAAGTCCTACCAACGGGCAAACATGGAAACTAATTATGAGGATGGAAATGTTGATCTGAAATACTTTTGGAAATTCCAACCCCAATTTTTCGTCCTTTAATGATAGTTGACAACCTAGACACCAATTAACGCTGCAAATTATTACACAACGGTTTATTATTTACCTGTATGGATGCCTATTCATGAAACATAAAGTAAATAATAACCGTTGTGTGATCATTTACCCGTATGATTCCCCTTCTGCGTAGATCACTGTTTTCTGTGGTCAATACCTACCCACGAGCCCCCCCAGGAAAGCCCTAAATCGAGTAGTGGAGCCGGCCCGGGAATTTAGATTCATAACGCTTGTTCAAGTTCTAAAAGTACCTATCAACAAAATCCAAAAGATCCATCATTTTTCAAATGAAATAATTATTACAGAACAACGAACTCGACTTCATACAGCCATCCGTGATTATAATCAGGTGATCCCTAGCAATGATATCTGGGCCGGATTCATACCGTTTCACTCACGATCATGTTAACGAAGCTTTTCGGTGCAAACGAACGGCTGGTAGCATAATGGTGGATAATGCTCCGGGTGGTTTCAAGAAATTCTTTAGTTAAAGATCAATTTAAAAACGCTGCAAAGCCCTTGTCGCATGGTTTTATTATTCTACTGGACATACGTACAGAAATTTTGGCTGTTCATTTATTGCTTTCATGTGCAATGATTGAAATGGCTATTTTTTATGGTTTCCACCAATTTTGGCCCCAAAAAACACGAATTAGTGTTGGAAATTTTACCTGAGCACCAACACAGTTCAACGATATCACAAGTTATAATGAACATTTGACATAAACAACAATACGATCCATCCGTGGATACAACCTCATCACATGATCTTCATGTGGAGAGTATCAGGCTGTGCCTTCTTCTCCCTTTTCTTCGCCTCTGTCTTCGGTCAGTCTTCGGTTCGAAGATTTTCGTTGTTGAGAGGGAACAGTATTGGTTTGGCCTTTTTATAGTGCAACGATCTCTCAATTTCATCTCATGTCTTCCGTTTCTCACCTCTCCAGAACTTTCATAATTTGTCGCTATTTCGCTTTGCTCTCCAAACGATTCTTCTTGTATTTGATTCGTCGTTTTATCAACATCCTGCTCATCTGAATCCTCATTCACTACTTCCGTATTCATGTAGTCCAATTCTTCACTTCATTCTTCATAATTTGTCACTATTTCGCTTTCCTCTCCTAACGATTCTTCTTTTGCTTCCGAGTCTGCGAAGCAGCGGAAGCCTTGTGTTCACTTTCGTGAGCCAAAAAATTTTTGTCTTCAGAAATCAAAATTTCCACTTGCATTTTGCGTTTCAAAGCCTACTGAACAAATTTGGTTCCGAGTCCGTCGGTCTGTGAGTCTGTGAGTCTGTGAGTCTGTGAATCTGTGAGTCTGTGAGTCTGTGAGTCTGTCCGCATTTCCTTGTTACAGCCATAACTTCCACGATTTTGAATTGATTCAGCTCAAATTTTGAGGGATGGTGCGGATAAGGCCCCTTGAGGTCCCATACAAATTTCAACATGATTGATCCAGCGGTACGCCCTGCGCATGCGCTAACGTTAAATTCAACAAACACGCATAACTTTCACAATTTTGATTCAATTTCGCTCAAATTTTCAAGGGTTGTTTGGACAAGGCCTAGTGAGTTCCAGTATGAATTTCAGCATGATCGGACCCTCGGTGCGCTCTGCGCATGCGCTGGCGTGAAATAGATTCAATTTCCTTGTTACAGCCGTAGTAACCAAAGATTTCACCCAATTTCAATGTAATTCTCAGGGATTAAGCGGGTAGGGCCCATTGAGGTCCCATATAAATTTCAACATGATAGAGCCAGCGGTTCGCCCTGCGCATGCGCTCTGTCTGTCTGTCTGTCCTTCTATGCACGGCCAAACGGCTCGACGGATATCGACCAAATTTGGCACGAATATCCAGTAGGCTCCCAAGTTGTGCAACGTCGCATTTTCAATTCCCTGACCATAGCGGAACTATGGTCGACCATGGTCAACTCCTGAATGGCTTGACGGATATCGACCAAATTTGGCACGAATATCCAGTAGGCTCCCAAGTTGTGCAACGTCGCATTTTTAATTCCCTGACCATAGCGGAACTATGGTCGACCATGGTCAACTCCTGAATGGCTTGATGGATATCGACCAAATTTGGCACGAATATCCAGTAGGCTCCCAAGTTGTGCAACGTCGCATTTTTAATTCCCTGACCATAGCGGAACTATGGTCGACCATGGTCAACTTCGTTAATTGAAATGGTAACCCCTATTTTTTATCGCGTATTCGTAATCTACGTGAAATTCTATCTACGATCGACCCTTCGGACTACCCCCGCGGTCGACCATAGCGCATCCATGGGCCCCTCCATGGTCGAATCCCGAATTGCTCAACGGATATCGACCAAATTTGGCACGAATATCCAGTAGGCTCCCAAGTTGTGCAACGTCGCATTTTTAATTCCCTGACCATAGCGGAACTATGGTCGACCATGGTCAACTTCGTTAATTGAAATGGTAACCCCTATTTTTTATCGCGTATTCATAATCTACGTGAAATTCTATCAACGATCGACCCTTCGGACTACCCCCGCGGTCGACCATAGCGCATCCATAAGCCCCTCCATGGTCGAATCCCGAATTGCTCAACGGATATCGACCAAATTTGGCACGAATATCCAGTAGGCTCCCAAGTTGTGCAACGTCGCATTTTTAATTCCCTGACCATAGCGGAACTATGGTCGACCATGGTCAACTCCTGAATGGCTTGACGGATATCGACCAAATTTGGCACGAGTATCCAGTAGGCTCCCAAGTTGTGCAACGTCGCATTTTTAATTCCCTGACCATAGCGGAACTATGGTCGACCATGGTCAACTTCGTTAATTGAAATGGTAACCCCTATTTTTTATCGCGTATTCGTAATCTACGTGAAATTCTATCTACGATCGACCCTTCGGACTACCCCCGCGGTCGACCTTAGCGCATCCATGGGCCCCTCCATGGTCGAATCCCGAATTGCACAACGGATATCGACCAAATTTGGCACCAATATCCGGTAGCCTCCCAAGTTGAACGTAGGCGCATTTTTAATTCCCTGACCATAGCGGAAATATGGTCGACCATGGTCAACTCCTGAACGGCTTGACGGATTTTGATAAAATTGGGCACAAATACCCGGTAGGGTATGGGATTTTTCCGTCGTTTGTTGGTTCCACGATACTGCGCACAGCGAATCTCGGATAGCGAGCGAAGCGAGCGGTCAGGCTAGTTATGTATAATGGACGTAATGTATTATTGGTGTCATGTTATGTATAATATGTATATTTCATGTAATGTTATGTAATGTTATGTTATGTAATGTAATGTTATGTAATATGTATATTTAACGTTATGTAATGTTATGTTATGTAATGTAATGTTATGTAATATGTATATTTAACGTTATGTAATGTTATGTAATGTAATGTAATGTAATGTAATGTTATGTTATTTTGCTTCCGAGTCTGTTCTATTTTATAATGGGTCACTCTGATTGTGACGAGGAAGCTCCTGTGCCATCACCTTGGCAGTGTATTTGTATTTGATTAGCCGTTTTATCAACATCCTGTTCATCTGAATCCTCATTCACTACTTCCGTATTCGTGTAGTCCAATTCTTCACTTCATTCTTCATAATTTGTCACTATTTCGCTTTCCTCTCCTAACGATTCTTCTTTTTGTATTTGATTTGCCGTTTTATCAACATCCTGTTCATCTGAATCCTCATTCACTACTTCCATATTTATGTCGTCCAATGCTTCACTTATTACTTGGACATTCGTACACGTTTCTGTTTTGTGATGATTTTGTATACAGTCTATCGTAACACATTCGTTCTGTGGTATTTTACTATCTAATTTGACATTTTTCGATCCAACATTGTCATATTCGTATTCACTATCAAATTCGTCAACATTGTAATAAATTTTATCTAAAATCGTTTCAAATGGGTATGTTCCTTCTTCAAATGTTACATCTCTACTGATGATTACTTTCCTATTTTGGATATCCGAAACACGGTATCCTTTTGTAACGCTGGTGTACCCCAATAGCATTCCCATGCATGATCTATCGTCCAATTTTCTTCTTCTTTCTTTGGGTAGGTACGTGGAAAAAAACTTTGTAACCAAATGGTCGTAAGTGTCTGACACTTATCTTTCTTCCCGTCCATATTTCCTCTGGAATTTGATTACTGTCCAAAGTTGGGCACCTATTTCGAATGAAATATGCTGTACTTACAGTTTCTGCCCAGAATGTTTTCGGTGCATTTGCTGCAACAAGCATTGATCTTGTCAAGTCTAGCATTGTTCTGTTGTATCTCTCAGCAAGTCCATTTTGCTGGGGACTGTACGGGGTCGACAACTGTCGGAGAATTCCCTGACTATCTAAAAATTCCTCCAATGTCTTGTTCGTGTATTCTTTTCCGTTGTCGCTTCTCAAACACTTGATATAGTGACCTGTCTATTTCTCCGCCATTACCTAGAACTTCTTGAAGCACTCCAAAACCTCATCTTTCCGTGTAAGGAAGAAAATCACAGCACGTCTGGAAAAACCGTCGATAAATGTTACAAAATAAAGATGTTTACCATTTGATTCAATTGGAATTGGTCCACGTACATCGGAGTGAATGAGTTCATGTGACTTGAGAAATGTTTTCCAATTTTAGAACACACCATAAATTCCTTTGGTAAATACAGCAGTTTAATACGTTCCGTTAAAATCTCTCCTCTGTCCTAAACCGAGTGACGCGTCAAGTGGCGACCCTGCCAGGATTCTAAAACCAAGATGCAAGTCGCGAATGACAGAGTGGTAAGAAACGAGAGCGGACCAGAGGTAAGCCGAGTATCAGTAAAAGTTCCGCCGTTTTGGAAGACAAATCTAAAACTATCATATCATTTGCAACCCCCCAGCGCAGAATATGTATGCCACTTTGCGAGCACGACTCGAAGCCCAATTTACCGAGTCCGAACAGACCCAACTCCGCAAATTACTGAGCGAATTGGAGTTAGGGGTCAAAAGTCCTCGCAGCTGGAAGGGTAGGTCAAGCGTCTCCGAACACACGTTCAAGCTATTTTGAGTATTAGCGAGGATGAACTTAACAAATTAGCAACCATGGCTGATAAAATTAGTGACATCACTTCCATGTCTCATATACATGCTGATACAGCTCCAAGAAGTGACCCAATCCGGCCCACCTCTGCACCTGATTGCCCACACACCGTTCTACAAGAGTTGCGCGCCGAAATTGAGAAGTTATCCTGGCGTATAAATAATCTGGGAAGCTCCAGACCAAGATCTCGCTTACGATCCAGGTCAGAGTCCCGTGGTCCTATGTACATCGAAGGGGTATGCATTTTTCACCATAAATACAAGGATAGAGCTAGGAAATGCCTCATCCCCTGCTCGTACAAATCCGACCGTACCTCTCAGCCAGCGGAAAACGACCTAGGCCGTCGCTAGCGGCGACGATGGAGGAAGCTGCGGCCCTGTACAATAGTCGCCTTTTTGTTTCCGACCGCAAAACTGGCTGTCAATACCTGATTGACACCGGTGCGGATCTCTCCGTTGTACCCGTCGTTAGCAAGTTTGCTAAAGCGCCAAGCTCCACAATTTTGACTTTTTGTCGCTAATGGATCTCCCATTCACACCTATGGTAACAAAATTCTCCAACTCGACTTGGGCTTACGTCGTACCTTCAAATGGTCCTTCATAGTAGCAGAGGTAGACAAGGTATAGGGCAGATTTCTTCGCAGTTTCGGTCTTCTAGTCGACTTGAAGGGTCGTAGGCTGGTCGATTCTGTCACATCACTTCACACCAACATCTCCTGCAAAGACGTTTTATACTCACCTGTTTCTACAATCTGTCCTGCACTGAAGCCTGGGTACCAACAACTTTTATCACAATACAAGGACATAACAAACCCCAATTCCGAGGGGGAAATAGCTCCAAAACACACGGTGACTCATCACATTCAAACAGTAGGTCCTTCCGTTTTTGCCAAGCCACGACGTTTGTGACCTGAGAAGGAAGCTATCGCTCGCGCTGAGTTTTCATACATGGTCGAGCAAGGAATCTGCCGTCCTTCCAAGTCCTGTTGGGCATCACCTCTTCATATGGTTTCTAAGAAGAATGGGGAATGGCGACCGTGTGGCGATTATCGAGCCCTCAACGCCAAAACAATTCCTGATCGTTACCCCCTTCCTAACATCCAAGACCTCTGGGATCAGTTGGCTGGGAACACAATTTTTAGCAAATGATTTGGTCAGAGCTTATCACCAGATCCCAATGGAACCATCAGATACAGAAAAGACAGCTATTGTGACACCTTTTGGTTTATTCGAGTTTCCCTGTATGACCTTTGGTTTAAGAAACGCTGCTCAAAGTTTTCAAAGGTTCATGAACGAAGTCACTAAAGGCTTTTCGTTTTGTTATGCATATATCGACGACTGTTTAACTTCGTCCAAGAATGAAGTGGAGCATCTACAACACCTCCACCTACTATTCGAGCGTTTCAGAGAATTCGGTGATGTTATTAATGTAGCGAAGAGCGTTTTTGGTGTACCTGAAATCAGTTTCATGGGTTATTTGGTCAACAGTACTTGGTTGCGACCTCTTCCCGACCGCGTGGATGCCATCAAACATTTCCCGCGACCGACCACTGTCATGGAACTTCGTCGATTCCTAGGCAGATTGAATTTTTATCGTAGGTTTATCCCTAAAGCCGCCGACGCTCAAGCTCTGTTGCACTCTCTCCATGACAATAAGAAGAAACGCGACAAAACTTCAATCAATTGGACGCCCGAGCTAATCAACGCTTTTGAGCGCTGCAAATCTAGTCTTTGTGAGGCTGTTTTGTTGTCGCACCCCGCCCACGGAGCTCCATTGGCTTTATTAGTTGACGCATCTGACTCTGGTATTGGCGCCGTAGTTGAGCAGCACATACGAGGCAGCTGGAAGCCTCTCAGCTTTTTCTCCAAGAAGTTGTCTGAAGCCCAGCGTAAATATAGCGCTTATGATCGCGAATTACTTGCTATATATGAAGCTGTGAAGCATTTTCGACACTAGCTTGAAGGGCGCACTTTTACCATCTACACGGACCACAAGCCAATAACTTTTGCTTTTAGCCAAAAGCCAGAGAAAGCTAGTCCCCGGCAATTCAACCACCTCGATTTTATTGGTCAGTTTTATACCGATATTAGACATATATCTGGAAAGGACAATGTGGTTGCTGACGCCCTTTCACGCTTTGAAGAACTTAGCTCTACTTGTTCCATTGACTGGGCAAAGTTGGCTGAGGAACAACGCACCAACCCGGATCTGCAACACCTTCTTCAGTTCGACACCAACCTCAAATTTGCAAAATTATCCATGTTCAATTCCGCTGTTCCTGTATACTGCGAGACATCCACTGGCCACATTCGCCCGTACATTACACCTTCATCTCAAAAAGCCGCTATGGAGATAGTCCACAACTTAGTGCACCCTGGCATACGTGGCACTTATCAAATGTTGCGAACGCGATTTTTCTGGCCATCAATGTCCAAGAGCACCACAGCTTTTGTACGTAACTGTCCCCCGTGTCAAGCTTTCAAAGTTCAACGGCACACGGTCGGTCAGTCCTCCGGCTACTTGCGTCTCCTAGGTCAATTCCTGCAGGAAACTGGTGAGCCTGAGGATCCCAGTAGCTTCGTCGGGCGACTGCACCGTACCATGAAACAGCTTCGTCCAGTCCCCGTCGCACTGCATGGCTCCAAAACAACGTTTGTCCATAAAGAACTAGCAACATGCTCTCATGTTCGTCCGTCGGGATGCAGTCAGACGCCCATTGCAACCACCTTATGACGGTCCTTACCAGGTACTTCAATGCCAAGACAAGTTCTTCAAGCTGCGCGTCTGGGACTCGGAAGTCGTCGTGACGATCGACCGCTTAAAGCCAGCATTTCTCGCTGCGACTACGGATCCCACAGACCTCCTTACTGCGTCCTCACTCTCCCCGGGGCCTAAGAAAAGAGTGCCGTTCTCATGGGAGGGGGAATCTTTGCCTCAAAAATCTCTCGAAAACCCCTATTTTTGCACCCATTTTTCTCTCATAACACCCCTGGGTGTATGCCGATCGGGCTGCCGTGTTTCGGAGCACAACTAGCGCCTAAATGTGTTCCCAAAAGGGGACCCAAACTGTGTGCGGAAAAACGACGATTTTAGACCAAAATTTAACGTAAATTTAAAGCTGAAACTTCGTTAGAAACTCAATTTTCCACTCTTTGGTCAAAATCGACTTCATATTCGGTCTTCTCGTCCCAAAAACATGGAAACTATACCTCAAAAGCTCATTCTACTAACATGTTACTAAAACAAAAAAACGCAGCAAAGTCCTTGTCACATGGGTTTATTATTCTACTGGACATACGCACAGAAATTTTGGCTGTTCATTTATTGTTTCTTTGATGGGCAATTATTGAAATGGCTATTTTTTATGGTTTCCACCAATTTTTGCTCCCAGAAACACGAATTAGGCTCGGCTTTTTTTTAACAGATTATTTTCGATCATTGATAGTACCATTTAATTGTACTGATTCACCTTTTAATACTACTTCTAGTGTTATTATACAAATGTATGGTGATTTCACACGATTTCCCATGTTTTTGACTAGTAAAAAATGAATTTCGGGAGCTTAACCTTCGTTACAACCTCGCTTCTTCACTCTTCGGTCAAAATCAACCTAATATTTGGCCTTCCCGCCCTAAAAACATGGAAAACTATATCTCACAAGACCCTCGAAAACCCCTATTTTTGCACCAATTTTTCTCCCATAAAACCCCTGGGTGTATTCCGATCGGGCTGCCGTGTTTCACAGCACAACTAGGACCCACATGTGTTCCCAAATGGGGACCAAACTGTGTGCGGAAGAACGACAATTTTAGACCAAAATGTTACGTAAATTTAAGGCTGAAATTTCGTTAGAACCACAATGTTCGACTCTTTGGTCAAAACTGACTTCGGTCTTCTCGTCCCAAAAAACATGGAAAACGGTACCTCAAAAGCTCATGTAACTAACATGTTACTAAACCACAAAAAGTATGTACCTATTTTTATACCCATTTTCACTCATAACACCCCTGGGTATATTCCGATCGGGCTGCAAAGTTTCGGGACACAACTAGGGCCCAAAAGGAGCATGTGTGCGAAAGAACAAATTTTTGGTTTATTATTCTGTGAATAGTACACCTACCTATGTATTCGGTCAGCAAAAAATTTTTATAACACCCCCTCAACATTTTTTCTTTTCCGTTTCAAGGTGCGTAGATTCCATAAATGCAATGTCCGTCCGCCGTCCGCCGTATAACGTGTACCGGCTTCATTTTCGGTCTAAAAAAGTCGTTCTTTCGCACACATGCTCCATTTGGACCCTAGTTTGTTGTGTCCCGAAACTTTTCAGCCCGGTCGGAATATACCCAGGGGTGTTATGAGTGAAAATGTGGATAAAAATAGGTACTTTTTGGGTTTTAGTGACATGTTAGTAACATGAGCTGTTGAGGTATCTTTTTCCATGTTTTTGGGGACGAGAAGGCCGAATATGAAGCCGATTTTGACCAAAGAGTGGAAAATTGAGGTTCTACCAAAGGTTCAGCTGCCAAAATTGATTTTTTATGAGGCAAAAACCTAGAAAATCGTCTGAAATCACCATCAATTTGTATAGCACTAGAAAAAGTGTCGACACGTGGATCAAGATGATTAAATGGCAGTCCCAATGATCAAAGATAATTTGAAGAAAAAAAAATTAAAAGGAGCGTACCTACCTAATTTGTGTTTTGGGGGCCAAAATTGGTGGAAACCATCAGAAATAGCTATTTCAATTATTTCACATGAAAGAAACAATAAATGAGCAGCCAAAATTTCTGTAGGTATGTCCAATAGAATAATAAACCCATGCGGGTTTGAGACGCTCTCAAGACGATCGATTTTCTTCTTCTATTTAGTACATTGTTGGGAGAAGGGGTGTATAAATGGTTAAGCGAATGGTTATTCACTGGTTATTTCGCCACCATAACAATTGTAACGCGTTGTTAATAACACGTTACGAGGAACCTGTTCCAAGGGAACTACTCTCGATGACGTAGCTATCTCCCTTTTTCCTAAAATAAAGTGTGTGTGTGTGTGTGTTCCAACCGCGAGGGTGAGTCAGAACTTATACAGATAGATCAATAGTAAGCCGTATAGTTTGTCTGCACCATTTCTCTGGTGTTACAAGCACTAGCTCTCTTACTTTGTAATATTAAATCCTGCACCTACTTTCAGAGCATTCTGGAAAGCCAAAGCTTTAGTTCTAAATTCAATTGGGCATTTTATGTATTTAATTGCAGACTCTTATCCTTACGCATAAACAATAACAGCTAAGTTAGAGGGAAGACAATAACGCAAATAAGAAGCTATGAAATATATGTATAGCTCCGAGGAAGCCACTGCTGAGTGGCGAAACATCGCCGGTGCATAGCGACCAAGGTGGTAGACCATTCATTACTTCAATCTACACACAAAAAAACAATAACTACAACTCTCGGCAAATCAAATTTATTTTTGCGGCAGAATTGTCCTTCAGGCGCCCCCAGTTACAGCTTGCAGAACCATGGATGGACGGATGGTCTTTCTTGAAGTCTGGTTACCCATTAATGTATAGAGTACAGGATTAAAACTCGTGTTTTCTGTGGCCCATACTTTCCAAGTGGAAGAGTCAGTTAGAACCAAGCACCTACTGAACTTGAGACTTGAATCGGGCAAAAGAACAAATAATGTAGAAAAATCCCTGAAGCTTGGAACTTTACTTCCAATGGGAAATTATCGTGGGTTGTAAATTCTCCTTTTTTTAAAAACGAATTCGGTTCAATAACGGAAACTCTAGGCAGAAAACCACTGTGAATTTTTCATTTCTGATTCGCGCTAGAAATGACATACCTATGAGGTAAATTGCCGAGTAGTGAACTCAAATCCGGCTAGAGTGCTGTTGGATCACTCTAAACGATGTACAGAACCGCAATGGATGGATGGAACCGCAAATTTATAAATAAAAAAGTAAAAAATACGTCCTAAAAATCGAACCGAGGGGAAGGTCAAGGCAAAGGTTTTTGAAGGATGCCAGAAAGGAAAGGTTTGGCATTTCTAATGTTGGGTTGTTGGCAGCAGTGAGAACCTTCGCCTTGGAGACTTCGCTTCGCCTCCTTGGGCCAACAGCCAATCAGATGTCATTAGACCTCATACTGTCATTGACCTCCTACGTCACTTTTTGCCGCATTTTTACTTTTGCCGCATTTAAAAAATAACGCTTATTTCGAATACAACGCTCCTAACTACTATTTTTTCCAAGAGTTCTAAATATTTAAATTTAAACAAATTGACAAAAATTCCCCACTGTTAGGAGACATGAAATGCGGTATCCCAGTGAGTCTAAAAATAATATGTTTTTCGGAATATTTTAGTTCAAGTAACTGAAAAGGACAGAGTGTGGGAGGTGATAAATGGGTGCAATAAATGGTATGCACAGGGGCCACAAAAGCGGTTTACACAATTTTTTATGTATAAACTATGTATAACTATTTTTTAATATATTTTTACCGCCCATACAGCGTAGTTTCCCCCTCTCCATTCTCAAGAAAGGTAGGGAGGCAGTGGGACAGCTGCCCCCGGAGACACTGGTTTGTTTAAAACGCAATGCCTCCAGGAGTTGATGATTCTTTTTCGCGAATCGACTGCCCCTTCAGCCGCGTGTCAAAAAGATCGGGAAGAGCCCGGATCCAATATGAACTGGATTCCTATATACCGTCACACAATATAATTAAAATATATTGAGCTCATCTGAAGGCGACTGATTAATGTCGCGTCCCAATTTACAAGTCCCAATTGTTGTTCCATCCTGACGATGGAGGTTGATCACCTAGAGATTGCCCAGATGAGCACAATTATTCACTGGACAACAACCTCTGACAACATTTTTTCTCCACCAATACTCGTATGTAGAAGCTTTGCTCTCCACCAGAAAGTTTTATTGAGGTAGTACCATTACGATGGAGGTTAGTCACCTTGAAGTTGTTCAGATGTCCTTTCCAGAACCAGAACTGCATGCTACTTTTCATTCCCCCTTTCCCCTCTCATACTTCTGCTACCCAGAAGATGAGTACGACAGTGGCTGTTCTCAAGCCGTTTTGTTCCAGTGAAGATGGGGTCGTTTGGCTGAAGCCTAATCGATATCGCTTCTTAACCAGTGATAATCTTGCTGGCTTAGAAAGACTCTCGAGGGTCCACTATCACTCTCCTCGCTCTGTCACAAGTTTCATTAAAAAATTAAATAAATAAGTGTATGCCAAATGTGAAATAAAGATGTCGGATGTCAAAAAAGAAATCTGGTCATACGTCTACGTCACGGGCGGACTTCCTATGTGTTTCTATGCCTGCGTAAAAGCGTTAATGCATTATAGTATCCATAGGGATCTCTGTGAGATCGAGGTCTCCGCTCATTCTGTACAATGTTACTTTATCGTTCAAAAGTGATCAAGTTAAGTTATAGGAAACTCCAGCTATTATATTATTTCCATCTCTATCTTGTTTATTCCGTTTTAATTTTTCCCCGATACGCCGCTGTGCGTTTTTATGAAGCTTGAGGAGGCAGTGAACTATCACACCCGCCTTTTTTTCAAACTCCCAATTTCTATTTGCTTCTCTAATTTTATTTTAACATTTTCTCGACGAACAGACCTGATTTTCGTTAACCCCAAACACTATAATTTGGGGAAAAAATGACTGGAATACCCCATTATAAAACGAACAAAAAAAATGTGCGTTCCGGCACAATATAATCATTTTGCGAAGTTGAATTGGGATTCAGTCGACATCGTAGCTCTTTATAAATCAATAACACTTGAAAGAACATTCACTTCAAAAACTGAAACACTTGAGTCTTAGCCAACCTAGGGACGCAGGAGCATCCTGCCCGCCAAGAAAACCGAAACCTCGAAAGCGACCAAGAACACTGTTTACACGACAGAACCCCCTCCCCCTCCACCGTGAATGCCACTGGAGGTCTCCGGTGTTGATTTTTCGTACACTCATTATCGAGGGGCCCCTGAGAAGTGTAGCAAATTTCAACCCTCGGGACCATCAGGTGCCGGAGTTATGGGAGTTTGAAAAATCGCTATTTTTTCAAGTTGTTCTTCTTTGACAGAGCTGCAAATTCCCAGATCGAGCAGAAATTTTGCACACATTCGCTATGCTCCGAAGCAGTGCCTTTGGTGATTCAATTTGCCACACACTTGATCACTGGGGCTCCCTGAAGAAGTGTTCAAAATCTGAACCCGGAGGAACAAAAACAATTTACGGAAAAAAGGTAATGAGAAAAAACCACAGTCATGCAGCATGGCTATAAGAGCGAATTTTCGAAGAAATAACTGATTTTATGTAAAACTGTTTTATCTCAAGAAATAACCACGTTCCTTCATCTTCAAAGTGCTCCAGTTTGAGAACGGAATGAGATATCGCAATTCTGATTTCACCATTGTGTTCAGCGTACAAAAACCTTTAAAATGAGATGTCACTTGTCAGACTGTTTCATTTTGGGAATTTATGGGTAATTTTTCCCCCCTAAAACTCCCCAAAACTCCCCCTTAGAGTGACCCGATTCTGCCCATCTACGAACTTAGCCTGTCGATTGCCAAGACAGATTTTTCGTGCAAATTTGAACTTTTTATCTCAATTCATTCGAGAGTTATCGTCTGGAATGACTATATATATATATATATATATATATATATATATATATATATATATATATATATATATATATACACACACATAATTTTTGGTGTCTTTCGGCAGTGAATTCAGGATGGTCTGAAACGGATTTTGGTATAAAAATCTTTCGGAAATTCGAGTTTTAAAAATTTTGGACCGAGAACAAAAACTTTAGGTACTGGGAAAAATGTTTATTTCATCACTCGCCATTAGGTGCGCATTTAGAAACCTGTTCCTTCCACCTCTGTTGGACATGTATATAGAAACCTGTCCTTCCCCCCAAACAGTGAAACACTTGGTTAGCGGGGGGGGGGGGGGGGGAGCTGCCCGCTAAACAGAGTTGAAAGATATGTTACGGTCTGGAGGGAAGGAGCACGTTTCTATATACACATATCCAACAGAGAGGGAAGGAAAATGTTCTTACATGCACATCCAAGAGTGAGGTACGAAGCGCCAAGCATGCTATTTTGGCGGGCAAAATGGATACCAACCCTTTTTCGGCTGAGGAGGTTTTCTTGGCATGCACCTACATTATCACAACAGGGTTCATTTGGGTTTTTTTTTACAAGGCGAAAAACTAAGATTTCGTGTAGTTCCTAGTTATATGAGGCACTGCTGAGGGTTTTCAAAGGCAGTCCAACGTATTTCTGAAATAGGAACTAAAACAGTAGTAACTATTTAGAAATACGTCGCTAAATTCGAACTGATGGAGACGGGAACAGGCTGAACGGGCTTTTCAACTACGGGTGATTGGGTGTTTGCAATACTATTTAGATACAGAGATAGATAATGAATTGATTAATACGTATTGGGGTTCATTTTGGAATCAAGAAAAAATATGACACTCACCATGAAACTATTTCGGGGACACAGTAACCCATGCTAGTGATTCCCTTATTCCAAGCCTACATCACAGGCAAACCTGAAACAAACAAAATCACACTGTAATGACACATTTCCGTGAAGTGTGGTTTTCGAGATGTTACATTTCACATATAAATAAAGCAATAGCGATATTATCAGCCCTTCAAACGGTGTGGACGATGATTCAAAATAAGCCCTCGCCTATTTGGGAGTATCATCCCCCCCCCCCCCCCCCTTGAGTACAACAACTCCTCCACGCGATATGCTGTTAAATTCAGCTAAACCAATAATGCGCAATGTAGGTACCAGTTCAAAGGTAGGACATTATGTACAACCACAAAATAGCGCACAACAGACGGACACCGTGAACATCTGAAAAACGCTGCAAGGTCCTTGTCACATGGGTTTATTATTCTTGACTGAATACGGCACGATTGGGACCTCAGAGAAGAGACAAGAGACCCACAGAGCTAACTCGACTCTAATATTAGGTTGCTATTTTTGACCAATTATTTCGATCAGTGAAATTTTCACTGAACTGTCTTGATTCACTTGTTAATACTACCTGCTGTGTACCTATACAGATTTCGGGTGATTACAGCATTTTTACAGGTTTTTGACCCATAAATACTGAATTTCGAGAGTAAAAACTTTGTTAAAACCACTTTTAGTCAAAATCAACTTCATATTTGGTCTCCTCACCCTAAAAATCTGGAAAACGCTACCTCACAAGCCCATGTTCACTACAACCTCAAAAATACCTTTTGCACCCACAACACCCCTGGGTATTTCCCGATCGGACGGCCGAGATAGGGGATACAACTAGGGACGAAAGAACGATTTTATTATACCGAAAATTAAGGTAGATATGGATGATCCGGCAGACGGACATTGCACTTCGGTTTATTAGTCTGTAAACAATATACCTATGTATTCCCTCAGCAAAACACTTTTCGAATACCCCCAAAATGTTTTCTTTAACGTTTCAAGGTGCGTAGATTCCCAAAAATGGGTGTTTTTTAGGTTCATGAACTTGTGAGGTTTCGTTTTTCCATGTTTTTTAGGGCGAGGAGGCCGAATATGAAGTCGAGTTTGAACAACGAACGAAGAACTGAGGTTCTAACAAACTTTCAGCCTTACATTTACCTTAAATGTTGGTCTACATCGTCGTTCTTTCGCACCCAGGCTCCATTTGGGTCATAGTTATGCTCCGAAGCTCGGCAGCCCGATCGGAATACACCCAGGGGTGTTATCGTTGAAAAATAGGGGTTTTCGAGGTTTTGTTTGAGGTTTTAGTGAAATGAGCTTGTGAGGTATGTTTTTTGGGAGCGAGAAGAGCGAATGTGAAGTAGATTTTGACCAAAGAATGAAGAATTGAGGTTGTAACAAAGGTTCACCTCCAAAAACATTTTTTGAGTTAAAAATTTGGGAAATCGTCTGAAATCACCATACATTTGTATAGTAACACTAGAAGTAGTATTAACAAACAGGTGAATCAAGCTAATTAAATAAAGCTAATTAAATTGCACTATCAATGATCAAAGGTAATGTGCCAAAAACAGGAGCCTAATTCGTGTTTTTGGGAGCCAAAATTGGTGGAAACCACCAAAAACAGCTACTTCAGTTGTTGCACACGAACGAAACAATAAATGAACAACCGAGATTTCTGGAGGTATGTCCAATAGAATAATAAACCCATGTGACTAGGACTTCGCAGCGTTTTGGAATCTACACACCCCTTTAAACGTAAAAAAAATGTTAGGATGTTCCAAAAAAAATTTCCGAACCGAATACATAGGTGTATTATTCAGGGAATAATAAACCAAAAGGAAGACAACTCCACCACGCGATACGGCGTTGAAATCAATGATGCGCTTTGTACTTATAAGCTCTATTAAAAAGTAGTCTTCTCGGCAAGACTTCCAATGTACAGTAGCGCTCCTATAGCATACCCGACACACTACTAATTGTGTTATTCCTCAATGAAATAGACTCTTTGTTCGATCCTCCATGAAATAGACTCTGTGTAGAGTAACAACACTATTAATCAAAATAATCCGATGTATAATTATAATCAGATAATCATATAATTATTCAGTATAATTATACTCCTTCGTGTAATATGTATAATTCCGAATATTCGAAAACAAGTAGTTCCGCATGTGATCAAGTTGGCACTTCGTCCAATTCCTTTGTTCTTGAAAGGCAGTCGCCTCACTCTGTTCTGCTCCGCCTTCTGCTACACAGCCTTTTTCAGCATTATACTGTATTCTATCGAAGAACGCTCGTTTGTTATTGACTTCACCAAATATGTAAGTCTATCTGATTCAGTAATATTCGTTATAAAACCTATCGAACAAAACCTCGCTCACCTCGCTTTTGAAACCGATGTTCTGGCACGATATCGTTAGACGTCATCTGAACTAAGTTTCTATAGCAAATTAATGATCGAGATGCGTATAAGCGCCCAAAAGTAATTCTTGGTCGCAGTGATAAATATGTTAACAATGATTTGGTTTCTCTCCCGGAGTATTGTCTAGGCTCCTTCTTGAGATTGGTCCTTGTCGAGAACGCCATCGTGGTTGCAATCGACGCTCCGCGAAAAATGGCGGACCTTCGCTGTGTTCATTTTTCGGTCCGATTTTGGATTGAATTTTTTTTTATATATTTCCCCCTGTGCTAGGTGTCGCTCTGAAAACTGACTGTTTTGCTCACAAAATACTGACTACGTACTTACTCGAACGTTTCCGACTGGTTTTTATGGCAAATAAAGGTTCAGAGGGATTTTCTGGTTTCATCACCAAAGTGTTGATTAGGGGGTGACTGAAACGCTCTGTTCACAGGTTCCGGTAATGTCCGGTAGAGCTCTCCTGTGAACAAAATCCGATCGATTTCATAATCGAGAGCGTAAACCGTGCGTTTTTATTTATGTTCCGTCCGATATCCGATTGGAATATGGTACCTAAATTCCTTCGGATGAAATTTATGCTTTCTGTCTCCTAGCGCCATCCGCATCCGGGCGAAGTCGTACACCATCCTTGGCCCTGAAGGTGGGTGTGCGCACGAGTTCGCGCGATAGTGGTGATGCCACTAGCCCGAGTCAGGAAAGATCGACCACGGCCTTTTAGTGCACAGGCTTCCGGTTCTGTTCCGCCTAACGATTAATGAATCACGATAAGAGAATGCATTCTTTGTGGTACATGGATACTTCGTGAGTGGTCGATTCCGGTGCACCTCCGTTCCGTCCGATATTTTTGTTACTCCTGGCGTCAAAGTCATATCTGACTAGGGTACCCGGTACGTAGCTCCCAATGGTGGAACGTTGTTAAATGTTCGGGCCCGGGAATAATCATAAAGCACGTATCCAAAAGCGGGGCCTATAAAATCAATAGGCCCCCAAGGGCCGCGACTCAATGGGAATATCCGTTGGGCAGTTTGAACTTCCTGGAGGTAAAGAACGGTCCGTCGATATTTATGTAACCGTCGCAGAAAGGCCGCACGTATTCCGTCAGTCACCAGGGAGAGTTTTTCCGATCCGAAAAAGCCTTATCATTGTTAACTCAAAATATCTGCAAGGGCCCGAAATGTGCCTCTCCGCTGTCAGTTCCTCTGCTATAAAATTTTCGGTGTCTGTATGTACCATGAGTGGTACATAACAGCTCCTTTCGAAATAAGTAATTTCTTTAAATTACCACATCACTAACTTTGTGTTGAACTGACGACTTGCAATCTCAAATCCGTAAATTTTGTGACAAGAAAAGTCCGTAGATTTGTGAAAAAGTCCGTAGATTAGTAACAAGAAAAGTCCGTAGATTTGTGAAAAAGTCCGTAGATTAGTAATAAGAAAAGTCCGTAGATTTGTGAAAAAGTCCGTAGATCCGTAATAAGAAAAGTCCGTAGATTTGTGAAAAAGTCTGTAGATCCGTAATAAGAAAAGTCCGTAGATTTGTGATAACAAAATACGTAAATCCGAGATAAATTTCTTTGGAGCATATATCTGAGTAAAGGCACATTTTGGAGGACCAAGTCCGTAAAATTACCGAAGAAAGAAAACGCAAATCGGATGCTCGAACAAATTACCAATATCAATGTGGTGCACTTATCTGATATTTGCATTTAGGGGTGAGTGAGGTCCGTTTTGATCCTTGTTCCGTTATTGAGCTGTGTACTAACCTTTTGGATTCCGTTTTTCAGTATTCGTGTGACTCAGGTCCACATATTCCGTAACAAAATCCAGCGCTGGTGTTTTTGATATGTTGACAATGAGTGTTTTGTCAAACTTATTTGATATCCAAACAATGTCTGTGCGGTGTGTGTGTCCCGTATGTGATACTGCTTTCTGGTTACAGATTTCTTGTTCCCGTCCGTATATATCCGATTCTCCGTCATGAGTACTAAATCCGAAGACGATTATTCCATTGCGGACGATCTTGAAGATCTGGCCCGCGAGATAGTCGCCAATCAGACATCAGACGCAGTTCCGGGACAACCTGGCAGTACTGTTCCGCCTCTAACCTCAGACACATCCGTCCGAACCTCCAACCCTTCCGAGGAAGAGTTGAGACTCCAGGCTGCCAGGACATCCGATGAGGTCCTAGCAAGGTACCTTGAGACCTTCAGACAATCCGTTGAGGTAAGCTTTGGAAAGTTTACTCAAAAATTATCCGAACTGGACACCAAGATTAATATTTTAGCTGGCCATGTCCAGAACACTCCGACCCCTGTGACTACATTGGCAAACCCCTCCAATCCGTTGCCAACAGTTTCCGATATTCCGATGGAGGTTGATGGAAGTGTTCCATCTACTTCCCGTAATCCGCAATGTTCAAATGTCCAGTTGTCCGCAAATGAGGGAAACCTCTATAGAATACGTAAAATAGATTCTGTCCGTTTTACACCTGTGGCGAAGCTGAAAGATGCTGACCAATTTAAATATTGGCGCCGCAGTGTGATAGGCCAGCTGGAGACTCAGGACTGTATCTTTGTCCTTGATCCGAAAGAACCGGCTCCGTCCACCTTTTCCGAGGACGAGCTGGTTATTGCTAGGAGAAAGGTCAAGTACTTTATCCAAGAGTCTCTAGACACCTATTACCAAGATCTAGTACAAGATCTTTCCGATCCGCTACTTATAGTAGAAAAACTTCAGAGGGTGTGTGATCCGTCATCCACTTTCCAATTAAAGCGCCTTGTGACTGCCTTTAATTCTATCCGTTTTGATCCGACGACAGAAAGAGCTGTCGAATTTCTTGGTCGTTTCGACGACCTTCAAAGAAAACTTTTTGCCATCAGTCCGGGGTTGCTCACGCCGGAATATGTCAAACAAATATTTGAGATGGCAATCGAAGGAACTTTGACATATTCCAAGGCAGAGATTCAGGGGTTCCGATTTCCCATCCCAGAGCTTAGGGATCTCTTAATTGAAGAGGAACTCCGAGGGGATCAAGTGGACCCGCCATCCGAAAATAGCTCGCTCTTTTTCCGTCAGAAAGTAGCCTCCACCAGGGGTAGGGGTGGTTCAACACGCTATTCGAATAGAGGGATTCCGGTGAAGGATCTGACCCTACACACAATATCTCCGTTGTCACACAAAATAAAACCTCCGGTCGTGTGCACCTTCTGTAAAAAGAAGGGCCATGACACTTCGACTTGCTACAGGGCTTTAAAACTATGTTTTAACTGTGGCAAATCCTCAGATCACCGGGCATCCAACTGTCCTTATCCGAGTGTGCTGACGAACCCTCCCTCCGCAATAAGTAAGCCTCCCTCTGACTCAGTTCCGAAATATGGTCAGAAATCTGTTCCCTCTGGTTCAGTTCCGCAAAGGTACTCACACCTTCCGAAACCAAAGCAAAGTCCCAAATATGCTGGGACTAGTCACTCCTCTCCGGGTCCACGTTTGTATAAAATGCCCGCTAGGCAGGCTAGGCTTCTTGAACAGGTTTTTAGCCAGCATTCCGATGCTGTCTTCTCTGTGGTCCAGCCTTCCCTTGCTCTGTCCGAAGACGACACTAATGTGTGGGTTGCCATGGGCCCTGAGGAAGCTCAACATGCGAGCTCTCTCAACGTTCCACGTGATAAACCCGGAAGTTCAGGTAATGCAAAATCTTATTAACCTCTAGTTGCTTTACAGCTCTTGTGGACCTAGGTGTCCTGTATTGTCCCACAAATTTGTTTTATGTATGGTGGATGTATTTGTTTTCTGTATTATTCCACAATTTTCTTTTTGCTTCAACAAATCGGGATATCTCCGCAAGGGGCTCTGGTGGGTTGACTTTCCGATCGCCCATCATTCAGATTCCGTTAATTCTCCGCTGTATGGTATGTCTGGGGCCAAAAGGCCCAAACTTGGTGCTACCCTGGCTGCTTTCCATGGACAGCCTTGCACTTCCTCTCGGGTCGGTCTTCGGCTGGGAGGGAGTGATGTGGAAACGCATCCTGGTTCGTCTGGGAGGGAGCCTAGGGAGCATTCCGAATCCGGTCCTCCTATAGTCCGTTACGTCACACCCGTGATAAGCCAAGATTCTATTGACACTAAACTCTCAAATTTTGACAATGAAAATATCAACAAACTGTTCAGTCCACCACAGTGCTCCGATACTTTGTGGCATCTCCGTCTCAGTCATGATTGTTCAAGTGGCATCATGGCTCAATTTCTGTTTTAATGCTAATCTATGTTATGAAAATTCTGAAGTATCTGAAAGGTACTTCTGATTATTGTACTCTGATTTCAGGAAATTCCGAGGATCTCCCTGCATATCCTGATGCGTCCCTTGGAACCAGTGAAGCCCATGGTCGCTTATCCACTGGCTATTTGAAAAAAAAAATGCTTTAGGGACATAGTTGCTTGGAGATAGAAAAAGCAGTCTCACGTTGCTCTGTATACTTGTGAAGCTGAATGTATAGCTATGTCTGATACTCGTAAAGAACTAACCAATATTCATATTCGAAGTTTGTGTGAATTTTGACAGGTACAATTTTGACTCCGACGCTGAAATGTAATTGTGCTCCAGCAGTATCAGTTACAATGACTAACGATTCCAGAATTCTGAAGCACATCGTGAAGCTGTGCATGCACTACGTGCACGAGAATTACAAAAAGAATAAGTTACAAATTGTCTGGGTGCCGACTGAGGATCAGTTGGCAGACATCTTTACCAAGGCGCTGCCTTTGGAAAAGCTTCTCAGATTCCGTGAACAACTAACCTTTCGTAATTAAATTGTTGTTCTTTCTCTGCACTTTCAGGAGCAAAGGAGCCATGGGTGTAACTTCCCCATCGACTCACCACTCCGACTGCTCCATGACTCTCCGACTCCTCCGTGAATCTCAGACTCCCGCAACTTCTCTGAGACTCTCAGATACTTCCGATTTCTCCGACATCTCCAATATCCGACATCCGTAAAATTTCCATTATTCGAACTTATAATCCGTATTGATCGAAAACAAATTTTTTTTTAAATGAATCTGTATATGCTTACGCAACTTGCACTTGCTAGCTTTGGAAATTCAGTTTTTGACTAGTGAATCTAAAACCTGTAATCTAAACCTTGTTTCTCCTTGTGTGCAATTAAGAAACAATGTCAATACAATACGTCAGATACGGTTCAAGTTAAAATTGCTGTTCAATTTGGGAAATTTGTGGTATACCATTGATCAATGTTCAAATTCATAAAAATCAATGTTTGTCATATTGTCCGTTGCAAAAATTGTTGTTTCACATTTTACATTTTTGGTATCTTGACTGTCTTTCCTCGAAGAGGAGGGAGTATTAAAAAGTAGTCTTCTCGGCAAGACTTCCAATGTACAGTAGCGCTCCTATAGCATACCCGACACACTACTAATATTGTGTTATTCCTCAATGAAATAGACTCTTTGTTCGATCCTCCATGAAATAGACTCTGTGTAGAGTAACAACACATATTAATCAAAATAATCCGATGTATAATTATAATCAGATAATCATATAATTATTCAGTATAATTATACTCCTTCGTGTAATATGTATAATTCCGAATATTCGAAAACAAGTAGTTCCGCATGTGATCAAGTTGGCACTTCGTCCAATTCCTTTGTTCTTGAAAGGCAGTCGCCTCACTCTGTTCTGCTCCGCCTTCTGCTACACAGCCTTTTTCAGCATTATACTGTATTCAGTGCAAACCTATAGTTTTCTATTCTGTTCTGTCTCTCTCCGAAATACAAGGATTCCGTCTATCGAAGAACGCTCGTTTGTTATTGACTTCACCAAATATGTAAGTCTATCTGATTCAGTAATATTCGTTATAAAACCTATCGAACAAAACCTCGCTCACCTCGCTTTTGAAACCGATGTTCTGGCAAGCTCAAAGGTAGGATGTTATGTACAACCATGAAATAGCGCACAACATAGGGACGCTGTGCACACCTGAAAAATTGAGATGCGGATATTGGGTGCATCTACCATCAAACCCGAGACAGCTTTCTCCAAGTTTGAGTGAATAAATAACCAGCAATTCATTCGTTCCCTAGCGATTGTATACCTAGGTATACAATCTACCCACCATGAACCAAGAAGCAAACTTTTTAAATTGGCAGAAATGTATCTAATAAACTTCATGCATTAAAATGCGTTTTTCACTATTTCGAAATAACCAAATCCCCCCCCCCCCCCCCCACAAACGTTAAAATTATTATAATACAAACCGAATTTCTTTAATTTTGGTTCATGGTAACTAACAAAGTGCGAAGTACGGCAGACGGACAGAAATTTTTGGTTTATTATTTTCAGTTATAAACCTTCAGAATCGAGCATTTAAAAAAGAAATTATTACACAACGGCTTATTATTTACCTGTATAGATGCACCTTCTACGTAGATAACTGTTTTCTGTGTCAATAACTACCCGCGAGCTCCCCCCCCAGAGTACTGGAGCGAGCCCGGGAGTTACAGTTTCATAAAATTGCTCAAGATTCAATAATTCAGTCATCAATATTATTTGTTGTTATTCATGAAGCATAACGTTACTTCCAGTCACAAAAGTATCTGTCATCAAAATCAAAACGAGCAACAATTCTTCAAATGAAATAATATCACAGAACAATCAACTCGTCATCATACAGCCATTTTCAATTATGGAAAAAAATGAAAAAAATTGAACCCCCCCCCCCCCCACCATCACTCGCTAAATTTTATTGTTTCCGTTTCAAGGTATGTAGAATCCGAAAATGGAATAAAAAAATTTCTGTGCGTGTACCGTGCTTCGCGTTTTTCTTAGTTACCATGAACCAAAATTAATGTAATTTGGTTTTTAGATCCCATTTGGGGTCTAGTCGGTCCGCGAAGCTCGGCGTTACTGTCAGTCACGGGTGAAAAATAGGTGTTGAAATTTTCAGAACGCCACAGCTCGGAAACTTTCAAGAGAAGGGTATGGTTTTTTTTACCTTTTAAACCACCCGGAGCACTATACGTCCAGCCGTTCGTTTGCACCGAAAAGCTTCGTCAACATGACCGTGAATGAAACGGTATAAATCTGACCCAGATATCACTGCTAGGCAACACCTTATTGTAATCACGGATGGCTGTTGTGATATTATTTCATTTGAAGAATGATGGCTCTCTTGGATTTTGTTGATAGGTACTTCTGTAACTTGAACAAACGTTATGCTTCATGAATAACAAATAATTAATGATAGACTTAATGAATACTGCGCATTTTTTTGAAACAGTACTCGATTTAGGGCTTCCCTGGGGGGAGCTCGAGGGTAGGTATTGACCACAGAAAACAGTGACCTAGGCAGAAGAGGCATACAGGCACCTACATAAGAAACCGTTGTGTAACAATCTGCAGCGTTTTTTATTCCATTTTCGGATCTACAAGGGAACTATCGAATTGGGGGGTTACATTTTTTCCCCCTCTATGCTCGATTCCAAAGGTTTATACTTACTTACTCCTCGGCGATATAGCCTGTGTAGGGTCCAGGCCTCCTCAACGACAGTTTTCCGATCAGCTCGATCCTGAGCTCTCAACCTCCAGCCCTGACTTTCCTCAGGTCGTCCTCCACATCGTCTAGCCACCTCTTCCGCTGTCTTCCACGCAGTCGGCGGCCTCCCGGCTTTCCCTGGTAAACCTTCTTCACGGCCTGGTCTTCCCCCATCCTTTCCACATGGCCAATCCATCTGAGGCGGCCAGCTTTTACCTCCACAACGATGTCGAGACGCCCATACAACTCTCGGAGCTCGAGGTTTGTGCGGATTCTCCTACGTCCGTTGACGCATCTAGCACCAATGTTTGGAGGAGGATTTTCCTCTCAAACCGCCTAAGAAATTCCTCAGCCGCACGTGTCATCGTCCAGGATTCAGAGCCGTAGAGCACCACTAGTCTTACCATCCTACGGTACTCTCTCACCTTGACATTTCTTCTGAGTTAACGGGCTCTGAATACATAATAGTTGTTATGTTACCTGCTGCCTCACGTGCTCTTTTTCATCTTTCACGCTGCTGTCTTCAGCAATTAAGGCTCCGAGGTATTTGAAGTTCGGGGTCTGACTGTAGGTTTTACCATTCAGATTGATATAATCTGGCTTCACTCTCTCCTCTTGTCTGGTCGAAAACATATATTGGGTATTTTGCCGGTTGATGGCACGACCCATTTCTCCGGCACTGTGCTCCAGTCTTTGAAGCCCATACCCTTGCTCTCTAAGGTTCCTCGCGATCATGTCAATATCATCGGCATAGGCCAGATTTTGAGTCATCCAGTTCCACAATGTGCCTCCAGGGATGCTCAGGTCCCCCCCCCCCCCCCCCTTCCGCCGCATAACCTTTTTGAGAGCCAAGTTGAAGAGAAGAGTCGACAGCACACCTCCTTGCCTCAAACCCCGGTTGACCTGCAACTCATTTGGGAGCACGTTTTCGATTTTAACTTTACACTTGATGTTGGATAGTGTCATATGTATTCACCAACCGCACTTATATCCGAAGGTTCATAATTGAAAATAATAAAATCAAAAAATGTGAACCCCCTCAAAATTTGATGGTTTCTGTTTCAGGTACGTAGAATCCACGAATGGAATAACAACATTTCTGCCCGTCCGCCGCACTTTCCTTAGTTACTATGAACCAAAATGAAAGCACTTTCGTTTGTAGGTCCCATTTGGGGTCTAGTTGGTCCCCGAAGCTGGGCGTTACTGGCAGTCACCTAGGGGTGAAAAATAGGGGTTGGCATATTCTAAACGCCGTAGCTCGAAAACTTTACAAGGATACAGTTTTTTTTAACGTTTTTAAATTGATCTCAAACTAACGAATTTTTTGAGACCACCGAGCACTGTACGACCTGGTGTTTGTTTGCATCGAAAAGCTTCGTAAACATGATCGTGAATGAACCGGTATAAATCCAGCCCACATACCACTGCTAGGGATCCCCTGATTATATTTCGGTAGGTAGAGATTTGTTAATAACTGGCCGCAGCCTCTTTTCTGCGCTAAGAGCCAACCTAGTTTAAAGATGAAAAAGACGAAGTTTCTTCGTCTGTCATGTTGGCAGCCTGGTCTTCGCCAGCCCTCCGGCTGTATCGATCCGTGGCCGCCATTCTCTTTTGTTCGTTTGAGAGCTAACCTACGTTCTGAGTTCAACTTTCTTTTTGAGTTATTTTTTCATAGTTTCTTTCGTGTTTTTCAACCGCTTTTTAGTTTTTTTACGTCGGGGTAGTGTATCCCGGTATAGTGAGTGGTTTTTTGTGCGGGAGAAAGTTTTGTGCGCGACGATGGATGCGGATGAAAATCCGCTAGCGGCGGTCCTTCAACCGGCTACGCCAGTTGGCGGGCCTCGCGTGGTGTCGGGAGTCGAAATAGCGCGGGCCGAGCAACCGCGACGTTCTGATCGCAAAAAATGCCTGAAAAAATTTTTTATTCCCGATGAGGAGTCCGGAGGGACGAAGAGGCCGCGTGTGGCGGTGGTGGAGAATACCGCGGTACGGAAGATTACGTCGGCCCCTCGGGGTGTCGGACAAGGCGTGGAATCGACATCGCACCCGCAGGTGATAGAAGGGACTACCCGCGACCCTCCGGGGATAAAGGGTAAGTACGATAAGGGAAAAACGTCGGCCCCAAGGGGTGTCGGACAAGGCGCGACCACGTGCGGTAACCCTCATCGGCATGTCCCCATAGTCGGAGATGTCGGCCCCCTGCCTCATACCATGCGCACCCCCGGCGCTCACCACCTCCTATCGTCGGCCTGTTACGGCGTCAGGCACCATACGTCGGCCTATTATGGCGTCGGACAAGATGAGGCGGGGGCGGGCCCCAGTTACTACTGGCCCCCACTTCATGCGTCGGCCTTCTGCGGTGGCGGACAGGAAGGACCACCGTCCCATGTGTCGGCCGTTTACGGTGTCGGACAGGAGGGACCACCGGCCCAGGAGCCGGCCGTTTGTGGTGGCGGACAGGAGGGACCACCGTCCCATGCGTCGGCCGTTCTCGGCGTCGGACAGGAGGGACCCCCCCTACATGCGTCGGCCGATCTCGGCGTCGGACAGAACGCCGAATGCTCGTCGGATTCGGAGTATTTTTCGGAGGGGGCGTCGTCGGAGGACTCCCGCCAGTTTCCCGACGGACAGGGGCCATCGATAACGGAAGCGTTTTCAGCTCCAGCGACCGCACAGGCGGACCCGGCCTGGTCCAGCGTCACTTGGAAGAAAGTCGGGCACCGGACGAGGCGGCACCCGACATCCATGACAGAATATTAACAATTCTGGGGGAATACCTTCGCTCAGGGGTGCCTCGGGAGTATTATAAGACCCTCTTGGAGAAGTACACGCCCAGGGGCGGGTTGAATTTTTTATCCCCGCCGGCGATGGATAAGTTGATAAACGACGCGATTGGGAAGTCAGCCCAGCTCAGGGATGCCACCGTAGTAAGGGGCCAGGCTATCCAGGCGGCGGCACTGGTCGCCACGGGGGCGTGGCTTTCAAGTTTGGTCGTGGAGGGGGCGGACCTCAACGACCCGCCGCTGAGAAATAGGCTGCTGGATGCTCTGTGGCACTCCTCAGCGCTTCAATGTGCCAACTTTCATAAAATATCAAGGGAGCGAAAACGAGCGGCTCTTATTCCCTTCACGGGGGAGTTCCGGGAGGTGGCCATGGCGGCGGATATCGGAGACAGGTATCTCTTTAACGGTCAGGCCCAGGTGTGGCTGCAACAAGTGACGGAGACTAAACGGATCTCAACCCAGCTGATGCCGAAACGGCAGTACCGTCAGGGTCGACAAGCTCAGGTCGCACCGCCACCGCCACCGCCACCGCAACAGGAGTCGGGAAACGCCAGGCGCCCCGCAGCACGGACCACCTACCTGTCGCCTGCTCAGAGGGGCTCCTTCAGGTCTTTCCGCGGCCACAGCCAGTGTCAACGTCAAGGGCCCCCGAGGAGGACGTCCCCCAAGGTTCGCCGATAAGCACAGAGGTAAGATATGCTGGCCGCTTAACAAATTTTTATCACGCCTGGGAGGCGCTGGGAGTGCGACCCACCATTCTAGAATGGGTAAACGGATACAGAATTCCATTCGAAGGGCACCCCCCCCCCCCCCCGCTTTCTACGGAGCCCTCGGGGTTTCCGAGTATCCCTTCAGCCCACGTCCCAATCATGGATGAATTTATTCACAAATTATTGAATATTGGGGCAATTTCAAAATTCCCTAAAGGGGAGCCCTTTTTCCAATCCTCCGTTTTTCTCATCCCTAAGGAGGGGGGCCGTTTCCGATTCATTCTGAATTTAAAAGGGCTGAACGAGTGGCTGAGGGTGGGTCATTTCCGACTGGATGACCATCGATCGGTTTTGCAAATGCTACAGCCCGACATGTTTGGGGGGGTGGTAGATTTTACCGATGCATATTTTTTGGTTAACATCCATCGGGCCTACAGGTGGTACCTAGTTTTCGCCTGGGGGGAGGAGTTGTTTTGCATGAACTTCTCGCTATGGGCCTAGCCTCCGCTCCCTATAAGTTTCACAAATTACTCCGCCCGGTGGTAGGGGCGCTGAGGAAGAGGGGGATTGTAATAATTAATTATTTAGATGACTCCCTAATCCTAGGAAGGTCGTATGACGTATGCGAGGCGGCGATTGGAACGGCCTTATCGCTGTTCGAGAGTTTGGGTTTCATTATCAATCGGGAGAAAAGCCAGCTTTCCCCCGCGCAAGTAATAACGTTCTTGGGGTTTATATTTGATTCAAGGACAATGACCATAGGGACCCCGCCGACAAAGGCGGTAAAGTTGCGGTCGGCAGTAGATGGGGCCCTTCGAGAACCGCCAATGGCGATCCGTCAACTCGCTCAGCTCATCGGGGGGGGGGGGGGGGGGGGGGGGGTTAATAGCGGTAAGTCCCGCGGTACCCTATGGGTTGCTCTATGTACGGGCGCTCGAAAGAGATCGCTATTTGGCTTTGCGGGCGCAGGCGGATAATTATGACGCAGAGTGCTCATTATTAAACTTGTCACGGGAGGGGGGGCGGCGGGGGGGGGGGGGGGGATTTACGTTGGTGGCGGGAGGCCTTATTCCGGCCTCCGGCTCGAATTCGTCAGGATATTTACGAGGAGGAAATTTTCACGGACGCCAGTGATACCGGGTGAGGGGGGGGGGGGGTATTCCGACCCGCACCGAGTGGGAGGGTGGTGGTCGGCGACCCAACGGGAGGCCCATATTAATGAGAAGGAGATTCGGGCTATCCTACTCACCCTTCGGGCACTGGCGTCGGGCTGGTCTCACAAGTCTATTATCCTCAGGGTGGACAACACTACGGCGATAGCCGCCGTGAATAAATTTGGCAGTGTACGTTTCCCACACTTTCACAGTTTAGTCAGGGACATATGGCAGTTTTGTGAGGTGCGAAAGTTATGGGTGTTTGCTTCGTACATTCCTTCGGCGGAAAACGTTATAGCAGATTTTGAGTCCCGCAGGGACAATAGACATACGGAATGGGGGCTTAGACGCCACCTGTTCCTGGAAATATCTAGCCAATTAGGGACACCGAATATTGATTTGTTCGCATCCCAGGACCTACACCAATGTTCCCGTTTTTTCTCATGGTTCCCACACCCGAGGGTGGAGGGGGTGGACGCGTTCACTCACCATTTGGGGGAGGAATTTTTCTATGCCTTCCCCCCCTTCACTCTCCTTCCTCGGGTGCTGCATAAGATACAGACGGACCGGGCCAGGGGTATAGTGGTGGCCCCGGAATGGTCGTCCCAAATTTGGTTCCCAGTTTTTATGAGTCTAGTAGCGTCCGTCATCATTCGCTTAACGCCAGATCTTAACCCCTTGTTTTCTCCTTACAGCTCGGAGCACCACCCGGCGGCGCCGACGCTAACCCTGATGGTGGCGATATTGTCTGCAGATCCTTCCTCGCTCGAGGACTCACGACCTCGATAGCAGATACCCTGTGCACATCGATCGCGGCGTCGACCTACCGACAATACCGCTCGACGTACAGGCTATGGATAGCTTTCTGTCGTTCACGCTCATGGAACCCATTACAGGTATCAATAGTTAAGGTGCTAACCTTTTTTCAGCATATATTAGACTCCACAACACATACCTACAATTCGTTTAACACGCATCGCTCGGCTCTCGCCCTACTTACTGATAAGGATATAGGGCGTAACGGGGATATTCGGCGTTTCCTTAAGTCGGTCTATAGATTGAGACCAACGGGGGCTCGGTACCAGTCAACTTGGGACCCCACTCAAGTGTTAGATTTTTTTCGTGCTTCCACGGACCAATCGGTCGAATTTTTGTCACGTAAACTTTTGGTGCTGCTCTTGCTGGCGTCGGGCCAGCGAATGCAGACAATTCCGGCTATTCGGAGGGCGGATATTCATTTCTCAGTTTCCCAGGTAACGATTTTTGTCCCGCAACTGCTCAAATCTTCCCGGCCGGGGGCGGTAGCCCCCTCCATCACCCTCCCTTTTTTACCGGCGGATCCGGGGGCATGTGTCCCGTCGTGTATCGAGGCGTACCTCCGTCAGACTTCACATGTAGCATCTCCCAGGGACCCCCTATTCTTGACCACTAGAGGGCGCCGGACCCAGGCGTCATCCGCGACGCTTGCCAGGTGGGTGACGGATATTCTGGGAAAAGCGGGGGTGGATATTAACTTGTTCTCAGCCCATTCGACTAGACATGCCGCGGTCTCCGCAGCGGCTAGGAAAGGGGTTCCAATTGATGTCATCTTCACGGCGGTCGGATGGTCAGCCCGTTCCAAAATGTTTTGCCAGGTGTATAACAGTGTTCGCAGGACTCCTTTGCCAGAGCGGTGAGGGGAACAACTCCGTCGACGTCGGTCACCGATCGCCAGTAACAGCGAGTCGCTCAATGTATTTTTTGGTTTACAATATTAGTGTTGGTAATTTCCCCAAGCCCGTTGGTTTGTTTTTGGGGCGACATTCAAGTATCAGTCATTTTCTTTTAATGATTGGGATAAGTCACGTATTATTGTGTTCTACATTGTTTGTTTTCAACTGGTGCACCAATTAAATTTGTTTCCGAAATGTCGCTGGAGTGGGAGTTTTTTGCTTGTTTCCAACACACTTTCAACAGTGGGAGCAGGACCAGGGGGGCGGACCCCCGGTAGGGTTCCTCACTTACACCGCGAACCTAGCGACCCCCACCCCACCAGGGCGGGGGTACCCTACCAGGAACGATTCTTGATTTTGCGTCTTCTGGGTTGGTCTTCCTGGAGGGAGTCGAGGTGCTGAGAGGGAGATGGGCCCATCGGACCAGCGTACCCTGGGTAGTCGGAGGCCTGGTGGATGGATCCTTCTAACAGCTGCCAGTTATTAACAAATCTCTACCTACCGAAATATAATTAAACAATCAACCTACCTGATGGGACAGGTTGATTAGGATTATATTAGGTAGGGACGAGATTTGTTAATTACATCCCACCCGGCTTTTTTTGTGTTTTGCCCGGCTGGGCCGGGGGTGGCAAAAAAGCCGCTCCCGTCCCTAGGCATCCACCAGGGATTTCCCTTCAAACTGAATGGCGGCCACGGATCGATACAGCCGGAGGGCTGGTGAAGACCAGGCTGCCAACATGACAGACGAAGAAACTTCGTCTTTTTCATCATTAAACTAGGTTGGCTCTTAGCGCAGAAAAGAGGCTGCTGCCAGTTATTAACAAATCTCGTCCCTACCTAATATAATCCTAATCAACCTGTCCCATCAGGTAGGTTGATTGTTTAATTATATAGTCACGCATGGCTGAATCAAATCGAGTTGTTTTTTCCGTGATACTAGTTCATTTGAAGAATGATGACTATTTTGGTTCCTGTTGATATGTACTTTTGCAACTTGAACAAACGATATGCTTCATGAATAACAACAAATGATCAGTGATAGAGTTGAATCCACCGTATATTTATATAACTGTCATTCCCCGGCCGGCTCCACTACTCGATCTTGAACTTCTCTGGGGTGATCTACGCAGAAGGGGCATCTATAGGTTGTATCGACTCAGGTGGGCGACGCTAGCCTGGCCTAACAATTTTGCGGGGTAAGTAAGTATAGCACCCCATTGTTCCAGATGCCCGACTTAATTCTAGCCCACAATCACTGTGAAATCAACATTATGTAGGTATTTCATCTACCTGGTCCTAGAGTACTATTATTTGTAGGTAACGTTTCTGTTCGGGGCGTGTCAAGTGACTTAAAACAGAACTAATAACTCTGTTCAGCATGTGATCCTGGCCGCACTGATGAATGTGTTGGTGTGTTTTCACGAGGGCCTAATTTACTTGTCTGACTGTGCATTTGTGGGAGCTGTACAATTGTTTCGTTATTCTCTTGGATTGAAATTATATCGCAGTATTCACTTTATTTATCGTGAACATAGGACAAAAAAGTTTCCTAAAGTAAATTATTCATGTAATTCATGTGTGCTTCATATAGACTGTAATGTCTCAGGCACAATAAAGATTGATTTATTTATTTATCTAGCTCTCGGGTGCGATTTCTGCACACTAAAAAGCCCTCGCGTGGTTTTTTGGCACCAAGGCTTATAAAGAAGTTCACCACAAGAGAATATCGCCACATCAATTTTTGGCCTGATTATTCTATTGGACATACCAACAGAAATGCTGGCTGTACATTTATTGTTGCTTTCATGTAAAATAATTGAAATAGCTATCTCTGGTGGTTTCCACCAATTTTTGCCCCCAAAACTTGAATTAGGTACGTTCCTTTTTGTTTCAAATTATCTTTGATTATTGGTAGTGCCATTTAATCGTCTTGATCCACGTGTTGACACTTTTCCTAGTATTATTCTACAAATTAATGGCGATTTCAGACGATTTCGCAGGTTTTTGACTCATAAAAAATCAATTTTGGGAGCTGAACATCTGGTACAACCTCAATTGTCCACAAAAAGTACCTATTTTTCTACACATTTTCACTCATAACACCCCTGGGTATATTCCGATCGGGCTGAAAAGTTTCGGGACACAACTACGGCCCAAATGGAGCATGTGTGCGAAAGAACGAACTTTTTAGAACTTTTGAGGCCGGTACCCGTGATACGGCAGACGGCGTAACACGGCGGACGGACATTGCATTTTTGGAATCTACGCACCTTGAAACGGAAAAGAAAAAAATTTGAGGGGGTGTTATAAAAATTTTTTGCTGAGCGAAACAGGTGTATTATTCACAGAATAATAACCAAAATGCAATGTCCGTCCGCCGTATCACGCATAACTATTTCATTTTCAGCCTAAAAAATTCGTTCTTTCGCACACATGCTCCACTTGGGCCCTAATTGTGTCCCGAAACTTTGCAGCCCGATCGAAATATACTCAGGGGTGTTATGAGTGAAAATGGGTATTGAAAATAATAGACCAAAATTTACTTCCGAAAGCAGTTGTTCTTGAGAGTTAAATTTACAGAGCAAAGGATCCGTCACAATTCTATGAATGGAAACATCTTTCCCGGACAATTTCATTCTGCCCAGTCTTGTTGTAAAAAATACATAAAATAAATTGATTAATCGATCCAACGGACTAAGTCCAATTAAGTACATAACTTTTGTACTTCATGGTTCTCGGAAGACTGAACAGTGACAAACGACGAGCTTTGTAGATGTTTGGTGCACTATGCCAAGCCCTATCTTATAGTGAGGAAAGTCAAGGTCCACTTGAATATTTCATAGCTTTCTTCCTCTCGCAGTTCACCAGCTGTGTGGTAGTCCAACGTTAGCAGTGTCGAATCCTAGGATAATCAACTGTTCCTTCTTCCTAGTTCTTTGGCTCTAACCTGAAGGTTGTGAGTACATTTTCTCCACTCCTCTCTCTAACCACTTCTCCAACTCTTCTGTTGGAACTCCCTCCCCCTGAGCGGAATTACGTAATTATTGCGTAACTAATTATGTAATTATTAATTAAAGTAATTGAATGAATCTCGAAAATTCGAACATAAGGTGCATGGTTGTGACTGGGCTTAAAAGTTTTTTTCCGGCCCCAAAAATAATACGGGATAAATCTCCGCCTGCTTTAAAACGTACATAATAATTAATTGAAGTAATTAAATAATAATACATCTTATAAATGAAATAAATCTCAAAAATTCACCCATACGGTGCATGGTTGCGACTGGGCTTAATAATGTTGTTTACACCTAAATAAGAAAGGAAAAATCGTCTGTCTGTTTTAAAACACAACGAACGCAGTTAAGAGAAATCAAGAAAAGTCACAAATCAGGTGCATGGTTCACTGGACTCGAAACATTTTGTTCTGACCTAAATAACTAAGGAAAAATCGTATGCCTGCTTTGTAATACGTAGATCATATTATTGCTTTGTATTAAGTCAAACATGGTGTAATAGTAGATCATACTATTATCATCATCAGTAGATCATAGGTATTAATTACCACATTAAGTTAATACAATTAATGAAACCACAAAAGTTTACCTATACCTACCCATCAGGTGCATGGTTCTAACTGTACTCAAGAATTTTCTTCTGACCTTATTACTTTGCCTAATTAATAATTACGTTGTGCTCAAGGCGTTTTAGAGGTGGCAGACGTCCACTTCCGAGTTCAGGGGGTCAAAAATGCAAATTAGACATTCACACCCTGATGGGTGAGAAAACTGTTTCTCAGCAAAAGGCATGTGTTGAAGAACTTGGCATTTTGGTTTATTATTCTATTATTATTTGGTTTATTGTTCTTGGTGAATAATTTATTCACCAAGGTACGGTCGGAAAATTTTTTTTAAACACCCCCTCAAAATTTTTTTCTTTTACGTTTCAAGGTGTGTAGATTCCAAAACGCCCGTCCGCCGTGTCATCGATATCTACCTTAGTTTTCGGTCTAAAAAAAAATCGTTATTTCGCACACAGGCTCCATATGGGCTCTACTTGTGTTGTTATGGGTGAAAAATGGATAACTAAATTAGTATTTCTGAGATTTTAGTGAACTTGACCTTTTGAGGTAATCGTTTTCTACGTTTTTTTTAGGTGAGGAGACCAAATACGAAGTTTGACAGCTGATTGAAGGATTAAGTAAGGTTCTAACGAGTTTTAACTCTTAACATTAAATATTAATTTATGAGTCAAAACCTGTGAAAATGGCTGTAATCACCAGAAATATGTATAATAACACAAGAGGTAGTATTAACAGGTCAATCAAGATAATTCAATGGCAAGTGTACGAAGAAAACTTGGCAAAAACAGGAGACTAATTCGAGTTTTTGGGGCCAAAATTGGTGAAAGCTGTCAAAACAGCTATTTCAATATTACTGCACATAAAGAAACAAAAAAATGAATAGCCAATTTTTTTTATGCCCAACTGAATAATAAACCCATGTGACAAGGATTTTGCAGCGTCTTCACCTATCATCACCGGACGACAGGCCAAGGTTCGTCGGTAGGTATCTCAAGAACACGCTAGAAACCGAAATCGTCCAGGTCTAGTCGGCTACCAAGACCAACTCGTTATTATTTTCTGATTCGAACTTTTTTTAATGTAGGTAAAAGTACTGAATCTCCCTTCAGAGACTGGGACCGTACCTACATCATACGAATATCTACCTTACAAGACTCTGGAACACACTAACGGTTGCTACTCGATCCTCATCCACTCTGGGGCGATTCTTGACGGCAATAAGGAAGCACCTTAGTGACTCTTAGGAGTTTTTCTTTTCTTTTACTTTTGTTTCATACCTGCATATTTGATAATATTATTAATTTCCTCATTTTTTCCCCCATCTTCCTGACAGATATTTACAAAATATGTGAATTACTTACACAGGCCATTTTATACTGATGTTTAACATGTTTTCAAGTTGTTCTTGTATGCACTATAGACTACGTAGTCTGAAGCATAAAAAAGTTAAATAAATAAATAAACATACGTCAACGTATCATGCAAACAACAACATCGCTTTTGCTAGATTATCTATTAGGGATCTATATTGCTGGACGGGTCGCTGTCAGGCAAATACTTAAGTAGGTACGTGTGGCTTTGGTCCCCGAACTTGACAGTAGGTAGGTCATATTTAAATATCATCCAAATCAACCAGTCCCAGTTGATATGAATCTGGTCCCGAGCTTCATACCTACTTCTCGAGCTAGTGATTCTAAGTTTCGTTTTTTGGGATTTGGTTGGAGTTGGCACTATGCAGCCAGCGGAAGAAACCAAATCCCAAAAAATGAAACTTAGAACCACTGAGCTCGAGAAGTAAGTAGGTGTAACAAAAAAAACACTTCTGTAGATAACAATAAAATATGGAATGATGTTAAATATATACTGTTGTTGAATCTGGTGCCTATCTACAAGATTCAAGGTAATACTGACGCCACCCACCCTCCCAGGACACCCTGGCCTGGATCAGCTGGGACTTGATAAGGGCACAGTGAACCCATCCTGATCAAGTACGAAAGTGAATTTTTTGCCGAGTCAAAGGGAGATCCAACCGTCCTAGACAGAAAGATTATTGTAGAAACTTACTTGGGAATAGATCAACACGACGGAGCGATGTGTTCGGAACAGGAAAAACAAAACCCAAACCACAGGAACGGGCGAACACTACCGAACGAATCCCGTTATGGAATGACTGGTACGTGAGGGCCGAGTGGCCGAGGGAAGACGCGAGGAGTCGACAGTCGATAGCCGAATGTCGAACAGAGGCGAGGAACGTTTTGCGCTTGCGCATTCCGCATTGCCTCTACCAGGGGGATGCCGCAGGACATTCTTCCTCCATGGCTCCATGCCACAATGACCCGTGCACAGGCCTGCCTTCAGAGTGCTCTACGAAGCGACGCGTAAACTAAAGCAAAGACACTAAACAAAGAACAGAAGAACAAGAATTGATCTGGTCACTCGACCTTAACGACTAGGGATGTATGATACTTCGAAATGTATCGATACATATCGTATCGATATTTCTAAAAAGTATCGAAAAGATAGGCCGATACTTTCAAAAAGTATCGATACATTCAAGTATCGATACTTTTTACAAACTCAAAATTAGAAAAGTTCCGGCCTCATGGATTGTGTTGTTTTGCGCCTTCCCCTTCCAGTGTTCCAGTTCCACCATAGAATAATTCTATGCCTGACATAAGTGCACAGTATCAGTTGAGTTGTTTCACGTTTCCAGTCCTACTAGATGCCGGACAGTATCAGTTGAATGAGTGATCATCTCCATTTTTATGTCAAGGTTGTTGACAAATGGTGGGACTTCAGATGGTAGCGATCAGGCTTTGTAGTCTTCTGTGAAACTTGGAAGTAAGAAAAGATCCTTGAAAAAAGTAACGGTGTCGATACCTCGAAAAAAGAAAAAGTATCCCGATACATTGCACAAAAAAAGTATCAAAAAGTATCGATACTTTTTTTTTAAAGTATCGATATTTTGAAGTATCGATACTTTTTATACATCCCTACCGCGGGGGTAGTCCGAAGGGTCGATCGTAGATAGAATTTCACGTAGATTACGAATACGCGATAAAAAATAGGGGTTACCGTTTCAATTAACGAAGTTGACCATGGTCGACCATAGTTCCGCTATGGTCAGGGAATTAAAAATGCGACGTTGCACAACTTGGGAGCCTACTGGATACTCGTGCCAAATTTGGTCGATATCCGTCAAGCCATTCAGGAGTTGACCATGGTCGACCATAGTTCCGCTATGGTCAGGGAATTAAAAATGCGACGTTGCACAACTTGGGAGCCTTCTGGATATCCGTGCCAAATTTGGTCGATATCCGTCGAGCCGTTAGGCCGTGGGAAGACAGACAGACAGACAGAGATTCGTTTTTATAATATACTAGCCTGACCGCTCGCTTCGCTCGCTATCCGAGATTCGCTGTACGCAGTATCGTGGAACCAACAAACGACGGAAAAATCCCATAGCCTACCGGGTATTTGTGCCCAATTTTATCAAAATCCGTCAAGCCATTCAGGAGTTGACCATGGTCGACCATATTTCCGCTATGGTCAGGGAATTAAAAATGCGCCTACGTTCACCTTGGGAGGCTACCGGATATTGGTGCCAAATTTGGTCGATATCCGTTGAGCAATTCGGGATTCGACCATGGGGGGGCCCATGGATGCGCTATGGCCGACCGCGGGGGTAGCCCGAAGGGTCGATCGTAGATAGAATTTCACGTAGATTACGAATACCTGATAAAAAATAGGGGTTACCATTTCAATTAACGAAGTTGACCATGGTCGACCATAGTTCCGCTATGGTCAGGGAATTAAAAATGCGACGTTGCACAACTTGGGAGCCTACTGGATATTCGTGCCAAATTTTGTCGATATCCGTCAAGCCATTCAGGAGTTGACCATGGTCGACCATAGTTCCGCTATGGTCAGGGAATTAAAAATGCGACGTTGCACAACTTGGGAGCCTACTGGATATTCGTGCCAAATTTGGTCGATATCCGTCAAGCCATTCAGGAGTTGACCATGGTCGACCATAGTTCCGCTATGGTGAGGGAATTAAAAATGCGACGTTGCACAACTTGGGAGCCTACTGGATATTCGTGCCAAATTTGGTCGATATCCGTCGAGCCGTTTGGCCGTGCATAGAAGGACAGACAGACAGAGATTCGTTTTTATAATATAGTAGGGATAGAGATAGAGATGATGTTCATTTGAAAGAACTGTTCAGTTAAAAGTAAAAATCTTTTTTCATTAGGGTTCCCCATGAATTTCAAACGATCGGATCATTGATATATGGTCACTGCGCATTAAGTACGCCAAGCCGAATACTCAGTTTCTCACGAATCAATGGCCCGATTTTGCTTTAAGCAGGGTTCACATCCATCCGGAGCCGTCCGGAAATACGGATAGGGGAAGCTAGTGAAAAGCAGTGGAAGGGATGGAGGGGAATCGCGGAAGTTGGGAAGGCGTTCATAACCATCCGGAATTTTGGCTGACAACTCGTTTCCCGCGCTTCCTCCCACAGCTGTTTCGGTTGCCGACGCCATTCTGTATGCGCAGTAGTGAACTGCGCAGATGCGGAGCGGAAAATATCTGAAAAATCAGATGCGTACAGTTCGCTTCAAAAGTGCTTCTCTGGAAAGAATATTCCCCCCTCCCCAGCTGATGTCCAACCAATCAGCTGCTCGTAAGCACGTTCCGGATAGCTTTCCGGATGGATGTGAACCCTGCTTTAGGCTGAACCCTGGGGCTCCAGCGTGACAATGAGCGACCCTAAGCGGAAATTTGGGGCACTAGAAAGTATGGAAAGACGTCTGTATAGAGACTGCAATGCTATCTGTTGGGGAACTGGAGAACTAAATTCTAGAAACAGTCACAACATAGAAGGAATGGACATGTTAAGTTCTGAAATAAAATCATTGAATGGATCCCCAAGTGTGTGGGACATGTTCATTATTGCTGAACATTTATGTAGAAAAAGTGAGATTTCCTATTAATGGACATGTTAAGTTTTGCTGAATAACCCATATTTTGACTGACTTTTTAGGTAGGAAATAATCACATTTGGTAAAAAAGGAGCTTGGAATGATATGTAGTTCTGGAGAATGAACCAGAATCCGTCACAAAAAGCAATATGGTCAAAAGTGTACATGTTCAGTTTTGGTAGAGAGCTCCTCAACTAGGCTACAGGCTGTAAAGAACTCTTCGCAGCCTGATCGGAATATACCCAAGGGTGTTATGGGTGGAAAATGAGTGTACAAATAGGGTTTTTTGGTGTTTTAGTAGCATGAGCTTGCGAAGTATCGTTTTCCATGTTTTTCATATTACTAGATAGGTACCTACTAGTAGGCAATGGTGGTTTACCACGTCACTCGTTTAATGGTGGCAAAGCTTACCTCTTCAGAGTTTAAGTAAGAGCTAAATTGAAGTACTTAGTTCAATTTGTTGAGAATAGTTGTTTGAATATTCTTTCAATTTTTTGAAACCCTCATTTCAAATTTTGTATTGAGAATAAAATTAAGGTCCATAGGTTGTGTTGACAAGTAGAAATGATAGGTTTATGATCATTTCTAAATTTATCATTAAAAATCCTTGCCCAAAAAACTTTTTTTCTTCAAATTTAGTGACTGATGAGAAAATACTTCCATTCTACCTCCATGGGTAATTCCAGTGTCTTGGGACCAATGTCAACGTGGAAATGTGTTTGCCAAGGTTTTGATGGATGCTGCATAAATAGAATCCATGGGGTTGTCAGTCGCCATGTTATGACGTCATTGAACATTTCTTCTGTTTTTCTGAGGTTCTGTCGGTTCCATCAATTATCAATTTACTGTTTTCTTCGTATTTCCCACATCACGTATTCGGAAGGTTCGGAAGATCCAATTATCTACGTGCAGTGTCATCCTCGGGCTTCGTGAACACATCTTTTAAACGATATCCGCTTGTTAAATCCAAAAGCTACCTGCGGCTTGCGCTCGTCGAAATTCATCTATCCCGTGGAGCGACGTATGGCCGTGTTCCCGAGCTTGGGCAGTTTTCTCCTCAGATTACTATCACGTCGTCATCCTTTTAGCTGCCTCCTGAAACAGCTGTTGAGTGTCCAGCTTGTTAGCAATAATTGATTGTGGTCAAATACTACGTTAGCTTGACTCTAATAATATTAATATTGTTTTGTGGCGCAGCACTTCAGGGGCTAGCTGTGTAATAATTTTAATGTTGCGCAATTAACATTTTCCCCTAAAAACTAGCTTTTGGTAATTTAGATGTCGAGTAAAAGTATCGTTGACCAGATTCGACACTACCAAAAAGACATAGAGCGATGCCCAGAGAATTCAGAACGTGTAAGTACCTATTAATTTCATCGTCCCGATTATGTAGGTAGGTACATAATATACCTCTGCTCCCTCTACAGTAAACCTTATTTTTTGTTGGTTTGGCGTATGGTTCATTAATTTCCTTATCTGCCTCCCTCTGGTGAAAGTCATTTTACCTACCTACTGCCGTGAATCTCGAATCTTATTCCCAGCTTGGCTACCAGCCCTTCCAGTAGAAAATGTATGACCATCGGTCCACTGTGGTCTGTGAAGGGAGTTTGTTTCACTAGGAATTATAGGAGCTGAGAGGCATACAAATTGCGGAGCTCTTCTAACATCAGAGCTTGCAATACATTTTCTCCCTAGGGATAATAATAGCAGTTTACCTAGGAGTAGTTATATTGATTATGATGATGATTTTTACCTACTGATTCCAGATGATACGATGTATCCAGAGGCTGTACGTTTTACCTATTCTCGTCCAGCATTTGCAAGAAACTGGTGTTGGAAGGAGTGTAAATTCTTTGAGAAAATTTAACGGGGAGGTTGGTGAAGCTGCTAAAGCCCTCGTCACGAAATGGAAAGCTATGGTTGCTGCGGAAGAGTCAGACGATGGAGAGCCTGCGCCAAAGGAAACTGACGGAAAGCGGAACCCGCCGAATTCTCATTCCAGTGAGAATGGCTTGAAAGCCTCAAATGATAGTTTTGATGTTAGTAAACACGATTCTACTAGGCACTCCTCGTCTCACAAACGATCTCATTCTTCCACTACTAGTGAGAGCAAGGCTGACAGGAAATCAAGTTCCTCATCGACTGAGAAAACGGATCGAAAATCCAGTTCGGAAAAAAGTAATAGGCACAGGCAATCGCAGCACGAATCGAAATCGAATGAAACTGTACAGGTTAGGGCGGAGAAGGGATCGAAGAGTCATGTTAAATCTAAGGACAACGATCGTCCGATATCGAGTTCCAAAAGTGATAGAAAGGGTAAGGAAGACGATTCAGACCGCAGTCCCTGCAGAAAGAAGAGAAAGAAGTATTGCGTGAAAGAGAGGAGGAAGGAAGCGCATGAGTCAGACGATGGATCTTCGAGTAGGGAGGATGCTGCGGAAGATATCGGCTCAGACTCGGAAAGGGTGCTGCCGGACTTGTCGGGCGAAGATTCAGATGACGACCGGGGTGATCTGGGCGGGAACAACAGCTCGCAAGGTTCAGACGACAATGAGGATGCAGGGTCCGAGAAAGGCAGCAGCTCTGATGAGGATTCTGATCCTAAGAGCCGGAAGAAGTCGAGCAGTGAGCATCATAAGCCCAAAAGTTCTAGTCACAGCGGCTCTTCGTCCTCCAAGCATAAGCACGGTCACCAGAAAGTAAGTTATGTTGATTTAAGGAGTCTGTTCCATTCAGATCAGTTTACTGTACCGATGTAACTCACTACAGGTTTAGGTGCTGGGAGTTTAATAGGAGGTATTTCACTTTGGGGTGGATTTACTTAGAGTACCGGTCGTGGCGTTCTGACCGTACCTGTACCCACCCCGTCCACCTTGGGGCGAATAAATTTATTTTTCAAGGGAAATAATAGCTTTTCCAAACCGTTCGTTGACCTATTTGTTTAATGCTGTTTTTAGGAAGTGAAAAAATCATCGAGCAGCTCTTCAAAGAGCTCGTCAAAAGATCTTCATAAAATGATAAAAGAAAATGAAAAGAAAATTAAAAAAGAGAAATCTGATAAAACTAACTACGACAGTGGAGGTTCTACTCCTAAAGGGTCATCATCGCCTACCAAAAGCAAAGATAAATCTGTTAAAATAAAGGTGGAAACCAACGAGGATGGCAGCATCGATGCAGGATCAGGTATTATATTAAATCACGGTTCCACCTTCCTCTTTTTGCCTCTAATAGTCCGCATCGCGTGAACTTTAAACTTGACATCACTAAGTTTACTTCACTTGCTTATAAGCATACCAGAATCACTTGCTGAATGTTTCGGTAGGTTTCAGTTTTGCGGACGCACTTGCTGGTTTAAATCCAGCTCCTAAAAAGAAGAAGAAGGGGAGTAAAGATGATGTGTTGTCTCCTAAGCCTTCCTGTAGCAACAGCTCTCGTAATTCAAGTTCCTCTACGTCTTCACACTCTCAGAAAAAATCATCATCTTCATCAGTGTCAGTCAAGAAAGAAAAGCATTTCGATACAGCAATGGTGAGAATATGTCATAATATTAATTGTATCACTCACTGTGTATTGAACCCGTTTTTCCCTCAAAATCAGAATCGCACTGTCAGCGAACTGTAACTGGTCCATTTGCATGCATTTTTATTTTATCTGCTTATATGCAGAACAGAATAATATCCCAGTAGTTTTTGGAACCAGGTCTGCTAAGACCTAAATTTAAACAAATGTATTCGATGATTCTTTGCAGCCTGAGTTGTTGATGAGACCAATCAAGTTAGAGAACTTGGAACTCGACATCAACAGCACCCTCCCAGAAATAAATCCGAACTATAGGCCACTGCCTCACGTGCCTGAGAATTCAAGGAGAAACAGTACAAAGACAGCCACAAATGAAGAGGAAATGTTCAATATGATGATGAACAAAAACCAGAGGTAGGTGCGAAAAACATTATTGAATTCCACCTCTTGGATTGTATGGCACGTAGAAGGCAGTAGGTATACCACATTGTAGCTAGTTTTACTGTTCGCATGGACCTGAAAATCAGCAGTGGCGATCCGGTTTGCTGTCAAGGCGTTATTCCCAAATGGCAGTTCAAATGCAATGAAAAGTGCTTAGTATCGTTCTCACAGATTGGTGCAGCATGAGATTTTGATATAGTGTTGAAGAAGCTTTACGATTACCCTAATCCACATTAGGAAAGGGGATAATTTGTGTTGTTTATGCCAACCAAGTTGTGAGGGTTTTATTTGTGCTAGATCCAAATGTTATGAAAGAAGGAAGGGGGGTGGAGTAGATCCGTCAATGCAGCCATGCTGGGAGTAATTTCTGATAGGGAGGAGGGCGTGGGAACGGCCGGAAGATTGCAGAAACATGGGGAAGAAGGTTTGAGTCGAAAACGACCGAAATGCCTTGGCACAATGTTGCAAATTGCAGGCGAGACGCTCAGCTGTGAAGGGATGTAACGCATGGATAGTATGGAGGGAGACGTCCAGTAGCAGAGCCATGATAGAGCCAGCAGCTGTCCTTTCACTGCCTGCCGTCAGAGAGCGGCTAAACCCGGAGCCCCTATTTTGACGCCCTTTTTCAAAATTATTGAAATTTATTAACAAGTTTGCTAGCTCGTTTTAAACGTTATAACTGTGTTCATTGAATTTCATGATTTACTAGCCTTCCAAAAATGCCCCTACGAAATGCATTCTAATTTTTGGTTTATTATTTTCAATAATGAACCATTGGAATCGAGCATGGAAAAAAAAAATCCTTACCCCCCCTCAAAATTTGATGGTTTACGTTTCAAGGTATGTAGAATCCAAAACTGCAATAAAAATATTTCTGTCTGTCCGCCGTATGCCGTACGGGTCACTTTTCTTAGTTACCATGAAAAAAAAATTGATGAAATTCGGGTTTTAGGTTCCGTTCGGGGTCTAGTTGGTCCTCGAAGCTCGACGTTACTGTCAGTCATCTCTAAGGGGTTCAAAATAGGGGTTGAAATTTTCAAAACGCCTATACCTTTTTTTTACGTGAATCTTTTTACGGTTTTAAATAGTTCTTGAACTTGCGAGTTTTTTAAGACCACCCGGAGCATCGTACGTCCAGACATTCGTTCACAGTAAGGCCCCGAAATTTGCACCGACAGGCATTTTCGACTCCAGTGTGAATGAAATTGTATACAACAGACGAAATCTCGTCACCAGGGACGCGCCGATTTTATTGGTGGGGTACCTAAGAGGTCGAGTTGGTTGTTCTGTGATATTATTTCATTTGAAAAATGATGTGTGTTTCTTTTTGTTAGGTACTGTTTGCAATCGACAGAATTATTTTAGCAACATTTACCTCGTAATTTAGGTAGGTACCTAGTAACGAGTACGGGGTTAGATATTAACCTACGGAGGGTGTGCGATCCGGCTGGATTTTGTTGATAGGTACTTTTGCAACTTGAACAACCGATGAAGTATTATTGATGGGTAAATTATTACACAATGGCAAATTATTACACAACGGCTCATCTACCCAGAAGGGGCTGGATTTTGTTGATCGGTACTTTTGCGACTTGAACAACCGTTGAAGTATTATTGATGGGCAAATTATTACACAACGGTTCATTATTGTATCTCCGTAGAAGTGGAACCTATACAGGTAAATTATTACACAACGGGTTAGGGAGGTACCTAGTAACGAGTACGGGGTTAGGTACTAACCTACGGAGGTCCGCGATCTACATAATATGTGTAGAATAGTACACTATGTTAAGTATATAGAAGGGTTATCTATACGGAGACCTGTGATCTGTAACAGGAGGGTATTCTGTACAAAATAATAAACCGTTGTGCAGGGATTTGCAGCGGTTTTTTAAATTTGGCCCAATTTAAAATTTTGTTTTTGTTCACATCTGATGAATTTTCGTGATCGGTTGCTGTAGGGGCAATTCCCAACTATTATAGTGAATTATTATTTTAGTAATTTTTTTTTTAGTGGATTATTATTATTTTCCAAAACGGTACCTAAGTAAATCACAGCCTGAGAAAACTTGTAGTTTTCAGCACAGGATCTGCAGGCCCTTAAGAGTGACTAATCCCTTGTAAATGAACAGTGAATGACAGAATCAACGATCCATCCGCCCGATAAAAGCACCAGTCGTGTAGCATGGTCATATGAGCGAATTTTTTTAATAACATACATACTAATAATAGACTAGGGTACGTAACATACTAGTAGTAATGGCAATTTTTGCGATTTTTGATTAAAAACTATACAAATACAAATTGTGTGATGGTCAAGTGAATTGTTCAACATAATTGGTGACAACTGGGGACTTGCTGCTATCTTCTGCTGAAGTCGTTTTGGATTATGAAATAGAAGCTCTTCGGCCAGAAAGCTACTGGCCAAATTAGAGAAGTCTGTTGCAAACGTTTGATGTAGATAATTCTAATTGACGCAAGAATAGGGCCAGTATTCATGTTTTGTGTTGCTGGATTCAATGTCTTTTGTCTTGATAATACAATTATATTCATGTGATAGCGTTACAACAGTTTTGTGGAGCAGCATCATAGCAGTTTAACTATCTCGCGATTTTGTTCAACTGATAAGGTGCTAACCCAAGGATATACAGGGTGATCACTAGGAGAATTTGCATTTTTTATTGGATGGCAACGAAAAGTCGTGAAACGGAGGATCAGTCACCTAATAAAATATAATGTTTTTCGTTTGAGTTTAAATGGAGCTGTGGTCACTCGATCTATTTACATGATTAAATGATGCATATCTTCGTTGTGAGAAAACTCGAGAAGAAAAATTCATCACCGATTCTTTGTTGGCCAGTATGGAGCCGTTCCTAGCAGCCCTACCATTTTGAATTGATCTAAAAAAAAAGAGTACGTTGCTGGAGAATGAATAGCACCGGTATAGTATGCGACCTCAGCTCACTTTCAGAGACCAGTATCAATCTAACAGGCGTCTGCGATCTCAAAGCTCAATACACCCCCTTTCACCTCAGCTTCCTTATCTATCTTTCCTCCTACTTTCCCTATCACCTCTGTTCAGGTCTAGTCAGTTCCGCCTCAGAAACATGGCCATTAACCAAGCATGATTGCGAAATAGTTTGAGAGAAAAGTTTCCCGGAAAGTCATTGGACAACAACTTGGGCAAACAAGGGAGATGGAGAAGGCGGTTCAACACGGAGTTATTCAGCAAGACTCAGATGGGCTGGTCATGTGGTGCGAATGCCGGATACTGAGGTACCCAAAAAGCTCTGCTGGGGATCCTGGAGGGCGTAGGGGACGCAGTCGTCCGAAGATGAGATGGTTGGATGATGTGGAGGAGGACCTCCGCAGGATGGGTTGTAGAGGTTGTAGGATGACGGCGAACGATCGAGGGACCTGGCGAAAGCTTAAGCCGGCTCCAGACGTCGAGGAAATCCTCAGAGGCCGGCCTCAAGGCGCAGCGCCTTTAGGGAAAAGCGATCGTCTGGGGGAATATTTGGCCTTGAGGCGAGGTTGAAGAGGCCGCCTCGGGAATACGAAATCTCATTCGATCTGCCTCAACCTCCTTCCTGCGCCTCAGTGTCTGGAGGGTGCGCGCGTTTCGCCTTGAGGCCATTGATATTTTTATTCCCGCATTTTTTTCGCTTCCCTTTTTCGAAATATTTGTTTTGTGTACAGTTTGATTGCTTTTTTGAAATGACCCGTGCTAAGAGGTGACAGAATAATTTATCTGCATTTATCACGAAATTCCGTGTTTGTGGCGGGTTTCTTCAAAATACTACCACGACAGAAACAATGTGTCCTTTTTTTCGATGACAGGCGCTACCATAGACAATAGCTTTAGGTAAGTCTCCTCATCCATCCGCAAGTAATTGTGCCAGTCCTTGGGTGCGAATCTGATCTCATTCAGAAGATTGACATGGGAGTATTTGGTCCTTTTGAGCAGCCACTCTTTGCACCAAATGCTTCTTTCTGCTGATCTTTTCTTGGCACAAAAAAAGCACTCCCACCACAGCCAAAACGTCATCAGTTCTTGATGAGGCCATATATCTCGACAGCAACTGAGGGTTCCTTGAGGCAGGCCTCAACGTCTGGATACCCCCCATTTGTTGAGTTCACCTCAAGGCCTGCGCCTTGAGGCCGGCCTCTGAGGATTTCCTCAACGTCTGGAGCCGGCTTATTGAGGAGGCCACGGTCCACCGTGGACTGTAGAGCCATAGAAGAAGAAGAATGTTGTTGAGCTGGTATGGTTTTGGTGCAATTTTGTCAAAGTGTCGGACGTTTGTAATTGGACTGGTAGGTCTAAAAACGCTGCAAAGTCCTTGTCACATGGGTTTATTATTCTAACGGACACTTCAGATATGTTGGCTGTTCATTTATTGTTTCTTTCATGTGCAATGACTGAAATAGCTATTTTTGACGGTTTCCACCAATTTTGGCCCCGAAAAACACGAATTAGGCGCGGCTGGTTTTTTTTAACAGATCATTTTTTATCAGTGTAGTACCATTTAATTGTCTTGATTCACCTGTTGATACTACTTCTATTTTATTATACAAATGTATGGTGATTTCAGACAATTTCCCATGTTTTTGACTCACAAAAAAAGAATTTCGGGAGCTTAACCTTCGTTACAACCCTCAATTCTTCACTCTTTGGTCAAAATCAACCAAATATTCGGTCTTCTCGCCACAAAAAACATGGAAAACGATACCTCACAAGCTCATGTTCACTAAAACCTCAAAAATCCCTTGAAAACCCTTATTTTTACACCCATTTTTCTCCCGTAACACCCCTGGGTGTACGCCGATTGGGCTGCCGTGTTTCTGAGCACAACTAGGACCCAAATGGGACCCGAACCGTGTGAGGAAAAAATAACCAGTCATGCAGCATGACTTAATGAGCGAATTTTCAAAGAAATATTCGAATTAATGGCTATGGTTTTGAATAAAGGAAAACTTCTTCCTCCTACTGTTAGTACCTAAATTGAATAATTTGAAATAGATTTTTTCTTTCGTCTTCCTTCTAGTAATACGTGGGCCGGTACTTGTCTATCTATGAAGGTATCATAACAATTATATGTCAAATGGGAAATTCAAGGAGTTGTACTAATCGTTTGCCTCCCCCTTTTTTGCTTCGAACTCTCGTCTTCAATTAATACTTCTCACATTTTTCAATCTGACCACTCTAAGGGGGTGGGGGGGGGGGGGTAAGAGTTTTAAAGATTATCCTAGTTTTGGGTAATTTTTGCGCACTTTAAATGCTCTAATTTAAGAACGGATTTAGATATCTAAAATCCGATTTCACCATCGTGTTCAGCGTGCGAAAACCTTTAAAATGAGGGGTCACTTGTTAGAAAATAACATTTTGGGGATTTTTTGGGTAATTTTTGCGCACTTTAAATGCTCTAATTTGAGAACGGATCAAGATATATAAAATCCGATTCCACCATCGTGTTCAGCGTGCAAAAACCTTTAAAATGAGGGGTCACTTGTTGGAAAATAACATTTTGGGGATTTTTGGGTAATTTTTGCGCACTTTAAATGCGCCAAAACCCTCCTTAGAGTAGGCCAATTTCGCCCATCTTCGAACTTAGCCTTTCGATTGCCAAGATACATTTTTTGTGCAAATTTGAGCTGTTTATCTCAATTCTATCGAGAGTTATCGTCTGGAGTGACACATATATATATATATACATATAAAAAAGTGTTAAATTTCAGGAATCGTTTTAGAATGGTCTGAAACGGATTTCTATGAAGAAAATTTCCAAAAATTTATATTATTTAAATTTCGAAGCCATTGCAATAGCTTCATTTTCTTTGAAAATTCGCTAAAACGATGATTTTAGACCAAAATTTAACGTAAATTTAAAGCTGAAACTTCCTTAGAACCTGAAATTTCCACTCTGGTCAAAATCGACTTCATATTCGGTCTTCTCGTCCCAAAAACATCGAAAACGATACCTCAGTAGCTCATGTTACTGGCATGTTACTAAAACACAAAAAACGCTGCAAAGTCCTTGTCACATGGGTTTATTGTTCTATTGGACAAACCTACAGAAATGTTGGCCGTTCATTTATTGTTTCTTACATGTGAAATAATTTAAATAGATTTTTCTGATTGTTTCCACGAATTTTGGACCCAAAACGCGAATTAGGTATGCCTTTTTTGTTTTGTTTTTTTCTCAAATTATCTTTGATCACTGATAGTGCCATTTTATTGTCTTGATTCACCTGTTGGTTTATTATTCTGTGAATAATACACCTATGTATTCGCTCAGCAAAAAATTTTTATAACACCCCCTCAAAATTTTTTCTTTTCCGTTTCAAGGTGCGTAGATTCCAAAAATGCAATGTCCGTCCGCCGTACGCCGTATCACGTTCGGTCTAAAAAATTCGTTCTTTCGCACACATGCTCCATTTGGGCCCTAGTTGTGTCCCGATACTTTTCAGCCCGATCGGAATATACCCAGGGGAGTTATGAGTGAAAATGTGTGTAAAAATAGGTACTTTTTGTGTTTTAATAACATGTTAGTAAAATGAGCTTTTGAGGTATCGTTTTTCATGTTTTTGGGGACGAGAAGACCGAATATGAAGTCGATTTTGACCAAAGAGTGGAAAATTGAGGTTGTACCAGATTTTCTGCTCCCAAAATTGATTTTTTATGAGTCAAAAACCTGGGAAATTGTCTGAAATCACCATCAATTTGTAGAATAATACTAGAAAAAGTATCGACAGGTGGATCAAGACGATTAAATGGTACTATCAATGATCAAAGATGATTTGAAAAAGAAAAAAAAAAGGACCGTACCTAATTCGTGTTTTGGGGGCCAAAATTGGCGGAAACCACCAGAAATAGCTATTTCAGTTATTTTATATTAAAGAAACAATAAATAAACAGCCAAAGTTTCCGTAGGTAAGTCTAATAGAATAATAAACCCATGTGACAAGGACTTTGCAGCGTTTTTGGAATCTACTCACCTTGAAACGTAAACGAACAAATTTTGAAGGGGTGTTATAAAAATTTTTTGCTGAGCGATTACATAGGTGTATTATTCACAGAATAATAAACCAAAACACAGTAGTTGTTCAGTACAATTTGTGTTGGGATGTTTGCCGTGATTCCTTTGGAGAGAGGTAAGCTTAGTTTAACGCAAAACGGTTAGTGAGATCGCATACTGGGTCCTCGGAGGGTACCATCAATCGCAGGCCGAGTTGAGGTCGCATACTACACCGGTACCTTATGAACGACTCATTAGGTGTTTCCTGAATCGCAAGTCGGAATTCCAGAGTCTGGGGGACCTTGCAATGATTCAGGGTAGGTGTTGGGACCTGCCCCGTTCCTAGTATTTATAAATGATCTACATCAGTTTTGGTTCGTTATTGTTTTTTGGTTCCATGAAAAACAGATTTTAACCCCCCCCCCCCCCCCCCCCCCCCCCCAAATTTCATGGTTTACGTTTCAAGGGACGTAGAATAAGAATATCGAATAAAAAAATTTCCATCCGTCCGCCGTAAGCCGTCCGCCGCTTTTTCCTTAGTTCTTACGAACGAAAATTCACGAAATTTGGTGTGTGATTCCCGTTTGGGCTCCAGTTGGTCCTCGAAGCTCGGCGTTACTGTCACTCAGTTCTAAAGGGTGAAAAATAGGGGTTGAATTATCCAGAGTACCCCTATCTCGGAAAATTGTATTTTGCGGTGTGGGTTTTCTCACTGTCGTGAGTCCCTCCCGGAACTCCAACTCACTAGAATTAAGTTCTCACCAAAAACAACCTGTTAAAATAAGGCTCTGGGAATAAACGGTAAGAGTGGGGCAACCGACGCAGGATCCGGCTCAACCTGAAACCCCACCACTAGGGTGGGGACTTCAGTGTCTATATAACCCCGGATCCTGCGCCATTTTCGCCATTCTACGTCTCCTCTAGCTGCTGGCTACTCTCTCTCTCTCTCTCTCCTCATACCTCCTCTCTTAAAACTCACTTATCAAATGTTCTCCTAGTAAATTCACACACACAGTAAATTCACACTCACCCATTTCATCAGAGTTAGGTTGAGGTCTCGCCCTTAACCAACCCTGATGAAACACACTACACGCTCGGTGGAGGTCCGCCCTTAACCGCACACACTTTCTACACAAATTTACCATTAAATTCACACACGCACATTTCATCAGGATCAGGTGGAGGTCTCGACCTTAACCGATCCGGATGACATACACTACACGCTCGGTGGAGGTCCGCCCTTAACCTCACACACACTCACTTAAATTCAACACACACATAAATTTAGTCAGGTATGGTGGAGGTCTCGAACTTAACCAACCTGACGAAATTTACCACACCGCTCGGTGGAGGTCCGCCCTTAACCGCACACACACACACACCTAAACTCCACGCACCTCATGCATTTAAATATAACTAACTTCAACCTTTTCAACACACCCTCGGTGGAGGTTCGCCCTTAACCGCAAACACACCTAAAAATCACACACACCAATTTTGCCTTAAATTCACGCCTATCCTATATCCAACTACCTCCACCTCTCATGGTGAATTTTACATCAACCTAAACCGACCCCACGTCCGCTGCGACACCGGCCGCCGACGTCATGACCGCTGCGACCGCACTCCCCTCCACCCTTCCACCGTTCTACACGTACGACCCGGCCCTATGGTTTTTCCAAGTCGACGCAGCCTTCTCCGCCGCCTCCGTCCGCAGCCAAAAGGTCCGCTATTCGAGGGTCATCTCGCTCCTCCCCTACGATATCTTACTCCAGACGTCCGACATCGCCCCCGACGGCACCGCCCCCTACGACGTCCTTCGCAGCCGCCTCACCTCCTTGTATCAGCCGTCGAAATATTCCCGCATTGCTGCGCTTTCGCAGCCCCAGCACCTCGGCGACCTCAAGCCGTCCCACCTCTTCCGTCGCTTGCGTCACCAGCTCCGCGACGTGATGACGTCTGACGTGACGCACACTTTCTGGCTCAAGGCCCTCCCATCCCCTGTCCAAATCGCACTGGCCAGCCACCTCGACGCAGCCGACGACGATCTCCTCCGCCTGGCCGATACTATCCACGACTTCTCCTCCGCCGCAGCAGTCAGCGAGGTGCGCCGCCCCGCCCCTCGCCCCACATCATCTGACCGCACGAAACGCGCCGTGTCGACCGACCGACCGACCGCCGAGCCCGCTTCCCCTCCGCCGACGGCCGTCGGAGGATCCCCTCCGACCGATGTGGGCGCTCGCCCGCACAACGTCGGGACGACAAACCACCGCAGCGCCAATCACCTCCCTCCTCTGCACAACAACCTCGGAAGCAGTGGCCCCCAAGCACGCAACTGCCAACCGCCCTGCGCCTTCAACGCGGCGCCGGGAAACGACGCAGCCCGTCGGTAAATCCGGCGGGCCCCCCTCCACGCACCCTCGGGGGGGACCACACAGCCTCTCCCCCCGCCAACATTGCCTCCACCGCAACGTACGCCGACGCCGTCCGCTCCAACCGGACGACGCCTCCCCACACCGCAACCGCTCCTGCGACACCTCAAACCCTCTGCAACACCACACCCACAACACTTCGCCGCACCTGCGACACAATACCTTCCCCCCTACCCCACTCACCTCCGACAACCCGCCTCATCGGCGCCCCCGCCCCACCGCCGCTGATCCTCTCCTACGCCGACGCCGTCCGCACGACACGGATGACGCCTACCCCGCACCCGGCAACCGCCGCACCGCCCTCCGCCGCACCGCCCTCCGCCGCAGCCGCGACCTCCGCACATGCCGCGGCCGCACCCTCCACAACCGCCACCGACGCCGCCCGCACGACACAGACGACGCCTACCCAACGCCCCGCAACCACCGCAGCGACCCCCGCCGCAGCAGCAACCTCCGCAACCAACGCTGACGCCGTCTGCACGATCCGGACGACGCCTACCCAACGCTCGGCCCCCGCCAAGCAACCCCGCACCTTCCAGACGCAAGCGCCGCCACCGCAACACCGCACCTACAACCTCCGCCGACACCAACCCTTCATCTCAGCAAACACATACCCCCCTCCGCAAACAGGTCTCCTTCACCCTACCTCCCAACCCTCACAACCCCCTTCCCCCCCTCACCCTCTCCCGCCGCCTCACCCACAGACGCTGTGTACCCCCACCTAGCTCCTTCCCACCAACGCCTTTTCGTCCGATGTGAGCGAACGCAAACCCCCTTCCTCGTCGATACAGGGGCGGCCCTGTCCATCTTCCCCAACTCCCTCCTCCGTCGGCAAGCGCGCTGCGACCGTCAGCTTCTCTACGCCGCCAACGGAACATCCATTCCCTCGTACGGCACGTACGATTTTCAAATTATTCTCGGCAAACTTGCCTATGAATGGACGTTCACCGTGGCGGACGTGGAGAAGCCCATCCTGGGGGCCGATTTCCTTGCGTATTTCGGTCTCCAGGTGGACGTCAAGCATGCGCGCTTGCTCGACCCCTCCACTCACACCCACCTCCACGGGTTTATAAATTCAGTTGCCCCTTCAAATCGCACCACCCAACTTCTCCACTCCTACAAACCCCTGCCCCGGCCCTCAGCCCACCTCAACTCCGTACAACACCACATAGAAACGACAGGACCGCCCCTATCCGCCAAAGCTCGCCGCCTCCACCCCCTCCAACTACAACAAGCCCGCGATCATTTCAATAAATTGATCGCGGACGGCATCATACGCCCCTCTAACTCCCCATGGGCGTCGCCCCTCCACGTCGTTCCTAAACCCGACGGGGGGATACGACCCTGTGGGGACTACCGCCGCCTCAACTCTCGCACCACCCCCGACTTGTACAATGTTCCCCACCTCCGCGACTTTTCTTCCCACCTCCATGGCGCCACCATTTTCTCCACGATAGATATCGCCCGCGCATTCCACCACATCTCCATCTACCCCCCCGACAACCCCAAGACAGCAATAATTACCCCCTTCGGGTTATTTGAATACGTTAAAATGGGTTTCGGCCTCCGCAACGCGGCCCAGACCTGGCAGAGGTACATGGACCAGATCCTCCGGGGTCTCCCATTCGTCTCCTGCTTTCTTGACGATGTTTTGATCGCCTCACGATCCCCGGAGGAGCACCATGACCACCTCTGCCAGGTCTTGGCTATTTTCGCCGCGGAAGGCCTCGCCATCAATAAGGACAAGTGTGCCGTCGCCCAACCCACCGTTCGCTGTCTTGGGCACCACGTTTCCACCTCCGGCATCACTCCCCTCCCCGAAAAGGTCAACGGCATGCTAAATTTTCCGCCCCCACAAACTGCTACGGAGCTACGACGGTTTCTGGGGATGATCAATTTTTACAGGCGGCACATTAAACATGCCGCCCAACCCCAGAAACCGCTCGTAGCTGCCATTCCCCAACCCGCCCGTAAAAATGACCGCCGCCCCATCGAATGGACCCCCCAACTCGACGCCGCCTTCACCAAATGCAAAGAGGACCTGTCTGCCGCCGCTCTTCTTGCCCATCCCGACCCCCACGCCCCTCTATCAATCACCACAGACGCCTCCGATTGGGCCATCGGGGCAGTCCTCCAACAGCACACTGGCGCCGGCCCCCAACCCCTCGGGTTTTTCTCCAAAACCCTATCCCCCGCCAACAAAAATATTCAACATTTGACAGAGAGCTCTTCGCCATCCACGAAGCCATTCTTCACTTCCGTGACTTCGTGGAGGGCAGGCAGTTCTCTGTCATAACAGATCATAAACCCCTCACCCACTCCCTCCTCCAAAGTAGGAAAACCGCCTCACCCCGCCGCCTCCGGCAGCTAGAGTTTATCGGACAATTCACGTCCGATATACGATATCTGCCGGGGGCGGAGAATTGTGTGGCGGACGCCCTATCCCGCCCCACACCGGCGCCAGTGGAGGAGCTGCTCCCCTTCCCCTCACCACCCGTCATCGCTACCCACCAAAACCCAGACTCCGACCCCGTCCTCGCCAATCTCCTCTCCGCCAACAAGCTCGAACAACTGCCGCCCCACAACCTCTGGTGCGACGTGATGGCCGATTCTCCGTGGCCGTACGTCCCACCAGACTTCCGGCGGCAGTTGTTCGACCATTATCACGCCCTCCACCACCCCGGCATCCGCGCCAGCCGGGACCTTATAAAACTAAGGTACTTCTGGCCGCACATGAACACGGATATCAGAAACTGGGTCCGTGCGTGCCAGAAGTGCCAAACGTTTAAGGTCTCGGCGTCGCCCGCCATGTTTGACCGTGGAACAAATTGGGTCGAGTGTATACCACTCGCCCAAATTTCCGCGGACACCGTCGCGACCGCGTTCCTATCTAACTGGATCGCCCGCTACGGCTGTCCGCGGAATATCACGGTCGATCAGGGGAGGCAGTTCGAATCCGCCCTCTTCACCGACCTACTACGCTCCCTCGGCATCGCCAAAATCCGCACCACCCCTTACCACCCTCAATCGAACGGCAAGATAGAGCGGTGGCACCTGGTCCTCAGGCAAGCCATAGCCACCTCCGCCTCAACCCCCTCTTGGACGAAACACCTTCCCTACATCCTTCTCAGCCTCCGAACCTCCCAGCACCCCTCCGATGACGTCAGCCCGGCCCAGCGGGTCTTTACAGACCCGATCCGCCTGCCAGCTGACGTTTTTCCCCCCCGCCACCCCGTCAATTAACAGGGACCCCCCCCCCCACCCTCAGCCCCTAAAACCGACACCACTTACTTCAAACGCTTCCATTCGGCAACACATATGTACCTCAAAGAACCGGGAATGCATAAAACTTTCAAACCACTTTACGCCGGTCCCTTTCCCGTAATCCGCACCTCAAACACCACCGCCGCCCTGTTAATTGACGGGAAACCCTATACAGTCCCGCTAGTCTGCTGTAAACCCGCACCTGTTCTCCCCGATCCCGCTACTCCTCACAGTCTCTCTCCAACCGCCGACCATGTCACACCACCAGCGCTCCCCGTCACCTCCGTCTCAGTTCCCGGGTCACGAGTCGCCCGACTACCCGGATTTTGACTCGGACCCGGTGATCGCCGCCATCCTCCGTGACGTCTTCGCCTCCGCACCGCTCTCGCCCATCCGTCCGTCTCCCGAGCCCCCTCAACCGCTTTCTTTTCCTCCGCCACGGATCACCGGACTACCTCCCCGGCCCCGGCAGCTACGCCTACCCTGGTGGGCCATCATCCGCGGTTTGGAAATCGCACAGGCCACCGGGGTACACGAACCCTACGTCCCACACGACCCCCGGACGTCGGATACCCCGCCTACCCCCCCACAACCACCGACTACGTCTTCCCCCCTTCAGCCTCCGCGTCCCGCGGTGCCGCCAGCACCCCCACGCCCCCCCTCCCACCACAGCTGCCGGGGATATCCACAATAGCCCCCGCCGGGCACGTCCGGCTCGGGAGACGCGAGAGGCGGCGACGCTACGGCCCGGCGGCCCAGTTTAACCGCCCCGCCCGTCCGTCTCACGGCGGGGCCTTGTGTGGCTTGCGTACCGCGTGTTGTATTAATCACGCGCGGCACCCAAGCCCTCCATGCCCTGCCGTGCAACCTCACAGACGTTCGCTTGCTCGCTCGACTCTCCTCACAATTATCTTCCTCTATCTTTCTTACATACACCACGCCTCCCTCATATTCTTCGCGGCTTCCCCGATTCCCTCCTCCTCTCTGCCTTCATATACGCCACCTGTCGTTGGAGAACACAACTCAACAAATACCACATCTACTTGTCGATCTTTTCCATACTAATAACTCTGAGCTACCTCTCCCCGCCTTATGCGAACCTCTACGTGCATCTCGCACCGCTCCATGCCACTTCCCTCTACTATCTCAACAGTCCATACCCTAAACCCCTTGTGGCAGCGTACCTGTTGTACCTGACCCTCATATTAATACACAATATGCACATATTAATGCACTTTACCTATAAGCTCTCACCACTGTAAATACCTCCTCACCCACCTTATCAATAAGCTCTCACCACTGTAAATACCTCCTCACCCACCTTATCAATAAGCTCGCACCTGTATATACCGCATCATCTACCTCATACCTTACCTATAAGCTCTCACCACCTGTACATACCTCACCATACCACTTGTATCCTAGCACGTAAGCAATTCTAGTCTTAAGTCGCCTTCAGCCATACCATTGTTCGCCTCCGCCTTCAGCACCTGTAAACCTGCGCCTTCAGCCCCACTACTGTTCTCACTGCCTTCAGCCCATGTAACTCTGCGCCCTCAGCTCACACAATTTTGTTTTTTCGCTCAAACTGGGGGGGACCTCTGTCGTGAGTCCCTCCCGGAACTCCAACTCACTAGAATTAAGTTCTCACCAAAAACAACTGTTAAAATAAGGCTCTGGGAATAAACGGTAAGAGTGGGGCAACCGACGCAGGATCCGGCTGAACCTGAAACCCCACCACCAGGGTGGGGACTTCAGTGTCTATATAACCCCGGATCCTGCGCCATTTTCGCCATTCTACGTCTCCTCTAGCTGCTGGCTACTCTCTCTCTCTCCTCATACCTCCTCTCTTAAAACTCACTTATCAAATGTTCTCCTAGTAAATTCACACACACAGTAAATTCACACTCACCCATTTCATCAGAGTTAGGTGGAGGTCTCGCCCTTAACCAACCCTGATGAAACACACTACACGCTCGGTGGAGGTCCGCCCTTAACCGCACACACTTTCTACACAAATTTACCATTAAATTCACACACGCATATTTCATCAGGATCAGGTGGAGGTCTCGCCCTTAACCGATCCGGATGACATACACTACACGCTCGGTGGAGGTCCGCCCTTAACCGCACACACACTTACTTAAATTCAACACACACATAAATTTAGTCAGGTATGGTGGAGGTCTCGCCCTTAACCAACCTGACGAAATTTACCACACGCTCGGTGGAGGTCCGCCCTTAACCGCACACACACACACACACACACCTAAACTCCACGCACCTCATGCATTTAAATCTAAACTAACTTCAACCTTTTCAACACACCCTCGGTGGAGGTTCGCCCTTAACCGCAAACACACCTAAAAATCACACACACCAATTTTGCCTTAAATTCACTCCTATCCTATATCCAACTACCTCCACCTCTCATGGTGAATTTTACATCAACCTAAATTCACCATACTCACAAATAAATAGTTGGATTTTTTCTGAATTTTCGAGACCATCCGGAACATTCGACAACGTTGCCATAAAGTCAAATTTGCCGTAAAGAGCAGATTGCATGCAGGCATCAGACTGGATTGAGAGCGCACATCACTTACATCGTACCCATGTCTCCTGTAGCTCATTTGGTTAGGGTCGGGAATCCCACGCTGAAGATCTCAGGTTCGGACCCCAACGGTAACAAAAAAATATTTTTCACTCCACATCAACAACTTATTTCAGAAGTACATCTGTATTTTACATGTTACATACTGGATTGTATGAAACTGTAATTCCCTGGCCGTCTCCACTACTCCATTTAGGACTTTCCTGTGAGAGGGGGGGAGCTCAGAAGGGGCATGATACAGATCTGCGCTGAAGGGGCATCTATCTATACAGGTTTTTAGATTGAAGGAACTTAACTAAGCCCTAGATGATCCCCTATGAATTTCATCTTGTTCAGATTAATGGTAGCCACAACGCATGCGCAATAGTAAAATCCTACAAACGGAAATATTTTTTCAAACGATTCTTCCGATTTCATTCAAATTATGAGAGAAGTCGGTGGTGGACCTTGAAGCACCGCGCCTGCAACATTGTGAATGCTCAACCCGCATTGTTATGTAATGTGAGTTAGCATAGCTCAACTGGGCTCATATTTTTGTGGCAGGGACTGGAGTGATAGAGACGCTGAATCAATAAAGTCGATCAGTGAATGAATGGTTCACATGAATTGTTTGTGAATGAGGGCAAGACACTGTGCATGTTTTTTTTTTTTGGCCCGGGGGGCTTTGATATCCCTGTCCAAATAAAAAATAGTGGTAGAGTTAGATCTGTAAATAGATTCTTGTACATGTGGCACCCTATAATTTGGATGAATGTTTTAACGGAGTTTTCTCCTGTTTTGCTGAATGTTTCCTTCTGGTCGAACCGTACACTTGGCTTTTTTCCTCCATTGTAACAATTGCAATGTCCGAACACATTTCATAATGACATGCACAGCTCTTCGCCATCCGACTTTGAAATAACGATGAATTTCTTATTGAGCCACTACCACTGTTTACCATTTCTCACATGCTCGTAATTGTGCAAAAATAATGTTAAACCGATTTTTGCGACTAAAATGGCAAACTTGCAGAAAGGTAATGGTGATGTTCACTCCCTCGGGCCTTCCTTGGAATCCTTGCTGAGTAGATAGATCTAATGTTAAAACTCTGTTAGTGTAAACATTTCTTGATTTATTATTTTATTTTATTTATTCTTGATTGATTTTTTTAAATTCTAGAACTAAGGTGTTTTCTGGTGGGAAATCCAATCTTAATACCCAAGTTCCATCGCTGTATGACCTTTGCATCAAGTTGTTGTACGACAATATTGATGGTGAGTATTTGTCAGTATATTTATTCCTATGTTTTTTGCTCTGAACCACCGAATCTGAATCTTGTCAAGCCATTTTGACGTGAGGAACAGCATCACATGTTATTAATGTTGAGCTTCCTTGGGTTCCATCTTTGCCTCACCTAATCCTACCATAATGATGAAATCAACTATGTGAAATGATCTGTACTGTAAATCATTCTAGGTCTGGAATACACTGGAGGAGTTCCTTACGATCTCCTTAAACCTCTGTTGGAAAAACTCAACCCTGATCAACTGTTCGTTTTGGAACATTATAACGCCTACTTGATTGAGGATACTGGAACGCTATGGGAGTTTCATGCCAAAAAAGACTTTCGGAATAAAGGGCGACAGGAAGGAGAGACTTGGAGGGACCTTTATATTGTGAGTACCTAGTGATAGAACTGGGTTGGCACCTCGTTAAGACCTTGGTTCTGAAATTGGATAATTAACGTCAAATAGTTTTTCACTCTGATGAGGATATTCCAGTCAGTCGAAAGAAATTATGTATATTTACTGCTCCCTAGTTAATAAACTATAAGTAGAATGGGGGGGAAAAAACTGAAAAGATGGCCTAAGAGATCTCTTCTCTACTTTTTCACTTACCTCCTCTCTTGAACTTCACCTCCCTTGGTGCGTTGTTAGTCTATGGTGATGAGCAACACAGTCGCCTGTGCATACCACTTGGTTGATCTTTAGTTGATAAAACAGTTTTTTGTCCAGAATCACATACTGGCATGCAGAGACGTAACACTTATCAAGTTCAGTTCTGGGGACCACACTGTCGGTTGAGTTCAGGCTCAAGAACATGAATTGAACTTGCTCGGTTCAAGCTGTACTAAACAAGCTAGTATTACTCAAACTTATCATGGATAAGGTTGTGGACGTTTGAAGAAGGGGATTCCGGTTATGAGAGGTTCATCACACACATGGGCAGCTGCCGTTGCTCATCCGAAGGTGTAGCTAGTTCATGAACCGAACTATCAGCAGCACAAACAGCCCATTTAATGCACCATGCTCAGTGGCCATGCATAAGTGAACTGAAGAAGTACGAGAGGACAGCACAAACAAAACTAATGAGAAGTAGAGTTGTTCCTCCATGCCTCAGTTTGGATGTTGCCCACATCATGATCAGCTGGTTTTAATTTCTTCTTCATTCTGCTTGAAACTGGAATGCTCAGGAAACTATTATCTTTGATAATAAACTCGAACTAGTATCGTGGATACAGGGATACTCCTGTCTCAACCAAGTCATGATTATGTCTGCCGACTATCCGCTCATGAGAGCCAAATCTTTATGAATTTATATTATTTAATAACTTCAAACGTATGATGCTACCCTAAAGTAACTTTTTGAATTTATCAAGAAAATAAATGGTGAGACCCCATTAAGCTTTATCCTTTGTTTCAGAATGCCTATTTCTGTTGTCTAAAATTAAATCTTTTGCTGAAAAAACACATATTTATTGTCTGGGAGGGAAATCTCTGTGAGTTGTTGAAATAGTAGACAGTGTGAGCACATGAACACTTGTCACTCAGTGGTTGGGGTAAGGTTGCAGTCCATCGGTTTCAGTCCCAGTGCCCCGCGTCTCAGCAGGGCGGTGAGGCAATAGGTAGCTATGAGCAAAATGATCGGCAAATTCTGACCCTCCTGAGAGGACAGCTGAATACTTCTGCGCACACACTCATTGTGTTGTTAGATGCTGTTTTGCAATTGATCATTTACCTCACTTATTTGGTGTGTGTTCATTTATTAGAGTATACCTTCGTTTTTAGCGTTGTATGGAAGAGAGGGAAGAAAAGTTGAAAGCCCTCACACAAAACATCTCTCAGTCCATCGCAGCCTCAACACCTGTGCGGAAGGCGAAACTTGCATATGTCGACTCAGCTGTGAAGCCTCCTAGGAATATAGCACGGAAGCAGGTTAATGCATGCACAATTATTCATTAGTGTAAGGGCCTTGTGGCCTGCCAGTGTTTTTTTTTTTTTGCATAGTGAGATGAGAGAATATATACAGTGGTTGCCGGTTATACCTGCCAAATCGGTTCTGGGCACTTCTGGCCGTTATAGGCGATCGGTTATACCAGCCAACCCATGAAAAACTGCCTCTGGCCGGTATAACCTCCAAAACAATCAAAAAAGGGAAGTAAATTACAATGTCGATTCTTCCAGCGGGTTAGCCATCCATCACTAATTTCAGCGTTCTCTCCCATTTTCATCGCAAGTTCGTTTTCCTTTCTGTACCAGTATCTGATTGACGGGTGCATTTAAAGGGAGGGCTTGCCTAAACCAAATCAACAAGGCTTCATCTGTTTTTTGGTTGTTGCATTTTCGTTTTTTAATTCGGGTTTCAGACTTACATGGGAGCTGAACGTTGTTTCAACAGGTTTTGGAGGGAAGACTTCGGGATACCCAACTTCAGTGCAGCATCCCGCTGGTTCATAGCTGGCAACTCATCATACTTTTTCAACAGCTCTTGTTTTTGGGCTTCAGTATTACACACTCGTTTATTGGGGGCTATTCGGAACGATACTGATAGGAAACGGAGTAATCCTTATCTCCCGTAGTCTTACGAGACTAATCTATAGTCTAAAGTCTAAAGGTAGGCATCTAGATAAAAACAATTCTAAAGTACATAGCTGTTTTCATGAACTACCATTCATGAAAAACTGGCCGGTACAACCAACGGAATGGCCGGTACAACCGGCCGAAAACATACGTTAGAACACAATTTGTTCCGTTCCTGGAATTTTTGGCCGATATAACCGGCATGCCGGTATATCTGGCAACAGTATAACTGGCGACCACTGTACCTTGTCAGCCCAACCAGAAACCTTCTCCCAATCAAATGTGTTAGGGCTAAATGTTCCCGATTTTATTAAGAAATTTTTTCAAGAGATGGCAGCACTATCGGGGGCAAATTTGGAATCGGTTTTGTGCCCGGACGGCTGAACCGATTTTTGTTCTGGATTTTTTTTTTTTTTTGGAAACCGTAAGTAAGTAGAATTGATATGACACTCTTTTTTTCCATTTACGTTTTTCGCATTTTCCACTATGATGACTCTACCTATAAAAAAAAGTTATTCACGAATTTGAAGGTCCAGGCACGCTAGGAATATTTATTTGGAGTTCAAATCAGTTTGAAAATTGAAAACCAGATGAATAGCAAGCAAATAGTATTGTTATTACGATTTTGGGGGGGGATTGTGAATGGAGGCGCCAGCGCCTGCAATGAGAAGGGGGCAGCCAACGACCTTGGATGGACCAAGGTCATTCCTCTGTGCCCTGCTTCTCATGAAATTATTTTGGCTCAACATTCTCCTTAGTGGGCACCAACATATTTAATAGAGAAACTGAGGGATATTATTAGGATTAGGTAGGGGTGGTAATTACCTACTAACTCATATAAATCAGAAATTTGATTTAAAAAAGTTTAGGTAGGTAAGTTACCTATCTTTATATTAAGTATACCAGCAAGCTATTACCGATTGATTTTCGAACGTGCCGTCAATGTCCCTGACTTGAGACAAATTTTACCATTCAAACTAGAAACTCAGAGTAGAAAGTGGGGGGGGGGGGGGGGCTTATCGAAAGAAAACCACCATTTCGAATATGGACATCGAAACTGAGCAGCACGTAATCCGATAACTCGTCCATTGATGAGCTACGCCAGTTGCTAGGCGAGGGGATGGCGCGACAGAAGTGTACAGCCACAATAAGCGTAGGTCCAGCCCGGCCGATGCTCCCCATAATTACACGAAAGGGGGAGGGAGCATCGGTAACTACTAGCTCGTCACCGCTTACCCTAGTCATCTTTCGGACCTTGATCCTGTAAGCTTCTTCCTAGGATTCCTTGTATGCGCTTATTTCACTGTACGCGCTTTTCGTGCATTCGGCTAGGGGATATCAATATGATTTCCCTCGAAGTGAGTCACCTAGCAAAAAAGGGAATAAAAGGCGTCTTCCCGCCGGTTTCAGCTTCAGGAGATTTTCCCGCCTAGCATAGGCTTACGCAGATAACCGACTTTTTGCTTCATGTGAAAGGATGGGATTGATAGCCAAAACATCTATGTTTTTGCTCAATGGTAACATCGGAGAAAGAATTCACAGCAATTTTTCATTTTCCACTGGAGAGATAAAAACATCGATGTCTGAGTTGATGGCTGAACATGGATGGCTAAAAAACATCGAAAGTAAATCCTCGATGGGAAAAACAAATGTTTTTGAAACATCGAACCATTGATGCCCTAAGAACTCCAGTACGTGTTCCTGTGTGTATTTGCGTTTGCGTGCTGTTCTGTTCTTCGTCCTTATGCCCCACGCCTAACAAAATATATCGTCGGCATTCTACCAAAAGCAGAGGTAAGACTCCGTTTATACACGGGTGGAAAGGGTAGATACTGATATCATGCTTTATTATAAAGTAAGTTTATCTACATAAGACTACATAGTAGTTGGATATATAGTCATGTTAGGCATATACCTACATGTAGTAGGTATATAGTCATAGCCATTATAGATCACCATACTATGGCAAGATTACAACTAATTACTTTACTTCAAGTATTCCTTTCAGTATTTAGTCACTGATTACTGAATTATTTACCTACATACGATTACATTACATACCTATAATCTATCAGGTTGCCAAGTACTTAGTATTTTTTCCTATACCCCTTGTTGATTTGGCATGTTTGACATTGATCACGGACAGCCCAGTAAGTTGCTGTTAGATTGGATCCGGCTTCGGCCGATTTTTGATTCTGCCGAATTTGAACGTGATAGTACGGAGAGAAGTCCGTTTGAATGTTTATGCTGCCACTGTTGGGTTGGGCCAAACTCCACTGACACTGACCGAACTACCTATTTTTTCCCCGGCCGAATCCATCGACTTCTCCGTTGCATTTTGACCGGAAATTCAGCCACTTTGTGGTGTGGCCTCTTGATGGAGATCAGAAAGCTTACTTCCACCAATTTTGAGGGTGGGTTACAATTTTTTTTTCTCTTCATGCTTGATTCCAATGGATCATTATTGAAAATAATAATTGAATAATAATAACAATAATAAATATTTTTTAAAAATTATAAAAATAATACCTGCATACAAATAATTATATTGTAATAATTATTATAATAACAATACCTACATAACAAAAACCTAATAAGGTAATATAATCCCCACAAATATAAATATTATAATAATACATACTAACTATATAATACCTACCTATATGAATATTATTATAATACCTACCTATAATATTATTATTATACCTACCTCAAAAATAATAATTGAAGGCACGAGTGGAAGAGGGTGCTATGTTACAAAAAACTGATTTCGAGTAATTTGACTTCAAAGTTTTCAAGTCGTAATTTTTGTTGGTTTCAAAATTTTTCCGACTTTATGTATTTAGATTGTAGCTAATCGTACCCTATGTCCACTGAGTGATGATAATTTTCTTGATTTTTAAGCGTTGGATGGTTATTCTAGGAATTGTGTACATAGCACCTTCTTCCACTATGAGTGATGATTGGGATTCAACCTTATTTAATCAATGAGGGGTGTTGTAACGTTAAAAATATAATAAAAAAACACATTGAATATTAAATCGGATTATAAATACTGTGTAAATAGTATTGCATCCTTGGATGAACAGTAAAATAAAAAAAATTTCCTCAAATTTTCATTGAAGATTATTGCAGATGAATTAAGCTGGGTTCAAATTGACGATCAATCGACGTAAAGCAATGACGTAAAACGCAAAGGCCGTAAAGGCTCGAGTAAAGCGCGTAAAAACGTCAAACCATTCACATGGACAACCCTAGTTATGGACGTAAAGCGCGTAATCGTCGAGATACAGCCTGTTCTCCAGCCTCCGGCTGCACAGAACCCACGCGCAGATCCGTAAAGCGCGTAAATATCTGGATTTTTTAAATCTTGAACACTGGTTCAAAAGTCGTCAAGCGTAAAATCGCTTGCTCAGCATTACTTCGGAGTGGGGTCGGTCACTGGGCGATGTCCCGCCCTCTTCTGATGTCTTCTTGAGGTCTCCAGTTTATTATTCACCTGAGGAACGGGACGTTCAGCTTTTTTTTCTTGAGGATTCGGACTATGTAGGACACAGTCCTCTCCCTGGTTCCCTGGTACGAGATCATCTTCCCGATCACATTGGTTGGTGTGATTTAACCCTCCTGTTCTTCGAGAATCTCCCTTTCCCTGACGTGTCTGCTAGCTCCCTTCTGTGCAGATAGGACCGGAAGTATCCATGGCCTGACAGGAACATCATAAAGGTGCGGCGACACTGCCACTGGACTTGACTTGACTTGACCAGAGCCACAGGACTACTGACCGGAGGGGGGTGCGACACTGCCACCGGACTTGACTTGACCGGAGTCACCGGACTCCGACCAGTCCAGTTTGTTCTTAGACGTCACAAGAGTATGTCCTCCGAATGGAAGCCATTCTTTGTGATTTACAATCAGAATCAGATTTCTGATGACGAAATAGAACTAGTTACAAGTTTTCTATCTTTGAATGAGTCGTGGATGTCACCATATGTTTCCGAACGAGCACAGTACGGTGAATTTCACACCCTATTCGCCAAATTGAACGATGTTCAATTACAAAACTATTTTAGGATGAGAAAAGAGCAGTGGGGGCTGCGTTGGATGGCTCGTCGTGGTGCGAGGGGTTGAAAATCGCCGTAGACGGGGACTGGAGTCAGGTCTCAACCCATCCGGACTGGATCAGAACGGAGTCCGGTGGGTGGCTCAAGTCAAGTCAGGTCCGGTCGCAGTCTCGCCGCTCCCCTTTGAAATACAAAGGATGGGTTCAGACAGGCACGCAAGTGAGGTCAAGTCATCTTAAAGCTGTGGCGGCACTGCCACCGGACTTGACTTGACTTGACCGGAGCCACCAGACTCCAACCAGTCCAGTTTGTTCTTAGACGTCACAAAAGTATGTCCTCCGAAATGGAAGCCATTCTTTGTGATATAGAACCAAAATCCGATTCTGATAAAGAAATAGAACTAGTGACAAGTTTTCTTTCTTTGAATAAGTCCTGGATGTCACCGTATGCTTCGGAACGAGTAAAATACGGTGAATTTCACACCCTACTCGCCAAACTGAACGATGTTCAATTTCAAAACTATTTTAGGATGAGAAGAGAGCAATTGGGGCTGCTTTGGATGGCTCGAGGGGGTGCGAGGGGTTGAAAGTCGCAGTAGAGGGGGGACCATGGACAGGTCTCAACCCATGCAGATCGGATCAGAACGGAGTCCGGTGGGTGGCTCAAGTCAAGTCAGGTCCGGTCGCAGTCTCGCCACTCCCCTTTGAAATACAAAGGATGGGTTCAGACAGGCACGCAAGTGAGGTCAAGTCAAGTCAAGACCGGTGGCAGTGTCGCCGCACCTTAATGTAGAAAACCACTTCTCTGTGCCTCCTGTCAAGCCATGGGCGCACTTGCGGGATATCGGATTTTGACTCTTCTGTGAATCACCGGAGGTAGATCCACTTCCTCTCCTTTGCTAGGCCGTCGATTGGGATGGTGGCAGCAATGAACCCAACGACAGGGGAAGAGATGGTTAACTTTTAGGGCCTCAACCCACACCTCCACTCCATATAAAAACATTGCTTCGGCTGTGGTCATGAGAATCTTCCTTTTCTTGGGTGATGGTCCACCTATGTTTGCCATTAGCCTGCTCAGGTTTGCTGTCATTGCCCCTGCCCTTTCTCCTGCTCGCTTGATGTGCACCCAGAAGGTCTGCCTTCAGTCGAGGGTCACTCCCAGATACCGCACCGAATGAGATGATTTAATGGTTTCGTCCTCCACCTGAAACTGGGTGACACGGTTGATGTGTCTCTTAGTCAGCAGCACTATTTCGGTTTTGTGAACTGCAAGCTGCAACCCGTGTTCCTCCATCCAAGGCTTGACTCACCTCACTGATCGGTTGAGCTTCCACTGGAGTCCCTCCGAAGTACGGTATTTTGGCTATTTGGCTACATCATCGGCATAGCTCACCAGGAACATATCCTTGGCATGTCCAGCAGAAGGATCCCATCTAAGCTCGCATTCCACACATCAGGCCCCAATATAGAACCTTGGGCTGCCCCACTGGTGATCCTCTTCCTGCACACGTTCCCCTCGGGCTCTTATACTAAGCTGCGGTTCTTTAAGTAGTCAGATATGACGAACAGTAGGTAAGAAAACAGCTATACATAGCACCTTCATTCATCACAAATGTCCAATTCTGGCTTCAAATCGCAGAAAGCCCTTTTGTAACGAACCTGCGATATGAAGCCAAAACTGAACATCTGTGATGGATGAAGGTGCTATGTACCTCACATAGCACCTTCTTCCATGAAACAACGTTCTACAGGAAGATTTTTTATATAACTGGAAGAAGGTGACATGGGCTCATAGCACCTTCTTCCATGAAACAACGTTTTAGAGGTAACATCTGTATTATTGAAATAAGGTGACAAGGTCTTATAGCACCTTCTTCCATTGACAAAATTAATGAAGTAATATAGTTACATGACACCTTCTTCCATTCTATATCTCTCCAGGGAGTTGTTATTGCGTATCCAGACTGCCACCATAGATAGATAGCGCTTGGAAACCATCATTTATGCAAAAACCCGAGTTTTTGTGAAAATGTCACTTAGCACCCTCTTCCACTCGTGCCTTCAATTGAAAACAACGCAAATCGGTTGAGAATTGAGGTCTGGGCAGTGCAAACAAGGTTTTGTCAGACACAAGAAATTTTTTTCAAGGATTCGTATTCAGGATGGCAGGCATTTCCCTGTTTAGTAAAATCTATAAAATTATTTTCCTTGATTTCTACGTACCTACCAACGTTTGACATGGTAAAATATTTCACCCACTGATTCTGAATATGATGTGAACCCAATTTTTTTTTATGCGAACATAGTGCTTTCCTTTTTTGTTTACTTCTTTTCCTTTTGACTAATCTAACTTGTTTTCAATTTGTGTGTTCACTGTGTAGCAGTGGAATATTGAAAAATACAGCCTGAACACAAAAACTGCTGTCATTGACGGGGTCAGTGACCCTTCTAGACAGACCACGAAGCGCGCACCCCTTCTAAGGCAGGGGCGTTGGGCCTCCATAAGTGGCATTTCCCCCACCTAAATCGTAATAACAATACTATTCGGTTGATACTCATCCGATTTTCAAATTTCAAACGGATTTGAACTCCAAATAAATATCCTTTAGCGCGCCTGGACCTTCAAATTTGAAAACAGGTTTTTTAAATAGGGGTTTTGTTTTGTTTTTGTGGAAAATTTGAAATGAAAATAGAAAAAAGAGTGTCATATCAATTCTACGTACTCATGGTCTACAAATCAATTTTCAGAAGGAAAATCGGACGAGCGGTTTAGTCACAGTATTCATATTAGTTTTAGCTCATTTTGAAGCACAAGGTGGTGGCAGCTTTTGGAACTAAACCGGGGATATTTAGCTTTAACGTTATCGGTGTTTTAGGTGAAATATGGAACTGGTGGTAGTGACTCTATAATGAAAGCCCACTCTTTAGAGAAGCGAGAAATTCTCGCCAAAGCTGTTGTAGGAGCCCACAATCCAGCTAATATTGCAACTACAACTGTGCCTGCTCCTCCTCAGTCTTCAGCTCCTCGTAATTGGTCGACCCCAGGTAATTCAACTGAAGAACGTAAACGTGAACATTAGGTTAACCTGCCTCTGTTATTATTTCAAGCCCAGCCAAATGTTATGGTTTCTAGATAATATCCGTACTCTGTGGCTACCTGTAGTAGTATGAAGGGTGTTAGTGTTGAGCTCATCGTTAGAGCTGATTTGACAGGTTACCGTAACGGTAATCATAACATCAGGCTTGGATGCTTAATTCGTAGATGTTTGCCGTATTCGGTAGTGAGCGTCGTGTTGTCCAACATGAATGTTCCTGCTATTTCATAAATATGTATTTGTCAGGTATTATGTAGCCACATATAGAACATGCACCGTAGAAAATTCTCAATTTCGTAAAATTTTTCATGATTTAAACAAAACAAAAGAGAGAGTTAAGATGAACAATTTTTTAATTAAATTAGTGGGCCTGCTGACCAGGAGCCTCATTTATGCCCAGAAAAAAACTACCAAATAGGTACAACTTGTTAGATAAATTGTCAAATTCATGAAAACAGTGTAGAAACCCGATATCTGAAAATAACACAAAAACGTGTTCTTCCTACTGGCAGTGGCGGCGGCGTATATTGTCAGGCGTATTTTTGAGGTCTGCAGGGTTCACTTCGCCCACCACATTTCACAGCACAAGACTCACAACAATTTTCCATTTTGTGAATAGCGCCAATCCTGGGGCTACCGTGGCACCAAAACCGATACAGATCTTTGTGAAGCCAACAAATGTAACCATGAAATTTCGAATTCTAACAATCAAAATCAGCTGTTTCTTGCATTTAGTGGTGCCATTGCTGGCGCCATGCCGCTGTTCTTCAGGGCTGACATGATACAAAAAACTAGAAACACAACTCAAGGTGAATTATCAGCGGTTTTTAACCACCTAAAACAAAATTTGACCCAATTTTTGTATTTCGAAAATTCATATCTTAGAACTCATCCTTATGTTTGTGTCTGCAAACTTTATATATGTATACACATATCAAACGTAGTGTGTGTCGTGAGCTGGTGTGTTGTGCTCACGATATGGCGGGTGAGTTGGATGAGGATGAAGTTGAGAGGTTGGATGAAGGCGGATGAGGAAGGACGTGCTCCATAGGAGTCTTTTCACTAACGTTTTCACCACAGAAGGCGTTAGTTGGAGGGAAGGTTAGCTCCCCGTGGTTTTCACCATAGCAGGCTCCTGGGATGTGGGAGCTAGTACCCCGTGGTTTTCACCACAGAATGTGTTAGAGGAGAAGGAGGCGTTCCGCGGTTTTCACCACAGCAGACACCTGGAAGGTGTAGGCTAGCACCTCGCGGTTTTCACCACAGCAGGTGCCGGAGGAGAAGGAGGTATCCAGGGGATTTCATCACAGCGAGTGCAAGGGAAGGTTTCTACCTCATGTCGGTCGGTCGAATGGCGAGCTGGGCCAAAAGATCTGCTTATATAGGCCCGTTTCCACCCGTCCCCCATCCACAATTGGCCGTTATGACTGTTGAGGTGCGATGCCGGTTGATGGAAGGAACCCTTCTCCCTTGGCTGTAGTCGGCTCGTCGTTCCCTTCGTTTATTTGGTCAAATCTTTCTATATTACATAGGAGTGGTTAGAGTAGAGATTTGAGGGGAACCACAACAGGATGGATTGGTCAATGAACACTCACGAGGTAGTGCAATTTCACCAAGAATATTTTTGATGACTACAATACTATTTGACAAACTTGAAATTGATAGTCGGCTTCCACATATTATGTGTTTACCTACGCCAGCTGACCAGTAAGTGATTCTCGGATTCCTCACCCAATCTTGCCACCACACAGTGAGTCTTTTGTCTGGTTAATGTTGCCGTCTGTTGGCCATCATGTGAAACTCAGTTAGTTGGTGGTATTCATTTTCTGTCTGGTGGCAATTTAGATCTATATACATAGACATAGATATATGATCTGTATAATATTGTAGAGGACAGAACGTGCAGAAACATGACAGACCGTGGGGAAATATACCTACCTACCATAATTTTACTGATCATTTCACACAGACAGACCTATTTGAACCAACTGTAACCGGTTTGACCTAATTCTGGGTGTATTCCTATGCAGAGACGGACACTGCTATGATTCTCAACACTCAAGATGCCATAATTATGTATCACTATGTATACACAAGTGATATTCTCCCCCCCCCCCCCCCCCCCCACCATGTGTATCAGATGTATACACAAGAAAGTACTGTGTTACAGTCATCCTACGGCCCGAAATCGAATTTTTGCAGGAATATGGCCATGGGTACTCATTCTTGAGATGTATAGGATACTCCGTCAGCTGTAGGGTTTGGAAATATTGCCTACTGAGGTCAGGGCTAGAAAAGCTTGATTTTTTTTTTTTTTTAACACATGTATACAATATTTGATACACCCTTCCTTTTTTGTTGGAACATAGTTGGAATGTCATAAAATGGTAAGAACCGTACACATTTTCACCCTTCTATCTCCATTCAACGGTGTTTATCAAAACGATACATCAAAGATACATGTGGCTCCCTGCAACTGAATTTTCTACAAAAGCTCGATTTTTTACACGTGTATTTATTGATATATTCTTCCTTTTTTGTTGAAATGTCATAAAATGGTAAGAATCGTACACATAACACATTGAGTATTTTCATCTGGCTGAAATTAGTAAAAGTACTGTGGGGTGGGGGGAACACCACCGTTTTTAGGTGTGGCGCTTCAAGTGTTAAACAAATACTTACAACCAGGTAAGGAGAGGTGATCGATTAAATTCAATGTAGATTTAAAAGATTCGTACATTTCGTTTTTGTTTCTAAGGTATTAATATTATTTTTCCAACTCTGAACGTAAATTAGTAGACGCCATACCCAAATTATTTACATAATTTAGTACTGTTATTTTTGAAAGAAAATCTGTTCACAACTTAGGGTGTGGGGGCACGGGCTTTTCTCTGATAAAATGTGGCTTTTCAGTCTGGCGGCTCCGGTTCCTGGATATATATCCCAGCCCCCGCTCGTGTAAATGGCCCTTAATTCAGCTAACTCTTCCTACCTCACTTAGGGTTGTTGTATCTTGTTTGTTGCTTATAAATTCCGAAGTTCCCTATTTCTGAAGTGTTTCTGGTCGTGTGAAACCAAAATCCGGATTATTGTGGGAAATCCGGAGTAGGTACAGTATTTGGAATTCTTCGCTAGCAATTCAAGATATCATCGAACAACAGAATTCAAGAAGAAATGTATTAAAAGCCAGTGTTTAACGGCATTCAACTTTTCCCTCAAAAGCTACTGAAATTTTATTTCTGTTGATTTTTCAGCGCCGAGCGTTCTTAAGAAGAGGAAAGCCCCACTCATGGCTAAAGCGCTTCAGCTAATCAAAGGCACTAACAGGTTTAAAAGATGAACACCACCGTCTCTTTTCTTCTGTACGCCTTGAAAAACTAAATTATTACTGCAAAAGTTTCCATCACATTTATTACGATTATTATTTATTAATGATGAAACTGGCTGTTCCGTCATTTCTGTCAACTCGCCAATCCAAACATGTTATGTAAATAGCCTCTACCGATGATTATTTATCCCTTTTAGATAATCTGTTTTAAGCCTGAGTCCAATTTTTTTAACAGCAGTAATGCTGTATATGGTCACCTTAGTGTAATATTGATTATACACTTTTTAAAATTTTATTTCAAATTTATGTACCGTGAATGTAGTATACATATTATTTTTAGATAGTAGTGAGTATGTTGTTTATTCCCTGTTTGAACAATATTGGAGGAAGACTTACCACGCCCTCATGCTAGGCCTGAACAAAATAAGCCAATCATGTTGTTTTCGTGAAACCCTCTACACGTGTCCAATACTTTCGCGTGTAGAATAAGAGAAAATTACTCCTTACGGGTACAAAATGAAATTGAGGTAGTATAAGTGTCAAATTTCGTTGAATTACCCTTTTCTCAGTACGCCTAACATTTCCAAGAGTTTCTTTTGCCCTGGATGTTCATTAAGACGAAGGTCTTGTATATTTTATTAAGAAAATACATACAAAAGGCATTTGCCTTAAATATGAGTAGGTACATGACAAAACTATATTACATACTTTTTAAGCAATGGAGCTACCTACTAGAAAAATGTAGCACTAGGGTTGTGACTCATTGTAACACAAGTTAGGTTCAAAAAATTGAACGAAGAAAAAATAAGAGGTCGTTCTTGGAGAATAAAGAGATTAATTACATAAATTGATATAACTAACCAACTTTGGCAAACTGCGTGCTTGAAGCAGACCGAAGAGAGGGAGAACCACAACCTAGCCCCCAAAACCCTAAAGGAAGAGCCCATACGTAGGTGTTTAATATAATTAACTATAACTGAGTCCTCGCAAAGCCCAAAAACTTGTTTTCTCCCCCAGAAAGTCATTACAGGCTTCCGCCACCTTGGTCGACCCTTGAGCAATCAAAACTAACAGGTAACACTATATTTACAATGTATTTCAAAAGCAGTCGAAGTTACACAGGAACGAGAGGTAGCCGAAGGTTTGTTTTCACTTTTGCGAATAACTTTTTTTTCCAAAAATCAACATTTCTACTCGCGTTTTACGTTTTGGCGCTTTCTGAACAAACTTGGTTCGTGTCCGCATACCCTTGCCACCCATATAACTTCCTAATTTCAAATCCGATTTTGCTTACAGTTTCAGGGATCATGCGGGCTGTGCCCGATGGTCCCATATGAATTTCAGAACGATCGGATCATTGGTATGTTCACTGCGCGTGGGCAAACGCGTAATCCAATGTGGGTGCTCAGTTTCTCACGATTCAGTAGCCCGATTTTGATAACGTCAGGATGCGCGTTTGGGGCTGTAGATGTCTCCCTATGATTTCTGTCACGATGGGATGCGGATTGGTAAGCCATTGAGCATGTAACAAATCCGAGGTAAACGAAAATGGCCCAATTTAGGTGGATAGAAAGTTGGGGTGCAGATTATGTAGGTGTAGTGATGTATAAAATCGATACCTACCTATCGATACGATAAAGCTATGTGCCATTATACTTGGCAGAGGTTTTTTTTTGTTTTTGCTTTACCTGAAGAGGAATGATTTGATTTTGAAATTTAGTGAGCGGGAATGTTGCCATTGACAAAAATACACCTACCGACGTACTTTACCCGGAAATTGTAGTAAAATAATCTACACGAGATCGTCAGTAGTTACCCTCATACAGTATTGCAGAAAAATACTACAGCCAAGGCGAGCAGAGTGGATGCTAACGACAGCTGTTAAAAATCTGTTAGGATCAAAGCCACGTGACACTTTGCTAAAGCATGATAAATCGGGATTCTAATGTATGTTTTCAAGAAGTTTCCATAGGTAGAGTTGAAAAACGCTGCAAATTATTACACTATGGTTTATTATATTTACCTGTATCAATACCCCTTACGCGTAGGTAACTGTTTTCTGTGGTCAATACGTACCCTCGTGCTTCCCCCAGGAAAACCTAAATCTAGTACTGGAGCCAGTCGGGCAATTACAGTTTCATAAATATGCGGTGGATTCAAGAATTCTATCATTAATAATTTATTTCTTGTTATTCATGAAGCATCACGTTTGTTCACATTATGAAAGTATCTATCAACAAAATCCAAAATAACCATCATTCTTCAAATGAAATAATCAGTATTGTGTGTGACTATAATCAGGTGTCCCACACAGTAGCGTAGCCAGGGGGGGGGGGGGGTTAGTGGGGGTCATACACCCCCCCAATTGGCTCGAAAACTTTATAACAATCACAAAAGTAACAAACAAAAATACAACAATAACAGGTTAAACGGTAAATCAAACATGAAAATAAATCTAACATGAATAAACAGTTAAATAATATTATGTTTATTTGATTACAAACTATCTGTCCCAAACATTTGACCCAATTTATTTGACAAAAATTCTTATCGAAATACCTGCACCGTTCCCTCAAAGTCCCTCACCGACGCTATCCCACACTTCAGGTGAATAATATTGATTTTAGCCCTTAATACCAATTGTTCAGCCCCAAATATCCTAGTTAGACCCCTATTCTGCGTGAAAAGCAACTGAAATGGTATTTTTGTCTCCACTCAACCTTCCATGCCACTTTCAGTGATTTTATATATCAATTTTCGCCGTTATTACCAATTTTTGACCCCTAAAAACTCAAATTTGACCCCCTTCGAATTTTTGAATTGCTCATCTTTTTGTTTGGCAATAAGAACATTTTGGCGAAACTTGGAATTTTTATCATCTGGAGTGACGCATAAATAAATATATGCAATAGACTTATACATTTTGTTAGATCTAGGGATGAAATCAGGATTCTCTGAAACGGATTTGCCTATAAAATAATTTCAAAAACTTATGTTCTGAAAATTTTGGAATTTTGGACCCATTGCAATAGCTTCATTTACCTTGAAAATTCACGAACATTGTTGCTAAATAAATGTTTTATTTCATCAGTTTATCTTACCTGTAAAATTTAGTGCTTTGCTAAATTTAATTTAAATTCAGCTTTGTTTGTAATGTCAAACCTTATTAGCGAATTTTCAAGGAAAATGAAAGCTACTGCAATGGGTAACATTTTCAGAACATGAATGTTTGAAATATTTTTATAGGCAAATCCGTTTCAGAGCATCACCAGTTCATCCCTAAATTTTAAAAAAAATTATATATTATGTATATTTATGTGCCACTCCAGATTATATCTGTCCTTGGGTACATGATAAAAATTCCAAATTTCTCCAAAACGTATTGCCAAACAAAAGGTTGAGTTCGAAAATGAGCAATTTTAAAAAATTTCAAGGGGGTCAAATTGGAGTTTTTAGGGGTCAAAAATCTTTTAAAACGGCTAAAATTGCAATATAAATGACTGGAGGGGTAAGTAAATACAGAAAAATACCATTTCAGTTGTTTTTCGCACAGAATAGGGGTTAGAGATTTTGGTTTTTGGGGGTAAAAATTGGTATTAACGGCTAAAAATTATTATTAATTCACCTGACGTTGTGTGGGATGATTAATCACGACGGAGGGACTATCTCGATGATAAAACTATTTTTCTGAAAAACAAGTGGGTCAAATTTGACTTTATTAGGGTCAAACATCGGTAAAAATGGCGAAGATGACGAAAAATTAAATAATTTTAAGAAAAGTGGTATGGTTACTAGCTGTCATTTTTCTACACAATAGCAGGAATACTTCTTTGAAGATTCGATCTTATAGCCATGCTAAATGACAGGAACTTTTTTCCCAATTCCGATACCCCCCCCCCCCCCCCCCCCCCAATTCAACAATCCTGGCTACGCCACTGGTTCCGCAGCAATATCTGACTGGATGAATACAGTTTCATTCACGATCACGTTGACAAAGCTTTTCAGTGCAAACTTCAGGGGCTTACTGTGAACAAACGGCTGGACGTACAATGGATGCTCTGAGTAGTCTCAAAAAATTCTCCAGTTCGAAATAAATTTAAAAACTTTTTTTTTTTAACAGATTACGGTGCTCTGGAAATTTCAACTCCAATTGATTTATTATTCTGTGAATAATACACCTATGTATTCGCTCAGCAAAAATTTTTATAACACCCCCTCAAAATTTTGGTTTATTATTTTCAATAATGAACCATTGGAATCGAGCATGAAAAAAAAAATTCTTACCCCCCCTCAAAATTTGATGGTTTACGTTTCAAGGTATGTAGAATCCAAAACTGCAATAAAAATATTTCTGTCTGTACGCCGTACGGGCCACTTTTCTTAGTTACCATGAAAAAAAATTGATGAAATTCGGGTTATAGGTTCCGTTCGGCGTCTAGTTGGTCCTCGAAGCTCGACGTTACTGTGAGTCATCTCTAAGGGGTTCAAAATAGGGGTTGAAATTTTCAAAACGCCTATACCTTTTTTTTACGTGAATCTTTTTACGGTTTTAAATAGTTCTTGAACTTGCGAGTTTTTTAAGACCATCCGGAGCATCGTACGTCCAGCCGTTCGTTCACAGTAAGGCCCCGAAGTTTGCACCGACAGGCATTTTCGACTCCAGTGTGAATGAAATTGTATACAATTCAAACCAAATCTCGTAACCAGAGACGCGCCCACAATAGGAATTTGTGAATACGGCCAATCATTGGTAGGGATCACCTGATTCTATTGGCGGAGTATGAAGTCGAGTTGGTTGTTCTGTGATATTTTTTCGTTTGAAAAATGATGGCTCTATTGGAGTTTGTTGGTAGGTAGTGAAACTTGAACAAACGTTGAAGATGGGTAAATGGGGCGTTGTAGATGGGGCGTTGATTGATGGGTAAATTATTACTACGGTAAATCATTACTCAACGGTAAATTATTACACAACGGTAAATTATACCATCTACGTAGAAGGGGCTGGAGTTTGTTGGTAGGTACTTTTGCAACTTTTTTCACTCATCAACAATTTCTTTTCAGAACTTCATTATGTGTGTTTCTTTTTGTTAGGTACTGTTTGTCATCGGCAGAATTATTTTAGCAACATTCAACTCGTCATTTAGGTAGGTACCTAGTAACGAGTACGGGGTTAGGTACTAACCTACGGAGGGTCTGCGATCTACATAATATGCATAGAATAGTACATATTATATTATATAGACGGGTTATCTATACATAGAGCTGTGATCTGTAACAGAAGGGTATTCTATACAAAATAATAAACCGTTGTGCAGGGATTTGCAGCGTTTTTCTTTTCCGTTTCAAGGTGCGTAGATTCCAAAAATGCAATATGCAATGTCCGTCCGCCGTATCACGTGTACCGGCTTCATTTTCGGTCTAAAAAATTCGTTCTTTCGCACACATGCTCCATTTGGGCCCTAGTTGTGTCCCGAAACTTTTCAGCCCGATCGGAATATACCCTGGGGTGTTATGAGTGAAAATGTGTGCAAAAATAGGTACTTTTTGCGTTTTAGCAACATGTTGGTAGCATGAGCTTTTGAGGTATCTTTTTCCATGTTTTTGGGGACGAGAAGACCGAATATGAAGTCGATTTTGACCAACGACGCGGGAATTGAGGTTTTACCAAAGGTTCAGCTCCCAAAATTGGTTTTTTATGAGTAAAAAACCTGGAAAACTGTCTGAAATCACCATCAATGTGTATAATAACATTAGAAAAAGTGTAAACAGGTGAATCAAGACCATTAAATGGCACTACCAATGATCAAAGATGATCTGAAGAAAGAAAAAAAAAGCGTACCACCTATTTCATGTTTTGGGGGCCAAAATTGGTGGAAATCATCAGAAATAGCTATTTCAATCATTCCACATGAAAGAAACAATAAATTTAACAGCGAACAAGAATCCCTAGAACACCAATAGAATAATAAACCCATGTGACAAGGACTTTGCAGCAGCGTTTTTTCTCTCCTTAGAGATGGCTGACAGTAACACCGAACTTCGCGGACCAGCTACACCCCAAATGGGATTCACAAACCCTGTTTCATTCATTTTCGTTTATAGTAACTAAGAAAAGTCGGACGTACGTCGGAGGTACAAAAATTATTGTATTCCATTTTCGGATTCTACGTACCTTGAAACGGAAACCATAGATTTTGATTGAGTGGGGGGGGGGGGGGGGGGGGATTTTTGGTTTATTATTCTGTGAATACTATGTATTCGCTCAGCAAAAAATGTTTATAACACCCCCTCAAAATTTTTGATTTTCCGTTTCAAGGTGCGTAGATTCTAAAAACGCAATGTCCGTCCGCCGTATCACGTGTACAGGCTTCAGTTTCGGTCTAAAAAACTCGTTCTTTCGCACACATGCTCCATTTGGACCCTAGTTGTGTCCCGAAACTTTGCAGCCTGATCGGAATATACCCAGGGGTGTTATGAGTGAAAATTTGTATAAAAATAGGTACTTTCTGTGTTTTAGTAATATGTTAGTAACAATACATGAGCTTTTGAGATATGTATCGTTTTCCATGTTTTTGGGACGAGAAGACCGAATATGAAGTCGATTTTGACCTGAGTGGAAAATTGAGGTTCTACCAAATGCTCAGCTCCCAAAATTGATTTTTCGTGAGTCAAAAAACTAGAAATCGTCTGAAATCACAACCAGTTTGTATAACACTAGAAAAAGATTCAAAACGTGGATCAAGACGATTAAATGGCACTACCAATTATCATAGATAATTTGGAAAAAAAGGAGCCTACCTAATTCGTGTTTTGGGGGCCAAAATTGGTGGAAACCATCAGAAAACGCTGCGAAGTCCTTGTCACAAGGGTTTATTATTCTACTGGACATACGTACAGAAATTTTGGCTGTTCATTTATTGTTTCTTTCATATGCAATTACTCAAATGGCCATTCTTGAGGTTTCCACCAGTCTTGGCTCCCAAAACACGAATTAGGCTCCTCCTTCCTTTCAACAGATTATTTTTTATCATTGATAGTACCATTTAATTGTCTTGATTCACCTGTCGATACTACTTCCAGTGTTATTATACAAATGTATGGTGCTTTCAGACAATTTCCCATGTTTTCTACTCATAAAAAATGAATTTCGGGAGCTTAACCTTCGTTACAACCTCAATTCTTCACTCTTCGGTCAAAATCAACCAGTCTAGATACAAATATAGTGTTGTACCTACCTAGTTTTTCCAAATTGAGTGAACGGGTTTCCAAATCAAATTAACGATCATCCAAATTGAATCAACGGTTCTCCAAAAATATGGGTACCTTACATTCTGAGTAAGTAATGGAATCATGAGGAAAGAAAGAAAATGAACCATAGCGATGCGTATCCATCACTGTGTCTCTTCTGTATGTGTGAAGGAATATTCCGAAGCTATAGAGGTGAATGAAAAGCATGATAACGATTGCATCAGGAAGGTACCTATTGATTGGATAGGCTACGCAAATAGAATATAATATAGGTATTCCTTCACACATAAGGTAGAGGTAGACATGGAAGAAGAATACCTCCTTTTCTTCCATGTAAGGAAGATAGAAGATACACAATGATGTATACGCATCGCAATGGTTCATTTTTCTTCTCATGATTTCAATACGAATTTTGAATGTAGATACCATATTTTTGGGGAACCGTTAATTCAATTTGGAAGTGCTATATACTTCCTGATACGTTGCAACGGAATAAAATTAGGTCAATCCCAGCAAATAAGCAGTGTCATCATATGATACGGTCAATGATACCACCGTTTCGTAGCTACTCGGAACTCCGAATAGGTAAATAGACAGTACATTAGATAGGTACCTATTGATCTACAGATGAACATACATTGGGTAAAAAGAACGGTTGATTAATGAAGGCCTTAATTCAAAGCGTGGGTAGGTATCAGCGAAAACGAAGTCCAGTCGCTGTTAAATGAGAGGTGAAAGTGTGACTCCTCCAGCCTGGGTTGTGGTTGGTTTGTGTCAGAAGTTGTCAAGCCCAGCGAAGGGTTGACGTTAGCAGTTATTACAGGTACGTACGATTCAAACACTTTTTTCCATCAACTCAAATGAATCCAACCAACCCGTACATTCTACAAGCTCCTTATTAAGAATCTGTCATACAGGCAGGCCTCTTGAATAGTGGCCAGGCCTACCTGTTGGTGTTTCTCCATTATTCAGGTATCCTGATATTCCAGTTTGAACACTGGCGAGAAAGGGATCGTTATAGGAGATCCACCTGGTAATGAGCCCTACTTGATAATATTATACCTACAGTGGACCCATTAACGTGGAAACACGATCAACTTGATTAATGAGATAGGCTGACTTCAAGGACAAGACGTTAGGTAGGTACTTGACTTCATGCATAACTAGGGAAACAAGAGTACAATCTCGTAATTCAGATCTTCATTGTATTGTATTGTAGTAGGAATTGGTATTTACAAACAGACATTAAGTTACCTATTTAAAACGAGAGCTTATTACGAGGTCGTACTTAAGGTCCAGCAGATTATACGTAGCGAACATAGGAACTTATAACGAGTATTTCTTGCAAGCTAAATCATCATGACAGACCAACCCCAACAAGAGCATTTTTCGTCGAGTACCTGAGCGAGAGAAGAGTAGAACACTTGGTGATGTATTTTTTAGGCTCAATGGCGCCATCGCTGTAACATGAATCAATACATTAGTCACGTTTCCATATTTATGGAAGCTTCAACTTCTTCATAATCAATAGTTCCATTAGACTGGAGTTTTGGACCACGAACTCAATGCAAGGAGTCAGTTCAGGGTTCGTCAATTACCGAAGCAGCTGAGTAAAGCTAGGTTCACATGGAGACACAATTCCGACGGCAATCCGGCACGGCAAGTTCTTTGCCGGAATTTTTGCCGCAGGGGCGTTCACACGGCAGCGGAATCATAACAAAATGCAATAACAAAAAACAAACAACTGATCGAACTCGAAACCGCAAAATCAACCACATTATTATGTCGAATTTCAATATGGCTGAACAACCAAACAAGAGAGGTGTGCGCAGTAACCTCTGTGCAGAATTGCAGAACGCATAGCCGTGACGGACTGCCGTCCGGAATTGTGTCTCCATGTGAAACTAGCTTATGCGTTTAATTTATTATTTTATTATTTATTATTTTATTTATTGGCATCAAAAAAAAGTACAAAAAGTATAGGTATTACATTACAAATAATCCGCACCCACATCAGATTTAGGATTATTGATTATAATATTTATAATATAAGCCTATATCCGAATCAGGAAACTGCTGATAATTTTGCAACAAACCGCAATTCAAGTTGCTGATCATTTTGCAGTCATTCGAATATAATGGTTTGTTGTAAGTAGACACTCTAATTCAGGTTTAAACTAAATTAGGTTAGTTTCGGATTAAACTAAAACTAATTTAGCTGAGCAAGTAGGATTCACAATTGTAACTAGTTTTTGCCCAACGCTGACAAATAAGTGAGATGTAATTACCAAGCTTCTGGGGTATCCAGATTCCATAGGTAAATGACTCCATCAAGAGCGGCAGCTGACAGTGCCGAACCATCATAGTTCCAAGCCATTGAAATTATCCTGGTTGAGTGACCACTTAGCTTGCAGACCACTGTACCACTAGCGAGGTCCCACAGCCATACAAATTGGTCATCACCTGTCAATTAATACGAGTTGTAATAGGTACAAACTGCAAGTAATAGTGGAAAACTGTATAACGGATGCAGGGTTCGAGAACCCTTTTGAAGTTCCTGTAGTTAAAATTCAATAAAAACTTGTTATAATCAAATCAATGAGATTTACCTACCAGCAGATGCGACGAACTGACCATTAGGGCTAAACGCTAAGGCATCCACTGGTCCCTGACCTGATCCACCCAATACTCTCATCATGTTTCCATCGGTTACTGACCACAGTCTAACTGTTTTGTCTGGGGAACCTGAAGCCACGTAGCTCCCATTTGGATGAAAGGCCACACACTAAAACAGTCGAGCATCTCAGAAAATGGAGGCAGTAGTACCACTCCACAATGTTGACAACAGAAACAGGCTTTTAATAGGTTTGTTGGCAGTGACCATCTCACGGTTATCTGACCTTCAGAAAGGCGTTGCACTGTTCGCAGTGATTCTCAGACTTTTCTGACTGTACAGTATCAATGACCAGCTGTTTAGTGTTTTCCTATCTAAAGCCAGTTTTGTGATTCCAGTCCACAGAAAATTGGGCAGATGAGAACTGGACATTCTCGATTCCCAACCATGATCAAGATAGCACTGGGTCAAGGATGATTTCTTACGGTTTTCTGGGTGTCAGCCAATGAAAAAGCCAGTTCGAACGAACGTAATGAAAACCGTGGACCTGAAGCAAAACCGGTAGATATAAATAATCCTCCCACTTACTGTAACGTCTTGAAGGTGACCGGCCATTATACGAACAGGAAAAGTTCTGTCTAGATTCCAAACCCGGGCTGTTTTATCACAAGAAGCAGTGGCCACCATGTTGGCAATGGGACTGACCGCCACACCCCATATGGGTGAAGAGTGTCCCCTGGAAAATCATAAGGACGACATGAGACAGGTGTGCGCTCTTTGTGGTAAATTAGTATGTACTCTACCCAAATTACGTTAGAGGTGTAAATAAAAATAGAATAACAAATGGAAGCAAGCATCACAACGGAATGGCATATCTTACAGTTACTCTATAACTTTAGATATAATTTGATAAATAGTGGAGGGGGGTATCGTCATTCTTTTGGCCATACTAAAGAGTCTGACATGATCCCCATTATCTCACCTGTAAACAACTGAACAGGAAAAATCAGCAAGTTTCCAAAGCCTCATCGTGCAATCATATGAAACGGACAACAGATAATCAGAATCATTCAGAAATGCTACATCTTGAACAGTGTCTGAGTGCCCACGCAGCCACCACATCTGTTTGTCTTTCCTGATACCAACACAACATGGACATTTTGTAAACGTGCTCAACGTCAAAACATGAAGAAAGGTTATACAAGTATATTATTTATACGTGCAAGTAATGAATTCAATATAGTTATACTATTTGTAGTTAGAACATGTACAATTTACAACTAGACCAGGAAGTACCTGTGTTATTAGCAATAACTCAACTGGTTTCCCAGGCCATTCGGAATCCATCACATACCAAGTAAATGTCGATATTATTTGCATTGATACTTACGCTGCCTGAGAATTGTCAATGGGTTCGGTATGGGTATTGATAGGAATAGAACTGAAAAATTTATCATGGAGCTGAGGAGTCAATTTAGTCTCACCAAGACCCCAAACTTTTAGCTCGGACCTCGTATCACCGGTGGCAGCCAATTTTCCATCTTCTGATACGCTACCACACACAATCCTGGAAAGGGAATGAATCCCATCAATCAATCAATTGCTCAAATCCAGTGGGGACACAGGGAGGTACAACCACAAGATGTTACTAAACCTGATACCGGCTATCAACCTGATGTACCTACCTAGGCCCTCCACTTTTCAATCGAAACCTCTCAACTCAGATTTTAATGTTCTTGAAATAATATACATTTTTCAACGTCATTTTAGGATGTTTTTTCTAAATTATTACTATCTGTCATGAAGAAGACAAACTTAAGAATTAAGAATATAATTAATAACTTCTTGAATTATAATCATAATAGGTAGAATTAAGAATATATTATTAACTTCTTGAATTATAATCTTAATAGGTACAATTTGTCCGAATGATGAAAAGTCTGAATAAAGGAAGTTTTATCAAATGAAATATTGTTAGAAATGGCCTGACAATACTAGTTCATTCAATATCACTATAACGCTGGGTTCACATTGACGTGTAATCGACGTAAAGCCCGTAAAACGCAAAGCGCCTAAGAACGTCAACACGCTCACATGGACAATAATAGTTACAGACGTAGTTAGCCTGTGCTCCAGCCTCGGCCTGTGCAGAACCCACGCGCAGATCCGCAAAACGCGCGTAATATCTAGATTATTTTATCTTGAACAATGGCTCAAAAGACGTCACATGTAAAGAGTGTAAACTCATCAGCCAATCAAATTCAATTACGCGTTTGAGTTTTACGTGCTTTACATCGATTGCGCGTCAATGTGCATCCAGCTCAACAGCTGGGAAATGTAGGTGATGGCAACATGAAAGTGGAATGGAACAAGTAAATGGGAGCAGTTCCAATGCAGCACCTAAAAGAGAAAGAACAGGGAACAGTTACTGTGAGACTGGTTTTTGAAATGGTTGCTATGGAACAGAAGCAGCTATTGATCTGTGGTTCAACTGAAATGTGATAAGTTTGTTAAAATCACAATGCTGTCTGATCTAGAGTTTCCGGGACAGTTAATAGCAGGAGCATGGACATCATACCAGACATCACACGCATCTGAAGGGATACTGAACAACTTACCCATCTGTTCGATGAGCCGTGTACAGCAGTAGAGGGGGTGGAGGGGTAGGTTGAGTGCGGATACCATTAATATCTCTCAGAAGATCTGCCATTGCTTGGTCTTCAACCGATTCTTCTTTGACATCATTATTACTAAACGCCTCAAGTCGTGGTGGCTAAAAATAAAAACCATAGCCTGGAGAAACCAAACCAGGACAAGTCTAATCCTGCAGATCTAATTTACAGCAAACTTATAATAGCATATGAGAAAAAATATATGCTTGACATCAATATCAGATCCATGTTCATATCGCCTACCTTATCGTGGTCAACATCTTTTGGATCTTCTTCACAGTTCAAGACATCATCTGTAAGCACTGTGATGCGAAACCACTGTCGCATAACCTGTATCATACAAGAAAACAGAACCAGCAATAACTACATTACGAATGTGTAAAATTATTATCAAGTCAAATAATCACTGATGAACTGTGGAACAATCCAACTTGCTGTTATAGTGCAATATATTATATACCTACCTACGTATTTTTGAGTGCCTATAATATACTCGACCTTCAGCAGCCTCCCATGTCACCCCACCCCCCTTGCTAAAATTGGCGGTGGAACCTCATGGATCTTATCCGCTATTATCTGTTTCCATGTTATCGCTTGCCTCACTGTTCCAATTGCCTTGTGTTGTTTTGCATAATTTCTTGGTAAATATCAATCGCCTTGAGATGATGTTACGAGTAATGAATATATTTTTGAAACCTGTGTTGTGCTTATCGATAATGCAACTAACATGTAGATGTAGATGTGTTCAGTGTATGATAGATAGCTGCAATTCTTTAGTTTCCCAGAGACCTGAGCTTTGAAGTTTGGAAAAACTGTATGATGTATGGTGTTAGTGGCTTGAAATTATTTATGGAACCTAGTAATATACCGGGGGAAACGAAAGATCCTGAAACGTCAAGTCTATAACTTTAATGTTAATTATGCAGACATTTACATACCTGAATTATAATATGCAGATCATTAGCAGCTAAGAATTTCCTCAATAAAACCACAGCTTTCGGCAGTAAATTGAGCTCTAGCTTCACTTCTCGATAACTTTTGATCAATGGTTGGGCACTAAGATTTTGGACGTTATCGACAGCAAGCAACTGCTCCATGAATTGAGCCCATTGCTCTGTAACTAGGTTACTAGCAAGTACTCTGAGAAATTTCACAGAAGCAGGTTTGGGGTGAACAGGCAGACAATTTAAATACATGTGACACAGGAGGGGCATGAGGCAGTTTTTGAGGTCAGAAGAAGATGCGTCTGGACCCAACTCAGAAACCCACGATACAAATCTGAAAATACAAAGAAGATTGACACAAGTTCAAGTCATGCAGCATGAGCGAATTTCGGAAGTTGGTAATTATTAGCTAGGAAGAATTTAAATCAATTTCAGTCAATTTTACAGGATCTAGCAATTTTTGACCACAGACTCAATTTGACCTATTTTTTTCAGAAAAATATGTTTTGCTATTAAAATAGGCTTTTCATATCTCGCTCCACTTCTAAACACCAGAGTTGGTGATATATTATTAATTTTGGGTGACATTTAAAAAATCTTATCGATCTTCAGCGATTTTTGACCCACAACTCAAATTTAATCTACTATTTGTTATTAAAAACTGCTCATCTTCGAGTACAAACACTGAGCAACATGGTAAGTCCATTTTTTTCGATTTTCATTAATGAGCCCATATTAGTGAGTTCATTGCTAATTGCCTAATTGTTAATGCCAGTTAAATTTATTAGTGAGTTCATTGGTCTGGCAAAAGAAAATAAGGTTGACTTAGCAGGAAATTATAGGCCGTGCGTGAGAATATTGCCTTCCGACCCTGCACTCTATAGGAGGATGGGAGAAGCTGAGGGCTCGGCAGCCTGAGTGGGATGCAGTGTTGGGACTTTTACTCTGTTATGTTGGCAGCCATGCTGCCATTCCAAGCCAGCTCATTCCGTTCCCGTATCGTGTTTTCCTCGTTTGCATCTTGATTTTCGTTTCACCATCCTACCTACATCGTCGTATTAACCCTTCTTATTTTAACTGTGAGTATCATCACAATCCCCGTCATCCTATTTTTGAACTGTGAGTATCATCACAATCCCCCGTACCCGTCAGTTTCCGTGTGTCGCCTACACAAATCTCCCGATGGAAGATCAACCTTCATCGTCAGCAAGAAACTGGAAACCTGCTATCGCAAGAGGCAGGGCTCTAAGGAGTTAGGCACGAGAAATTGTGTACAATGTGTGCCAGTATTTTACGAGGAAGAAGAAAGAGGATGATGCGAAATACAATGTTCGCGATGTGAATAGTGCAGCGACGGGCGTCTCGGCGAGAACAGTCGGCAACATTATGAAGGAAGCCGGAAACCAGACAACATCAGATCAGGTGAGACCTCGAGACTACCATTCTTCGATGAACTTCGACAATTTTTCTAAGTGGCTCACGCTGAAGTTCCTCCTGAATTTACCCGCGGATTCGGTCATGGTGATGGACAATGCTAAATACCATTGTGTGCAGACCAACAAAAGAAACAGTTCGACTCTGAAGGCAGATGTAATTTCGTGGTTGAGGAGTAATAATGTGCAGTTCGACGAAAAATTAACTAAAGCCGAGCTTTTACTTCTGGTGAAAAATTCGTCTGTTGAAGAGACTTATAAGGTCGACGAAATCATCAGAGACGCAGGCCATCATCCCCCCCCCCCCCCACCTCCCCCCCATATCATCCCGTCTTGAACCCAATCGAACTGGTGTGGGGTGATATAAAGGGTAAACTCGCGCGGGAATCTGTTGGCACCCCACTAGGTCAAAAAGAAGTACACCTGAGAAAATATTTCTCTGAGTTCTCTACAGAAAAGTGGGCAAATGTGTGTGGACACGTGAAAAAACGCTGCAAATCCCTGCACAACGGTTTATTATTTTGTATAGAATACCCTTCTGTTACAGATCACCGCTCTATGTATAGATAACCCGTCTATATAATATGATATGTACTATTATATACATATTATGTAGATCGCAGACCCTCCGTAGGTTAGTACCTAACCCCGTACTCGTTACTAGGTACCTACCTAAATCACGAGTTAAATGTTGCTAAAATAATTCTGCCGATGACAAACAGTACCTAACAAAAAGAAACACACATAATGAAGTTCTGAAAAGAAATTGTTGATGAGGAGTGAAAAAAGTTGCAAAAGTACCTACCAACAAACTCCAGCCCCTTCTACGTAGATGGTATAATGAACCGTTGTGTAATAATTTACCGTTGAGTAATGATTTACCGTAGTAATAATTTACCCATCAATAATACTTCAACGTTTGTTCAAGTTTCACTACCTACCAACAAACTCCAAAAGAGCCATCATTTTTCAAATTAAATAATATCACAGAACAACCAACTCGACTTCATACTCCGCCAATATAACCAGGTGATCCCTACCAATGATTGGCCGTATTCACAAATTCCTATTGTGGGCGCGTCTCTGGTTACGAGATTTGGTTTGAATTGTATACAATTTCATTGACACTGGAGTCGAAAATGCCTGTCGGTGCAAACTTCGGGGCCTTACTGTGAACGAACGGCTGGACGTACGATGCTCCGGATGGGCTTAAAAAACTCGCAAGTTCAAGAACTATTTAAAACCGTAAAAATATTTACGTAAAAAAATGGTATAGGCGTTTTGAAAATTTCAACCCCTATTTTGAACCCCTTAGAGATGACTCACAGTAACGTCGAGCTTCGAGGACCAACTAGACGCCGAACGGAACCTATAACCCGAATTTCATCAATTTTTTTTCATGGTAACTAAGAAAAGTGGCCCGTACGGCGTACGGCGTACGGCGGACAGACAGAAATATTTTTATTGCAGTTTTGGATTCTACATACCTTGAAACGTAAACCATCAAATTTTGAGGGGGGGTAAGAATTTTTTTTTTCATGCTCGATTCCAATGGTTCATTATTGAAAATAATAAACCAAAAATTGAGGAAGACTACCATCAAAAAGATCACTTAGTCGAATCGGAGATCGATAGTTTCATCATTAATGTTTGGGGGGCTTCTGATACTGATAGCAGTTCCGATGAGGATTCGGATTTTTCTGATTAGAAGTTTTACATACCACAAATTACGGAAGTACTAAATAAATGAATAATAATATTTACTAAATAATAAAATAACATTGGTTTCCAATCTGTCCTTTTATACCTACCTACCTTTAAAAATTTTCCTTATTTACCTCATTGTACCTTTTCAAAAAAGTACTCCTAATTTTCAAGAAAACATTTCATAGAAAAATCCTATTACAACACACGAGTTTGTCTGTCAGCTCAAAGGAGTCACACTCAGGGGTCCGATTTTACAAAAATCGGGAAAATGCTACGTTCATTCACTATGGTAGGTACCTATGGCTTTTATGACAGTATCATTTTTTATAATGAAAAAAGTTAAATTTTTACGACGGTTCACACTCTCAGCTGGAAAAAGGATTACAGGGGGAAAGTGCTGCCACTGGACAGGGGCAAAAAAATGGGGAATTCCGTGTTGAAAATGATTTCCACGTTCTCTATCAGATGGCAGGGTCGGAAGGCAATATTCTAGCGCACGGCCTATAGAAAAACAGCCACAATAAGTGCTAAGTCAAAAACGAAGGTCAGCACTGTCTGGCAAAAATTGATAAGTAACTTAGCAGTGCTGGCAGCCTCCACCAGGTTCTGACACTTTCTCTGTCTGCCAGAACATAATAAGTCAGATATATTATATCATGTTTTGCCAGACGCATTTAATTTGGCAACACTGATTTCTCTGGGAAAACCAAGCCTACTGAGTTGCTACCTCATGGAACTACCTCTCTCTCTCTCTCTCTCTCTCCCCCCCCCCCCCCCATTCAGGAACATGTGCTTTTTTATTTAATTCATTTGATGCCACGAATAATACGTATTACTTTATTTTTAATAAAATGAAGTCTATTTGGTCGGAGATACTATAACCTTTGTTCACACTGGCTTTTTCTGACAGTTACCTGATTCCTAGAAAACCGTAATGAAACCATCCATGATCTAATACCGCCTTGATAAACATTTGAGAAAGGTTTGAATTTGATAACGGTTGGCAATCAAGAAGGCAGTGCATGGTCAGTTCTCGTTCACCCTGTCTTACGTGGACTGGAATGAGGATCAGAAAACTATAGGTCTCCCACTAGAATAAGACGCTCCAGTGCTGAGCTCTAGCGGAGAAGTAGGTACTACTCCTTAAACCAAAACTTCCCAGCTGTTTCCTCTTTTTCCTTACTGAGTGGTAGCGCTTTTCTCTGATGTACTTTTCTTCCCAGTTCCCACTGTTTTGAAAAAGTAATTGGGAATGACTATATTTTTCCTCTACTTTTTAAATTATTATAAAAATAATAAACTTACCTGTGTAAGGATGAAGGAACACAATACTATTCCATGGAAAGTGTGCACACTACTTGCGTTAACCTTGGGACTGCGACAAAAACACTAGCTATAGGGAAGCCTTTGCTAATGAAATGGACAAGTGGTAAACAATGCAGTAAAATTTATTAGTAATTTCGTCATTTTATTAAAAATAGAAAATATGATTGATAATACATTCAATCAGAGTCATCATTGTCCCACCAGTCTTCTTCTTCGTCGGAACTCGTATCAGAAGTCTCGCCTAAATTCACAATAATATAGTCAATTTCCGTGTCTACTATGTGGTCGCTGGTCCAATACTTGTTCTCCACTGTTTTCACGTGCTCGCACACTTTTTTCCACTTCTCAGTCGAATATTCCGAGAATAATTGTTTCAACACCACTTCTTTTTGGCCAAGAGGTGTTCCGACAGAATCTCTTGCGAGCTGACCTTTAATGTCACCCCACACCAGTTCTATTGGATTCAGGTCGGGATGGTATGGGGGGAGGTGAAGGGGATGGTGGCCCTTCGCTTTAATAATCTCGTCAACCCTATACGTTTTCTCCGAAGGTACGTTTCTCACTAAGAGGAGGAGTTCTCCCTTTGTGCACTTTTCGTCAAAATCCACGTTATTTTGCGTCAACCAGGCTACAATGTCCTTCTTCAAACTTCCGGTGTTGGGCTTTTTGTTTACTTCCACACAATGATATTTCGCATTGTCCATTACCACTACGGAACCTGCTGGTAAATTCGGAAGGAACATTTCCGTGAGCCACTTAGAAAAATTGCCGAAATTCATAGAGGTGTGGTAGTCCCCCGATCTCGATGATGACTTGAACACAAGAAGGGACTCTTTTACAAATCCCATCTCGCCTCCGCCGTGTACTATGATAAGTCTATTGCCCTTACCGATCTGTTTCACAGCTCCCAGCTGTGTTTCAGACTGCCAGCACGTAGAAACACCATGGGATGCCTGGACGTATGTTTCATCGAGGTATACGATGTTTTTACCTTGCGAGCGGTAGGATGTCATGGCACGAAGGTACCTAACCCTCCAGGCAGCTATTTCGGGCCGTTCGATCAACACCTTGCGATTGGATTGGCATTTTTTCCACTTGAAACCACACGAATGGATTCTTTTCCTTAAATATTCAGCACCGCAATCAAGAACTACGTCACTTTTCAACGCACCAAGAATCGATCCCGTTGATGGGCACTTCTTTCGGACGGTGTAGAATTCTCTTATTTTGTTTCTAATCGCCGCATCAGTGAAGTCGTCAGCCTCAACCCTTTTCTTGTGCTCTGTTACTTTTTTTGGCGTAGTAAACAAAGGGTTTGGGGATACTGCCGACAGTTGACGCCCTTCCTTCAAAATAACGGAGACTACTTTCGGCGATACTCCAGTTGCTTCGCTTGTCAAATCTCGGATGTTATACTTCACTTTCTCTTCGTTCTTCTTTCTGATGAAAAATTGCGCTACGTTGTAGACAATTTCTCTTGCCTGACTTCGTAACGGCTTCCCACGAGCGATCCTGCTCTTCGAGTTCTCAGCAGAACACGATGAAGGCGCACTGTCCATCATGCTATCTTCAATCGCAGTACAAAAATGAGGAGGATGTGTGATGATGCTCACAGATTAAAAACTGAGGTTCGAAAATATGATACTCACAGATTGAAAAAACTGAGGTTGAGAATCGAAACAGTCAAAACATTAGTAATAGTAACCAAAACAAAATGTCAGCTACTAGAAAATCGAGGCAATGTTGCCAACTGAACAACGTGAAATTACCAACGGCCAAAGTAAGAGCAGGATGCCATGCTCTGCGTTTCCTTTCTTGGCCTCAAGAGCGCAGGGTCGGAGCGTCTTATTCTAGTGGGAGACCTATAGCTTTGGATAGTCAGGAAAACACTGCGAACAGCCAGTCATGGATACTATACAGTCAGAAGAGTCAGGGAATCTCTGTGAATGGCCAAACGCCTTTCTGATGGTCACTGCAAACAAACCTATTGATTAATAGACTCTGGGTCGGGTGTTGTTTGGAAATCAAAAACGATAAACAACAAAGAACAATAGGATCTGTAACCTCTGTATATACTGATTGCAATAAATTAGGAAAACTCAATTAAAAACCTCGAAAACACCGTAAATTTTTTACATTTGGCATACGGTATCAAAATCAGTCAAGCTACCACACAGATACAAGGACCAAAGAGACCCAAGGAACTAATTATAGGTCACTAGAGCACTGCGTCGTCAAGAATGATGGTTCCCCCACGTCTGAAGTAGACTGTTCTGATGGTCTATTACATGTCCAAATCGTATTTGAACCTTATTACTGTCCTTATTCCTTTGAACCTAATGATTTGACCTTTTGATATTGCGCTGCAGTGGCTCGAAAATACAGCGGTCCTTTGCCTATTAATATAAAGGACTTGTCGTTGTTTCTTCCGACAGCAGACCAACCAATTCCACACGTTTAATAGAAATTTGAAAACATCTACTCGTCAAACTCAAGGATGCAATGAACAGAGATACAGTGAAAGTGATGTGATCCTGAAAATGGGCCAAGATTTTTGCTGTGACACCGGTGGTCCAAACACCGTTCCAGAGTCTGGCAACAAACAATATATCCGACCAAATGGTATTTCTTCGACTTGAAATCAGGTAACACTTATTATTCGTGGCACCAAATAGACTAAATCAAATAGAGTAAATATTGCTGAACGGGGGAAAAACACTTCGATGTAATGTCACTTTTTCCTAATTCTTCAAGCACTTCTCTGGATCTGCAATACTTTGACACGCTCTCCAGTAAAATCAGCTGAATTGGACTTGCCGTGTTTTGCCAGATCAGCACAGAACTTTGGCTAGCCATCTGGCGAAATTTGGAATTTTTCATCTCGTAGACAAGGTTAGGTTGTCTGAGTGACATCAAATAAGTAAGTACCTACATAATACGAACGAAAAATTGTTAAAATCTAAGGATGCATTCAGCATGCTCTGAAACGGAGAAGAAACAAAGATTCTGAAAAAATCGCGAACTAAAATTGTTGGATTTATTGCAACAGCGTATTTTCTCTTCGAAAATTTACCGACTAACTAATTATTTTATAATTTCCAATTTATATTTTCGAACAAAAACTAATGTTGGATTCCGGGGCCGTTCCATTAACGTGATCGACCGCCCATCATTAAAGACTGTTGTTTCAACAAAATGTGTATCAACAAAAAATAACTTGGTATTAGGTACATCGCAAACAGGTAGGTACTTACATAAATTATAACAAAAGATAATAATAGTGTTCATTCACAGTAGGTTTTCTGTCATAATAAGGGTATCGGCCCACCTACCGTGGCGTATGGTTATGTTGGAGCAACTTACAATATGGTTATCTAGGATCGATAGAGCAGGTATAGGTCACTAGTACATGAAATCTTGAATTATGCTGGCTCACTTTGTAAACTGCTTTTCAGCAACAGACAAGTCAAGAATCACACTCTCTGCAGAAGCCGCATTTGGTAAAACTGTGGCTCGTTCAACAATCCTGGCTATCTCAGCTTCATCGTCTTTAAAACCCTGAGGTTCTGAGCTCTGAAAATATTTCAAAGAGTAATGCTTCCAGTAAAAACAAACAGTACCAGGCAACTACAATTAATCTGGTGATCAACACTGTCTCATTATCCTAATTCTTAATATGTTCATTCTAGGAGCTACAGCTGTCGACAACAGTCAACAGTGGTCCAATGCCTTCTAGTTCGCTGTTAAATACTAATAATTTGAATATAATGTACATATTATTATTTATTTTAATAATACAGTTTCTCACCAAGTAGTTTCTTCTTTCGAAATAGCTCAACAGCTTAGTTGTCAGCTCATCAGCTTCAAATACCTCCATGCTGAACAGCCTTTAAAGCATTGTTTTACAACAAAGAAAGTATAGGATTCTTCAACTCTCGCTCCAACTAGAAAATATTATGATAACAACGGTTACAGTTACACATGAGTTTGACAGGTAGAAAGAGACTGTATGAAACATAGTGATGTCCAACAGGTTGATCAACAAGCAGCAACTTAGGTGTTATAATGATTATATTTGAATAATTCAATTTCACTGAGCAAGGAGGATCTACCAGTGAGTAAGTACGAAGTTTTCCATTCATTGACTATGAACTCACCCACTCGAAGTATGGGTAGGTAAAAAGAAGTAGCGCAAAGCTAAGATTGGTGCCGAAGCCAAAAAGCTAAGATAGGTGTGGTTGTACGAAACCACTAGCCAAAACACCCAACGAATTTACAGCACAACAATGAACATCGAATAATAAATGCCGAACAAAAGAACACCCCTCAATCAAAGATTCAGACCGTTCGACCACCGCTCATGATGAACTTACCACAGATTTTTCACTCTTGAAAATGAAAGTTGTCACGGCTTCCACAGCACCTTGACCGCCTACCAGATAAGGCGCCTTCCCCGGTGTCCCATAGACACAACCTATCTGTGCTGGCCACTACTTCTACTGCGATTCTAGATGATCGACCTAATGACCCCCCTCGAAGTTAGTAGATCCTACATAAAACTCTCCCAACATGGCATATTAATCATGGAGAGGAACTTCTTCTCGGGAGTTCATCTAGAGGCATTAGTTCTCGTTCTAGACTCGGTACTAGATGGAAGTACGGAGCCTAGGAACTCACAGACATGGAAGACGAACTTGACTAATTTCTATCTTGGATGACTCTCAATTTGGCTTATCGAAGACGGGGGGGAGGAAAACGATTCATGATTAAGACCACGTAATTCGAGACTATGCCTTACACAAAAATGACACCCTGAGACAAAAATTCCGACTATCTATCCCCTCTCAAGGAAATGAATTCTTCGGTGTGATCACAGCAAGACGGGGAGTCGATATCTTGGACGAGCTAGTGGAAAACCCCCACTCAGAAATCACTGCTGCTTGGTACGTATATGTAAGAAGACTCTAATTTTAGCACACCTACAATTAGAATCCATTTTCAAGGTACTCCAATAAAAAAAATCAGGTAACCACTGGATGGGAGAGATACGCTCTTGAAAAATACATACATAGCTGTGCAAATCTTGTTAAGATACTGGCACATCCAACCCTCCTGCAAAGCAAAACCAAGATGCCACTGGTGTGGCAATTACGAAAAAATCCATTATCTGCAACCCAAGAAACGAAATGTGTCTTGAATGCAAGCAAACAGACCATGTTGTAGGAAACAAAAAATGTCCCCTACTTCAATCCATTCTTCTATTACTTACTTAAACTCATGATTATAGGGCCTTCAACCCTGTGCAGAAGACAAGATCACACGCTACGCTATTAACAACCCAACTTCGATAGCAGACGCGTTAGAATCTGGTAGCACACTCGAGAGCAATAATCTCCGTGGCCAATGGTTCCCTAGAAGGCTGCAAACCATAGTTTATGACCATACCCTCCTGGACCCGTGAATATTCACTTACAGAAAGGCAATAACATACCTCCTACTCATGAACAAATTGTTGACATCATTCCGCTTTTCCCAAGAGCACTTAATCACACTCCAGATAAAGAAACCAAAATGCCAAATAGCCATCCCTGGCGTCGAAGGTACTATGAAACTGATGATCACAACGACCTGGATGCGGCCTCAAGGGCCATACCATATACGGATGGTAACACTATCATCATCAACCCACGTTCAATCAACCAAGACGGCAGATTACAAAATTCTAGGTACCCTAAAATCAAATATATTGAACCAAAGCTTAGGATATCACCTACTGTACCTAAAACTCTGGATGAAAGAATACCTCCACAACTATGGCAGGTAATAAGTGCAACCACTCCTAAAATCATCAAACAATTGTAGATCATGATGGAGAAGAATAAACATTTCAACATATCATCATGGAATTGTGCAAAGGCCTCCTTGGAAAAAGGACGAATTTGCAAAAATGATCATTATTGGTTGTGCTTACCCAGGAACTGTGGCAGAAGCCGCAGTACCCAATCAATCAATATCGCTGTCAATAGCTTTAGTCGCAGTGGCTCTTTCTGTCAGTTAGCTGACTCCTAGAAAACCCTAAGAAATTATCCATGATCCAATACCATCTTGATACGCATGAGTTTGATAATGGTTATGAATCGAGAAGGCAGTGCACATGCACAGTTTCTCTCCCCCCCCCCCCCCCCCCTTCAATGTGCTGGAATGACAATAAAAAACTGGCTTTGGATAATCAGGAAAACACTGTGAACAGCCTATACCGTCCTAAGAGTCAGAAAATCACTGCGAACGGCCAACCGCCTTTCTGAAGGTCAGATAACCGTCAGATGGCCACTGCGGACAAACCTTATAACGCTATAAGAAATGACAACCAAAATCTCCATGAGCGTAGGGGCCTCCTCTGCTTTGTTGTAAACAATAAACAATACCTATCTGTGTAAAGGTACTCGGAAATCCATTCACACTGTCAGCCGATATTTTTTAAATAGAGATTTTACCGTCTGGACCCATCAAACTGATGAACATCTACGCTTCCCATGAAACTATCCCCAACAAGTTTTGGAAGGACTTATTTTCTATTTTCCCTGACAATGAATGGATATTTAAATGGCCAGAACAATGTATGGGGCTCGGGCGTTAACAATAACCAATAGAGGGAAGCAAATTCTTGAAACGAGCCTGGATAGCGATTTCTACATCTTGAACACTGGAGAGAAGCCCAGTACCATCAACCCCAGTGAAAATAAATCTGTAACAGACATCACGTTTGCGAACAAAAATTTAGCCAACAAATGCTCGTGGAAAACTTGACAGCCTAGAAAGCGATCATAAAATCGTCAGGATAACACTCAACCCTGTCACAACATCAGAAACTTCAAGCTACAGAAAATGGAATACCAGTAAGGTAGACTGGAGCAAATGCCCGAACATCGTACATGAAAATTTGGGAACAGAAGTTAATATTGGTAACGTGCAAAAATATACAACCAACTTGCACGGATCACCCAACAGGCTGCCAACAAGTCTATTACGAAGAAATCAGACAGCATCTACACCAAAAAATATGACATATTTTGTCACATTCCTAGTGTGGTGGGACAAAGAATGTGACAAGGCTGTAAGAAAAACACAGAAAAATGCCATTTAAAAACTATTAAAAACGCAAACACTGTGAAATATCAAGACAAAGAGAAGCGTAGCAAGCAGTACACCGCACTGAAACGAATACACCCCCGCACTCCTGCTCCACAGCATTAAAATTGCTGTCCCTTTTCAATGGCAACATTGTCAAAGATGCCTCTGTAACTACTTACACCCTCAAAGCCAACCCGACGAGTAAAAGGATGTTATTGAACAGCTCACTAGAAACCCTGGTTCCCTGATATTTCAGATATCCTCCTTCACTCTTCCGAAAAACTCCCACTTTTTACTTTGGGAGAGCTGGAATTCGCACACAGCTCCATACCTTGATTTCATCACTTACTCAATGATCTCCAACCTCCCTGGTCCCTGCTAGTACCAAAAATATCACTTGCTTTATGAATAAATACATCTGCAGTCAATGGAAAAACGTAAGAATGATTTACCCCATGAAAAATGGAATCACTTAAGCAAACTCCAAAAATATATTAGGCCGACGACGACTACCCGTCCGTATTCGTATTCCGTAATGCCGTAACAACAACAATCAACTCGATCATGGAAGAAGTCTTCTTCTTTTTCTCCGTTTATCTGACTCGACCGCGGCCATGCTAGTCACAGGTTTAAGGAATAAGTCGACGTCCATGGAGGTTGACGGATTCGAATATGTGTGTTCTCCATTTATCTGCCTTCGGCTTTCAAACCGTACGAGGCATAGGGGGAACTTATCACAATAAGGGGAACTTATTTTGCCCATTGTGAATTTGAACAGCGGGGTGTTCCCATGGCCCAATAAAATTCTGTTAATAACGGTGTAGAATTTTGGAAGTTGTAAAGTAGACCGGTACCATGGAGTTTCGGTTGGGTGTGGGATTAGGTTTTTGGTCCAATGGCCTCTTTCAGCTGTCCATTCGCTATGCTGAGATTTTAACATTTCCATTCTTTTATGTTTAAGTTTTATTGTTAGATCCGGGTATGTGATATTTCTATGTACTAGCATCTCCCCTGATCTAGCCAACTGTTTGGCATCCCCGTCTGTGTGGTCGTTGCCAAGCAGAGAACAGTGGCTAGGGACCCATTGAACTGCTATAGTTATGTTTTTTGTGTTAGCGTCAGCAACAGCATCGAGTATGTGTTGGAAAATAAATGTAGGGTGGTCTCCAATCTTCAGGTTTTTCAATGCTGTCAAGGCAGACTGTGAGTCAGACAGAATTAACATTTAGTGAAGCTAGGGACAAGGAGCTACAACTCGCTGGGTTATATAACTTTTATTTAAAGGAACACAATAGGTAGGTATGTAGAGGCTAGGAATGCAGACAAGAATAATGAATAATTTTTACAACAGTCGTTAACGCTAAACAAGGACCACACACACACTTTATAACCGTAGGTAGGATTCGCACAATTAAGTAATTCATTCCACGATGGTCGGTGCTGGGGAATCCCAGGTAATATGAATATATTAACGCGCCAAGGTTCGAACCACCACACACCCACCCCCCAGTGGCAACGTGACTAAGAAAATCTGGCTTGGAGGCGTACAGCGCGTCCAGAGCGAGTAGCACGCAAGGGCTGACTCGAGTGGGCAGAAGGTATCTCTGGAACGGAGGTGTCAGACTCAACCGGCTCGTGCAACAGGTAAGCCGGCTTGAGTCTGTCTACGGCAATTTTCTGTCGCCCTCTTGGCGTCTCCACCTCAAATGTCTTGGTCCCATGGCGTGTAACCTTGAATGGTCCATCGTATATAGGCTGTAGAGGTTTGCGAGTAGCATCATGTCGAACAAATACATGTGTTGAGGTCTTGAGATCAGGGTGCACGAAAACTTTGGGTGCTGAGTGGTGTTCCACTGGTACAGGGCGCAGGTTCTTGAGGTTCTCCCGGAGCTTGGCTACAAAGGCAGACTGATCCACCACACTGCTATCCGGGGTAGTCTGCAGAAAATCAGCGGGAAGCCTAATACTTGATCCGTAGGTAAGTTCCGCTGGTGTGGCATTACAAGAGGGCATGATGTACGAACGCAATCCAAGCAAAACTGTGGGTATCTTGCCGACCCAGTCGTCAGTCATTTGAGCTTTAAGCACAGATTTCAAGACTCTGTGGAACCTTTCAATTTTTCCATTGGCACAGGGATGATATGCAGAGGTCTTGATGTCCTCTATCACTCGTGATATAATCGGGAACACCAAAGCAGGCAATCCAGTTGCTCAAAATTGCATATGCGGCTGTGTCTGCTGAGCAATCGACCGTAGGCACGACTTCTGGGCACTTGGTGTACCTATCAATCATGTTGAGGATATATGTAAAACCTTGAGATGGCGGTAGTGGCCCAACAAAGTCAATATTTATGTGCGAAAATCGGCGATCTACTATTGGATATTGTCCCATAGCACTGGCTGTGTGCCTATGTACCTTGGTGCGCTGGCACACAACACAGGAACGTGCCCAAATCCTGACATCCTTTGATAGGGAGGGCCATATGAAACGCTGTTTAGTCATCTTCACAGATGCCCTGATTCCTGGGTGAGCCAACCTATGCACAGACTCATAGACCTGGCGACGATAACTTTCAGGGACATAAGGTCTGAGCCACCCGGTTGACAAATCTACAGTCAAATCATCACCTGAAGGTAGGGTGATGTCCTGAAACTGAAGAGATGACGAGGCTTTCAAGGACTCAAGCTCAACATCTTCCTTTTGTTCCCGGGCTAGATCCTGAACATCAATACATGATGGTACGGCTAGAGGAAACTATGCGTGAAAAGAAATCAGCCGCAACATTATCCTTCCCTGGAAGGTAGTGCAAGTCCATTGAAAACTGGGCAATATAGTCAAGTTGGCGCATTTGGCGTGGTGACGCCTTATCCAGTCGTTGACGAAAGGCAAAAGTCAATGGACGATGATCTGTGATCATGGTAAATGCACAGCCTTCTAACATATACCGAAAATACCTGACAGCTGAGTAGCAGGCTAGAAGCTCCCTATCGTAGGTTGAGTATCTTTTCTGGGTCGGTGTGCCTTGGAGAAAAATGCCAGTGGCTCTGTCCTTCCATCTGTGATCTGATGTAGTGACGCTCCCATTCCATAATCTGAAGCGTCAAACATAAGTATAAGTGGGGAGTCAGCAGAAGGATGGGCTAATAACACAGCATTGCTGAGCTCCTCTTTAGTCGTATGAAACGCCTGAATGGCCTCAGATGTCCACTGGACAGGACGTCTATCGTTCTTACGAGTGTCCCGACATAATTCAAACAAAATCTGTTGAGTAAAAGTGGCCTTAGGTATGGAGCGCCTATAGAAATTGAGGAGTCCCAGGTACCGTCGAAGTTGAGCAATTCTTTCAAGATGAGGAAAGCCCTTCACAGCATTCACCCTGGCAGGCAATGGCTTGATGCCTCCAGCCGAAACTGAGTAGCCTAAAAACTCTACCTCATTAGCTCCAAAAACACATTTGTGTATATTGATGTTAATTCCGTACTCATGTAAACGACCTAGCAAGGTACGAAGATGCCGCAAATGCTCTTGTTTGGAGGACGAAGTGACCAGTAGATCGTCTAGAAAGGCGTAGGTGTAATCTAGGTCCCCAACGATCGAATGAATCGTTGAAAAGACTGTCCGGCTTTCCTAAGGCCAAAAGGCATTCGAACAAATTCGAACAACCCAAACGGAGTATGTAATAACTGCCGTTTTATGCACATCATTTGGATCTACTGGGATATGATGAAACGCCCTGACAAGCTCGATCTTTGAGAATATAACCTTACCGGACAGTTGACAATTGAAGTCTTGAACATGAGGGATTGGCTACCGATCAGGTATGGTTGCAGCATTAAGGGCGCGGTAGTCACCGCAAGGTCGCCACGACCCGTCTTTTTTTGGAACGAGATGTAGAGGGTTTGCCCAAGAACTCTTTGACGGTCGACAGATACCCATGTCGATCATCCGCTGAAATTCTAGCTTCGCTTGTTTCAACTTGTCAGGCGGTAAACGCCTTGGTTTTGAAACGACAGGAGGGCCAACAGTCGGAATCGTGCTGAAAATCAGAGGTAAACAATGTGTGAAACGATGGGTTCTCTTGTAGTAGATTAGGGAACGATTTCAAAATGTCATTATACTCATGACTAGGTTGTTTCACATGAATTGTAGGCTGATTGCATGGTTTAGCTGAGCCAAGTACATGTAACTGCATGTGGTTGTCCACTAAGCGCCTGTTCTTAATGTCCACCAGCAACGAAAAATGCCCCAAGAAATCGGCACCAATTATTGGTTGCAGAACATCCGCAATCAAGAATGCCCAACAAAAATCTCGACGGAATCCCAAGTCTACTTGGATCAATCGTTCACCATATGAGGCAATTGGTGTACCATTAGCAGCATACAAAAAACGTGTAGGTTGCTGGCGACGTATCTTGGGTGATGCAGGGAGAACACTGACATCCGCCCCCGTATCAATGACATATCTAACATTGGTGCTCTTATCAAAAACGAACAAGCGGTTGGACGATTGACCCACACTGTCTGCCACCTCGACAGCTGGATCAACTAGTTTCCCGAATTCGTATCCTTCCAAGAGCACGGAGGGACACACTTGAGAACCTTCTTCTTATATTTGGCATGGTAAAAACACAAACCCCCACTATTATTGGCTAGCTGATTGCTCGAAGACGCCCCACGCTTAAAAGAAGAAACCAATTCCGTCACCATCGACTCTAGCCTAGACAGTCAGTCTGTCATCTACAGAAGTAGGTTGTGGCTCCCGGGACTGCGTGGCATACATATTACCCTGAGGTGCTGGTGACTACTCCATTATCTTATCTGCCGCAGCTAATGCATCTAATTCGTCGCTACTCGCCGCTATGCTTTTAATAGTTACCTAACTTCTCTTTAGCTAAATTCTGTTCACTCATTGGTATAGATAATGCTCTGATAATCACTATGGAAAGCAGCATGTTTGTGGACTACTGGATGATTTGAAGTACTATGAATGGTAATATCACTATAAGTATCTAGCTAATTTTACAGAATTTAGCTAAAGAGAAGTTAACTATTAAAAGTATAGCGGCGAGTAATGGCTATGGGGGAGATCTCATTGATACAATATGGAATAGGGTTCTTAGAAAAAAGAGTAGGGAAGGGGTATACCTAGTTAGGGAAGCTATGACTGAGGAAAAGATTTGGATCAGTATACCGTATTACCGAAAAATTTCGGATAAAATTGGTAAAATATCAACTTCTAAAGGGTTCAAAGTAGGATAATAAAACTAAAAATAATCTCAGATCTTCATTAAGTTCAGTTAAAGATAAAATTAATGTTCAAGATAAAAGCGGTGTTTATAAATTAAAGTGTTCTTGTGGACTTGACTATTGTGGTCAAACTGGTAGGAAGTTTAGAGAAAGAATAAAGGAACATGAAAAAGATTTCAGGGATAATAAGGGTGATTCGGCCTTTGCACGTCACTTGAATGAATCCAGTCATAGCTTCAATTTTGATCTTGCAGACAGACAGTTCATTGACTATCTTCATTTTTCCCCAAAAGGGAGCATGTTGGATGTACCTACTTGAAAAATTCGAATTTATTAAGAGTGATAGGTTGGGTAAATCTTTGAATGATGTAGTTCCCTTAAGTTTTTCTCCATTATTGCTTTCATTTCTGTAACAGCTTGGTTTAAATAGTTCGAGAACTATTTAAACCCGTAAAAAAATTCGAGAAAACTGCGTCCTGGTGACTTCAACCCCTATTTTTCACACCTTAGGACGACTGACATTAATACCGAGCTTCGAGGACCAACTAGATCCCAAATGGGACCTATAAACCTTATTTCGTCAATTTTGGTTCATGGTAACTAAGAAAAGTGCTCAGTACGGCGTACGGACAGAATTTTTTTTTTTTAACCCCCTCAAAATTTGATGGTTTCCGTTTCAAGGTATGTAGAATCCGAAAATGCAATAAAAAATTAGCCTCATCTCAAATACCCCAACGAATACTTGAAAATGTGACTCTTACTCTAAGACAGGTCGAAGAAATCGTAAAATCTTTGGAGTTTGCGCAGAAAAATTCAGAGGCCTTCAAGTCTATACGCCTGGACGCCCCTGAATCAGTGTTTAACAGCATGGAGGTGGGTACCAGTACCAAGCTCCCTATCTCTTAGCGCTGCTTCTACTCCCTCCAGATTCCGTCAGAAATGCTTCTTTTGTGGAGGGCTGAGGCACCGAACCCGGGAGGGATGTCCGGCTGTTGACTCAGTCTGCAAAGGCTGCCCAAAGAAAGGTCATTGGCAAAGGGTAAGTCAAACCACACGCCTGCAAAAGGGCAAGTCAACCATCTTCATCCATTGCTACTATAACCTCCGCTACATCACTTAGCATTCTGTCAAAGGCTACTACTATTCATGGCAAAGGCAATGATAGGCCGGCTAATATTCTCGTGGATCCTGGCAGCTCAGATAGCTTCATAGATCACTCGTTCGTCACTGCTAATGATTTCCACATTTTCTCTGAAAAGAGGGATGTTAGGATGGCTTCAACTTCTCTCCAATCAGGAATAAAAGGTTTCATAGTTGCGGACCTTAAAACAGAAACCTTCTCGTCTGACAAAACAAAACTCTTAGTGACACAGAATTGATGCGCGCATGTGCTCATAGGGCAAGACATCATGAAATTACGTTTTTCTGTGGAGTTGCAGTTCGGAGGCCCAAAACCATCTCTGTCTATTTGCAACGTAGCATGTGCCACTGCTGAGCCACCGAGATTATTTGAACATCTAGTGGAAGGGTGTAAGCCGATTGCTACGAAATCTCGTCGCTTTTCAGAGCAAGAAGAATCTTTCATCAAGTCGGAGATAGGCAAATTGATTAAAGATGGGATCGTAGAGGAGAGCTCTTCACCTTGGAGAGCCCAGGTCCTTGTCACCAAGAACGAAAATAACAAAAAATATCTAGGTAATTGATTATTCACAGACCATAAACAAATTTACTCTACTCGATGCATATCCTTTACTCAACATTGAATCACTTGTATCGAAAGTACCCAAATATGACGTGTATAGTACAACTGATCTGAAAAGAGCATGCCACCAGATTCCGATCCTTGAAAGTGAGAAACAATACAATAGCTGTAATTTCGTCGGATCCCTTTCGGTGTAACAAATGGTGTAGCGTGTTTTCAAAAAACGGTCGATCGTGTTGTCAACACCGAACATCTATCTGGAGTCTTCTCGTACTTGGACAATGTGACTGTGGGAGGGGGCAGGACGAACATGACAAAAATTTAAAACGATTCCTTGATGAGGCTCAAAAGTACAATCTGACTTTCAACTTGGATAAATGTAACTTCTCCCAGACTACTATTACCTACCCTTCTTAGATATCAAATATCAAGTAAGACAATGCGCCCCGACCCTGACAGACTAAAGCCATTAACTGACATGCCCTTACCACCCGATGCATGCATCATCCTTGACACATTCCCTTGGCATGTTCTCTCATTATTCCCGCTGGGTACCGTAGTAGGTACTCGGATAAAATAAGAAGCCTGGTTGATTGCAAGACGTTTCCAATAGAATCTGGTTCTGCTCCAGCTATTGATTTTCAACAAAAAATCAAAGATGATATCGTCAGCTCTCTCCTCACAACAGTTGCAAATGATCAGCCACTCACTGTGGAAACTGACGCATCTGGAATAGCCATCGCTGCTACTTCAAGTCAGAACGGCCGACCTGTCACGTTCTAAAACGCTTTCAAATTCTGAAAAAAGCAATCTGCCATTGAGAGAGAAGCTATGGCTATCATCTTGTTCTTGAGGAAGTGGCGACACTTCTTGCTCAGTAGGTATTTTCAACTTATAACCGATCAACAAGCTCTATCATTCCTTCAACTCCAAACTAGCGAGCAAAATAAAAAATGACAAAATCCTTCATTGGCGACTTGAGCTGTCCCCATACTCTTTCGACAATCAATACCACCCTGGATCCGAAAATCAGAGCGGTAATGCTTTATCTCGGGTTTGTGGAGCTGTGTATTCTCAGGACAAACTCTATGATCTACATAAAATGCTATGTCACCCGGATGTTTCACTGGGTAAGGAGCAAAAATTTATCCTATGGGATTGAAGACATCTAGAAAATTATCAGTAAGTATTTGCCCTACTTGTGCTGAAATCAAACCTAAATACTTCAAAAACTGTGATCAACATCTTATAAAAGCTACCGCCCCTTTTGAGAGACACAGCATTGATTTTAGGGGTCCTCTGCCCTCAAGCAGTCGAAATCGGTATCTGCTCAACATAGTCGACGAATTTTCACGCTTTCCATTCTCGTACCCATGCAGAGAGGCCGTCATCTAAACAATCTGTTTTCTTTGTTTGGGACGCTGAGCTACATCCACTCTGACCGTGGAACTTAGCTCCTTTCCAAGGAATTAACCACATTCCTTCATAGACTTGGAATTGCCACAAGCTCAACCTCCCCATAACTACAATCCCGCTGGGAATGGGCTGGTTGAGAAGTACAATGGTACAATATGGAAGTCCCTTAGTCTGGCCTTAAAATCAAAAGGACTCAACACTTCTCAATGGGAAGCTGTTCTACCAGAAGCACTGCACTCGATCCGTTCTCTGCTGTGCACTTCAACGAACTGTACTGCACTAACCATTATTTTAGGCAACAGCCTCACCTGATAGATTTGAAATACCCGCTAGCAACTTCTGAGCTCATCAATGATCCGCTAGAGCGCTCTGAAAACCACTCCGGGAAGCTCGCGGTGGTGGATCCACCTCCACCATCCAAATCTCACAAAACCGGAGACTATCATCCACAGAACAGATCCATTTTTTTGAAATGAGCATCGATAGGTAAGATATCGATACTCACCATCGATGTTTGAATAGGCGGTAACCATCGATTTGATGATATCGACCTGAAAACATCGATGTATTTTAACGGAACCATTGATTTTCGATATTTATAGTCATGGCGCGGAAAACTTGGTAACATCCTATATTTTTGAAATATTGTTTGTTATTCGCTTGATCTTCGCTTGGGTTGGTGGAAACGACCAAGCCCAGTCCCTTTCTCCAAGACTGGGTACGGACCAAGGCGCACTCGCCTTGGGTACGTACTTAATCAACTCACAGGTTGACTCAAGCTAGGTTCACATGGATACAAAATTCCGGACGGCAGTCCGGCACAGCTTCCCGTTCTGCAATGCTATTGGCCAACGCAAAATGGATTATTGCAACGCAAATGTCTTGGATACTATATCAAAATCTCCAGATATTTTCCACTGTCGGATCCGTTGCCGTATCTGCGCAGAGGTTACTGCGCAGACCTTTCCTGTTTGGTTGTTAAGCCATATTGAAATTTGACATTTTTGGTTGATTTTGCTGTTTTGAGTTCGAGCAATTGTTAGTTTTTTTGCGTTTGCATCTTGTTATGATTCCGCTGCCACGTGAACGCCACTGCGGTAAATGCGTTGCCGAGCCGGATTGCCGTCTGGAATTGCGTCTCCATGTGAATCTAGCTTCAGCCAACAACCTGCAATGCACAAATCATTGACGTTTTGTTGAAAGCAATACATTTATGTCGATACATTCTCAATGTCCGACACAATATAGGTATATATATATATATATATATATATATATATATATATCAATTCATCATTAATTATTTATCAAAATGAAGAAAAACCCCGTCATTTTTGGCTAGGTTCACATGGAGATGCAATTCCGGACGTCAGTCCGGCACGGCTACGCATTCTGCAATGCTATTGGCTAACGCAAAAATGGATTATTGCAACACAATGTCTTCGATACTATATCAAAATCTCCAGATGTTTTCCGCTGTCGGATCCGTTGCCATATCTGTGCAGAGGTTAGGTACTGCGCACACCTCTCCTGTTTGGTTGTTCAGCCATATTGAAATTCGGCGTTTGTGGTTGATTTTGCAGTTTCGAGTTCCAGCAATTATTTGGTTTTTTTTGTGTTTGCGTTTTGATATGATTCCGCTGCCATGTGAACGCCTCTGCGGCAAAAATTGTGGCAAACGCGTTGCCGCGCCCGATTGCAGTCCGGAATTGCGTCTCCATGTGAACCTAGCTTTTAACCTGACCCTTCAGGTTTTTGCGATGGGACCCCCCGCCGAAAAACGACAGTAAAAAGTGAGACCAAATAGTGAGATGAAATTAGCGTGAAATTTTCTTATGATTTTCACGTACAACCGAGTAGTTGCTAGGGAAATGAAACTTCTTTCATTTTCATCGGACGAAAATCGATTTCCATTCGTTGGAAAGCTCTTGATTTATCACGCATTTATTTCGTATTTGTTCTTGGTATTTATTTCCTAGTTTCATAATCCCTACTATATTATAAAAACGGATCTCTGTGAGTCTGTGTGTCTTTCTATGCACGGCCAAACGGCTCGACGGATATCGACCAAATTTGGCACGAATATCCGGTAGGCTCCCAAGTTGTGCAACGTCGCATTTTTAATTCCCTGACCATAGCGGAACTATGGTCGACCATGGTCAACTCCTGAATGGCTTGACGGATATCGACCAAATTTGGCACGAATATCCAGTAGGCTCCCAAGTTGTGCAACGTCGCATTTTTAATTCCCTGACCATAGCGGAACTATGGTCGACCATGGTCAACTCCTGAATGGCTTGACGGATATCGACCAAATTTGGCACGAATATCCAGTAGGCTCCCAAGTTGTGCAACGTCGCATTTTTAATTCCCTGACCATAGCGGAACTATGGTCGACCATGGTCAACTCCTGAATGGCTTGACGGATATCGACCAAATTTGGCACGAATATCCAGTAGGCTCCCAAGTTGTGCAACGTCGCATTTTTAATACCCTGACCATAGCGGAACTATGGTCGACCATGGTCAACTCCTGAATGGCTTGACGGATATCGACCAAATATGGCACGAATATCCAGTAGGCTCCCAAGTTGTGCAACGTCGCATTTTTAATTCCCTGACCATAGCGGAACTATGGTCGACCATGGTCAACTTCGTTAATTGAAATGGTAACCCCTATTTTTTATCGCGTATTCGTAATCTACGTGAAATTCTATCTACGATCGACCCTTCGGACTACCCCCGCGGTCGACCATAGCGCATCCATGGGCCCCTCCATGGTCGAATCCCGAATTGCTCAACGGATATCGACCAAATTTGGCACCAATATCCGGTAGCCTCCTAAGTTGAACGTAGGCGCATTTTTAATTCCCTGATCATAGCGGAAATATGGTCGACCATGGTCAACTCCTGAATGGCTCGACGGATATCGACCAAATTTGGCACCAATATCCAGTGGGCTCCCAAGTTGTGCAACGTCGGAATTAAGTACGATACTGCGTACAGCGAATCTCGGATAGCGAGCGAAGCGAGAGGTCATGCTAGTATAACTATATAAATGGATGTTATAAATCGATAGTAAACAATGACGCTTGTTTGGTTGTCACTTGGTTGTTTCGATGTGTAAGCGTGGCTAAAGCTTATATATAATACAGCGAGGCGGACAAAAACCTGAAGGGTCAGGTACACCACATTTTAGCCGTCAGGCTTTAAGCGGAAGTCATCCGGGGGTGCAGGGGGCGAAGCCCCCGCCGAGGCGCGCAGGGCTGAGTTTTTTTAACCCATTGATGTAGGGGAGAAACGTAAATAACATTCAACATCGGTTCAATCTAACATCGGTTGTTTCCATCGATGTAGAAGTCATCGATCATCGACATGAATACATCGATGTTTTGAAAACATCGGCTATCAATGCTCAATCCACTTCAGTTTTCATTTTTCAATACTCTAATCTCAAAATCAAAACTGATTCCGCTGAAGCCCTGGATGAACGTTTTCGTTTCGTTCCCTGTAATTCGACTCTCGTTCCCGCGAATGGTTTATTTACGTACCTATTTAGTTCGTTTTCCTTTTTGCGAATAACGGATCAACCTTTTATTTCTTATGATCGGCTATATCCACTCAAGATGACAAACAGCAATTCATTCATAGGTCGCCGCTCTTGACCTTACCTTGGCTCCAGGGATTACAATCTCTAGTGTTTTCTGATCAAGTCACAACGGAATACCTTCGTTCCAATGTTCCATTTCGACTAATCTATTAGTAAAATGACGATTCTGAGTAAAACTAGAAGCGTCCCAGTGTCTTGTAAAGATTTTGTGCATCCTTGGTCGGATTCGTGTGTCTCTGCCACTGGAAGTCTGTTGGTGCCATGTCTCAGGGAATCATTTCGCATCTATGTGACAGCTTATTCGGTAAGACCTTAGGTGTTTACGTAAAAGCTACCTAACTGGTACTTATAACTATGTAAGTACCTATTTGAGTGAGACCTAGTTACCACTCTTCTACAAGAGGTTGGTTGGTTCATTTTGTATAAATTATTGTCTGGGAAACCTAGGGTAAAATGATGTACCTACCCGTACATGTAGGGTAAAATTATGTACCTGTACATGTAGGGTAAAATTATGTACCTGTACATGTAGGGTAAAATTGTGTATTGTCGGTAGGGGGTGATCTTGGTACTGGCAGGTTCACTCTTGAATTGGAAATTGAGCTAAGAACCGTCCTAGTACCTACTTCCTTCGGGTTTTAACGTACCCTAGTTGGTAATTCAAAGGAGGCTGTTCTTCGCTAAATATATTCAAGTTGAGGTTGTCTCGGTTGAATCTGTTCAAAAAATGCATGTCCAAATCAAATCTGATTATCTAAATACTATTCACTAAAATATTGCCTCCTACTCCATTGTCTATGTTCTGATGGCAAATCAGGTCATAAGGTTCATAATGATTACATCCTGCTATCGGGGACATTGGAATACAAACCAATCAATCAATCATTTCACATGTTAAGATACAGTGCTAATGCCAGAGCTGGGTTCCCGAAACGGGAGATCGAGTTTGATTTCGGGGATCCGGTTTTTTGGTTTATTATTCTGTGAATAATACACCTATGTAATCGCTCAGCAAACAATTTTTATAACACCCCCTCAAACTTTTTTCTTTTCCGTTTCAAGGTGCGTAGATTCCAAAAATGCAATGTCCGTCCGCCGTACGCTCATTTTCGGTCTAAAAAAGTCGTTCTTTCGCACGCATGCTCCATTTGGGCCCTAGTTGTTTCCCGAAACTTTTCAGCCCGATCGGAATACACCCAGGGGTGTTATGAGTGAAAACGTGTGTAAAAATAGGTACTTTTTGCGTTTCAGCAACACGTTGGTAACATGAGCTTTTGAGGTATCGGTTTCCATGCTTTTTGGACGAGAAGACCGAATATGAAGTCGATTTTGACCAAGGAGTGGAAAATTGAGGTTGTACCAGATGTTCAGCCTCCAAATTTGATTTTTTATGAGTCAAAAACCTGCAAAATCGCCTGAAATCACCATCAATTTGTAGAATAACACTAGGAAAAGTTTCAACACGTGGATCAATACGATTAAATGGCACTACCAATGATCAACGATGATTTGAAAAAAAAAACAAAAAAAAAGGGGGAGCGTACCTAATTTAAGTTTTGGGGGCCAAAATTGGTGGATACCATCAGAAATAGCTATTTCAATTATTTTACATGAAAGCAACAATAAATGAAAAGCCAACATTTCTGTAGGGTATGTCCAGTAGAATAATAAACTCATGTGACAGGACTTTGCAGCGTTTTATTTTTCATCTCGTTTGAAAAAATACCATGATGCTGGTTCTGCTGTAGGTTGTTTCTCGTCCCCCCCCCCCCCCCTTCCCACCACCCGTTATGAGTGTCTGTGCTGCACGAGTTTTTGGTTGAAAAATGATGCCCTAAGGGCCCTCAAAACGTCGAGTCAAATTACAAACCTACCTATTCGTTGGCCGTAACTTTTGTCTACGCATGCTGAAACGTGGTTTCCTAACGCCCATAACTAGCCGTTCAAAAGATGGAAAAAGAGTTGAAATTTGGAGGGTATGTGCTAGTTGGTTCCATGAAATTTTTCATAAAAATCGGATCTCTAGACAGTGCATGCGCGAACGTGAAATTCTTATAATACCCATAGCTATACAAAGTAATGATTGGAAAGAGCTTTAATTTGACTGATATGTGAGGGTTGGTGTCCAGATGGTTCCAAATTAATTTCATCGAACTTCATTTTATATAATTTATTTTTTTAAATATTCAGAACTGTTGGAAAAATGGTAGTTCGAAGCGATTCTCCTGGGAAAATCACCTGGGTTTGTCTATTTTACTGAATAGCTCACATGTAGATGATATTTTTAATGAACAATACACACGAGATGACAAAAGACACACAATCAAAATAGACGATGAATGATCAAAGTGACTGATGTGGTAGTGGACGAACGAAGGATGATACACGATATCACTATCAAACAAACAATTAGAAAGAAAGACTATCCCTTTCGAGGAAAAGACACTTATTTAGCTGTATCTTTTGAAAGAGACAGAAAATGCCATAATGGCCACCAACTGTCTCTTTTAGTTGTTACTGGAGGCCTATTCACTAAGCCAAAGAGACATCTCTTTCAGGTCCGACTCTCTCTTTGGGCCAAATAGATTTTTATAGTATCCATGACAGGGTTATTCAGTAACTTTTCAAAGAGAGAGAGTTGGCGGCCATCTTGGCATTCTTGATCTCTTTCAGAGAGACAGCTAATTAGGTGTCTTCCCTCGAAAGAGAGAGTCTATTTCTCGTTTGTTTCACAGTGATCGTGTAATATCCTCCTTCATCCGTGTAATATCCTCCTTCATCTGCAACCACATCGGTACTTTTGATCGTGTATTCTTTCATTTCATAAAGGTAAGTCAATTTAAATTAAAAATATATACATAATCATTGATTCATGAGTAAAAACGTCCAAGTACGGGTTGAGGTAGGTACCTACCTACCTAAGAGGTTCATTAGGTGTAGATATTATAACACAAGCATTAAAAGCCCTCTAATTCGACTTTTTCTGTTTATAATTGAGACTTTTTTCAATTTCATTTAAACTTTTATCCGATTCGTGAGTAAAAACGTCCAAGTATGGATTGAGGTAGGTAGGTACCCATTGAATAGGTATTAAGAAATGCGTTCATTATTAAGGAATTGAACTCCCGGGGGCACGAACATCCGCACTTCATGGATACTATGGCATTTTCGTGTATTAGGATCCATATCTCTTTCTCAAGGTCTCTGGAGCTATTCTGTAAAATAGACGAACCCGGAGACATTGGAAGAGACTGTCTTCCCGGGGGAGACTCTCTTTCGGGAGATTTTCAAAATAGATAATCTCTTTCCACTGTCTATTTTAGTGAATAACCCTTTCATGGATACTATAAAAACAACTTTTGCCAAAATTGGTAGGTGAGCGGAAAAGAGATGTGAATAGGCCGCCTGTTCACTGAAAGAGATAGTGAAAAGAGATTATCTGTGTTGACGATCTCCCGGGAGAGATGGTCTTCCTTGGGAGACATCTCTTCCAATGTCTCTTGGGTTCATCTGTTTGACTGAATAGCTCCTGTGGTCTACCTCAACTCGACTTGGACGTTTTTACTCATGAATCGATAAAATGTGTATATTTTTAATAACCAATCGGCTTACCTTTAAGAGATGAAAAAACACACATCAAAATGACTGACATGGTAGAAACAAGAAATGAAAGAGACTCTCTTTCTGGAAAATACACCTAATTAGATGTCTCTCTGAAAGAGATCGAAAATGACAAGATGACCACCAGTTCTCTCTTTTAGAAGCTACTGAATAACCCTGTCATGGATACTATAAAAATCTCTTTGGCAAAAGAGAGTCGGACCGAAAAGAGATGTCTCTTTTGCTTAGTGAAAGGCCCCGTATTCACTAAGGTTTGTTGACATCATCTGATGGCCTGTTGGTTCAAGGATGCAGAGCTAAGCTTTGGAGGTACAGGTTCTCAATGCGGCCAACACCCAACATTAGAAATGGCAAACCTTCCTGGGAACCTTCAAGAACCTTTGCTGTGACCTTTCGTGAACCTCCCCTCTGTTTGAATTTGAGAGCTGTTTTTTAAATTTATTTATAAATTTAAGGTTCCATCCATCCATTGAGGTTTTGTCTTATTGAAAATTCGCATTGACAGCTCAAACTTTAATGAATCAAAAAATGTTTTCCTTAACTACTCATAAACTCGGGTTGATGTTGAACACAATCATATTGTAGGTGACAATATCTCAACACGCCCCCTCAACATCATCCGACGGTTAAGACAGTCCAAGACGCCCCTGGAAATCATGGAACTTTCGACCCGCAAAAGGTTTTAGACCAAATTTTAACGTAAATGTTAGGCTGATACTTCGTTAGAACCTCAATTTGCACTCGTTGGTCAAAATCGACTTAATATTCTCTCCTAAAAAACATGGAAAACGATACCTCACAAGCTCATGTTACTAAAACACCAATAACCCCATTTTTACTCCCCTTTTTCACCCGTAACACCCTTGGACACAACTAGGGCCCAAATGGAGTCAGTGTGCTAAAGAGCGAATTTTTTATACCAAAATTAAAGTAGATATGGATGATACGGCGGGCGGCGTAAGGCTTACGGCGGATGGCAGACGGACATTGCATTTTTGGAATCTATGCACCTTGAAACGTAAAAGAATAACTTTTGAGGGGGTGTTATAAAATTTTTGTTGTTGAGCGAATACATAGGTGTATTATTCCGCCGTGTCATCCATATCTACTTTATTTTCGGTCTAAAAAATTCGTTCTTTCGCACACAGGCTCCATTTGGGCCTTAGTCCCGAAATTTTGCAGCGCGATCGGAATATACCCAAGGGTGTTAAAAAAAGGGAGTAAAAATAAGGGTTATTGGTGTTTTAGTAACATGAACTTGTGAGGTATCGTTTTCCATGTTTTTTCGGACGAGTAGACCGAATATGAAGTCGATTTTGACCAGAGTGGAAAACAATGCTCCGGGTGGTCAAGAAACTCCCATGTTCGAGAACTATTTAAAACCGTAAAAACATTCGAGAAAACGGCGTCCTGGAGACTGCAACCCCTATTTTTCAGCCCTCAGGGATGACTGACATTAAGCCCGAACTTCGAGGACCAACTAGACCCCAAATGGGACCTATAAACCTTATTTCGTCAATTTTGGTTCATGGTAACTAAGAAAAGTGCTCATTACGGCGTACGGCGTAAACTTTTTTTTTCATGCTCGATTCCAAAGGTTCATTATTGAAAATAGTAAACCAAAAGTGTGAGCCTAAAATTCGTGATTTTGGGGGCCAAAATTGGTAGAAACCATCAAAAGTAGAAATTTAAATTATTTCACATGAAGGAAACAATAAATGAACAGCCAACATTCTGTAGGTATGTTCATTAGAATAATAAACCCATGTGACAAGGACTCTGCATCATTTTTCAAAAAAATGTTAAGTCTCATAATAAGACACGTAATATATCTCATAATAAGTTCACAGGTCAAACTTTAGTGAATCAAAAAATATTTTCATTAACTACTCATAAACTCGTGTTGATGAACACATTTTGTAGGTGACAATATATCTCAACTTGTTTCTAATCAGGATTTGTGTTGAACTACTTGGCAATCTACCTGTTACATAATTTCTAGCGGGATTTTGTGAATTCAAATTTCACACTCGTTTTCTGCCTTGAATTTCCAACATAAACACCTCATTAAATAGTCAATAAGAGTTAATTTCCGTAATGGAACAGAATTTGACCAAAGAAGGAGAATTTGGAGCCCACGAAAATTTCAGCCATTTTCCATCAGCCATCGTGGCCATTGCATTTTTTCCCCCGGGCTTTTTGGGTAGTTATGAGCGTTACAAAGGTGGTGCACATAAACACTCATACAAATTGGGAGCCGAGGAGTTGGTACCAGTGGAAGGGTTCCTCGAGCGGCCACTTGTGGCAGTGAGCAAGCTCGTGGCATTGACGTAGTTTTCTGTACTCCTCGGGTTCCTATTTTATCGTTTTGTGTTCTTGTACCTCTTAGCATACTTTACGCTCTCCCTAAACGGAAAACTGCCAATAAACAAACATCTTATTTTCACTCCCACTGGAATACCTCGTTTCAGCTTGTTTGAATTGTTCTTTTGATGATAAAATGGTAGTTACAAGAAATTGCGGACTGACCATCAGACAGGCTGACAAAGGCCACCTTTGGTCGTCTGATTAGTTAGTTGGTACATCACTGGAAAATTCTCTGCTGATGTAATACTGGATGGCTGGAAAATATCATAACGTTTACTCACATTGTTTATGCTAGGGATGATTACGTCACAAGATGCCGAATCCAGTCTCGAGTTACGTCGTCAGTTGCTTTACGATATGATAACGGCTATAAAAGCGATACAATTCATAAGCCTTGAAAGGCATCTACGTAGTCCATTCCACTTCGAATCTCAATTTATCGGCCGTGGATTGAACTGGGTATTCCAGTCATTTTTTTTCCCCAAAGTAAATTGCTTGGATTAATGAAAATCGAATCTGCTCGTCGAGAAAATGGAAATCGGGAGTCTGAGAAAAACGCTGTGAAGTAATTGTCACGTAGGTTTATTATTCTATTCGAAATACCTATAGAAATGTTGGATGTTCATTTATTGATTCTTTCATGTGCAATAGTTGAAATAGCTATTTCTGACGGTTTCCACAAATTTTGGCCCCAAAAAACAAGGATGACGCTCCTTTTTTTCCCAAATTTCATTGGTTTTTGATAGTGCCATTTAATTGTTTTGATTCACCTGTTGGCACTTTTTCTAGTGTTATACAAATTGATGGTAATTTCTGAACATTTCCCAGGTTTTTGATTCATAAAAAATGAATTTTGGAAGCTGAACCTTCGTTACAACCTCAATTCTTCAATCTTTGGTCGAGATCGACTTCATAATATTTGGTCTTCTCGCCCTAAAAAAACATGGCAAAAGATACCTCAAAAGCTCATTTTACTACAACACCAAAAACCCTATTTTTACACCCATTTTTCACCCATAACACCCCTCGATATACCTATTCCGGTCTGGCTGCAAAATTTCGTGACACAACTAGGACCCAAATGGAGCCTGTGTGCGAAAGAACGAATTTTTTAGACCGAAAATGAAGTAGTTATGCATCGTACGGCGGACAGACATTGCATTTTTGGATTCTACGCACCTTGAAACGTAAAAGAAAACATTTCGACGGGGTGTTATAAAAAGTTTTTGCTGAGCGAATACATAGGTGTATTGCTCACAGAATAATAAACCAAAAGGCCCGCCTCCTTAAACTTCACAAAAACACACAGAGTATCGGGTACAATAATTAAAACAGAATAAACAATATCAAGATTGAAATAATTCCTATAATAGCTGAATTTTCCTCTAACGTTGCTTGACCACTCGGGAACGATAAGTGCTTTTACACAGAATGAGCCGAGACCTTGGCCGAGATCCCTGTAAATACTATAATACCTTAGCGCGTGCGCGCGGCCGCACGTGCACACACACAACACACACACGCGAGCCCGGCCTTGATGTAGGCCTAGGGCCCCCTCCCCCCCATCACTTTTTCTCTTATCTTCATTTTGCATTTCCTTCCTCATATTACACATGGATCACCTTCTCCCACACTCTACGCCCCTTTCACAGTTACTTGGAACTAAAATATTCCAAAAATCATATTATTTTTAGACTCACTGGAATACCCCATTGTCCTTTCGTATACCATTTTTAAAAGGGACCTTGAAAAGCTTTTGGAACTACGAGTATATCCTTCCATATCTTATATCCTTCTACATTCCAATTGCCTTTCTCATTATTGCAGCCTACAGTTCAAGGTGGGTAAAAGTCTAATTACAAGCTTTGTTCCAACCGAAGCGAGTTTTGTAATGAGGTCTGCACACAACCCACTGCACACAAAAACTGTGCTCCATCCACATGGGATGTTGAAAACGTTCACTGTTATAGGTTTTATCGATGAAGTGATCCAACGGTGTCAGGTCCGGGAACTGAGTTTCATAACCTCTAGCACCCGATCGGGGATGGGTTTTACCCAACAGAACTGAAGATAACCCCGCTGGAACTACCCCAAAATCTCATGTCCCTCCAGCCTTCATGTTAAACGGATTTTTTATCTATGGTACCTACTCAGCTATTTTTCGCCCCTCAAGTCATTGCAGTTGTTTGGGGCGCTTCCAAGGTGTTCCACCCGATGAGTTCTCGAACTTAAACGGTTCTAAAACTCATCCCCACCCTTCAGAAAAACTTAGGTTCTGGTTTTGAAACTTTCTAAAACCAGTTCTGGTCGTGGGAACATACATGTAGGCAGGTTGTGGAAGAGGAAGAAGACGCTAGAGGCGGGGAGCCAATCAAATGGCCCCTCCCGACCATACATGCATCCTCTAACTCTAATTTCTAGCACTTCGTAGCGGGTACTAACCCATAGCTCAATATTGGCTACACCTTCTCTTCAAGGTCTCCTAAAACTTAGTAGGGTAGGTTCTTTGAATGACAGCACCACCAACCTTGTAAGAGGTAACTGTCCCTCTATTTTTCTAACAAAACCATTCAACTTTGATTTAAAATTTTCTGTATGAGTTTGTCCGAACATCAATTCAATGTGTGATGGGAAAAATAATGTCTAAGCCACTTGGCCACTTCAATAATGCAAAAAATGTATAAGCTCATTATTGTGATATAGTTATCCACCATTAAAGTCTCATGCTAAAAAAAAATGTACGTGGCAAGCAGGTTTGCTTCCTCACTGCCGAAGGTGGGAAGCCTTAGGATTCTCACACACTAGGCGGGAACAGGACAGAAACAGGACGGGAAACAGCTGCGGGACTGGGGTCGTGTTTTTTTGCTTTTGTGTATTTGAATGGAGATAAGCACACTAGGTGGGACGCCAAGGTCAAGGCATGGGGTAGGAACAGGACGGATTCCGCCGTGATCGCTCTCAAAGTGAAAAACGGCGTTGCCTGGCATGGGACGTTCCCCCTTCGCCGTCCAATGTTTACCTTCACTCACGCCTTCCCCGCGTTCACCCTCACACCCTTGCTTGTGACTAGCGGAGTATGGCGAGTGGTGGGGGAAAGAGAGTTGAGGAAAGTCCTGCCTAATTAATGTGGGTATAGGCGAAGGAAGGGACAGCGGCCGGCCGGCATCCTGCGTCCTACCCACGGCGTTTCCTGTCCTGTTCCCGCATAGTGTGTGAGAACCTTTATATTCGTGCAAGAAGTAAAAAAAAAAAAATTGTCAGGCTCCAAAATCATAATTTCCATTGCTTTTTGCATTTCAAAGCTTTCTGAACAATTTTGGTTCTGTCTGTGTCTGTCAGTGGTTAATTCCTTGTCCCGGGCAAAACTGTATGAAATTACGGTCCAATTTTGATAAAATTTTCGAGGATTCTGCGGGTTAGCCCTATGAATTTCATTGCCGTCAGACTAGTCGTAGTGCGTGCGCATGTGCAAACGTGAATTTCATGAAACGCCGATTTCTCAGTTCCTAATGGACTGGTTTCGCTCAGATTCAGAGGGTAGTTTGGGTGGCTGCAAGACTCTTGCCTATCGTGATTGGAGCAGTAATAGCCATTTCGCATGTGCCGCAAACCTGAAATTTGTTGTCACAGGCACAACACCAGAACTACTACACCAATTTTAGTGAAATTTTGAAGGATTGTCCCGGTGTACCCCTAGACGGTCCCTTATGAATTTCATCGCCATCGGTCCAGTGGTAGCATGTGCGCATCCCTCAGATGCTTCTGTCCATCTTTTTTTACCAACTGATTCTATACGTCCATGTTGCATTAAGTGAGGAAGCTATGACTACTACCCACCCAACGCAGACGTTTTTATTCATTACTATTTTAAATAATATCATCATATTTTAACCAGAATATATTGTTGCACGGTCACGATATCCTGAGTTTTAAAAGGAAGACCATTATCGCCTCTTTGGTAAGGAAAGTAGTTCTTCGATTTGAAATTCGGAGAGCCTTTGCCGGATGAGACGGTGGCAGGACGAATGGTTGCCTGTACAAAACAGTGGTGATGTTGAATTTATGTTTTTTAAACTCTTGCTGCTCTAGTTTTTGTCCCAAAACTTTTTCACCATTCGTTGGAAAGCTGGCAATCTAACCGATATCCTCAAAGACCCTTGAGGTTCCTCAAAAACCAATGAAATATTGATCAAAGCCACGTGTACAACCTTTAATTGACAGGGCGGAACCATACATGTACATATCACCAATGGAAATGATCAGGTTATTGCTGAGTACTCGTGCTATGACGCTTGAGCACTAGTGTCCGTGTCCAACTTTTCTGCTGAGCTTTCCTTTTACTTATTCCCAGAGCTGAGTCAACTTTATCCCCGTGACCGTGATTTGTCCAGTAAAAACGCTGCAAATCCCTGCACAACGGTTTATTATTTTGTACAGATTACTCTTCTGTTACAGATCACAACTCTCTGTATAGATAACCCGTCTGTATAATATAATATGTACTATTCTATACATATTATGTAGATCGCAGACCCTCCGTAGGTTGGTACCTAACCCCGTACTCGTTACTAGGTGCCTACCTAAATCACGAGTTAAATGTTGCTAAAATAATTCTGTCGATGGCAAACAGTAACTAAAACTGCAAAAAGAAACGCAAATAATGAAGTTCTGAAGGAAAATTGTTGATGTGGCGTAAAATGGATGCCCCTTCTGCGTAGATCACTGTTTTCTGTGGTCAATACCTACCTTAGTGGTCAAGTATAATGCACCGTTGTGTAATAACTTGCCCATCAATAATACTTCTACGGTCGTTCAAGTTGCAAAAGTACCGATCAACAAAATCCAGCCCCTTCTTGGTAGATGAACCGTTGTGTAATAATTTACCGTTGCGTAATAATTTGCCGTTGTGTAATAATTTGCCGTTGTGTAATAATTTACCATTGTTACAGATCACAGCTCTCCGTATAGATAACCCTCTATATAATATACCTATGTACTATTCTATACATATGATATAGATCGCTCACCCTCCGTAGATTAGTACCTAACCCCCTTGCTCGTTACTAGGTACCTACCTAAATCACGAGTTAAATGTTGCTAAACAATTCTGCCGATGACAAACAGTACCTAACAAAAAGATACGCACATAATGAAGTTCTGAAGAGAAATTGTTGATGAGGAGTGAAAAAAGTTGCAAACGTACACCTACCAACAAACTCCAGCCCCTTCTACGTAGATGGTATAATGAACCCTTGTGTAATAATTTACCGTTGAGTAATGATTTACCATTGTGTAATAATAATTTACCCATCAATAATACTTCAACGTTTCACTACCTATCAACCAACTCCAAAAGAGCCATCATTTTTCAAATGAAATAATATCACAGAACAACCAACTCGACTTCATACTCTGCCAATATAATCTGGTGGCCCCTGGCAATGATTTTATCTCGGGCCAATTTCCGATTGTAAGCGCGTCCCTGTTGACGAGATTTGGTCTAAATGTATACAATTTCATTCACCCTGGTGTCGAAAATGCCTGTCGGTGCAAACTTCGGGTCCTTACTGTGAACGAACGGCTGGGCGTACGATGCTCCGGGGGGTCTTTAAAAACTCGTAAGTTCAAGAACTATTTAAAACCGTAAAAAAATTCGCGTAAAAAAAAAGGTGAGGAGCGTCCAACTGGGCGTATAGGCGTTCTGAAAATTTCAACCCCTATTTTGAACCCCTTAAGAGATGACTGACAGTAACGTCGAGCTTCGAGGACCAACTAGACCCCGAACGGAACCTATAACCCGAATTTCATCAATTTTGTTTCATGGTAACTAAGAAAAGTGGCCCGTACGGCGTACGGCGGACAGACAGAAATATTTTATTGCATTTTCGGATTCTACATACCTTGAAACGTAAACCATCAAATTTTGAGGGGGGGGTAAGAATTATTTTTTCATGCTCGATTCCAATGGTTCATTATTGAAAATAATAAACCAAAAGTCAGTGTTCATCTCCACAGAGAAAATGTTCCTGGTTTCGAAAAAATTAATGAAGTAGTTTGCTGCGTTTGTTTTTGGTTGTCAGTTAGCAGGGATTGGTACTCACCTTTGCATGACACTTATTGTATGGAAATCAGCTTTGTTTTATCGATGGTGTGAGTTCAGGGAGGTTCATTTAGGTCTAGGACAAACTATAAATAACTCTCAAATTGCAACAACTTTTAATTTGCTGTTGTGTTATTAGGATGTATTTGAAATGGCGGGGGCTTTACAGGAATTCGTTATTTGTGCCCCTATGTGAATAATGTGAAAGTTCCTAGCACAAAAGTTTTCATCTTGTTGATTATTACTATCAGACCTTGATGGGATATGCGAAATTACAGCTGCTGGGTGTGGCAGGGTGTGTATTATCCTGTCCTCGAATTTCAAAAATCATTCCGCCCATATGAAAAAGTAAAGTTAACAAAAAAGAAAAAAATTGAACTGCCTTTACGCTGAGGCTTTACGTCTGACTGCTTTGCTGGCGCCAGAACGTGATCAGCCGTTATAATTGTACAATCAACTTACCTTCTGGGAAAGTCGAATGAGATTATATATAGGTAATTGGAGGAAGAGATTGTTTACTGGCAGCAGCGCCCCTAGTGCGGAAGTTCGGAATTTTTTTAAAGAAAAACTAAAGTTTTTTGCGTGGTTATGTTGGTTCTTCTGCGGGCCCCCGCTTCTCCATTCCCACTCTCCTTCATGACGCCATTGAAGTTCGAAGACATGCTGGTGGAGGCATGGGTAGGGACGTAGTATAGTAGTGTTTTCTGTGGGTAGGGCGGTGAAGTCCCACAATCAGACTTCACGGGTGGGAGTGTAACAATCTCTTCCTCCAATTACCTATATATAATCTCAATCGACTTTCCCAGAAGGTAAGTTGATTGTACAATTATATGACGGTAATTTAAGGAAGAGATTGTTTACTGGCAGCTGTTCAAAGATTCCTCCACCAGCTCCGCAGGGCACTGGAAAAAAGGCACCCGTCAAGGCATGAGCAGTGGTAGGCAGTCGTATCATTCATGGCCACATCCTAGGCGCCGGACTCATGTTGAGCACGCCCCCTCCCCTTTCCCATGAACGAAAAAACACCAGTAACGGAAAACACATAGGAAGATAGATAGGTATGTATGGAACAAGAACAGGTAGGAACCGTTTTGTACAGATTTATGTAAAAATGAAAACATCCAACCTCGGAAATACACTAAAAAAGAAAACGTTCAGTGGAACGGACAGCCTCGAGAAGAACAGACTAATGGTATCAGATCGCCAACAGGCGAAACATACATCAATTACCATAAAACATCAAAATAGAATGCCAAAGTGAAAACATAAATTCGTAAGCTTAAGTATCAATATAATAAAATGTCAATATCGAAATATCAAGGTACATCATGTAAAAAACAAAATGTCAATTCAGCCACCAAATAATTATAAAAAAACATCACCAAAGGCTGCAGTTTTGAATTAAACGGAAGACAACACCGCCGTCGCAAAGTCCGCCTGTGAACACAACGGGCGATTGTAAACTGAGTGGAACATATTAGAATTTTGCGACCATCCCGCCGCTTGAAAAATCGCATTTATAGACACTCCATGGCGAGCCGCTGACGAAACAGCAGCGTGCCGCGTAGAGTGAGCCGAAAAGATGCTTATATCTATACCCGCAGTACCGATAATATTTTTCACCCACCGACTTAGTGTAGGTACTGTAACAAGACGAAAGGGTTGCCGAAGAGTAACAAATAATGCTGAACCCTGCACATTGGCAGTGTCAGCTAGATACCGTTTTAAATTGGAGGCTACGCAAATGGCAGGACGAGAGGGTAAAAAAGGGATGGTTATGGAAGGGGCAGTAGCCCCCCGCCTAGACGTTTTTAGCAACTTCGGTATATAAATCCGAACGTCAGAGGCCGATAAAACAACATGCGACCGTTCAATTGACCAAATCGTCTGCATCCGTTGACCAGACGCCAGTAATAAAAGTACCACCAATTTTTTAGCTCTGAATGACAAGGAGTCGTCAGAAACCGACATAAAATACCGCAACACTACTTGGGGGTCCCAAGTGGAAGTGTACTTGGCTGCTGGTGGCCGCAGCCGAAACACTGCCTTAAGAAATCTCTTAATCAAGTGATCGCGTGACAAGTCAAAATTTGCTAGCAGCGCAAGGGCAGACCGATGTGTATTAAAAGAATTGTAAAATTGAGGTGTCTCGTCCAACATAATATGTTGGAAGAAGCGTAAAACGTCCGCGGTCGTAAAAGTAAGTGGATCTATATGCTCCCGATTACAGAAGTTCATCCACAAATTGTAGGAAGATGCGTATTGCTTAAGCGTGGCCTGAGTAAGAGAACTATGAAGAGTCCCAATAACATCAAGTGGGATACCTTTTCTCATGAAACTTCTCATGATAAGATCGCTACCATCAATCGCAGGTGAGGTGACGAGGCGTGTCGCATGGAGCTGTAAGGAGAAAACAATAAGGTTTCATCAGGGCCAAGGTATAATATTCGTGAACTAGCCAAGTTTATGAAAACAGAAAACCATGGTTGGGTTGGCCACAATGGGGCCACAACAATTCCCACAGCTCGGTCCTCCCTGACTTTGTGAAGAACACGGGAAAGCAACGAAAAAGGGGGGAATGCGTAGAAAAAGTATTTCTTCCAGCAATAGGTAAATGCATCAACCCCTGCAGCTCCCGCCTGAGGCTGCCAAGAGAAAAACTGGGAACACTGATGTAGGTCATCTGACGCAAACAAGTCGACTTCAGCCATTCCAAACGTTTTTACAATAGTTTGAAAATATTGAGGTGACAATCCCCACTCCCCACTTGAAAGTTTACGGCGTGACTCAGCGTCCGCCTCCACATTATCTTTAGTGTTAATATAAGAAGCTTTAATCCACAACCCCCTAGATTCACAAAAACGCCATATGGCTCGAGCCGCGGCATAAAGGTGGGGAAATCGGACACTGCCAAATTTATTTAACACCGCTACCGCCGTCCCATTGTCAACCCTAAGGAGAATGGACCGTCCCCGCCAATTCCTAGCAAACACCTCCAGAGCACATTTCACCGCTAGTAACTCTTTTTCATTAATGTGGAGACCTTTTTCATGTTCCTTCCACCATCCACAGGAACGCTCTGACGCCCATGCCGCCCCCCATCCTGTATCAGACGCACCCGAAAAAATTACATAATCATAAGTATCCGATCGAATTTTAGATGGAGGCTTCTCAAAGGCAACGGTCCACCAGAGTAAATCGTCACGCGATTGATTGAATATAGAGCAAGGCCCGTTATAATTATTGTTATGGTTCAGTAATGCAAGATACCTATCCCTTTCTAACGACCTAATATACAACTGACTATAGGGGATGGCGGGCATGCAAGCTATCAACGTCCCTATCAATGATGCTAAATTTCGGATTGTCCCCTCAGGTGTCTGCAATTTTGATTTAATCATGGAGAGAACTTTATGCTTTCAGTTGTCGGGAAGGCCTATAGTCATGTTTACTGAAACAAAGAGAAACCCAAGGAAAACAAAATTTTGGGACGGTTCCAACACACTTTTTTCCTCATTAATAACAAAACCTAGGCTTGTCAACAACCTGGTAGTCGAATTTAGAGCGCGCACACATTCGTTATGAGTAGGTGCAAGCAGGAGACAATCGTCGAGGTAGTTGATAATTGTTATATTACGCTCTCTCAACATGGCCATTACAGGACGTAAGACTTTATGAAAGCAAAATGGAGCAGACGCCAGCCCCATGGGCAGAGCGTTCATGCAATAAAACGTATCTCGAAACTTAAACGCTAGGAATTTCCTATCCTCTGGCACAATTGGGTTTAAATAATAAGCATCCTTAAGATCCACCGAAGCCCCATACATATTGGGCTCCAACAGATGTAACACCGACCTGTAGTCTTCAAGCTTAAAATGGTTAACAACAGCATATTCATTTAATTTGTTTAAATTCAAAATGAAACGTGATGACCCATTAGGTTTAGGAGCCAGAAATATCGGCGAAAGAAACACGTTAGCATGCCCAGAGATTTCTGAAATCGCCCCCAGCCACAACAACTCCTCAATTTTTGTATGCATGGCGTCCATGTCATACATTGGACTGCCAATACGAACAGTAACGCCCTCACAAAGTGGCGGAATAACTGAAAAGGGAATTCTATATCCTTTAACCCAGTTCAAAACTGGCTGTGACGCTGGGGTCGACAACCACCTATCCGCAAAAAGAGCCAAACGGTCTGCATGTCTTACCTGGGTTAATTGTTGCGGTGAAGGCGATTGCGGTTGTAAGTGTAGTTCCCTCGTTTCCCCTGCGGCTGGTCCCGAAATGCAGCTTTTGGCTGGGGTTTCCCGGCTGCGGACCGCTGCCCGTTTCCCGAAGTCTGAGCTGGCTTCTTGTAACCCAAAGATGTAGGGTGAGTGGCAGATGTGGTCTCAAAACGTCTAGCGGACGGGTTTTGACGCGGTCTGTAAACCATTTGGGCCGCCTTTGACGCGTCCTGGGCCCGACGGACCCATCCTTCCGCCTTCCCATCAAATAAATACATTGGGCCCACCTTAGAGCGAGAAGCCAACTGTTTATATTTACCCTTGAAACAGGTCGTGACTCTTGACCTCCTGGACATCGAAGTTCTGAAAAACCCTGCACACAAAAGGGAGGACGTATCCCAGAGAACATCAAACATCTTATCCCGTAAATTCGGGCGATCCAAATTTCGATGTTCAGTAAGTAGCGTCATGGCCTCCCCAATGCCAACTAAGGCCTTTGAGAAAAAACTTTGCGTAGTCGCGATGGACTCATCTGCTTTCTTGGTCACACTAGTAATTACGTCCTCAACAACCTCATCCAATTTGGGGGGCGCCAAAGATGGGCAATGAAATTTCGGGTTGTACTGTTCATTAACTCGTTTATAAAACTCAAGGTCGAGACCCTGCCTCATCTGGGACTCCCAGGTGGACACAATGCTCGGGTGAATACTCACGGGTTGAGGTTCCGCCATTTTGGCTTTATCGACAATACGTTGAAGCGTCTCCGGCAATGGCGGCACCTCATGGTGGCCATGTTCAACAGATTCATCACCGTCCTCTTTGGGGCCAACGCCGACTGAAAAATCGGAAATCCCGTCATCGGGAAAGCCCTCAAACCCTAAAGAATAGGTTGATGATGCATCATCATCCCCGGAATCATCAACGTCCGAGATAGGCTGGTGGAGGTTGTCTCTCGCCGCCGAATCTAAAGTCGGCGCGAAATCGGACAACCGAGGTCGGCACCCAATAGACGGGACGGCCGCTTCGGAAGTACTCTTGGAAGTACCCGGGACTGAAAAAGTATCCCTATTGGGATTTCCTGATTCCGCCAATGGGCCGGAACCTGTGCGTCGTCGTTTTCCCTGATTATGAGGGGAAACCAAAACCCCAGCCCGTTGGCTAGGGGACACACGCCGATCAAGACGCGATCCAACGCGAGTCGATACTCGCTCGGAATCCGACATTGGAACTGACGCTAAGTAACAACGTCGAAAAGAAACTAACCAAATAAAACTCAAAAACCACAACTTTGAAACTATTGAAAATATTATTTGAGAACCAACAAAAACTTCAACCGAACTCGTCGCACTCGGAACAAACAATGGCGTCATGAAGGAGAGTGGGAGTGGAGAAGCGGGGGGCCGCAGAAGAACCAACATAACCACGCAAAAAACTTTAGTTTTTCTTTAAAAAAATTCCGAACTTCCGCACTAGGGGCGCTGCTGCCAGTAAACAATCTCTTCCGAAAATTACCGTCATATAATCTGTTAGGATCATTCCGCTTACCTCCCTGGGTTGAGGCAAGTGGCATTGAGACTCACTCGAACTGTAGGCCTCAGCTGATGTCCCCTTCCCATCTACCAAGCTACTCTGCCAGCACCAGCTAACCTACTCTGCTACCGGTTCACTAGTTTCTCTCATAAGACTACACTTTTTTCTGATCTTTCAATTACGGAAATAAAACATACATTCGCCATTAATGGAGTTATTCGTGTTGCAGATCGCCCTACTGATGCGAGGGAAAGTACCAAATACCAAAGATTTGACTTACACTTTTTGGGCCATCATCAGGTCCTGCATTTTCCTGATATTTCATGGTGTCGGATTCTCTGGAACTTCGTGCATTCTTAGGTATGAACAAAGGCGCAATAAGCTCCATTTCAGGCGTGCAGTTCAAATGCCCTGCCACACAGACGTTTGTTTGGAAATTTCGGACGATTCCGAATATACCCTCCAGGTATTTTCTGGAACTGCATGAAATAGATTTTTAGCTACGGTTTCTTCAGAAATTATCAAAATACTTGGCTTTTACCACTGTAACTTCCGTAACTAGTTTTTGAAAAGCGGTAGGCAGTCAAATTCTACGTCAAATCAGCTCTCCGAATCCCAGCTCTCTTGCTAGTTATCCTCGATTTTTTAGTTTCAAAATTAAAGTTCCCGCCATTTTTGTATAAGGTGAGTATGAGATTTAATTAACTTACCTTGACTTTGAACGTTACCATCCCTACAAGTTTCAACCAGTTGCTTTCAATTTTTCACCAAATGTTTTTCAAACTATCATTAGGTGTATTCCAGCCAATGGGGTATTCCATTCTTTTTTTTTTTTTTCAAAGTAAGTATATTGCTTGGGGTTCACGAAAATTGGGTATGTTTGTCGAAAAAAATTTACCATAAAATTAGATAATCAAATAGAAATAGGGAGTTGGGAGAAGAAAAGGTGGGCCGTGACAGAGATAAGACTCCTCAAGCTTCACAACAACATAATACGAGTATCCGGACAAATTAAAACAGAATATACAACATCGAGATGGAAATAATATAATAGCTGAATTTTCCTTTAAGTCGAAACTTTGATTGCTGAGATCCTAGATACTATATACCTACCGTTTTTACACTCATGCACACCAGTCCAGCCGTGATGTAGATATAGGACCTTTTTCAACATCCATTATCTTTATTTTGCTTTTCCTTCCTTATATTACACAATTATCACCGTCTCCCACACTCTTCGTCCTTTTTACAGTTAATTTAACTAATATATTCCACTAATCATCTTGTTTTTAGACTCACTGGAATACCTACCCCATTTTCAGTCATCAGTCGTCCAAACAGTATTAACAGTAACAATAATTAGAGTTCCTCCACTAGGTATATATGGGGAAAGTGTAAATCTGCTCTTTTTCCATGCCAAAATCAATGGGATTAAAAAAGAAATCTGAAAATCTTCATTATGGTTTTCAAATAGCCTCACATAAAACCTGTGAATTGACAGGGGTGCCAACATTATAAGAAAGAGTGGTAAACCTGTTCTGATGGGTTCCTTCACGCTTCTTCAGCAGGAGGGTGGATTGCTGTGGGTTAAGCCTACTGAACCCAGCCGATGCACAACACACGCCCAACCCACGCGTAGGGGATTCTGTGTAACATAGGTTTGCATGAGTTTCCGCATATTGCATCCAGCCTAGGGTCACCCCACGCAGTTGTTCGCCACGCGTGGGCCAGTCATATTTTGTTTACAAAGATGGATCTGGAGGAGAAGTTCCCTAGGCGCTGTGTTCATCGTGGGCTGTGGATTAACAACATACTCAATATGCGGTACCCGCCCGGGCGTGTGCTGTGCGTGGGCGTTCGGTGTACAGCGGGCCATACATACTTACCTCGGTGTTTGGGGGGATTTCAGGGCATTTTAAGATCTTGCGTACCATAGTAATCTCCATCTGATTTTTCATAATTTCTATTTCAAAACAGGAAGATCCTGGGTAGCTACAATTTTTATACAGCATCACTGGTCCCGTCTTTCCTATCAAGTGTTGCTGCTATCCTCATAGAGAGGCCTTCGAGGCGGCCTCTGCTCAGTCTGTACGTCACAAATGTTGTGAGTTATATTTAACTTTCTGTGATAGTAAATGTGATTATTCATTGATAATTCGATTAATCTATCCAGTAATTTAAACCCCCCTCGTTTCTTGTGAAGAAAAAAATATACACTTGGTAATTATTTTAATGTTCAGTATCTTGGAAAATGCATGCCGGTCTAACATGATGGTTGAATTCGTATTCGACTTTGATACACACCCTGTAGTAACTTAGTTCTTATCCCTAAAACGCGCATTTGAAAATATTGAAAATTCGATGTGAATTTGCCTAGGTCGAATTATATTTTTGGTTTGTAGGAATTCAAACCTACGAATATGTGGTTCCCCATGAATTTGACTCGGGCCAGTTGGGTGCTGTATTCATCCCCTTGAAATGTGTGAGAGATCTATGCAGTGTTTTTTGAAATTCAAATATAAGTGCATTCGCTAACTTGATTATTGTTGAACTCGAAGGGATCACTTGAGATCCAAGAAAAAAATTTTGATGAAAGTCGATAGAATAAAACCTGAGTTGCCTGATACTTCCTGAGTTACCTGATACTTATATCAGGAATTTCATATTTGCTATACACAGAAGACAGTTACTGTGGATTTGGTACCTAGGCCATCTTGGTAATTCGCGTAGGTACCAAGTTTTTTGGATGATATTTATCTTCCACCTAGTAGGTAGTTATAATAAATTCCGAGTTATTTAACAAATTCATTGAAGCCCTCATCAAAGCATCAACATGAACATACCCTAACACTTTGCTGACAGTCACGTTTTATGTTGATTACCTATTGTATATATATTATTTTCCAGGCTTCTGAAACGTTGTTCAATATGGCTGTATCGCGCAAGCTCATCACTCCCATTCCGTATGGTGATATATTTGTGTTCTCTGCTAGCACTGCATTCCTGATGTATATTTACAGGCAATATGGCTTGCCAAGGGATCCTGCATTTTCGTTGCTCAAGTGAGTGGATTTTGTGGAGTAAGTTTACTTCACGCAATCTGGAATTAAGAAGTAGGTAGCTAGATTCTAAACGAAATTCTGGGTCACTTCCAGAAAATCTGGTGATTCTCTGGTGACTCCGTGATTTTGATAAACTGAATTAAAGGCTGTATCTAGAATGTTTCATACAGGTGTTGCAATATCCATATTCCTCATTATAACGATGGCATGTTACCTATGGGGAAAAAATCCTCTGTTTAATTGAGTGTGTTTTCTAGATTCCTAGTTGGTCCATATGAAGAATACGGTTACATCAAGCCACCCGAAGTCTTATCACCTCCCACACACAAACCTGTTGACTATAAAATGGGAGTAGTACGTCTAAAAGTCCTACAATTCCGAAACTGGTTCCAAAATCAATTGTACCTCGTAAAATGTGGCATATCGCACAGTACTTGTCCTCATCCCTTCAGCTGTTCGTACTACATTCTAGAGGTGAGCTTATATTGCAACCCTTGGGTGCGATTACGAATTACGTCCTTGGGACTTGCATCAAAAGACTATGGCATGCTGCATTCTGATGGTAGTCAGGTGCAAGAATTTTCTTCCAGCTTAACAATTTCTTGAGATAGGTAGGCAATACCCATGGGTCGAAGTCGGCAGATTTTTTCCTCCTAGAACTCTTTTTGGTGGGGAAAAATTGATGGTTTCATAGGAATATCTATTATTTACCAGGGGCCCATTCCTAAAGACTCTTCAACTTTTCGCTTTGCAAGTCTTCATTATTTGTACTCTCCACTTCGCGAATTATGAAAAGGAGAAGAACTTTCTGTTCCTAAAGACTTCGCGCTCTCTACAGTTCTACTCGAAACGAAGAGTAGGTATTCTGAAGAGTAACCTCCAATACAAGTCAGCTATGTTGTTTCCGATCGTTTTCTTAAGTTTTCGATCTTTCTTTCTTCAGTCGCCCACCACAAAAAATAAGGTCTATTCCCGAATTAAGTAGTTTAATACCACAGAGGTATATTACAGAAAACAAACTTCTGCGGCCGACGAAGGGGCGAGCGCATTCAACATCCTCATCCACATCATCCCCTGATGAGAAATATTGAAATATTTCCATTATTTAAAAAAAGGGTACATAAAAATTAGGTAGATGGTCACTTTTTATCCACAAACACCATTTACCTATCCCTTCCTAACATATCCTTCCTTCCAAATGTTGAGTATTTCGAAGGCCTCAGTGGAGCTAACTTCGGTGGTATTTTAGGTGCTTGCCCTCACACTAATTTGACCACCTTTAGACCTAATCGAAATGTTGACTTCTCTTCTTTTTATTGGCACTACCAAATATTGAATTTAACGAAGAAATGAAGCATAAAAACCGATTTGAAAAGTACGTCGGAGTCATTTGGGACTCTGCAAAAATGTTGTTAAACTCTTCTTCTGAAACGTGGACTCTTCACTTTGCACTTTGCAAAAGATAAACTTCAGGAACGGAACTGTTCAAAACGGGGTAAAACTGCAATTCTACACTTCACATTTCTGTCTTCCTCTTCAAATCTAGAGCGTTCTTTAGGAACGGACTTTCACATAGTGGAGAGAGTGTGGATTTGAGGAGTGCAGAGACAAGTGCGGAAGTCTTGAGGAACGGGCCCCATGTTTCTAAAATTACCTAGGTACCTTCAAACTTATAACATAATTCAGTTAACAAGTGATGAAGCCGATAAGCCCTCATATTGGTGGATTGTCCCACGCCTACCCTTCTGCGCTCTTATGGAATTTTTCCCAAATCATTTTCCATCTCCCTGCCTCTGATCATTTGATCACGTCGTCTGTTGTGTAACTCGTGGATTACTTGAATAGTTAACCGTTTTAAATTTGTGTTACTCAGTGCTAGTTATATAGGTACATAACTACAGAAAAACACCTTATATCCTTACTGACAACGAGAGAACATGAAGTTCACAGTTCACTCGACACATACTTAGTTACGATTAGTGGGGTAAAACTCCAAAATCGACACTTGGCGCATTTACTTTAGTAGGTACACTCTCCAAACATCCACTCTCAACTCTATTCCTCTATTGTGGTACCCTTATATAATTCCTGTATATGCATTAAGATTTTTACCAATAAACAACGGAGAAGCCGAGCTATGCAGTGCTAGGGAACAGCCGAGGTAAAACTATCCCTCCAACGGCTCCCAGTGGTCATTCCGGTGGGACCCGGGGAGGGTAGAGGCGCCTATAAAAAGCGCCCAACATGCCTAGCTCGGGCATTCACCCAGTTTCTCTCCAACAAGTGCCTTCTCTCTCAGCCTTACCTTCTCATCACGTCATCACCAAGTAGGCCTTCTCCTTCCCTCTACATTCTCAACGAGGTGAAAACCGGGCGAATATCTTCCTTACCTCTTACCCAAATATCCAAGGAGGTGAGAACTGCGCGGATATCTTCCTATCCCAATTATTCAACGAGGTGAAAACCAGGCGAATATTTATCCAAATCCCAGAGGCCTATCCAAGGAGGTGAAAACTGCGCGGATACAATCCCTCGCGCTCCTCTCTCTTCCAAAACTCCCCCAGTCAAAATTCAACTCAAAGTCACATTTTCATTCAAGTCAAATTTTACTACATTTAACATTTAATCAAACCCAGAGTCATCACCTCTGAATGTTACTGAATTAACGGATAACAACGGATGTTGTTGAACACACGTAATGGTAATGCTGCATAGTATTAGCAAATCCGATGATGTAGGTACCTACAATCAAATCGGAGATGGGGTTGTCTACTTACGGTAAGCATCCTTAAGCTTCAATCTAGAGTTTCTTTGTTTTTTCGAAGGTAGGACAACTTGAATGTTCTGTGAACACTGATATCATCGCATTTTTCCGACTTTTGGTTTGTTATTTTCAATAATGAACCTTTGCAATCGAGCATTTAAAAAAGAAAAAAAAATTGTAATCCCCTCCAAAATTTGATGGTTGGCTTCCGTAGAATCCGAAAATGGAATAAAAAATAGTTCTTTCTGCATTAGTCAGTATTCTCTGAGGGTTGACAAGTAGAGGTTGACAGCTTCAAAACGCCAACGCCGTAGGAGGAAGGGTGTAGTTTTTATGACGTTTTCAATTTGATTCCAATCAAGTTCGAATAAAGTATATCAAACGGAAAAAAATAGCGATGGATTCCCTTGGATTAATTTCAACGGAATGGGTTGTTGTTAATATTAGGTATACACGTGGCCCACCAGAGAGAAATCCCCCTGAAAGGGCTGAAGATTTTCGGCAAGGATTCAGTAAACCATCTTATTGTGCATTTTACATAAAACCGCCCTTGGGTGAGTTTTAGTACCAGGTACTCAAAAACTTGCGAAAAATGAATACCAGCTTGGAGCAAAAGGCGAAAACCGAGTTTTAAAAAAAATTCTGTGCAACTGTCACAAATCGTCAGATGGCAAAATGTCGTGTCACTTTTTTGAATTTTACAGGGGAGCAAATTTAAAGTTGCTCTACCCCATGATAACTCGGCTGTTACGTTTAGCTGAAATGTCTTTTCGCTTTTATTTAGGTAATTTACTTGGGAATGAAGTGGCGATCAGCTTAACTCCCCATCTCACTCACTACCACCAGCGGTATTTTCAGAATCCCTGAAGGATATCCTGACATATGACATGTTGGCATCTTCTTCTTCCCAAATTTTTTCCATTACGCAAGAGGCAATGTCCAGGGATTCATCAATTTAACAGAGCTAAATAAGTTGAAAACACTGTCTTGTTTTTTAAATTGTTGTTTATGGAGGTGGAAATTAGTAGTTAGTTAACATTTTTATAACCAACTAATTGTTTACAAACCAACAATAATTAATTGTTTGATTAATAAAACATTTTTATTATTCATTAAAACATTAAATTTTAATTAGTTAAGTACAATTTTTAAAAATTTGAAAGTTGAACAAAATACAATTTTATTGAAAATTCGCCACAGCTGGCGGATGTGATGGTGAATTCTTCATCCTTATTATTCACCACTTCACCTCTAATAAGACAGCTTTCATTGCTGTGCATTAAAAGTAATGCTCTAAACTTGAACTTTTCTCCACACTTTGCGCAAATCCACATTATTACAGTATAAGGATATGTTGTAATCAAAATAAAGGGAAAGAGCAATAACTCAGAGTAGGAATTGAACCGGTGTTCGTTGTAGAATGAAGAAAAAAACACGATAAGCGTCGCTGTTTACATAGAATCGTCATTTATTGTACCCACCTAATTATATTGGTTTAGACAGCTGATCGCTGGGGGGTAACGGCAAGTTTGATTATGGCATCTTTTTTTTCCAACATTTCTTCGTTCTTACATATATGGCTATACAGCGTATTATGTCTACTTATGACATTTTGCCATCTTCCTGTTCAGGGAAGAAAACCTTCTGCACAGATGGCAGAACCACAGTAGTTGACATGTGACATTTTTCCATCTTGTGTTTTATTATTTTTTTGACACATGACATAGTGCCACATCTCATATTTCCGGAACTAAATGTCGTAGGGTTATAATAATTTGACAGTAGCTAGACCTTGATGTGAGGATTCCAAAACCACGAGAAACTCGATTTCACCAAAAAAGTGACATGACATTTTGCCATCTGACGACAGCATAATACCTGATTCGAGCTGTATGATAGACTGCGCGTCATTAGGCGTCTATTAGCGTCATGGGAGGCGATGGTCCTTCCAATTTCACACTCACTCAGAAAGTATCGAAGGACTTCATTACCAGCAACACTCTACTTGCTCCAATTCATGACCTACAATTTTTGACTCGGAACACATGGTGACGTCCACCTTTTTATTTGTTCTCTTTTATCGAGACCTGTCATTCTGACTTCAAAACTTCAGTAGCCTTCCACAATCCTTGTCCAAATGTATCGCGGATTTGAAAATCAAGGAAGTGATGAATCACTGGTTGGCCACCCCTATTTAATTCAAGTTCAAGAGCAAACTTGGTGTAGTGAAGGTACTGCGTTGAGTTTTATTCGTTTATGACAATGTACTTTTTTATTTATTACAGGGTGTAAGCAAGAAATTCTTGTATGGATACATCTTTCAGCTATGTATAAAACTCATTCTAAATTTCAAGCAAATAATGAAAAGACCTGCCATAGCAATGAAGATACCATTTTGGCCGGAAACGCTACGCTTAGCTGTTACATTCAGTTTGTTCTGCGGAGTATATAGGGTATGTCGACAATAGTGTTTTGAATACCATAAAATAACTATTACAAGATCACCTTTTTCTCATTTTTATTTATCCAATTAAAAGTAAGTTTGAAAGGTCCCACAGTAAATTTTTAAATAATGTGGAAAATCTCAGTGAACCTCAAGTATTGATGCCCAATACCTTGAATATCCTGATTACATGATCCATGAGTCTACAGAATCAGTGGACTGGCGACCCACTGCTCCCCTGAATTTTTCATCTTTTCAAGCTCAAAAAATAATTATGTTAGGGATGGATCGTTCCAGCTGTAACTATGTATTACATGAAAAGTTCCAACATTGTACTCGCATTCCTCTGGAAATGTTGCTACTCGCAAAGCTTGCAATAATGTTCCTTGATTTTTTTTGTACGAATCCAACAACCATTCCAAGGCTCAAACTTCGTTTCTGTTACGTAAGAACCCCGTAGTTCCAGAAGATAGTATACTGTTAATTTGATAGTGGAACTGATAATGTACTGCACTGTATTTTACAACAACCATTACCACACCGTGCAGCTGTACTAGTTTTCACAGTGACGATGAGAATGGTGTGACTTTATTCGTAATATTGATGATAGGGCTGTTCATTTATCAAGATCGACCGGAATATATTTGTATTAACGATTGTCAAACACGGTAATTAACAAAGAATAAAAATTGAGTTATTGAAAGGTTGTCTATTTCCACTAAATACACGAAAAATACACTGTTATAGCGGTTTCGGTGATCAAACCATCGTCAGTAACTAGCGCAGCAACAAAAAATAACTATAATTTTGGGTATTTATGGAAATAGGCAACCTGTCAATAACTCCGTTTTTATTCTTTGATATAGATTTCCACAGTTTCGTCTCTAGTGATTCAGTTCGTACGGTCATTAACCATAATTGTACAATCAACTTACCTTCTGGGAAAGTCGATTGAAATTATATATAGGTAATTGGAGGAAGAGATTGTTTACTGGCAGCAGCGCTCCTGGTGCGGAAGTTCGGAATTTTTTTAAAGAAAAACTAAAAACTAAAGTTTTTCGCGTGGTTATGTTGGTTCTTCTGTGGCCCCCCGGTCCTCCACTCCCACTCTCCTTCATGACGCCATTGAAGTTCGAAGACATGCTGGTGGAGGCATGGGTAGGGTGGTGAAGTCCCCCAACCAGACTTCACGGGTGGGAGTGTAACAATCTCTTCCTCCAATTACCTATATATAATTTCAATCGACTTTCCCAGAAGGTAAGTTGATTGTACAATTATATGGCGGTAATTTTCGGAAGAGATTGTTTACTGGCAGCTGTTCAAAGATTCCTCCACCAGCTCCCCAGGGCACTGAGAAAAAGAAAAAAGGCACCCATCAAGACATGAGGACTGGTAGGCAGTTGTATCATTCATGGCCACATCCTAGGCGTCGGACTCATGTCGAGCACGCCCCCTCCCCTTTTCCATGAATGAAAAGATTAAACAAACGCCAGTAACGGAGACCACATAGGAAGACAGCTAGGAAAACATGGAACGAGAACAGGCAGGAGACATCTTGTAGCATTTTATGTAAGAACGAAAAAAGCCGTTTAGTTGAACGGACAGCCGCGAAAGAGCAATTAATGGTATGAAAATAACCAATGTTAGATAACAACTATCAGCTAGCAAGAAACATATTTATATTAAGGTCAAAGAGAAAACGGTATAAGATTGCCAATAGGTGAACATATCTAAAGTATGACAACGTGTCAAAGTTAGAGCACGAAGTGAACATAGATCCCCATAAGAAGATGTCAATATAAACGTCAATATAAAAAGCAATATAAATGATAATTCGGCCATCAATTAGACATCAAAATCAAAATAGGCATCAAGATAGGCATCAAAATAACAAAATAAATGGTAAGTCGGCCATGCAATGGGCATCAAAATTGTCACCAAAGGGCTGCAGTCCTGAATTAAACGGAGGACAACACCGCCGTCGCAAAGTCCGCCTGTGAACACAATGGGCGATTGTAAACTGCGTGAAACATATTAGAGTTTTGCGACCATCCTGCCGCTTGAAAAATCGCATTGATGGACACTCCATGGCGAGCCGCCGATGAAACAGCGGCGTGCCGCGTAGAGTGTGCCGAGAAAATACTTAAATCTATACCCGCAGCACCAATAATATCCTTCACCCACCGACTTAGTGTAGGTACTGTCACAGGCCGAAAAGGCTGCCGAAGAGTAACAAACAATGCCGACCCCTGCACATCAACCGTGTCCGCCAGATATCGTTTTAAATTGGAGGCTACGCAAATGGCCGGACGAGAGGACAAAAAGGGGATGATTATGGAAGGGGCAGTGGCCCCCCGCCTAGACGTTTTTAGCAACCTCGGTATATAAATCCGAACGTCAGAATCCGAGAATACGATATGCGACCGTTCAATCGACCAAATCGTTTGCATCCGTTGACCAGACGCCAGTAACAAAAGTACCACCAATTTTTTAGCTCTAAAGGACAAGGAGTCATCCGAAGCCGACATAAAATACTGTAATACTAGTTGGGGGTCCCAAGTGGAAGTGTACTTGGCTGCTGGTGGCCGCAGCCGAAACACTGCCTTAAGAAATCTCTTCACCAAGTAATCTTGTGATAAATCAAAATCGGCTACTAACGCAAGGGCAGACCGATGCGTATTGAAAGAATTATATGACTGAGGTGTCTCGTCCAACAGATGTTGGAAGAAGCGTAAAACGTCAGCGGTCGTAAAGGTAAGTGGGTCTGTATGCTCCCTATTACAGAAGTTGATCCACAAATTGTAGGAAGACGCGTATTGCTTAAGCGTGGTCTGAGCAAGAGAACTATGAAGAGTCCCAATAACATCAAGTGGGATACCTTTTTTCATGAAACTTCTCCGGATAAGATTGCCACCATCAACCGCAGGTGATGCGACGAGGGGTGCCGCATGGAGCTGTAAGGAGAAAACAACAAGGTTTCATTAGGGCCAAGGTATAATATTTGTGAACTAGCCAACTTCATGAATACTGAAAACCATGGTTGTGTCGGCCACAGTGGGGCCACCACGATTCCCGCAGCTTGGTCCTCCCTGACTTTTTGAAGTACACGGGAGAGCAGCGAAAACGGGGGAAAAGCGTAGAAGAAGTATTGCTTCCAGCAAAAAGTAAATGCATCCACCCCTGCGGCTCCCGCCTGAGGCCGCCAAGAGAAAAATTTGGAACACTGATGTAGGTCATCCGACGCAAACAGGTCGACTTCAGCCATTCCAAACGTCCGTACAATCGTTTGAAAATATTGAGGTGACAACCCCCACTCCCCACTTGAAAGTTTACGGCGTGACTCAGCGTCCGCCTCCACATTATCTTTCGTGTTAATATAAGAGGCTTTTATCCACAACCCCCTAGATTCACAAAAAAGCCATATGGCCCGAGCCGCGGTATAAAGGTGAGGAAATCGGACACTGCCAAATTTATTTAATACCGCTACCGCCGTCCCATTGTCAACCCTAAGGAGAATGGACCGTCCTCGCCAGTTCCTAGCAAACACCTCCAGAGCATATTTCACTGCTAGTAACTCTTTTTCATTAATGTGGAGACCTTTTTCGTGTTCCTTCCACCATCCACAGGAACGTTCTGACTCCCATGCCGCCCCCCATCCTGTATCAGATGCATCCGAGAAAATTACATAATCATAAGTATCCGATCGAATTTTAGATGGAGGTTTTCCAAAGGCAACGGTCCACCAGAGTAAATCGTCGCGCGATTGATTGGATATAGAACAAGGCCCGTTATAATTATCGTTATGATTCAATAATGCGAGATACCTATCCCTTTCTAACGACCTAATATACAACTGACTATAGGGGATGGCGGGCATACAAGCTATCAACGTCCCTATCAACGATGCTAAATTTCGAATAGTCCCCTCAGGCGCCTGCAATTTTGAGTTAATCATGGAGAGAACTTTTCGCCTCCTGTCGACGGGAAGGCCTATAGTCATGTTTACTGAATCAAAGAGAAAACCAAGGAAAACAAAATTGCGGGACGGTTCAAAGACACTTTTTTCTTCATTAATAACAAAACCTAGGCTTGTCAACAGACTGGCAGTTGAAGTTAGAGCGCGCACACATTCGTCATGGGTGGGTGCAAGCGGGAGACAATCGTCGAGGTAGTTGATAATTGTTATATTACGCTCCCTCAACATAGCCATGACAGGACGTAAAACTTTATGAAAGCAAAAGGGAGCAGACGCAAGCCCCATAGGGAGAGCGTTCATGCAATAAAACGTATCTTGAAATCTAAACGCTAGGAATTTTCTATCCTCTGTCACGATTGGGATTAAATAATAAGCATCCTTAAGATCCACCGAAGCCCCATACATATTGGGTTCCAACAGATGTAACACCGACCTGTAGTCTTCAAGCTTAAAATGGTTAACAACCACATAGTCATTCAATTTTTTTAAATTTAAAATGAAACGTGATGACCCATTAGGTTTGGGAACCAGAAAAATCGGCGAAAGAAACACTTTATCATGCCCAGAGATTTCTGAAATTGCCCCCAGCCCCAACAGCTCCTGAATTTTTTTATGCATGGCGTCCATGTCATACATTGGACTGGCAAGCCGAACAGTAATGCCCTCACAAAGTGGCGGGATGACTGAAAAGGGAATTCTATACCCTTTAACCCAGTCCAAAACTGGCTGTGAAGCTGGGGTTGACAACCACCTATCTGCAAAAAGAGCCAAACGGCCCGCATGTCTTACCTGGGTTAATTGTTGCGGCGAGGGCGATTGCGGTTGTAATTGTAGTGTCCTCGTCTCCCCTGCGGCTGGTCCCGAAATGCAGCCTTTGGCTGGGGTTTCCCGGCTGCGGACCGCTGCCCGTTTCCCGAAGGCTGAACTGGTTTTTTATAACCCGAAGCCGTCGGTTGAGCGGTAGATGTGGGCTCAAAACGTCCAGCGGACGTGTTGTGACGCGGTCTGTAGACCATTTGGGCCGCCTTCGACGCATCCTGGGCCCGACGGATCCACCCCTCCGCCTTTCCATCAAATAAATATAGCGGTCCCACTTTAGAACGAGAAGCCAACTGTTTGTATTTACCTTTGAAACAGGTCGTGACTCTCGACCTCCTGGTCATCGAGGTTCTGAAAAAACCCGCACACAAAAGGGAGGACGTATCCCAGAGAACATCAAATATTTTGTCTCGTAAATTCGGGCGATCCACATTTTGATTTTCAGTGAGTAACGTCATGGCTTCGCCAATGCCAACTAAGGCCTTCGAGAAAAAACTTTGCGTCGTCGCCATGGACTTATCCGCATTTTTGGTGACGCTAGTCATTACGTCCTCAACAACCTCATCCAATTTGGGGGGCGCCAGAGATGGGCAATGAAAATTCGGGTCGTATTGTTCATTTACCCGTTTATAAAATTCAAGATCGAGACCCTGCCTCATCTGGGACTCCCAGGTGGAGACAATGCTCGGGTGAATACTTACGAGTTGAGGTTCCGCCTTTTTGGCTTTATCCATAATGCGTTGCAGCGTCTCCGGCAATGGCGGTACCGCATGGCGGCCATGCTCGACGGGCTCATCATCGTCCTCTTTGGGACCAATGCCGACTGAAAAATCGGACATCCCGTCATCGGGAAAGCCCTCAAACCCAAAGGAAGAGGTTGATGATACATCATCATCATCGGAAATATCAACGTCCGAGATCGGTTGGTGTAGGTTGTCTCTCGACACCGAATCTAAAGCCGGTGCGAAATCGGACAACCGCGGTCGGCACCACACAGGCGGGATGGCCGCTTCGGAAGTACTCTTTTTAGAAGTACCCGGGACTGAAAATTTATCCCTATTGGGATTTCCTGATTCCGCCAATGGGCCGGAACCTGTGCGTCGTCGTTTCCCCTGATTATGAGAGGAAACCAAAGCCCCAACCCGTTGGTCGGGGGACACACGTCGATCCGGACGCGAACTAACGCGAGCCGAGACACGCTCGGAATCCGACATCGACACTCGCTTACGAACGAAAAACGTCGAGAAAATGAAGAACAACCAATTAACAACGAAAATTACCACTTTAAACACTGTTTTAAAAGGTTTTGAGAACAGAAATTTGAGAACCAACAACAGACATCCGAAAACTTCGCACGCGGAACGAACAATGGCGTCATGAAGGAGAGTGGGAGTGGAGGACCGGGGGGCCACAGAAGAACCAACATAACCACGCGAAAAACTTTAGTTTTTAGTTTTTCTTTAAAAAAATTCCGAACTTCCGCACCAGGAGCGCTGCTGCCAGTAAACAATCTCTTCCGAAAATTACCGCCATATAATTAAATCTGAGGGCGTCAAAATGGGGTTTCTGCCATTATTCATGTCTAGACGGAGTTTGCATCCATGCAGATGAAAAATATTTCGTTTGCTTTCGCATTAGGAAGACAGGAAAATTTATTTGAAAGTCCAAACGGAAAAATATTATTTTTAAAGTTGGTATTTTTGGTACTTGTAACATTGCGGCTGTTCTCGATACATTTTTTTCTTCCGGTGGAGACGGGATCGGTGAGGGTCGAGGGTCCACCCCGACTGTTACAGTATGTCACATGGTAGCAGAGCATGGTTTGGTAGTAAGCGCTGAACAACTCACCATACTCCATCCAATTTTTGTGGGCTTACCAGAAGGATAAGCCCAAAGGTTTCCCAGAAGGATTCCTTTACTAACAACCTGTCCCTTTGATAATACATAGGCTTCCCCACTCCCTTTCCCCCTTTTAGAGTGTCAGTATAATTGAAATATACTGAGCTCATTTGAAGGCGATTGATGCCATGTCCCAATAGTTGTACGATCCTGACAATGGAGGTTGATCACCTAGAGGTAGCCCAGATGAGCGCAATTTGGACATCAACCTCTGACAACATTACCCGCCAATGCTCGTATGTAGGAGCTTTGTTCTCCGCCAGTAAATATTATTGAGGTAGTACCATTACGATGGAGGTTAGTCACCTCGAAGTTGTTCAGATGTCGTTTCCTGAACCAGAAGGTCTTACTACTTTTCATTCCTGCTACCCAGAAGTATGTCATGTGGGGAGAAGTGTAACAGTGGGCTGTTCTCGATAAATTTTTTCTTCCGGTGGAGAAGGGATCGGTGAGCGGAAGCCTAATCGATATCCCTTCTTAACCGGTGATAATCTCGCTGGTCTAGGAGGGGGACTCTCGAGGGTCCACCCCCACTGTTACACTCTGTCACATACCTACTGCATCGACATTTATAGAAATGGAACGTTTGTAGTGGGGTCGTTGCAAGTGTTACAGATATAACAGTGACAGGTAATTTATCTTCATTCGTGGACTCATATTTTCTGGGCTAAGACCAGCCAGCTTTTGGTTCAAGGCTTTCTGAATCGAGCAAACTCATCACGTTTCAATGGTTACTCCTGACCATATTTGCTTTAGACTCACTTTTAAACTTCTTATCTCTTAACTAATATTAGGGAAACATGTAGCTAAATTAAAGTATGAAGGTACTTAATCTCTTTGCAGTGATTGTAACTTACCTTGCAAACTGGTTTATTCACCTGTGGATTTTTAACTGTTCATCTTCGTAATGTTAGGTTATAAGCTGTTGGAAAAGACATTCAAAGTGTGAAGATTCGTCATTGTCAGCTATCCCTGCCGGTTTTGCTGCTGGTCTGTCATTCTGTTTTTACCGAGATAACACAATTGCTCTCTACTTCATGTGGAAACTTATACAAGTAAGTGCGGGAGGAAACCCCTATTTATTCAATGCTAATCTGCGTAAGTATACCTATGTTTTCCAAGGTTCCCCAGCTCGAGTATTCCTCATCCCTCCGTACTTTTAAATCTGTGATCGCACAACATAATAAATAAATAGTTTCTGTCCAATTCTGTATTCCTTGATTTAAAAACATTCAATTTATTACTTAGTAAGTTGATTACTTGAGGTACTTATTGAATACTAATGTAAAATTTGATTTCCAATGTTTACTTCATGTTAGTTGACATTATTTCACCGGATATTTAGTATTTTATTAGTTTAATCTCATCTAGCCTTTTGTAACCCGCTCCTATAGCTTGGTCCTCTTTTGTCTTTGGTACCTACCATCTCCATTTGTACCTATTACTTGATCAAATATTTGTGTATTTTTTTTCTTTGTATGCCTGTTCAAATGGGTTCGCCCGTATATGCTATAAATAAATAAATAAAAAAATAAAAAGGTTCTTGTTGTCCCCGAAATGCTGTTTCGAGAGGCAGATAGCCATTGAAGGAACTTGAAAATCAAATGGGTGGTAAACCCATCACTCTGCTTCAGTAAAATCTTTTGAATGTCTCAGAACAAATACATAAGGATAAATTCAATGTTTCTGTGCCTGTTTCAGTTGAGTTACAGTTTGGGAACCGAAGCTGGATACTTCATAGAGTTACCATATGCACCAGTCTTCTTCCACGCCCTATCTACTTCTGTTTTGTTCCATACTGCTGTGATGGAACCCACCAATCTCCGGCCGTCATATTGGAACTTCTTGCAGGCTATGTCCGGTGGAAAGTATGTGCAAAAAATAACGTTTAACAGTAGTAATGTACATACGTATCCTATTTTTGTTGCAATAAAACAACATTTTCCCTGGAGTTATTCCTACCGTCAATCTTTGCAGGATCGGTCAGATGGGACGGGAAGGTTTTGACCCGTACGGTCTTGAGTCTAGTAGACAGCTTGCGGAGGTGCTTGCTAGGAAGAAGACCAAAGCTTAGAACTTCTAGGGACGGCTGTGATTATACAAGTGCTGTGAACCTCCAGGTCGTGATTGGCTCACATATATTTTGTATGGAATGTGATCTGGCAGAAGCTTGGAATAGCTTGACACTAATAACGACCAAAAGGATTAATTTTTTCCAATACATTTAGTAAGTAGTGAATATGACGGTTACTAGAAGGTTGGGTTGATTGTAACAATTTGGGGTAGGTCGGTATACAAAAAGATTGTAATGGTCACTGCTTGAAGTGATTGTTGAAAAACCAGTGGTAATAGTTCGACATCAAAGTGAGTGTAAAAAGAGCGAAGCCCTTGTTTGTACATTGACTTTGTGGTGGAGTGCGACTAACTGGTTAACCTTGTTGGACCACATGCCACTGAGTAGGAGCGAAATCTCGTTTGAAAATATAACCTCAAGTACAGTAAAAACTGGGCTGGGCCTATGGTTCTAGCAAGACAATTGGGACTTGTACCAATACGGCAAGACAATACGGCCCACTTGTACTATCAACAATTAATTTTACTATCAACTTTGTAAATACGCAGGAGTTTTTACAAAGGTCCGTAAACTGAGTTGTGTCGCAACTCTTGAGAACCATACCAATCCCACACTCAGTTGCTATCACATATCCGTCTTGGTGCAGTTACCATGCAGAACAGTCTTAGGTGCCCCTATTGGTGGTTACCACGAACGCGTATTTTAGTTATACCGAAATTTATTGTGAATTAGTCTCTCTTCAGAACTCATGAAAATAATTCCATTGAACTTGCGAGAAACAATTCGGCCTCATGTAAAGGAGGTGAGGGATGGGAACAAAAAGGGGGTTTGGTGGTGAGAAGTGATGAAATCCGTGTTATAAATATGTAATTTTTCATTTTATTTGTATAGTGAAATATTATTCAAGAAAAAAAAAATTAGGGATCAAAGATCAGTATTGAATACATCGTTGGAGCCGTTCACAAAGCAATTCCTTCCACTCCCTTCAGTGGCTCTGTTGATTCAGTTGATTTATTGACGAATGGACTCCTTCATCTTCAAATTCAAGGTGCTTGTTCTCTTACTCACATCCTTTCTGGTTTTCTCTTAGGGCAAAGTCACATGAGAAATAATAGTGCCTAGTAGGCGGTTATCGCTCGTCCGCATTTTGTATTTTTGACATCAGGATTTAGAGGCCTTGAAAACCACCCTGTTCCGATATCAAGCCACACCTTGTATTGCAGCCGATATATGAATAGAAAGAAAATGTAATAATGTCAGAAAGGATAGGTGCCGAGGTTTTCTCCGAGGCAGGCGCGTTGGACATCATTCACCCACATCTCATCATGAGAACCTCACACCTTTTCATAACCCCTCGCCAAGATCTTTGTGATAAGAGTAATAATAAACAGGTGGAATTTTCCATTGAGGAATTAGGCGGTCGGGAAACATTCCTTTGGGAAGAGCCGTTATATTGTGTGCCACTCCTCCATCAGGTCCATTAAAATAAGACTAGAAAATCCCGAATAAGTGCAATCATTCTGGTAGGTAGTCCTAATTTGTTTATATGTTGTATGGGTTCATGCCCGTATTGCCATTAAAAAAAAATTCGCCTCTGTCATTGGCCAGTACCATTTACGGTTTTGTATCCGGATCCGGTAGAGGTTTACATTTTGATCCATTCGTTGCTGCTGACTTACAAATTTTTGTGTTTCCAAGTCGTTTGGCTTCAAACTGCTCTTCCCTTGGTGAATTTCAAAATCTACCAGGTACCCATTGGTCGTATTCAACGACCACGCTTTATAGCCAAAACGAATGGGTTTTGTCAGGATAAACTGTTTCAGAAAGTGTTTTCCAAAATATCTCACCATACCCTCATCATATGAAAAATGGTGGGAAAATGTCTTCTTTATAAACGTTATCAATGGTCTGATTTTCCACAATTTGTCCGAAGACAGGATCAAAATTTTGATTGTTACCAACGTGGAAAAAACGGAAAATATTTTCAAATCGGGAGCGTCTAATTGAACCGGCAACAAAAGATACGCGTGAGCCTGGGCTTTTTTCCCAATACATCCTTCAGGAAGGCAACGTGTGATAGCTCGAGAGCAACAGGATACCAATGGAGCACCTGATCTCGTCTGCCATATTGAAGTCTGGAAAGTTGTTTTGAATGGCATATCGGTTGTTTTCAGTAACAGTCAGGTCGACAGCTTCATCATCAAGAAATTCTTCACTCATGATATGATGAAAAATGTGACAATGGAAACTCTCGTGAGATCTTGACTTTATCCACTACGTGGCGCGTTTTCCCACCTTTTTCTTTTTATTCTTCACTACTATACCTTTTTTGGTTTATTATTTTCAATAATGAACCTTTGGAATCGAGCATGAAAAAATTTTTTTTAACCCCCCTCAAAATTTGATGGTTTCCGTTTCAAGGTACTATGTAGAATCCGAAAATGCAATAAAAAAAATTCTGTCCACCCGCCGTACTGAGCACTTTTCTTAGTTACCATGAACCAAAATTGACGAAATTCGGTTTATAGGTCCCATTTGGGGTCTAGTTGGTCCTCGAAGCTCGGCGTTAATGTAAGTCATCCCTAAGGGGTGATAAATAGGGGTTGAAGTCTCTAGGACGCCGTTTTCTCGAATTTTTTTACGGTTTTAAATAGTTCTCCAACTTGGGAGTTTTTTAAGACCACTCGGAGCAGTGTACGTCCAGCCGTTCGTTCGCAGTAATGCCCAGAAGTTTGTACCGACAGGCATTTTCAACAGCGGGGTGAATGAAATTGTATACATTCAGCCCAAATATCATCACTAGGGACGCGCTAACAATCGGGAATTGGCCCCAGATAAAATCATTGCTAAGGATCATCTGATTATATTCACGGGTGGCTGTATGAAGTCAAGTTGGTTGTTCTGTCATATTATTTCATTCGAAAAATGAAGGAGTTTGGAGTTTGTTGATAGGTAGTGAAACTTGAACAAACGTTGAAGTATTATTGATGGGTAAATTATTACACAATCGTAAATTATTACACAACGGTTCATTAGGTATACCATCTACGTAGAAGGGGCCGGAGTTTGTTGGTAGGTACTTTTGCAACTTTTTTCACTCCACATCAACAATTTCCCTTGAGAACTTCATTATTTGCGTTTCTTTTTGCCATTTTAGTTACTGTTTGTCATCGACAGAATTATTTTAGCAACATTTAACTCGTGATTTAGGTAGGTACCTAGTAAAGAGTACGGGGTTAGGTACTAACCTACGGAGGATCTGCGATCTACGTAATATACAGGGTGTCCCATCTAAACGGGCCCATCGGGAAATTACAGCCTTACGGTGCGAGCTATCGAAAAATTGAACTGGACCTTTTTTATAGTATTTTAACTCAGCTTCACGATGCGGAAGTCCGATTTCCATTTTTCCATGTTTAAGGTCAAAAATATCTATCTCAAAAATTGAAGATGAAAATAGTAAGGAAGTGTTGGTAATGTCTAAAAGGAATCGGCGATTTTCTGTATTTCGCAAAAAGTGGAATAACTCAGAAACGAAGCCCCCAAAAAAAAATTTCAAAGAGGCATTTTCTGTTCCAAATTCAACCTAGAATCGAAAAAAGCAATAAAAAGGGGGGTCAAGAGGAAACCGTAAGTTTCAATCAATGATTTGAGACCCTAAAACATGGAAAAATGGAAATCGGACTTCCGCATCGTGAAGCTGAGTTAAAATACTATAAAAAAGGTCCAGTTCAATTTTTCGATAGCTCGCACCGTAAGGCTGTAATTTCCCGATGGGCCCGTTTAGATGGGACACCCTGTATATAGAATAGTACATATTATATTATATAGACGGGTTATCTATTCAGAGAGCTGTGATCTATAACAGAAGGGTATTCTGTACAAAATAATAAACCGTTGTGCAGGGATTTGCAGCGTTTTATGTTCTTTTTGGTTTGAAGTTTGTGCTTGGCATTTTTTGTTTGTTTTGAAAATAAGTTCTTCATTGCTTGGGCAATGCAAACATTTCTGCTTTCGTTATTTGTGAAGATATTATTTATATTTGATGCTCCTACTTCGGACTGTACTTCCAACTGCCGGCGGCTTAAGTTCCCTGGATCGTTTAGGTCTTTGTCTGCAGAATCCTCATCACTTATGTAATTCAGGCCTGGAGGTGTCGCTTCATCTTCAAGAAGCAAGTGAATAGCCTCCTGGACAGTCAATCCTTGTATGATACCTGCCAGTGCTCTTAAAAAAAAAGATAGGACTCGAACGTAAACAAGCTGAGAAGTGCTTAGTGTGACATACATGCTACACCTTAGTTTAGACGATCAATACATCATATACACTCAAAAACTGTAATGGTGCATCTTTTCCAACAGTTTTCATGCCTGTTCATTAATTTGACTGACTAATCTTGCAGTTAGGTGGATTTACCCATAATTACGGATGACATTCACCTGAAATAGACGAGTAGTTAGAGTGGACGAACTACGGTACCTACTTGGTATCTTTCTGTTACGGTGCCTGGATAGTATAACTTGTGTGGTTGCCAGATACTGTTGCTTGACAGATGGTGGACCGAACAGTAGTCAACGACACTAGGTTTACGATCTGCTGCAGTCTCACGCTAGGTGTTGTTACTCTTACTTGGTAGAGTCAGATGGGCTGCATGAACCAGAACACCAAACGAATTGAAGGAGTCCATCCATCAACAAAATCAATGGCATCAACCGCTGGTTGAGTGTGAAAATCGGATCTGCTTAGTGGATGGCTCCATTAATGTGTTAATGATAATGATTTGATATTTAACGGCATTATCATGTAAGCAGTTTTTATGCATTTTTTCCGAATTTGTTTATTCCCGAATGAGAAGTTGAAGAACTGCACTTTTTCGTCATTTTCTTAATGTGGACCCCCCCATCCCTCCTCAGTTAGATCGGTGCGCATCGTGGAGGAGCAGTGTGCCAAAGCTCATTGAGATACTTAGGACAAGTTTTAATTTTTCCCTGCACGCCATTTTCTGCAAGAAAAATGCTAATACATAACCCTTGGGAAGGTAATATTTCACAACTCCGTCAGTACCTAACGCTGATGTCACCTTTTTCGTTTTCCAGCTTTGCGGACTAATAGATATCTTTCTGTTATTCTGTGATACATACTCAAAGACTGAGTAATTATTCTGTTTATTCTTCCTTCTGTCACTCTGTGATAATGCTGTACCCTAATGTTGCTTTAATATTTCAAGCCCTAACCTGACACCAGTGAGTTATGAACTGGTGTCAACTGAACAACAGCTCGATGTTAATAAAACTGCATTACCCTAGAATGCATTGTAATTCGAGATGTACGTACGCACTTATTCCTCTTCAACATTCACATTTTTTTATTCTTCTTTTGTTGCTAGTTTCGAAAATGCGGAAAAAATTCAGAAAAACTCATTGTGTTATGTCATTTACAGTTGATTTTCGCCATTTTGTAACAAATATAATTTGAGCAATTACATTGGTATTTTAGCGCAAAAATTAATGGTTTTATGCCCATTTTCAAAACACTTAGTTCCATGTCCTGCACTGTACACCTACCTAACTTGTTTTACTCTGATAATATTATGATTATTTCTGACATTATTTCAGCTTGGAAGAGTTATGAAAATGCTATTTTGTTCCTGTCAAATTAAAGTGTAACCTACTGCAAATTAACTATAATAATTATAGAATAATATAATATATTTTTATATTTTTTTACAAGACATTTCAAGTATAAATTACCAATTAAAAAATATGTATTCAGTTAATGGCCTATGGAACAATTGTTTCGTTTTCTCGCTAAAGCAGTTTCCTTTCGACACGAAGCCAGTGGAAAACATTTTTGCACTAAGTTCTTGGACAGCTGTCCAAATTTGATGTGGCTCTGTTGTACTGTCGCCCCTAAAGCTAAGTTGACATGGAGGGGCAATTCCGGACAGCAACGCATAATTTGCCAGAATTTTTGCAGTAGAGGTGTTAATGGCAGTGGAATCATAACCGGCAAAATCAACCAGGAATGTCGAATTCCAATATGGCTGAATAACCAAACAGGAGAGGTGTGCGCAGTAACCGCTGCGCAGATAGGCAAAGGATCCGACAGCGGAAAATATCTGGAGATTTTTGTATAGTATCCATGGCACTGCGTTGCAAAAGTCCATGTTGCGTTGGCCAATAGCATTGCAGAACGACTTGCTGTACTGGACTGCCATCCGGAATTGCCCCTCCATGTGAACCTGGCTTTAACCAAACCTTTTTGAATTCTAAAGAGTTTTAAGTGAGTCCAAATTGAGTCCTTGGAATGTTCCTAATTATTTGATTTGTGTGTAAGTTCGGTCAAGTAACGGTAGGGACTTACTGAGCATTTGTGTAGAGATACATACTTGATGGAAATAACTATTGGAGGTTTGTATTTCTCTATCAGAGGCTTGTTATTGTCCCTTGGTTGGCGAGTCAAGCTGCGCCATACTATTGGCCATTGAACTACAAGCACAGCTTGTTACAGAGTTTTTCCGAAAATTGAACTTTTTCTTAGTACTTTGAATTTAAAATAAAACTTAATATATTCCAAATTCTATGTGGGTTACTGTCTAGTGGTGAGGAAGAAACATCAAAATTGTGTCCTGTGATGTATCAGCCTTATACAATTAAGATGCAGGTCTGTTGATAGTTAAGAAAAGCCAAAAGAAAAAGGATTTCTATTGTGCTGAAGTTTTCATCAACTATTTCTTTCTCTTCATCAAACGTTCATAGTTGAAGGGAAATTATGCACAAAGTTGCCATAAAAATAATAATGGGAATCTATTTCGCATTCAATAATATCATCTGCCTAACACAAATAAGCCTTCATTTGTCAATAAACTTAAATTGGGTTCTCATACAACTTTCCTCTTTTCAATCAAAATTCAGATCAAAACTGTGTACCTATCTACGAGTAGTATACATTTGTAAGAACTTTATTGTACTCTTATCACATTTGAGTAGGTAGGTACCTGAGATGCCTAGATTTAAGCATATGCAAAACTCATCTCCCAGATTTCGGACTAGTCATCATTTTTTGGTGGAAGATCGTTTTGGTGTACTGTAGTGGTGGTTGATAGGTGCTGATCACCATTTAGCACAGCTCTGCTCATTATTAACGTTGTTCTGTTGGTAATTTTGTTTTGCTATTGCAAATAAAATGGTTTATGACGCAAATCACTTGTGTTTAGAAATCATTATCACGTTCCTACTAATCCCACTTATTATCATGTGTTTTAAATTGTTTTTAATCTAATTACGATTAAAAATCTTAAAAATCATTGTTTGATGCCATGAATCTGGTTTTGGTTTTCTTAGCTTTTGCACCTTAGGAGTTGAATTGGACGTAGGTATCTACCCTACCCTACTAGTAGGGGAGGGACCTTGGTCACACCTGGAAACGCACCTGAGGTTTTCTGAGTTCTGAACAGGGGCTTTGAGTCCTAAGGCCACTACCCCAGCACCCAAAAACAGGAGTTGAAAAAAATCCAACCATGTGTTCAGTTAGCATTTGAATTTCCCTTTGTATACTTTACCTAGCTTTTTTCACAGTTTTAACAGTGACCCACTAGATTTCTCTTGCTATGGATATTCAGTATTCTAGTAGAGCATCCATGGTGTTTCCAACCTCCATAGACCAACCATGTTATCGGAATATAGCGACAGTAACTGACGTCCTGCAGTCGTAATCGAAACCTAGGCTTCTGAAACTGGCGAAGCTGTCACGCTTTCCCCCGCCTTGCCTCTTTCTTACTACTGTAACGTTCGGCAGGCGAGGGGATTGACGCGGGGATCTGTTTGCTCCGCGTTTGCGATAGTTTGGCATTCCTCTTCAAAGTATGAGTCGATGATCTCCGAGGTCATGTTATTGTTAATAAACCTGCCTTTTGGTTTATTATTTTCAATAATGAACCGGAATCGAGCATGGCAATTTTTTAATTCCCCTCCCCCTCTCTAAATTTGATGGTTTCCGTACGCTGTACGGAATACAAAAAATTCTGTCGGTAGGCCGTACTTCGCACTTCCCTTAGTTAGCATGAACCAAAATTAATGAAATTGGGGTGTAGGTCCCATTTTGGGTCTAGTTGGTCCGTGACGCTCAGCGTTACTGCCAGTCCTCTAAGGGGTGAAAAATAGGGGTTGAAATTTTCAGACCGCCGTAGCTCGAACACTTCCAATAGAAGGGTATGGTTTTGTTACGTTAAGTTAATCTCGGTTCGTTTGCACCGAAAAGCTTGGCTTCTTCAACATGATCGTCAATGAAACGGTATAAATCCAGCCCAAATATTGCTAGGGAACACCTAATTCACGCATGGCTGTCCGAGATCGAGTTGGTTGTTCTGTGACATTATTCTATTTGAACAATGATGGCTCTTTCGTTTTTTTTTTTGTGGGTACCTTTGTAACTTGAACAAAAGTTGTGCTTCATGTATAACAACAAACAATAATGATTGATTGAATTCCGCGCATTTTTATGAAACTGTAATTCCTGGGCTCCAGTACTCGATTTAGGGCTTTTCCCTGTGATGGGGGAGCAACTCGACGGTACCTAGGTACAGAAAACAGTGTTCTGCGTCAAAGACCCATGTATACAGGTAAATAATAAACCGTTGTATAGTAATTTGCTGCGTTTTTATGTAGGTATCTACTCGACTCCGTTCCGTAGGTAAGTACTTATTTCCCTGGGATCTTCAACAATGGGTTTATTCCAGTGAGTCTAAAAATAATATGATTTTTTGGAATATTTTAGTTCAAGTAACTGTGAAAAGGGCGTAGAGTGTGGGAGAGGTGATAATTGCGTTATATCGGGAAGGAAATGCAAAATAAAGGTATGGGATGTTGAAAGCATAGGTCTACGTCACAGCTGGTTGCGCGCGCGCGCTTGTGTGAAGAAGGAGGCCATCAATCTGCTGGGATGTCGCCGGTCAAGATCTCCACAGCTCCACTCATTCAGTCTAAAGTAGTTAGTTTATCGTTCAGAAGTGGTGAAGTTACATTAGAGAAAAATTCAGCTATTATATTATTTCCTTCTCGATCTTGTTTATTCCGTTTTAATTGTTCCTGATACTCTGTGCGTATTTGTGGCAGTGAATTATGTCTTAAGTCATGCTCGCCCTTTTCAAACTCACAATTTCTATTTGCTTCTCTAATTTTATGTTGAAGTTGCTCGACAAACAGACCTGATTTTCGTTGAACCCAATTGGTACTTTTAGAAGAAAAAAAAGAGAAAAAAATTACTGGAATACCCCATTCAATAAAAATTAGTTGAGAGAAGGTAGGAGGATATGGCGGTTTCACTACTGCCATGGTATACATTCTAAACTTGGTTATGCAAGATTTTCCACAGAGGTGTTTGAGCAAAAATTATGATATAATGAATATTAATATTGGTGCTGGTGCAGAAAACGATGTTACTCCACTTTCAACCAAAAAATCATTTTCGTTTTTTTTAGTCATTCCTGACGAGACTATCAGAGCTAGGAACACCAGCCCGAGCTAAATTAATGCTGCTGACTTCTATTCTACATGAAGAAAACTAAAAATTTGCACTTTTGAGATTTTTGAAGAGATGTATCTCGGTAACTATCTGACAAGAACGGTCAGGTCTCATTTTGTAGAAAATTTAATCTACTTTAAAAAGAATATGTATACAGTTTTTTTAAAACGCAACGTACCTAGTTGATGACATATTGTCGAAACTGAAATGTGTGAAGAAATCTCTGTTTTTCGACCATCATTCGGCTAGCACAGGTTTCTCAGTGTTGCAAGTCTGGGTTTTTACTCCCATTACTGGTCCGAAACATCCAAAAATCATAAATGCAACACTGGCCTAAAGAGGCTCCCCGGAAGTTTGAGGGAATGATTGAAAGTATATATATGACGAGTGAGCACGATCTTCTAAAAGAAAGTAAGTAGGTACCTACCTACAACTATCGAAATACTCCTAGGTGCATGGGCCATTCCTTCCTCTACAAATCCGGAGCAGATTCGGAAACCAACCTGCGAGACAATTATTTTGTTAGGCTACGGCATGCGTGACAGCGACAACTATTCTTGGACAGACAGATAGAAATTCCTAAGCGCAGGTAAAACCTTGACCATGATTGTTTACGACAAGAAGGTGATTGGAACATTGGAAAAGTTCATCGTTTGTCTGGGTTCAATATTTTAAGAAACCGATTAGGTAGGAACGTACCTACCAACATTATTTGTATTTCACAAACACCTATTTACCGAAGTTACCTAGTGGTGGTAGGTACATGTAGGGGAGCACGGGGTGAATGTGGACCTAGGGTGGTCACAAGGCAATAGGCAAAATTTTTTTGAGAAAATCACTTCTGGCAACCCCCTAAAAGGTGCCATTTGACTAGAAAATGAGATTCGCAAAGTTTTAGGTCGATCGGATAACGTTAACCCGTGCCGCATTGAGGTTGAAGATCAGAAAAACTCACTTTGTTTCATAAAAATACTCTTTTTTTTCCTCATAACATAGTAACCATTTGTCCTAGAGACTTGAAATCGGTCTCATTTTATTTAAAATGTCATCTTCTTCAACTTTTACTTCCATAATTTTTTCGTTACATCCTGTAGATTTTATGTTATTCAGCTTTTCCCATCTCAAAACGTGGTCCGTTTCAGCAAATGTGCCTTTTTACGCATACCCCTAAAAACCACACTCCAGTCAATGAAATCGACCTCCAGGCGATTTGACACTTCTTTATCACTCTGGTTTATTGAAAATGAGTATGTTTCAGGTATAAATGTAAAGGTTGAGGCTGTAATAAGGGGGGGGGGGGATCTAGGTAATAAAGGGTATTTAGATCGGTGAAAGGTAAGGAAGTGTGACCTTTAGCTTTGTATTCGCTGTTATCTGTTATCTCTATTACTGTGAATCATCGATTCTCGACCAATGGTCCTGAACCTAGCGTTTTCAAAAAATTTCAAGTTGGGTGGCCTAAGTTCGACCAACCTAATACAAAACTAGTCTACATGATGATAATACGAGTATTAGATGCAAAATTAGTAACATTAATCAAGTTTCACTTTTTTTAATGGAACATTTGGAAACCCTGCAGCCCAGAGAGGATTACAAAGAGTTTCTTCAACTTTGTTTAGTGTTTATAGGGCTTCCTCCCCAAAACTTTTCTTTTAAAGCACCTGGTGCAATTCATCACGCCAGGTGGATGGCCAAAGCAATTTACTGCCTCAAAATTTATCTTTTTAGAGATCAATTGTTATTAACTCAAAAAGAAATGAAAGGAATAGAAGAAATTTGTGTTTTTATAAAAAATATTTACGCCAAGGCATGGTTCAATGCCCCCAAACCTGCTTTGGCCCCTAAACAAGATCTGGAAATGTTGAAAGCATTAGTAGAGTATAGGAAAATTGACATAGAAATAGCAGATAAGGCTTTGTCAAAATTTGTAAACCATCTGTAGTATCTCAGCTCAGAGAAAATAGCGTTCTCGTTTTTCGACCACACTTTATACGACAACATTAAAAAAAGTATGGCCATGAAATTATTTTCCCTAGGTGAACCCGATAGTGAAATTGATGGTAGGGATAGAAAAGCGATTTTAGATTTTGCACATGTAGAGCAAATTTTGGATAAGCAACTTGATTTTTATGTCACCTCTCAAACCTTGAATTTTTTCAAGCGGTTTTCCATAGAGACAGATTTTTTAAACACCGATACACGCTTATGGAACAAAAATCCTCATTATTTGCATGCTAAAAACATAGTGAACGGTTTAAGGGTAGTCAACGACACTGCTGAAAGAGGAGTGAAATTGATACAAGACTTCAACTCTTGCTTGACAAAAGACGAAGAACAGCGCCAATTTTTATTACAAGTTGTGTCAGAATGTAGGAAAATTTACCCTGATGTCGATAAAGCCTCACTATCTAAGCCATTAATAGAGTTCTAAATTCAGTGGTGTTGGAATAGATATGTTGTGTTGTAAAATAAGTTCCAGGCTATTATTTTCTATACAAAAAACTTTCAATTTGTATTATTAAAACACTTTTTACATAATTTTTATTGTTTTTTGTGCATTTCATAGCACCCACCACCCACCCATCTCCCCCCTACCCCCTCCATATATTATATATAAGATTCAAATGTATCAATTTTCAATATACCAGAGTGATAAAGAAGTATCAAATTGCCTAGAGGTCGATTTCATTGTCTGGAGTGTGGTTTTTAGGGGTATGCGTAAAAAGGCACATTTGCTGAAACGGACCACGTTTTGAGATGGGAAAAGCTGAATAACATAAAATCTACAGGATCTAGCGAGATAATTATTGGAGTAAAAGTTGAAGAAGATAACATTTCAAATAAAATAAGACCAATTTCAAGTCTCTAGGACAAATGGTTACTATGTTATGAGGAAAGAAATAATATTTTTATGAAAAAAAGTGAGTTTTTCTAAACTTCAACCTCGATGCGGCACGGGTTAATGTTATCCGATCGACCTACAACTTTGGGAATCTCATTTTCTAGTCAAATGGCACCTTTTAGGGGGTTGCCACGATTGAATTTCGAAAGTTGACTTTTTGTGACCACCCTAGTGGACACCCTACCTATCAACAAAATCCAAAAGAGCCATCATTTTTTAAACGAAATAATATCACAGAACAACCAACTCGACTTCATACTCCGTGAATATAATCAGGTGCTCCCTAGCAATGATTATCTCGGGCCGATTCCCGATTGTTGCCGCGCCCCTAGTGATGATATCTGGGCTGAATGTATACAATTTCATCCACCCTCCTGTTGAAGAAGCCTGTCGGTGCCTTACTATGAACGAACGGCTGGACGTACAATGCTTAGGGTCGTCTCAAAAAACTCCGACAACTTCGACAACTATTTAAAAATATAAAAAATTCGAGGTAACGGCGTCCTGGAGATTTAAACCCCTATTTTTCACCCCTTAGGGATGACTGACATCAACGCCGAGCTTCGAGGACCAACTAAACCCCAAATGGGACCTATAAACCGAATTTCGTCAATTTTGGTTCATGGTAACCAAGAAAAGTGCGCAGTACGGCGGACGGACAGAAATTTTTGGTTTATTATTTTGAATAATGAACTTTCGGAATCGAGCATGAAAAATTAACCCCCCCCCCCGCCATCAAAATTTGGTGGTTTCCGTTTCAAGGTACATAGAATCCGAAAATGCAATAAAAACGCTGCGAATTATTACACAACGGTTTATTATTTACCTTTATAGATGCCCCTTCTGCGTGGATCACTGTTTTCTGTGGTCACTACCCTCGAGCTCCCCCCAAGAAAGCCCTCAGTCGAGTACTGGAGCCGGCCCCGGAATTAAGGCTAAATATCCCGGTTTATTTCCAAAAGCTGCCACCACGTTGTGCTTCAAATTGAGCTAAAACTAATTAGAATACTGTGACTAAACCGCTCGTCCAATTTTCCTTCTGAAAATTGATTTGTAAACCATGAGTACCTACGTAGAATTGATATGACACTCTTTTTTCTATTTTCATTTCAAATTTTCCACAAAAACAAAACAAAAACCCTATTTAAAAACCTATTTTCAAATTTTAAGGTCCAGGCGTGCTAAGGATATTTATTTGAAGTTCAAATCCGTTTGAAATTTGAAAATCGGATGAGTATCAACCGAATATATTGTTATTACGATTTAGGTGGGGGCCAAATGCCACTTATGAATGGAGGCCCTACGCCCCTGCCTTAGAAGGGGTGCGCACGCGCGCACACCTCCTGGTCTATCGAGAAGGGTCACTGACCCCCTTCAATGACAGCACTTTTTGTGTTCAGGCTGTATTTTTCAATATTCCACTGCTACAGGTCTATTCTTTCTATATAGGCAGTGAACACCCAAATGGAAAACATAAGTTCGATTAGTCAAAAGGAAAAGAAGTAAACAATAAAGGAAAGCACTGCATTCCGTGTAAAAAAGAATTCAGTTGACATCATATTCAGAATCAATGGGTGAATAGGCCTGCCATCCTGAATCCGAATCATTGGACCTCAATTCTCAACCGTTTTGCGTGGTTTTCAATTAAAAATATTATTTTAACAATGATAATAATATTATAGGTAGGCATTATAATAATATTCATATAGGTAGGTGTAGCGACCTGCAGTGTTTATATCATCACCAAGTTGTGTTACTACGTAGCAAGTGTTACGATAAACAATAAAAGATCACTTTTTGTCTGGTAGGTACTCGCTGACTAAAGATACTATCTACGAATCTATTAGATAAAGATTCGAAGATCTTTCATTTGGCGACGGGGAAAAAGAACAAAATGGTGCCACCTCGACGAAAAGAGAGGGGATCGAGATCAGGGATATTCACTGATGGTGCAACTGGATCTGAAGAGGCAGCACATTCAGGTACAACTTTAGGAATGGATATTAGAGCATTCGTTATAGAACCATTCAGTATAGAAAGTGACGAATGGGAGTATTGGATTAAAAGGTTTAAGATTGCCTTGAAAGCGAGTAAGATTGTAGATAGCGAGCGAATGAGGGACTACTTATTTGCAAAGTTGGGAACGAAGTCATTCAAGATCTTAGTGGATTTTTTCTCACCCAAAGAGGTTGAGGAGATACCGTTCGATGACTTAGTGGCAGTGTTGGAAAAACATTATGGAAGGGGTGACACATCACTCTCTGAGAGATTGAAATTTGCTAGAGTCGAACGAGATGAAAGTGAGTCGATTGCTGAGTTCTCGCTACGGTTGCATTCACAAGCTTCTAAGTGTCGGTTTGGAGTTTCTTTGAACGAACGTTTGAGGGACCAGATGCTTTTTGGCCTTCAAAATTCAGCGTGGCAGCAAGAAATATTGAAACAATATCCAACAGTTGAAAGCACATTAGAAGACGTCGAAAAACTTTGTCGTATCTTAGAACAGGCAAAGTTGCAACAGGAAAGGATATCTGAAAACACTAGGATACTATTGACACGGAATATTAAGGGTCTGAAACACTCGGAAGTGGGGAGAAATTGTAGAACGAGGGTAATGGAATTAGTACCGGGAAAACATTGTTTTAAATGTGGCGGAACGGTACATAGAGATAAGAATACGTGCCCGGCACTGGGAGAGGAATGTAGAGAATGTAAGGGGCGAAATCATTTTGCGTCAGTATGCCTTAAGTCAATGAATGTAAAGGTTAAGAAAATAATGAGTACGAGGCATACCAAGACTGCAAGAAGTGAAAGTAGTGAGTCAGGTGATACCAGTGATTCAGAGAGGAAAACTAACATTAGAAGAATGGAAAAGGGATCAGAAGTTCTTGTGGATGTGGTGATAAATGGCAAACATATAGAAATGTTATTTGACACAGGGGCGGCTAAGACAGTGGTAAGTGAGAAGGTGTGGAAGGAGATTGGAGCACCGGAATTAAGGAAATCATCAAGTTTACTGGCGTACACCGGGGTAAAAGTAGATACGTTGGGAAAGGCAAAAGTGAAAGTACAGGCATTCGGAAGAACACTGAAATTACCTGTAGTGGTAACAAAGCAAGAGGATATTCCGTTGTTTGGAATGGACTGGGTGTTAGCGTTTGGGGTCCCTCTACCACAGGAAACAAGAATTAGGAAGTTGAGCAAGCAGGAAAGCGAGATGAAGGAAAATGATTCAGAGGTCAGACAGGTATTAAACAAATTCAAAAGGGTTTTTGAACCAGGTACAGGTACAATTAGCACCCACAAGGTGGCGATTCACTTGAAAGAAAATGCGATTCCGAGGGTGTTTAAACCTCGAAGGGTTCCATTTGGGTTACAAACGCAGGTGGAAGACGAGTTGAATAGGCTGATGGAACAAGGAATCATTGAGGAAGTGGATGCTACGAAAACTCCGATTGAATGGGCATCTGCAATGGTGGTAGCAACGAAGGCTAATGGGGAGTTGAGGTTGTGTAGTGATTTTAAAGTGACACTTAATAAATATGTTTATACGGACCCACACCCATTACCAACATTTGACGACTTGATAGCAAAACTGGCTGGGGGTCAGAGATTTTCAGTCATTGACTTAAAAGACGCGTATTTGCAATTAGAAGTAGAAGAAAAGTCAAGGAGGTATTTAGTAATTGCAACACACAAAGGTTATTTTAGATACAAAAGATTGCCATTTGGGATATGTTTTGCTCCGTGCTTGTTTCAAAGGGTTATGGAGACTATACTGGCGGGGATACCAGGAGTAGCAAATTACATCGATGATATAATTGTGACTGGGGGCACAAAGGAGGAACATGTACGGAGGCTGGAACAAGTACTACAAAGGTTGGAAGATGCGGGGGTGAGAGCGCAACCGGATAAATGTAAATGGTTCCAAGAAGAAGTAAAGTACATGGGCCATATGATAAATTGCACAGGGGTTCATCCAACGCAGGAGAGATTGGAAGCGATTTCCAAAATGCCCACCCCAAGGAATCAGAAGGAGTTGAGGTCGTTTTTGGGAGCGATAAACTATTACGGGAGTTTCATTCCAAATCTACAAGGAGAATGCTCAACTCTTCACCACTTGTTAGCAAAACAGACAAAATGGGAGTGGGGAGACGTAGAAACCCAGGCGTTCAACAGGGTGAAGGAATTGCTCGTATCAGCAAATTCACTGAGCCACTATGATAAGGCCTTGCCGCTAGTGGTGACAACAGATGCAAGTGACAGGGGATTAGGGGCCGTTTTATTTCACAAATATCCAGATGGTTTAGAAAGGCCTATTGTGTTTGCGTCAAGAACGTTAAAGATGGCAGAAAAACGCTATTCTGCGATAGACAAGGAAACGCTGGGAATAATTTTTGCGGTCACCAAGTTCAGGCAATACCTTTATGGGCGACATTTTACGTTGCGGACAGACCATAAACCGTTAGTTCACTTGTTGGGAGAATCTCAAGAGATACCGAAAATGGCAGCGAATAGACTAACGAGATGGGCGATCATATTGGCGGCATTCGACTATGACATAGAGCATCAATCAGGGAGTAGAAATGCACCAGCCGACGTGTTGTCCAGACTACCTATAGATTCCACAGAGGGGTCTGTGGAAGAAGAAGAGGGGATAACATATGGGAGAAGATTGAATCTAATTAGGCTGGAAGATGTAGCGGTGAGCCGAAAGCTACTGAAGGAAGAGTTAGCGAAAGATCATACTCTAGCAAGGGTGACCACATTACTGGAGTCAGGGTGGCCACAGTCAAAACTGGAACTATCACAGGAATTACACACATTTTATGAGAAGAAGGAGGAATTATCGAAGGAAGATAATATGTTGCTGTGGAGAGGACGCCTGGTGATTCCAGTGAGATTAAGACCCCATGTTCTCAATACGCTACATGAAGGGCATCCAGGGATCAGTGGAATGAGGGCTGTGGCAAGAACCCATGTCTATTGGCCCAACATGGACAAGGACATAGAGGGACACGTTCAACGGTGTACGTGGTGCCAAGCAACCCGGCCAGTGGAAATGGAAGTTCCCTTGTATTCCTGGACGGTACCACCAGAACCCTGGACAAGAATCCATGTCGACTTTTGTGGACCATTTCAAGGGAAAATGTGGTTTCTAGTGGTGGATGCCACCTCCAAGTGGCTTGAAATATTTCCTATGGAGCGGACCACTACCGAGAAAACCATCAGCTTTTTGAGGGAAACTTTCACGCGGTTTGGGCTCCCGCGGTGTCTCGTATCGGACAACGGACCTCAGTTCATCAGCAGAGAATTTAAAGAATTTTGTGAGGGAAACAATATTACACACATAAAGTCGACACCGTACCATCCCAAAACAAATGGGCTGGCAGAGCGGGAGGTCCGCACGTTCAAGCCTAGGATGAAAGCGTTAAGCGAAATCCGGGATATAGGGTTGAGATTGCAAACGTTTTTGATGTCGTACCGAATCACACCGCAGAAAACAACAGGGAGATCACCTGCGGAGATGATGTTCGGTCGAAATATCAAAACAAGGCTGGACTTGTTAAAGCCATGCGCAGCAAGTTATATTGACACATCCGTAGTAAAGCAGAAACTAGTTCATGACAGAAAGGCTAAAGCAAAAGAGTTTGAAGAGGACCAAGACGTCTGGGTATTGAACACCACAGGAAGAGGTTATGTGAAGGGGAGAGTACTGAAGAGGCTGGGACTCTACTCGTATCTGGTGGATATCGAGGGTGTACAGCGGAGGAAACATGCCGAGCAATTACGACACAGAATTGGCCAAACCGACGCCGGTCCAGAGACTACAAGATGAGGGGGAGAGGATGTAGCGACCTGCAGTGTTTATATCATCACCAAGTTGTGTTACTACGTAGCAAGTGTTACGATAAACAATAAAAGATCACTTTTTGTCTGGTACTCGCTGACTAAAGATACTATCTACGAATCTATTAGATAAAGATACGAAGATCTTTCAGTAGGTATTATATAGTTAGTAGGTATTATTATTATATTTATATTTATGGGGATTATATTAACATAATATGTTATTATTTGTACATTATTGGTAGGTATGTAGGTATTATTTTGATAAAATATTTTTTTTAAATATTTATTAGGTATTCTTATTCAGTTATTATTTTCAATAATGAACCTTTGGAATCAAGCATGAAAAGAAAAAACTTGTAACCCACCCTCAAAATTTTTGGAAGTAAGCTTTCTGATCTCCATCAAGAGGCCACGCCACAAAGTGGCAGAATTTCAGGTCAAAATGCAACGGAAAAAAACAGTTCGGTCGGTGTCGGTGGAGTTTGGCCCAACGCAACAGTGGCAGCATAAACATTCAACCGGACTTCTCTCCGTAGGTACTATCGTGTTCGTATTCGGAGAATCAAAAATCGGTCGTACCTACCAACAAAATCCAATAGTCCATCACTTATCAAATGAAATAATATCGCAGAACAACCAACTCGACTTCATACAGCCATCCTTGATTATAATTCACGATCGTGTTGATTCCGTTTGATTCCGTTTGATTCACGATCGTGTTGACGAAGCTTTTTGGTGCACACGAACGGCTGGACGTACAATGCTCCGGGTGGTCTCAAAAAATTGTTTAACTCAAGACAAATTTAATAACGTAAAAAAAAAACTATACCCTTCAACCGGAAGTTTTCGAGATACGGCGTTCTGAACATTTCAACCCCTATTTTGAACCCCTTAGAGATGACTGACAGTAACGTCGAGCTTCGAGGACCAACTAGACCCCGAACGGAACCTATAACCCGAATTTCAGCAATTTTGCTTCCGAGTCTGCGAAGCAGCGGAAGCCTTGTGTTCACTTTCGTGAGCCAAAAAATTTTTGTCTTCAGAAATCAAAATTTCCACTTGCATTTTGCGTTTCAAAGCCTACTGAACAAATTTGGTTCCGTGTCTGTCGGTCTGTGAGTCTGTGAGTCTGTGAGTCTGTGAATCTGTGAGTCTGTGAGTCTGTGAGTCTGTGAGTCTGTCCGCATTTCCTTGTTACAGCCATAACTTCCACGATTTTGAATTGATTCAGCTCAAATTTTGAGGGATGGTGCGGATAAGGCCCCTTGAGGTCCCATACAAATTTCAACATGATTGATCCAGCGGTACGCCCTGCGCATGCGCTAACGTTAAATTCAACAAACACGCATAACTTTCACAATTTTGATTCAATTTCGCTCAAATTTTCAAGGGTTGTTTGGACAAGGCCTAGTGAGTTCCAGTATGAATTTCAGCATGATCGGACCCTCGGTGCGCTCTGCGCATGCGCTGGCGTGAAATAGATTCAATTTCCTTGTTACAGCCGTAGTAACCAAAGATTTCACCCAATTTCAATGTAATTCTCAGGGATTAAGCGGGTAGGGCCCATTGAGGTCCCATATAAATTTCAACATGATAGAGCCAGCGGTTCGCCCTGCGCATGCGCTCTGTCTGTCTGTCTGTCCTTCTATGCACGGCCAAACGGCTCGACGGATATCGACCAAATTTGGCACGAATATCCAGTAGGCTCCCAAGTTGTGCAACGTCGCATTTTCAATTCCCTGACCATAGCGGAACTATGGTCGACCATGGTCAACTCCTGAATGGCTTGACGGATATCGACCAAATTTGGCACGAATATCCAGTAGGCTCCCAAGTTGTGCAACGTCGCATTTTTAATTCCCTGACCATAGCGGAACTATGGTCGACCATGGTCAACTCCTGAATGGCTTGATGGATATCGACCAAATTTGGCACGAATATCCAGTCGGCTCCCAAGTTGTGCAACGTCGCATTTTTAATTCCCTGACCATAGCGGAACTATGGTCGACCATGGTCAACTTCGTTAATTGAAATGGTAACCCCTATTTTTTATCGCGTATTCGTAATCTACGTGAAATTCTATCTACGATCGACCCTTCGGACTACCCCCGCGGTCGACCATAGCGCATCCATGGGCCCCTCCATGGTCGAATCCCGAATTGCTCAACGGATATCGACCAAATTTGGCACGAATATCCAGTAGGCTCCCAAGTTGTGCAACGTCGCATTGTTAATTCCCTGACCATAGCGGAACTATGGTCGACCATGGTCAACTTCGTTAATTGAAATGGTAACCCCTATTTTTTATCGCGTATTCGTAATCTACGTGAAATTCTATCTACGATCGACCCTTCGGACTACCCCCACGGTCGACCATAGCGCATCCATGGGCCCCTCCATGGTCGAATCCCGAATTGCTCAACGGATATCGACCAAATTTGGCACGAATATCCAGTAGGCTCCCAAGTTGTGCAACGTCGCATTTTTAATTCCCTGACCATAGCGGAACTATGGTCGACCATGGTCAACTTCGTTAATTGAAATGGTAACCCCTATTTTTTATCGCGTATTCGTAATCTACGTGAAATTCTATCTACGATCGACCCTTCGGACTACCCCCGCGGTCGACCATATCGCATCCATGGGCCCCTCCATGGTCGAATCCCGAATTGCTCAACGGATATCGACCAAATTTGGCACGAATATCCAGTAGGCTCCCAAGTTGTGCAACGTCGCATTTTTAATTCCCTGACCATAGCGGAACTATGGTCGACCATGGTCAACTCCTGAATGGCTTGACGGATATCGACCAAATTTGGCACGAGTATCCAGTAGGCTCCCAAGTTGTGCAACGTCGCATTTTTAATTCCCTGACCATAGCGGAACTATGGTCGACCATGGTCAACTTCGTTAATTGAAATGGTAACCCCTATTTTTTATCGCGTATTCGTAATCTACGTGAAATTCTATCTACGATCGACCCTTCGGACTACCCCCGCGGTCGACCTTAGCGCATCCATGGGCCCCTCCATGGTCGAATCCCGAATTGCTCAACGGATATCGACCAAATTTGGCACCAATATCCGGTAGCCTCCCAAGTTGAACGTAGGCGCATTTTTAATTCCCTGACCATAGCGGAAATATGGTCGACCATGGTCAACTCCTGAATGGCTTGACGGATTTTGATAAAATTGGGCACAAATACCCGGTAGGGTATGGGATTTTTCCGTCGTTTGTTGGTTCCACGATACTGCGTACAGCGAATCTCGGATAGCGAGCGAAGCGAGCGGTCAGGCTAGTTATGTATAATGGACGTAATGTATTATGGAAGTCATGTTATGTATAATATGTATATTTCATGTAATGTTATGTAATGTTATGTTATGTAATGTAATGTTATGTAATATGTATATTTAACGTTATGTAATGTTATGTAATGTAATGTAATGTTATGTTATTTTGCTTCCGAGTCTGTTCTATTTTATAATGGGTCACTCTGATTGTGACGAGGAAGCTCCTGTGCCATCACCTTGGCAGTGTATTTTTCATGGTAACTAAGAAAAGTTGTCTGCGTAAGCTAGGTGGGAAAATCTCCTGAAGCTGAAACTGGCGGGAAGACGCCTTTTATTCCCTTTTTCGCTAGATGACCCACTTCGAGGGAAATCAAATAGATTGAATGATTGAATCCCGCGCATTTGTAGGAAACTTTAATTTCGGAGGCGGCTCCAATACTCGATGTAGGGCTTTACCGGTGGGGGGGGGGGGGGGGGGGAGCTCGAGGGTATTGACCACAGAAAACAGTGATCTACGCAGAAGGGGCATCTATACAGGTAAATAATAAACCTTTGTGTAATAATTTGCACCTTTTTTGTTGCTAGATATCATACTAGTATAAAGACAGAAATATATCAATATTTCTTTTAAAAACAACACGGGTGCCTTGAAATTTGAATTTGAACAAGTCTCTACTTACATCCCGCACTTCCCTACTAACAACCATAAGTACAAATCCAATAAATGAATTGAAATAAAAGGCGGGAAGTTGTTCATATTTTATTGACCCGATATCATTATATACCATTTGTAGTACCCACCTATGCCACTCAGACCTGTACATTAGATTACGCTCAATAAACCAAGTAGAAGGAAGGGGTCTACGTGAGATGGGAAACGTTCACAGCCGGCTCTCCCACCAGTCCCTAACGACTGTCAGAGGGCCGGAGGAGGGTGGAACAAGCCCTTTAAAACCCGTGCTCCCGGCCAGATTTCTTCATTCTACGCTCTCTCCTCAAGTCGATGACTTCTTTATCTCACTACCTTCCTTTCCTTCGAAAAAGATCATGCAGAGTGGTGGAACCTGCTTGGTGAGGCCTTTATGGTATAACCCGCGTGGTGGAACCTTCCGAGCGCCTCCATCGCAAAAGATCTCGTAGAGTGGTGTAACCTGCCTGGTGAAGCCTTCGGGTATAACTGGTGTGGTGGTAACCTAGATCCCGTACGGGGTCCCATATGAATTTTGTCGCATTCGGATCTGTAGTAGACACTGAAACCAACTTTCTTTAATCTGGTCCAAGTCTGTAGTGTTCTGTACAGGTACCTGCCTATTTAGATCATTGTTCAAACCTTGTTAATACAGGGAATGTCGCTTCTCGATTTCCCCAGCTGGCCGGATTGTTAATTGAAAATTTCTCTGTTTCGAACTACCCTACAAAATACCTAGGTAGGAGGTGGGTGCCTGCCTATTATGAACAGGGACAACTAATGCTACCCATAGTACCAAGGCTGAGCCATGTAATCCATAAATACAGAGCTATTTATGGCTACCATTTATGTTTATTTTCTAATTTTAGATTTTACTTATCTTGGGACGTAAAACAGCAACCTAGAGCACCTAGAGATTATTGAAAAAATACTTTTCTTCCTTGATTAATAAGTAGGTACCTATATACTGAAAATAATGATCTACATTCACCAAAATCCGTTTTAGACGAAGTGGTGGTGGAGTGTGAGGACTACAAAAATATCCCTGTGCACTGTGGTTGCCACACTTCTAGCCAAATGCCAAAATTAGAAATCATAGTGATTTGACATCCAGGCTAATAGGTAACTTGACACCTAGGGGAAAATAAGTAGGTACCTACCTAATATTGTTAATCAATTCTTAGATGGGCCATTTCAAAATTTCGGTGCATTTTGTGTCACAAGGCTGTGATGGCAACAAATTTATATCGTTCAGCATACTTTTTTTTAAATGATCACAGACCCTTCAGGACTCATACCTACCCATAATATTCAACATGAAAAATGTTAATTATCTACGGGATGGTATGCATGTAAATACACAATTCCTCACTCCCTATGCTGTCACAACCAAGAGTCTCTCAGGTTTAGGTAATTTTAGCCCAAATTATTGAACCGCAGAGAAGAATTTTCCACTAGAGGATAAATATGTTACTCAACTTGAATATGATCATAAAGAAGGAATATAAGTACTTGACACATTTGAGTTTATATCAATTTTCATGCTTGTCACTCAGTTTCTATACCTCACTCCCTAGAAGTTTTTGAAAAATTCTGCCAGCCCTTGGAAAAAGGGAATTATTTTCTGTTTCAAGCCAGTGGCAACACTGCTGCAATATGGCTACCAGACCAGCACCTGGTTATAGTATTCAAAATCGAATCTGAAGTTGTTAGAAAGTATTTTTATTGTTGGTCACTCCCTAGCACAACACATGCCATGAAAGTAGGTTTAAAAAAAAAAAAGTTGACTGTATTTTTATTTGTTGTTTGTGGTCATTGAAATCACCAAAATAGTATCCTGCCAGATAGGTACTGGAAGTAGTTAAAGGTTGAAGTCACTCCCTAGTTGCACTGAAATATTCAGTGAACCTAGGGAGTGAGTAAGAAAAATGTTGTTGACAATTTCATGTTAGCTTTTTGAGTATTGACACTTCTGGGGAAACAGATCAAATTGAATTATTAATTATTGTGCACATCCGTTTCAGAATGGCACCAAAGAAGAAACTAACTGTAGTGTAACTGTAACTGTAAGGCGAAGTCCGAAATTCACGAACCGATTTAATTGTCAAAGAAAATGACAACAGGGAATTTTTGTCAAAAATGTTTCTTGGGGGAAAATATTCAGAACTCTTGGAAAAATGGTAGTTCGAAGCCCGTTTGAAGCAATAATTTTTGAAGGAGGGTGGTTGAAAGTAAAAATTTTGCAAGCAGTTAAAAAGTATTTGGTCTATTGACATCTGACTGGACTGGCTTTTGGCCCCAAGGATGTGAAGGTTCTTAGTGCTGCCAGCAACCCAACATTAGAAATGGCAAACGTTTCTGGCAACCTCCAAGAACCTTTGCTGTGACTTCGTGAACCACCCCTCCGTTTGATTTTTAGGGCTTTTGAATTTATATATAAATTAGCGGTTCCATCCATCCACCCGTTGTGGGAATGTACATCGTTTGATGCACCAGCACTCCAAGCGGGATTCGAGTTGAACTACTTGGCGATTTACCTAGGTCATTTCTAGTGTGAACTCGGAAATCTGAGGCATACCTACTGCCCGACGTAAAAACCTCATTATGTGGTAAATAAGTGTTAATTTCCGTTATTGAACCGAATTTGGCAAAAAAATGGAACCTACGAAATTGTCCATTGTGAATTTGTTTCGTCCGACGTTCTACAAGTTCTCGTTTTTATGACAAGTAGTGTATAGCTTTGAATGGGAAATCGATGTCAGTGAGCTTTGAACTTACGTGCTAAACTGCCAATTTTTATCAAATGTTTCTTACAATAATTTTTCCCATAAGATTTTCTGTACCTACCTAGGTACATTTTATAATTTTGTTTTTGTCAAAACGTTTGTTCCTTTTGATGGCATTTAATTGAGTTTACCTACTACGAATTTTACACCATTTTACAACAATGTTTGTGTTAGGTACCTACCTAGTTACATACTAATATATTACAGTAAATGATCTTTATTTATTATTTCATCAAAAAGTGAATTTCTTGTGATTTAACTTCCTAAACAGTATTGAAAAAGACTTGAGAAGATAATATAATTTTTTGTGTTTCTTTAACTGTAAGCCTAGTAGTGAACAACAATTTCATTTTGTTGTCTTGTTTTCTAGTCCAAGTCTAATGTTCAAATGTAAGATACAGGAAGGCTATGACATTTCTGATGAAAAAAACACTCGGTTCCAACTTTTAGTGCAAGATAATGTTAAAGACTAATAGAAATTAAGTAAGATATTGAGCTTATTTTCCGAGACTGCTTGTGATTTCAATTTTCAATCGAATACATAAATAAACATTATGTTTTTTAAGAGATTCCAATGCGTTAAAGACGATAACTTGAGTTCTTTTCTCATTCCCTAGACTTGATTCTCACTCCCTAGAAATTGACATTTTTTAAATTGGCCTATCTCTGGAAATATCGATGATTATGTGTGCCCACTGTAGGATATTACTAGGACGACCCTAAGAATACGCTACGTGAGAAAAAACAATGAAATATTTCACATTTTATCTTGAAAAATCCAAAATGCACCGAAATTATGAAATAACCCATTATTCCATTTTTAGAATATTCATCCTCCACCCATCATCCCAAAATTTTATGAGAAAATTTTCGAAATTGGTGGCAGCTATTTCTGACGATTTCTAGCGATTTTAGATATCCTAATACTCTAATTTGGACCAATTTTTAAAACATTTATGACAAAACATCTTTGGTAAGTAAGTGGTACTACTAGGTACCCATCATGGTAGAATAAAATATACCTACTTACTTACCCATCACTTTTGGAAATGTTGAATACTTAGTGTGTTTCAACTCCTATTGATAGAAAGCGCTGGCGTCGGCAAGAGCCGATCTAAAAGGCCATGTCTCGTTTTCAAGACGGGAGGTTGTAATTTTTATTGACAGATCTTCCCATTTAGTGCATTCTCAAATACTGCCCGAATTGCCTTTTATTTGGGAGGAATCCCAGAATATTCGCAATTCCCTCCGCCCGGGACGGCTTTCGGAGGTAAATACCATTGTTCCTCGTGGTGTTCAAATGAAGATAAAGTCGGTGTCAAAATGAAACTTGTGATGTGAAGTTCGGCAAGTTCTCCTTCCGCTAAGTGTCGAGTAGTTCCCACCCCTTTAGCATTAGGAATAAATATCCGTTGGTTTTCAAGATTTTCCGCGGGTTCTAAGTGATGAGTGGCACAATGAGCGTCGTTCAAGGAGGACTCAGTAAACTCAAAAAGAAGCATTTCCGAGTGAAGCACCAAAAAGTCAAACTGTTCCGGGCCAATGAGCCAATCCTTTCGGTTTTCATGTGGGGTGTAAACCACACGGTAAGTTATGCCTTATTTACCTTACATCATTCAGTATTCATAGAAGACACTTGATTTTCTTTTCTTTTAATATGATATCATTTATGAACACCCTCTTCAATTGGCATTTCTTCGTTCTATCGAAACTAGCATAAATGACCCGTGGGAACGAGAACAACCGTCGGTGCGCCCGTGGTTTTGATATTCTTGTCATTTCATTCAAAAAGAAAAGAAAACTCATCCACTTTACCTTTATTCGTGATGTCATTCTCCAACTTAACTCGCTACACGCAACTACCTACCATTGTTTGTAAATTCTCGAAAGTCGTCGCCCGACCATCATCACTTCGGATTATTCGATTGTCCTTTCTTCATCAAATTCAGTCCAAAATAGCCTTTACTCATTTTTTAAATTCGATTTTGCATACCTATACATAATTTTCCCATTTAACAAAGTTCGTATTTTTAGAAATGTCGTTAGTCATTGCCCACTATGCCGCCCCACCCTCGATCCTTATCATGTTGAGCAGTTTTTTCCTACTTATGAGTGGCCTTCCTGTTGACTAAACCATGGTAGGTATGTAGCACTTGGTCATTAAAATTAATTTTGCAGGAACAATCGATGTTCGCACGACACTAGGTATTCCTATAATTATACCTGATGGGGGCGGGTGGGTGAGGTGATATGGCATATATGACGGACTCCATACTAATAATTATCGATGGCGATGAAATAGAACATGCCATTATAATTAGGTAGGTACGAATTTTATTTACGTATTACCTATAGGTTTACTTAAGCATTACAGGTACTGCCTATTAGTTATGAGAACATATACCCAGGGTTCCCTAGCAGAGGGGGCCTAGGGCGGAACAGTAATATAGTTGAACTTATTAGTATTAGAAGTAGGTACCGACTTACTTTGCTAAAAAAAAGATTTTTTTTTAAACGTGCACTACTACTCCATTCACTAGAAATTGGTTTAGATTCGGCACCTCAGAATGATTAGTTCCTACAGAATGTTAATTACCCATGTGTCGAATATAAAGTTCTGCCATTCTATTCTGAATTATCAAAGCGAATAGGTTCATTACTCATTAAATATTTAGGCTATGGGCGCAGGGGAAGAGTGCTGGGCTCTCCAGCTGAACATGGTTAGAGGAAAGGGAAGGTCAAGGTTCGTGAAGACGGGTGGAATACTGAAACGTCTACAAAATGGTACTTAACTACCTAAAACTGTCGTCTAAACCAGTGTGCCTAAATCTCACTCCCAGATGACCGAACTAATGTGCCTCTATTCACTCCTAGATGGAAAAATCAGCTTGTTAATGCAGCGGTGGACTTCAATGTTGGATGTTGGATATAATCAGTGCAGCTGAAATTTTTCCTAAGGAGGCGTTTTCAAGTTCGGATATTGTGGAATGACGGGCAGCGATCCGAAAATAATTTTCATCTTTTCTCATCAACGGAACTTGGGCCATGGAAGGAAAACCTGCAGGTCATAGGGTGGATGACTGCAGATTGGTTCTCCCCAATAAGTACCCAGCAGCTAGTGAGCTTGGGCGACATAAAGCACGTCTTGTCCCGAGGGGATACACTCAGCTATCAGGGACCATGTAATGGTTGAGGAGGTATAACTGGCCGCCAATACAGCGTAGTTCCCTCCTCTTCACTGCAGAAAGGTAGGGATGCGGTGCGACAGCTGTTCCTAGAGAGACATTGGTTTGATTATTAAGCAATGCTTCCAGGAGTTGACGATTCGTTTTTGCAAATCAACCGCCCCATCAGCCGCGTGTCAAAGAGATTGAGAAGAGCCCGGATCCAGTATAAAAATTTGACGGGATTTCCATATACCGTCAACCGTGAGACCTACAGCCCCATCGTAAGGCTCAGTTTTCTTAGCATATTGATGGCTGTGTCTGTGCAGAGCAACATGGAGGTTATTCAGATGGATGTGGAGACTGTATACCTGGACGAGGAGGTCTATGTGGAGCCACCTAGAAAGGATACAAGTACCTGAAAAAGTTTTTGAATGGCTTAGCAGTCGGGTCGGCAGTGGTTCCGTATTAAGCTGGATGAGAAATTGGAAAAGCTTGGACTGAAGTAATCTAACTCTGATCTGTTTATCTACACCTTAGGGACCATGAAAATGTGATTTTGACTGTTTATGTAGACAATACTGTTTTAGCTTCTATGAACAGGGCAAAGTTGGACACACTGAAGAGAAGGCTGATATGAAAGTTCAATACGAAGGATATGGGGCGGATTCATTAGGTAGGTATGTACTCACTTCGTTGGTCTCGAATTGAGTATAAGCCAGAGAAAGGGGTGATGCATGTTTCACAGAGGAAACATATTTAGACAATTTTGAGGAAGTTCAAAATCGAATTCTGCAAACCCCTGAGTACCACTTAGCTGGACCCAAATTTCAAGTCCCAAGAGCAAAAAATCCTAACATCCGAGGAATGGAAGTTAACCTACAGAAATTTGATAAGGCTCGCTGATGTACCTGACGATAGAGTGTTGTGTTGATATAACGTATGCTGTGCACTTTCTCAGCCAGTTCATCGCAAAGTACATTGGAAGAGGAGAAAAGGCCTACTGTGGTGTCTCAAAGGTACTACTAAGTTGACATAGCGGAAAATGCAAGGTCGCCTAACTGGATACGAGGACGCAGACTAGGGCAACTGCAGCATTGATCATAGTTCAGAGATCATGATAGCGGTTATGTTTGGACACTATCGGGTGCAGCTGTGACGTGGAAGGGCCGTAGAAGGCCAAAGAAGCAAAGGGCCGTAGCTCTTTATGTGGAAGCTGAGTGCCTGAGCATCACTGAAGCTGTTAATTAGCTGTCTCTACTTGTGAAGACATGTAGCTGACATGGGATTCCCGATAACTGGACCAACATTCTTGTATATAACGACAGTCCTGGGGGAGGGGGGGATGCTAATATCCAACCTTGTCTACCACTCACTAACAAAGCGTAGGTACCTGTTGACATTATGACTCAGTTTTCAGGGGTTCATCAAGGAATTGGTGGAGATTCACTCTTTGTTCGTGCAGTCCCTCATAGCTTGTTCAGGGCAACACTGGCATGTGCAGTAAGGTTGAGACAAAGATTCGCTGTTCTTTCCGGCCCCAGAGCAAGCTCCAGACCAAGTGAACTGTGTTCGTGCTGTCCCGGGGTAGATGATTCACTGTTCATGCTGGCCACCGGGCTTCCTCTGAGCAAGCCCTCACGTGCCCCACGACAAGACCAGGGGCAGCTGAGCCCTGCTGTTCCGCCCATCCCGAGCTGCCCGTGCGCCAAATAAGCTCGAGGCTTACCCTGCCCCGAGCGAGCATGTTGAGAGCTCACCACACACCAAGCAAGTCCGCCTCAAGCAACAACTCCACTTCGTGCAAGAGGACTGCACGAACAAAGCTGGTATCTCCAGACAGATGAGATGCCATCCAATTTCTTGATGAAATCCCTGAAAATTGAGTATTGAAAAATTGGTATTCAGTATTCCCTGAAATTTGGAATGAGCTGAATTTTTCCTCGTATTAGAAATTGGTTTAAATTCGTCAAGTTAAAATTATTAGTTCCCACCAAATCTTAATTTCCCATGTCACTTGGTGACTTGATGTTTAACTCAAAGCAGGTAAGTAATTTTTCAAGTATTATTAGGGTTCATCATTTCTTAAACATTCGCTATGGATTTATATCGAACAAGGAAAATGTTTGTGGGAACTGTTAGTACCTACATTAAAGGTAGACGCCTGGTGCCGAGAAATCTGCAATATCCTTTCCGGACCGGACATGAACGTGTAAAACTAGAGTTAGGTATCGTATCTCCCTACTTATTTATTTATAGAATAGACCTTATACTATCAGAAAGGACCATACTAACAATAAGAAAACCCTAAAGCTACTGTCATGCAGCATAACCATATGAGCGAATTTCCGAAGTAACGTACTTACCTATAAACCAGGGTGACGGAGAATATTTCGACAACGTCTGTCTTTTCTGCAAACTATCAGCTGCTGCTGCTGCTTTTCTGCTATGTTCATATACATTTGTCCACAAATTTGAACACTCTTGTCCTAAATGTATTTTATTATTCAAAATTGTTTGTCTGTAAGTACCACCTTCCCTTATTTTTGGTAGGTACCTACTTTTTGCTAAATTTACCTGTATAAATATTTTTATACCTGTATAAATTTACCTTATTATTATACCTTCATAAATATAAATTTTCGGGAATCTTGGATTTAAGATCTCAATAATTTTTAGGTACCTAGGTAATGGACAATTTCCTTGTGTAGGAATTTTTTATTTTTGATCTCAAAATCGGATTTAGCACCCTTGAAAACCCCTCACTGCCAATTTTCATCTCAAAACTCCATGTAGCTTGGGCAACAAACGGATAGAAAGAAAACGAAATGACGTCTTAAGTGGATGGCTCTGAGGCCCCCCCCCCCCCGCCCAGTGTGGCACAGGGGTGAGAGCCTTTAACTATGACGTCATTTCGCTTTCTCTCCACTGGTTTTATTGCCCACTTTCGATCATCGAATACCCCTCATAGCACCTTTTCGGAAAGGAAACATGTGAAATTGCCCATTATTTGTGGCTATTGAACTTGTACATTTTCACTCACCTTAGACGTATTATTCTATTAACTGTACAGTGAATGTGATTTTTTTTTAGTTTTGGTAATTTTTGAGTATTTTTAGAGATTCTTGGCCCTCAAACTCGAAAATTTCCTTTTCCTTCATCCCACAAAGGGTTTTGGTCACGGAATGGTGGCTAACAGTGTCAAAGGCTTTGGCGGCCTGAGCGGAACTTGGAGTTGCCTTTTCTTTATTCGGGCCAGCTTGGCGACAGTGTGAAGAACCGCTGGGCTCTCAGCACAGACATCCGCTTGTAGAAGTGCTCTCACATCCCCGATGTCAGCCGGACATTTAGAGGCGGGATGCAGTAGTACTTCCACCTTTCTTGTGAGTGAATACGGCCAGCACACGAGTCGAAGCAGATTGAGAACGAGCAGCCTGACCTGGAGCTTTGATCCACCTTCGAGCGGGAAGCCTTGTTTCTGAAGGGCGCCCCTAAAAAATTGTCTCAAAGTCTCAGTGTTATGGTTGGATTGGGGGGGATGAGCCAATGGCGGAGTGGGTTAACGGTCTCGAAGGAAAGTATTTCACTAATTGTGTGCGGTTGCTGTTTGACACGGAGTGTGTTATGAATTCTGTCAGTTATTCTGCATGCCGACCCAGCCACACGTTGACTATGAACATACTGGAAATTTCGAGTGTCCCACACTTGACGTGTCAGTTTTGATGGAAGCTGACCACTTTTAGTATGTACACAGTTTATTTCGCAAGTCAGAGGGTACCTAGTGAGTGAACCACTGGTTTCAGGTTTCAAAACTCATTATAAAAGAGCTCATAAATTTATTCGTAGCCACTTTTCGATCTCCCTCAGCTTATATCCGGATTCAAGTTCCCTGATATTGCCTGGAGGTGAAGTAGAACTTATATTTTTCTTTCAAGCTCGCAGTATTAGTTTCCCTTATGGAAACGTCGTGGGGGAAAAAATGGGGCATTCCTCCAAAGTTAGCTATTATGTTTTCGTCTGCTGTGAAACTTTTTCATAATTTGTTTTAAATTTGTTAGTTATAGAAGTTACTTTATGAATCGCGGTTGTTCGCCAAGTCCCGTAAATGCTGCAAAACTTGATAGTACCAACTGGCTGGAAATCGGGTTTTTTTGGTCAGTGGTCCTTTGGTTAAGTTAGTTTATTTACTTACTTCATGTACTTTCATTGAGAAAATCTGTTACAATGTAGAATGCAAGTATCTGTACTGTTGTGCGTACTAAAGGAAACAAATACATAGTGGTATAAACATGGCTGCTCTTATAGGTAGATATCTCAGATGGCAAACATGACTAGTGGAGTGGGAGTTAATATCGTGTTAAGTGGAATGGGTGTTGATATCGTGTTGTGACTTGGAACTTTTTTTGTTGGGCGAACGGCTAATAGCGTTGCGAACCTATCCATGAGTGAAGAAGAGGCATTGCGGCAGGAGCTGGAGAGGTTCTTCAAACTTTTTGTCAGTCATTCTATTGTGCACCAGTGAAATGATATTTCTTCTACTAACGCAGCTTTGGTTACTGATAACTTCACAAACACCCACTTACCACGGGGTATTATATATACACTTTGTTGGTGAGGTGTAAAGTGATGGACTTGATCCTGTTTTCCACATATATAGGTACAACGCATATCCCCCCCCCCCCCCCCGTTGCTTGGAAATAAGGTTCCCTCTGGGAGCGTAGGTTCGGGTCCTACCGACTGCACCACCTGGAACGATCCTAGGACTATCAATTCGATTGACTTTGGGTAGAGGAACTCAACACAGGGTTCAGTAGGTAAAGTAGGTAAGTCTGTTTGTCAGGATCGTTGGAACAAGAATGAGGTTCCCATGCCACTTATAATTTTTTGTATGTACTGTCGTATTTTCTGCAATCCTTACACGCTTTCTCACGATCAAGAGGGGGGGGGGGGGGGCACATTGCCGGTGAACCTCTTTATCAGGTGATTGGCTGGTTATCACCCGTTATCAACCTCAAGGTGGTGGTGGTTTCTGACCGCCCAGGGGTCTTCATGTGGGTACAGGTTGTGGCCCATGACAGAGCAATGTGGAGCACCTTGATTTTCTGAGCTTCGTTCTTAGTGGGCGTTCTGACAGTTCTCGAACTCATAAGAACTGGGACGGAAAATCCCGGGGCGTTCCGGAACTTGAGGAACCGCGTTCTGCACTGCGAACGATTTCAGAACTGGAAGTGGAACGCATGCGTCACTTACGTTCTTGAGTTCCAGTTCTGACAGTTCCGAAAAAAATCGGGGACTGTCAGAACCGTTCGGAACTGGATTCGCAAAACACTGCGAACGCAGAACTCGGCGTTCTCAGCGTTCCGGAACTGGGCGTTCTGGCACTGCGAACGACAAAACTCGACTGCGCTTGCCCAGAACCGTTCGGAACTGGCAGAACGCACACTGAGAACGAAGCTCTGGGATATAGCAAGATTAATATCTCACAAGAACAAAATCTATAGCATATCAATATCTATAGCAAGATCTATATCTTTGGAATATATATAGTAAGACCAATCCCATTCCCTTCAAAGGTATTCATCTTTGGAAGGAACGGGATTCTCAGATTAATTATTTGACCACATCTGGATATGTATTCCAGTCAAACGGATGATTGATGTCTGCAGTACTTCGTTTCTGAGGAGGTGATCCGGTTCCATTTCCAATGTGAAGGGTAAGTAGTCAAAACTCATCTCGTGGGTGGCCGATGAGCTTTGGATGAATTGTGACGACTGTTTTCCAACAAAAAAAATCAAGGATGTCTGGCATGTGTCCATCAGAGGAATAGTAGATTGGTTCAAGGGGTGCAATGATTTTCAGAGAATATCTAAACTGCTTCCTAGAGAATAGGGTAATCCATTGAATCTGTAGGATCTGAAAATGAGATGATTTTTGGAATATTTTGGTTCACGTAACTGTTTAAAGGACATAAAATGTGGGAGAAGGTGATAATTGTCTTGACAATTAAGGCTGAACCACCTTTTGTACATCAGCTAGGGTGATCGGATCTGTAATCGTTGTAGCCGCTGATGAATAGGTTCTTGTATGGTGCCAGCTTGGTTTCTGTGAATAGCGAAATATCAGATTCATAAACTGGAAGCTAGGTTTTGAGGTAAGGGAACAACCCGATAATTTCAAATTAAAGGGGGAACAACTTGAAATCGAATCTGTTGAGTTCATGAAATTTTATTCAAATCTTAAAGCGAGGAAAGACAGGCTTAGCAGAGATGGGCGACCCCTCTCTGCTAAATCTGTTGAGATATTCGTTGAGATATAATAGTTTGTTAGTCGGTAAAAATTCACAATGTAGTTAAGTTGGTGGGGACGTGGTGTCCAGGTACGTACTGAGAAAAATCTTAGATTTCGAGAGTTGCGTACAGCGCAGTGATTGTCTATACATACTTGATAAACCGTTGTAAAATAATTCGTTGAATGTTTGATAAAAGGTATACTGATCTCATTCATCCGCTAAAATAGTTTGATAACCCTGTTTTTTCTGTAGGTACGTATTACCTAGGTAAATATTACGTACATTTCATTACAAAAAAATGTATGTTTGTACTTTGTTTGTTCCGTATGGCCGTCTGATTCATTTTTCCAATTTAAGAACTTCTTGCTTGAGTAGGTACCTGCTGTGGATTCTAGTCCTCTTTTAAACTATATCCGTTACAAGAAAATTTATTTTAATAAAACCCGTCTGGTCAACACGAGTAGTGACGGTCAAAAATCTATTACATCTCTCTGATTCGAATATCTTTCTTTTGAGTATCAACAAGTACCTCTGGTTGTATCTTCGGTTATTTGGAACTCTCGTACGTTATACCTACTTACACCTTTTCTAAAAGGTAAGGAGCCCAGTGTAGCAGATAAAACCTAATGAAAAGTTCTAATTTCATTAGTGTATTTAGTTCTAAAGCAAAAATACAATTTCAGCCCCAAGGCGGTGGGGCTGAAATATGAAATTTTGCGTAGGTTTCAAAAAGAGGGTGACACTTCTGAAATTATCAGTAAATAGAATACAAAATAAAGATTTAAAAAACATTGAAATGAATGCTTTTTGGGGCAAGGTTTTACTCTCTATTTCAAGGTGCCTAGTGCGCATTGAGCTGATTCAGCGGGATCCAAATGGCGGTATGAATGAGACTAGTTTGTTTATTAGCTATCTTCCTGGATATTTTTGAATAATCGTATAATATCCATGGGCTCCCTTGAAGGTCCTGCTCGATTGTGAGAACATCCTGCTATTTGCTGATTGGATGATTATCTTTCTCATCGTCAGGTTGTCTAATCGCCGTCACCCCTTTTTCGCTGAACGGGAAGTGGTTGAACAAGAAGTAGGGCTGCCCAGACATGATAATGTATCTACCTACTTGTAGTGATGTAGGAAGCAACAGACGAGGCCGGGAGATTGTTGGAGAATGGTTGTATAATTGGTGGCCCCTGGCTCTTTTATATTCCCCTGACATGATCAGAGGGGGGTCGGGGAGTCCCCACTTTGAGGTACTTCATGTTGGCACAATACATGAGTTGTGGACTAGCAGCCGATCACAACACTACTATAATCTTTAGTAGGTAGCCCATTATATATTTTTGAAACTTAGAATAGACCCCGACCTTATTATTTTCATCTCACTTAAATATCCGACTTCAGGTAGCTGCTGCCCAAATCTCTTTAAGTGTGAAGACCATGTGCAGAAGGAGAGAAGCACGGCATGTATGTCGTCACGTAGACGTGACATTTGTGCAGTGTAATCGTTAATCTCGTAGCGATCCGGTATGGTTAATCGATTCAGCGCTCTGTAGTCACCGACGGGGCGAATGTCACCGTCGGGTTTCGGGACGATGTGGAGTGGGCTGGACCAGGGCGCTTCCGAAGGTTCGATGACCCCCGCCGCTAATAATTCGCCGAAATGGGCCTTTGCTTTCGCGTAAAGGTCCGGTGATAATCGGCGAAGTTTCGCATGACACGGGGGTCCCTTCGTGACGATGTGATGTTCGACAGGGGCGTCACATGGTGTGTCGGAAGGTTTGTAGCCATCGAGGAGGGCTTGAAATCGAGGCTCGTTCACTGCCGTCGTGCAGATTGACTGGCTCGGAGGTACTAGTTCTACTGTTCCGGTGATGTACCGCTGCGTGGCTGTGTTGATGAGTCGGGCGTTGGGTAGGTCAACGAGTAGGCCGTGGTACGTCAAAAAGTCGGAGCCGAGGATCGGTGTCGATACGTCGGCGACTGTGAAGGTCCACTCGTACGGAGGGAGATCCGGTAGGTGTACTGAGGCGGAGTGTGTTCCGTACATCTTGATCTCGGTGCTGTTTGCGGCACGTAGAGCGCTTGGACGTGTGGTTTTTCGACGGAGCAGGGTGTTCGGGACGATCGAGACGTCGGAGCCGGTATCTACTAGGAAGTGTAGGGCGGTTCGCTTGCATCTGATGAAGAGCCGAGATGTTGGTGGGTTGCGCACGGCCTTTACGGCTGGTCGGGCCGTGCGTTGGCGTTTTCTGACGGTTTCGTGCGCCAGCTGCAGGGGCTGCGGCATTTCTGTGCTCGGGGGCCCCATGTGCGATGGTAGAAGCATAGGGTGGTCGTCGGGCGGCGTGTGTTCGATGTCGGCTGCGTCGGCGAGCGCCGTTGTCGTCTGTTGTGTATCACTTCAACCTCTTCGGAGACGGTAGCCACCCGAGGAGGCGGGGCGAAGGGTAGGAGGCGATCGGCGAGCGCAGCGAGTTTCATAATGTTGGGTTCGTCACGCGCCGCTATGTGTAGGCGAATGCTCTCTGGGAGGGCGCGGAGAAAAAGCTGTCGGACGAGTGGTGTCGGTGTGTCAGCCGGGAGTGCTCGGGTGAGTCGGCGAGCGAGGGCCGACGGTAGCTCGTCGTCGGAGGCCGGTTGGAGTAGGGCGGTGAGCCGGGAACCATCTGAAGGTGCGTGTGTAGCTAGAAGGCGGGTTTTCAACATCTGGTAGCTGTTTGCGTTCGAGGGGTTGAGGTCGGCGCAGATATCCGCTTGTCGGGGCTCGAGTGCGAGGAATGCTCGGGCGAACTTCGCATGTGGCGTCGTGAGGCCTTCGTGTGCGAGTATGATCTCGAGTTGTGCGAACCAGACGTGCGGAAATGCGGGGTCGAACGGCTGGAGCTTGAGAATCGATGGCGTACTCGCTTCGGGTGTTGTTTTCGGTTTCAGCTCCGTCATCTTCGTTTTCTTGGAAGGTGCCAGTCCGTTGAGGTGTCAGCAGGAAGTGTGCTAGGCGCCGGCGTCCGTTTCCTTATATAAGGATCGGTGATGGTGGGGCGAAGTAGCGGGAGGCGCTGCGATAGCCATCGAGGCGGGCGTCGAAGTGGGGCGCCGCTGTGGCGTCGGTGGGGGCCGCGCGTGGTGGGGCGCGTTGATGCGGAGGCGGTGCTACGACGCATTCAAACGGGGGGCTCTGAGCGGCGTTGTCGACTACGGGGTCACCAGTGTAGTGATGTAGGAAGCAACAGACGAGGCCGGAAGATTGTTGGAGAATGGTTGTATAATTGGTGGCCCCTGGCTCTTTTATATTCCCCTGACATGATCAGAGGGGGGTCAGGGGGTCCCCACTCTGAGGTACTTCATGTTGGCACAATACATGAGTTGTGGACTAGCAGCCGATCACAACACTACTATATATAATCTTTAGTAGGTAGCCCATTATATATATTTGAAACTTAGAATAGACCCCGACCTTATTATTTTCATCTCACTTAAATATCCGACTTCGGGTAGCTGCTGCCCAAATCTCTTTAAGTGTGAAGACCATGTGCAGAAGGAGAGAAGCACGGCATGTATGTCGTCACGTAGACGTGACATTTGTGCAGTGTAATCGTTAATCTCTGCCGAGGTAGCGAAATCACTTCTGGGGCGTACAGTTTTTGTCTTCCAATAGGGCATGCTCACGCGTTTATTTTTTTAAATGAATAAATTCCGTCCTGAGAATTATAACACCAGCTGCACTATCATAGAAAAGTACCTAGTTCTTTTTCTATGATTTTTCGTAGGACAGTATGGTTGGTGTCAAAATTCTCACGATGGGATCTACTTTCATTTGAAAAGTAATATAAATCGCTTTTGTGGCCCACGCACATACCCCATTATCAAAGATTTTCTGTGGGTCTGCTAATCCTTGAATCGCGTATTAAGTACCTATTATAAGCCTATAAGTAAGTATAAGTAGGTGCCTATTATAAGTTGGTACATATAGGAACGAAACGTCATAGTGAGATGAAATTTGGAAGGGGGCTGCTAAAACGCCAGAAAATATTTTGACAAGGGTTTCGCTACCGAGTCTACAATGCTAATAGTAATAACTTTTGGTAGTAAAACAACTTTATCTCTGCAAAAGGTTTTCCTACCTATTATAATGGGTTTCAGGGAACTAAGAAAAAGTTAAGTAGGTAAAACGAATAAAATCGGAGTTACTGAAAGGTGGTCTATTTCCACTAATAGACGAATTGTTGTGATATCATCCCAGAAATATCACTCCTTGTGCGTATTTAAAATTTCCCAAATAAACCGAACGAATGGAGGGTCTACGTGACAAAAGTAGCGTAGGCCTCTCTTCCCTCCAGCAGTCCCTCAACGGTTCGTAACGACCGCCAGAGGGGGAGGGTGGAAGGGTTTCTATAAAACCCATCTTTTCACCCAGCTCACCATTCTACGCTCAAACCTCAAGTCGATGACCTCTCTCTCTCCTCACACCCCCTTCCCTTTATAACCTAAAAGAACTAGGAGTGGTGGAACTGGTCTGATGTTAACCGACCTGGTGGAACCTCTGGGCATATCCTGTAGCGTTTTTAGTGGTGGTAACCTTCCTCCATAGGTGTTAACCTTTTAAACGCAAGCTACCATCACCTCTTCTCCATCTAAAACCTCACCTATCCAAGCCTCACTTCATCCTTTCAAACCACCACAGTGGTGCACCCGACGTGATCGCACGAGAAACTACCAAACTCCAACCCCCCACCCTCCAACGCCCAGACTCGCTGCCCTCCACCTCTGCCGAAAATCAGCCCCCTCCACTACTTTTGCCCCCTTCCGCCACATTTCTACCGCCTTCCACCGACATCATGACGACTGCCTCTGCTATTCCACTCACACTGCCCCCCTTCTACACCCACGACCCCACTCTTCGGTTTTTTCAGATCGACGCTGTGCTCTCGGCTGCCAACCTGAGGGGACAGAAGACCCGCTACTCCAAAACCATTTCTCTCCTCCCCTATGGTATTCTCCTTCAGACAGCAGACATTTTGCCCGACTCTCCCACCGCCTACGATGACCTCTGCAGCCGACTCTTCGCACTATACCAGCCCTCCAAATTGGCTCGCATTGCCGCCCTCTTCCAACCCCAGCAGCTGGGAGATCTGAAACCCTCTCACCTCTTCTGCTGCCCGCGCCACCAGCTGCAAGATGTCTTAGCGGCCGACATCACCCCGACCTTCTGGTTACGGGCCCTTCCCCCATCCATCCAGCTCGCCGTTTATGCTGGTTGGCTTTTGACACGGATTGTACCGAATACTCTCGATAAATATCCTTCCCCAATTAGGCAAGTCCGCATCTGCGCAGTGGGGTACTGTGCAGCCTCTGTAACCTTCCAGCATGTTCTTTCGCCCTCCGCATTACGCATTTCCGGAATGGCGGACTCCACCCCTCCCCCTCCATCATTTTACGCAGTCCATCATTTTACGCAATAGAGAACCTATACTCACTGATAAAATCCTGCGAGTATTCCAGCTTCCCAGATGTGCACTTCTTATGTACATACTATATTCCCATTCAGCATACCTAAATTGTTGACTTAACAGCATTACGTCAGATGAGTTGGAAAAAGTATGGTTAGGCATCAAACGTGGCTTCCCTTCATTAGCGTTACAAGCAAAGTACCTACGAACAAGAGGATGTCTACAATCAAAACCAAAAGTTATGCTCGTCTGCAAACGAAAAGTAAACCTTTCATTTCCTGCAGACATTTCTCAGATACGTTCCAAAATATTTCCAATGAATCTCTATTCTGCATTTGGTGTTTACTTACTGCCATGGGAAGCATATCCCAAGATATTCACAGCTTACTCTTATTCGACTGTGGATGTGAATACTGTTCGAATGTTGATTACTTCCAGTTTGTTGTGTGTCATTCAGTTTAGCTTCAGTGTGTTCTAGTTCACATCTAGGCTGAATTTCATATATAGACCCGTGGACAGTTGCTCCTCGTAGCGGGAGGTGATGTTACGAGCCGTTTCAAGGGAACTGCTTTGTTCAGCTCGACCCTGTTTTCCCAAACTCCCCGGACATCGCCCTTCGGTTCAGTCTTCCGTAGCACCTTGTACGCGATTCATTCTTCCTTAATACCATTGTGTTATCCATCTAATAACCCATTAAAATCAATATTGAAATGTTCTATGAGCGGGATGTATGAGTACCATCCTTCTCAACCTTAATTCAATTGGAATCGTACTGTAACGTTCGTCTGCGCATGCGCCAAAATATAATGTTAACCGGTTCCTTGTCTTCTAACTACGCGAAAAATAGTTGTAGAGAGCTGAACCTACCCGACTAATTCTGTTAGTCCCTGTGACCTGAGTCGTTTAGTCATTAGCCTATGCATGGATACTCCACCTATCCTCTGAACGAACCTACCCAACAGTTCTATACGTTCATGTGATTCAGGTGAGGAAGCTATACTGCCTGCTCGAATTGGCAGACTTTTTTTCTATTATTGGTTGCTTGAAAGCTACTTTGGGACTAGAAGAACTAATTCATTAACATCAAACTTCTGTTAGTAATGTAAATGTAATTCATTTCAAAATCGTAAATACCTGAAAAATTGTTAATCTAACATTATCGTATACCTAACTTGTTTTAGAGTTAGTTTACTTAACTAGTCTATCTAACTATTCACTTGTGTGGTATCTCCCAAGTGCTATCCGCACTATATTCATAGCTGCGTTTAATGTTTCATTATTTAGTAACCGGGTTCATTTGCACTGTCATTTTGGTTCATTATTCTGTGAATAATACATCTATGTATTCGCTCGCAAAAAATTGTATAACACCGCCTCAAAATTTTCTCTTTTACGTTTCAAGGTGCGTAGATTCAGAAAATGCAATGTCCGTCCGCCGTATCATGCATACCGGCTCCATTTTCGGTCTAAAAAATTCGTTCTTTCTCACACATGCTCCATTTGGGCCCTAGTTGTGTCCCGAAACTTTGCAGCCCGATCGGAATATACCCAAGGGTGTTATGAGTGAAAATGGGTATAAAAGTAGGTATTTCTTATGTTATTTGGGTTATAGTATCACTAGTGAAGTGTGTACTTATAAGGCAGCACTAAATATACTCGTAGATTGCTTTCAACATGGATTTGAGCTCATCGCGGATACGTTCATTCCGATTGTGTTATTTTTACTCGATGGCCAGTTGGTAGGTACATACTAGCACACCTGACCCTAAAATGCCAGCTTTGCCTTTTTTCAGAAAGCAAAACGCGATTCTGCATCTTAATTTCAGAAAAGAGTAGGTGTGTAAAGTTGTTCAACTCCCAAATTTAGTTGGAGGTTGGGTATCGGAGTTGTCTTCCGGTCATCAGTGAACCTTTACAGTGGTGCATACCATGCTGATATGAAAAGGGGTTTGCTATGACGGCAGTGTCTAACGGTCTTCGTGTGGAAAAATGATAGGTCATTAATAGTAGCAGCTCCTTCCCAGGAGGCTGCTCCGTGGTACGTTAATGCCACAGATTAGTGATAGTGGCTCTTGAGCACTTTAGATTAGTGAAATGTAGCGCAAGCGAAGGTGCGGTGGCTCTGCCACCGGACAGCACTTGAGTGAGGACCTTGAGGCCCTCAGCGGAGGGGGTGCGATATTGCCACCGAACTTTTCGCATTTTCGAAAATCTATCCCAAATTCTGACGAGTTTATGTGAAAGTACGAACTAGTAGAAACTAATTAAAGGGAAACTAATCTTATTGCTGGATTACCAAATTCCTGGACCGTTTCCAGAAAGCGAATGGCATAGGTCCCTATAGGTTGACCTAGAGTACAGATAGCCAAAGGAATAAGAGGAATATGTCTGAAGCCAGTTATTATAGACATATTCCTCTTATTCCTTTGACTACTGAACTGAAACTATGAAGCCAATTATTATAATATAGTTTGTCGGCAAAAAAAAATGCATTGGTTAGCATAGGAGCCACCCCCACCGAATCGCCCCCCTCAAGTGCCTATTCTGTAGAGCTAGGCACTAGGCATAGGGTAAGGGCTTGACACAGGGCAAGGGCGGGCGTCCCGAGCACACCGGATTCAAATCCGGTGAGTGGCTCAAATGAGGTCCGGTCGCGGTGCCGCCGCCCCTATCAAGTGTGGTCATCCGTCTATACCAATAAAATACCTAGAGCTACATGATCAGCTGATCCAAAAATTAAGCTCTGTGATCAACTGAGGAGAGTCTGGAGGATTGATGGGACAATGCCACTTCTTAACTAGTGCGCATGCGCCAGGAATTGGACGGTTCTCCTCTCCACTTCTGGTTCGCTTCTATAGTGCTACCTGTAGATCGGCTTCCTCTCGTATCTTTCAAACAATGGCTTGACCTCGGGGTTGCCAACCACAAGCTGAAGTTCAGATCTGCCTGCAAACTTCTTTTCTCAATCTACGAACTTTTTATGCATTTGATAAATATAAATAAATGCACCGTTCTTTTTAATGCATAAACCTGACGTAAAACAGTTTTTAAATTGACTTTATTCTTCAATGCAACGATCTGTACACAACATTTATTTCCGAAATCACTGCCTTGTACAGATTGTTAACGAGGCAGCGATGCGGGACAGAAGTGCTGTAGTTATGGTTGAAGGTTTACATATGGTTGCTCTTTTTCCAACGTTCTTTTGTCTTTACATTAAAAATAACGAATGGAAAAAGGAAAGTACGTCGAAACAGTGTATCTAGTAGTATCTAATGTAGTAGAAAGAGTGTATCTAGTATCTAATTCGGAACTTAGGGAAATAAAACTTGGTAATAAAGTTGGTAAGTGCAGGCATCGCAGGGCACGCTGATTATTGCTGATGTACTTCTTCTTCTTCCCATGGTGCAGTGGTCCTCTAGAGAACCTGGGCCTCCTCAGCTGTCCTCCTTCACTCGCCCCTGTCCAACGCATCATTACGCCATCTCCTGATACCAAGACTTCTAGGTCGTCCTCAACGTCATCCTCCCTTCTCATGCACGGCCTGCCCCTCCGTCTGCTGCCACCAGGCTTTCCGTACAGAAGTCTTCATGGAACTCTGTCTGCCTCCATCCGCTTCATGTGTCCTGCCCAGCACAGTCTGTTCTTTTTGATGACAGTCACAATGTCAGGTTCGTTGTATAGCTCACACAGCTCCTTCGTGTGTATCCTCCAGCGAAGTTCCTTGGCACTGAAGACTGGCCCGAACATCCGTCTGAGGATTTTCTACTCCCAAACCCGGAGCTTTTCTTCCCAGTCTTGGGTGAGGACCCACGATTCCGAACCATTTATTACTACAGGCCGGATAGTAATCCTATGCAAATTTAATTTTGCTTTTCTGGGAAGGGCGCCCAGAGAACTTTGGAGCTTTACTGAGTGACCAGTAACAACACTTTCCTGCTCCCATTCTTGCTTTTATTTCTGCAGGGATGACATTGTTTTCCATCAACATTGAACCTAGGTACATGAACTGCCGACACACTGGAAACTGTAGCCCACTATTTCAGTAGTCTCAGGAAACTGTGCAGAAGATTTTTCGAGGTCATCATATACCTACATTGTCTTCATTCACTCATTTACTCTGAGACCTCGGTCGTTTGCTGCATCCTCGAATTCTTCGAATGTTCCTGAGAGTGAGGAGATTGATCGGGCCACAGTAGCTGCATCATCTACATAAGCTATATGCTGTGACATCTGATGGCAGATGGTTCCTCCTGGATTCGTGCATATTGCTCTGCCCCCCCCCCAAGGAAACGCTGAATAACCATAGAGCCTCAGCCTCAGGGTCTCCCTGTCTCAGACCACAATGGACCTCACAGGATTTGGTGTTCCTGCTTAGCATCAACTAACAAATTATGGAGAGTAACATCATACTCATACGATTTGACAAGTATTTGCCCAATCGAGAAAATTTGGTCCGTAGTGGAGCTACCAGCGCAAAGCCCAAATTGCTATTCACCAATCTCTCGATCTGCTCAACTGCAGCCTCCTGCTGATAGCAATTGACATAATTTTGTATGCAACACAAATAAGAGCAATGCTAGTTTACACACCTAAGCTTATTGTCCTTCCTGTGTATTGGACGAGCTACTGCCATACTCCATTCTTGGGTCATCCTCCCTTATGTACAAATATCCTCGATCAAATGGTAATGCTCTCTGGTTAAATCTTCGCCCCCTTGCTTCAGCAGTTCCATTGCGATTCCATCTTACCTCATCCTTACCCTTTACCTGCGGTTGGTCTTTTTCCAACGTTTTTTTGCCTTCGCATTAAAAATAACAAATGGAAAAAAGAAAGAGTGTTGAAACTGTGTATCTGATAGTATATAATGTAGTAGAGTGTATCTCGTATCTAATTCGGAACTTAAGGAAAGAAGAAGAAAAAAAAAAAGTTGATAAGTGCCAGTAATGTGGGGCACGCTGACTACAGCTGATCTACAGGTAGTATTATTAGCAGCTAACCTGACGTGGAGAGGATAATCGTCCAAGCCCTGTTACATGCACACTAGTTAGGAAGCGGCATCGTCGCATCAATCCTCCAGACTCTCCTTGATCAAGTGGGTCAACAGATCATCAGCTCTCAGATCATCAGGATCCAGAACAAGAAGAAGAAAAACGTTTATTTAAAAAAAATCAAAATAATATTCAAATTTTCCACAGATAATAATAAACCAAACGGCATGGTAAGGCTTTACCGCCTGCCGGAGATACGGGCAAATATAAGTACTAAAGTATTAGACATCAGTAAAGTACAGAATAACATGTAGACACCACTATTTAGTAGGTTAGATATGACGTTCCCACATTCTGCTATAATATATTTTGGTCGGTGGATTGGCACCTTCTAGTGCTCTGATAACAGAAGATATTAAAAGTTGAATTCCCCAACCAAAAAGGATCTGTAGGTCCAGGCCTGTTTACAGAATTTAACAAGTGGGCCCCAATCCGGGCCATTAATAAAACCAATTGCAGCGTCACGAGATAGAGTTCCCTCACCAAAGGCCGAGTAGTGGAACTTAGAAAGGATAGGACATCTGCAGAGAAAATGAAAAACATCCTCCTTTTCGCAGCGATTGCAGAGGGAGCACTCCTTCCGTCGATCAGTCACATAAGGCCTTGCATTGAGACTGAGCGACTCAGCCCGATTCCTCAAAACCCACCTAGCAACGAACAGCGGAACACCAGGAGTGCTCCTCACCAGGCTGGCACACTTGATTCCCTCGTCTTAACTCCCGATACAGGGTGAATCTCGATGAGGCCTCTGAGTGCTGGCGAAACGGACTCCTCTTCTCCTCGCTGTACAAAACAACGATTTCCTCCATGCTTCTCCTCAAGGACACAGGATCAAGAGTGAAAAGCGAATCAGACACGCCATACCTCATCGCCAAAGTCAAGAAACTTTCTGCCCACCAAGTGTTGGTGTTGATGATTTCCATCGCCACTTGACTAGGCTGGAGTTCTGTCTCCAGCTGTATAACATAGTTTGGGGTGTAGGTGGGGAGCCAGAACAGCCTTCTCACAAATGCCAGGAGTACCCCCTCGACGCTGTCATACTCCCGGAAGCCCCATACCTGCCCAGCATAGCACAGTATAGCTCTCATCACTGCTTTGAAAACCTTGACTTTGACTGGCAGAGGGACCAATGGACTCGAGATGGCAATGCTCCACACACTGCTCATTGCCAGTTTAGCAGATTGGGCCTTCCGTCTCAAATGCTTCGTGAATGAGAGCCTTGGTGTTAGTGTGACGCCCAAATATGTATATTCGTTAACAATTTCTGTTGCCTGTTCCCCAAAGCTCCTCCACTGTTCCGTATGGCGTCGTCTACCTCCATTCTGGAATACCATTATTTTTGATTTGTCCAAATTTTCACTCAGCCCCCACTGCCTGCAGTAACCCTCCAGTGCATCGATGTTCCCCTGCAAATCGTCTGGGTCATCCGCCAATATAACAAGATCGTCTGCGTACAAAAGAACCCTTATGGAGTCATCGCCCAGCAGCAGACCATGCACCATCCAATCCATGAGGTCGTTGACAAAAAAGGCAAAGAGGATAGGGCTGAGCGGGCACCCTTGCCGCACACCAGATGTCACCTCAAAGGCAGCGCTCACGCTTTTCCCCGTCCAAACCACAGATGAGACACCTTCATACATACTTTGCAGAATGGAAATGAATCGCGATGACAGTCCAGCATTAAATAAGTTTCAGAACAACCTCTAGCCGTAAATGATCGTTTGTCTAATAATTATTGTTGCTTCTTTATTTGCACTTTCGTCTGTCCCCATACTTAGCAAAGCTGGTTTTGGTTCATTATTTTCAATAGTGAACCTTTGGAATCTAACATGGAAAAAAAATCTAACATTTTTCGTTTCAGGGTACGTAGAATCCGGGAATAAAAATAATGTCTGTCCATCCGCCGTACTTCGCACTTTCCTTAGTTACCGTGAACGAAAATTAATGGAATTTGGTTTGTGGGTCTCATTTGGGATAAAGCTGGTCCGCGAAGCTTGGCGTTACTGTCAGTCATCTCTAATGGGTGAAAAATAGGAGTTGGGGGAGCACAAGGGTAGGTATTGACCTCAAAAAACAGTGATCGACGCAGAAGGGGTATCTTTACAGTTAAATAATAAACCGTTGTGTAATAATTTGCAGCGGTTTAAAATTAACTCACTTTTTAAACATGTCTGTTGTAGATAAATGAACTGAGCCACGTTACCATTCCTGTTATGCTGCTTCCAGATGACTTCAGAGCCTACTCTAAACTCAAAGTGGATAACCATCTCTTTAACAAGTGAGTCACATATTGTATTTTCCGGTGTATTAGATTCATCTGTGCCATTCGTTCAACTGCTTATCCACAATTTTATATATTTTAAGTTTTTCCTAACCATTAGACTGTTATGTGACGGAACCCACATTTGATTGTTGTGAGCGAGAATGTTGGCTATTTTATTCTCCATTATCGCATTTGTCTGAATGCAGCAGAAAAAGTTTATTGAACATCGGTCAAGCTTTGGACGCGTGGCGTTCTTTCCAGAGAGTACGTTCAGCTTTACCAAAAAATTACGAGAATGTTTACGGCTGTGCGATCTATTCGGGGGGACATGGCGATGGATGAGATGTACAGGAAGTCAATAAAATATAGGTTGCTTCACGCCACACGCCTTTACGCATGAAAGAACCGATGTCCGTGAGAGGAACAAAGGTTCTTCAGAATCTCTTGACCAACTTCCGTGCAACGCACTGTTAATTTTTCTGTAACAAGCGCCGAAATAACTTCCATTCCTCGCAGCCAGTTCCCAACTTAGATCGAAACGGGTTTGAGGAGACCGATTTGGGTGGCGTGTCACAATCGTTTTGTGGGAATTAAAACTAGTGGTGCTTTTATAAATAGATGAGAAGGGTCCCTGTTTCAACACTCACCCCCAGCTGTTTTCATTAGTCACCTGGAGGGGTCGGAGTTCTACAAAATAAGTTCATCAAAATTGAACTAACTTCGACTTAGGTAGGATTACTTATATTTCCGTCACCAGTTTTTCAGTGGCGATGAAATCAGTGGCTTTAGCAGGCAGACCTACGCAGGCGTGTACCGGGCTTCTTATGGTCCAGAAAATTGCGACTTGGAATGTTGATGGTTTGTTCGTTAGTGAAAATCTAAACATGCTCCTGTATGGAAGTAAAAGTTTCCAAGTAGGTGTTGGGGGAGTTAATAAATGTGGATCTTCTACATCAAAGTGATATAGAAATCCTATTTCTGTATTACATTAGTCTAGATCTAGTGATGGTGCATAGGCATTGCATGGATATCTCGTCTCATGTTGACAGGAATCACATCTCTACAAGAACCCTCACTGTTGTTCCTCGCTGTGAAAATTAAGCTCATTTTGATTCATACCTTTTGATTAATAGTCACGCTGGTGCCTACCGCAAGTATAACCCAGCTACTTATCACTATTTCTTTTGCACAGAGAAAACATGCCGAGCCACTTCAAAATCAAAGAATACTGCCCTCTAGTGTTTCGCAATCTTCGTGAACGATTCGGCATCGATGATCAAGATTTCAAAGAGTCAATGACTAGGTGAGCGTCTTATTCTCCTCAATCTTTCACATTACGTACCTACCCTACATGAAAATTAATTACTGCTTTTCTCATCAGCTCTTCCGGGTTGTTTTGGTTTAATATTCTGTGAATAATACACCCATGTAGTCGCTCAGCAAAATATTTGTATAACACCCCTTTAAAATTTGTTCTTTTACGTTTCAAGGTGAGTATATTCCAAAAAAGCTGGAAAGTCCTTGTCGCGTGGGTTTATTATTCTATTGGACATAACTGCAGAAATGTTTGGCTGTTCATTTATTGTTTCTTTCGCGTGAAATAATTCGAATAGCAATTTCTGATGGTTTCCACCAATTTTTGCCCCCAAAACACGAATTAGGTAGGCTCCTTTTTTTTCAAATTATCTATGATCATTGGTAGCGCTTGCAATTTAATCGTCTTGATCCACGTGTTGACACTTTTTTTAGTGTTATTATACAAATTGATGATGATTTCAGACGATTTCGCAGGTTTTTGACTCATAAAAAATCAATTTTGGGAGCTGAACATCTGGTACAACCTCAATTTTCCACTCCTTGGTCAAAATCGACTTCATATTCGGTCTTCTCGTCCCCAAAAACATGGAAAACGATACCTCAAAAGCTCATGTTACTAACATGTTGCTAAGACGCAAAAAGTACCTATTTTTACACACATTTTCACTCATAACACCCCTGGGTATATTCCGATCGGGCTGCAAAGTTTCGGGACACAACTAGGGCCCAAATGAAGGATGTGTGCGAAAGAACGAATTTTTTAGACCGAAAATGAAGCCTGTACACGTGATTCGGCGTACGGCGGACGGACATTGCATTTTTGGAATGTACGCACCTTGAAACGGATAAGAAAATAGTTTGAGGGGGTGTTATAAAAATTTTTTGCTGAGCGAATACATAGGTGTATTTTTCACTGAATAATAAACCAAAATACAATGTCCGTCCGCCGTACGCAGTATCACGTATACTGGCTTCATTTGCGGTCTAAAAAAAACTCGTTCTTTCGCACACAATCATGTTCGATTTGGGCCCTAGTTGTGTCCTGAAACTTTGCAGCCCGATCGGAATATACCTAGGGGTGTTATGAGTGAAAATGTGTATAAAAATAGGTACTTTTGTGTTTTAATAACAAGTTAGTAACATGAGCATTTGAGGTATCGTTTTCCATGTTTTTGGAGACGAGAAGACCGAATATGAAGTCGATTTTGACCAAAGAGTGGAAAATTGAGGTTCTACCAAATGTTCAGCTCCCAAAATTGATTTTTTTTAATGAGTCAAAAACCTGGAAAATCGTCTGAAACCACCATCAATTTGTATAATTACACTAGAAAAAGTGTCAACACGTGGATCAAGACGATTAAGTGACACTACCAATGATCAAAGATAATTTTTAAAAAAAGGCCGTACCTAAATTCGTGTTTTGGGAGCCAAAATTGGTGGAAACCATCAGAAATGGCTATTTCAATTATTTCATATGAAAGAAACAATAAATGAACAGCCAGTATTTCTATAGGTATGTCCAGTAGAATAATAAACCCATATGACATGGACTTTGCAGCGTTTTTTCATAATTAGATCGTAATCTAGCTTTCAAAATATAATCAAACCATATCCTAACTTACAAACTTTTATTGATTTGGTGAATTATTATTAGGCACTTCATTTGAAAGCATTGTGTTTCGAGGGTTCTAGGACAATCGTCCTTGAAATATATATTGATCCAACAGTCCTGTATACAGGATCAGACCTGAAGGTGGGTATTGTGACGGTATATGGAAATCCCGTCCAATTTTTATTGGATCCGGGCTCTTTCCCGATCTTCTTGACACATGGCTGGGGGGGGGGGGTCGATTCGTGAAAACGAATCGTCAACTGCTGGAAGCATTGCTTAATAATCAAACCAGTGTCTCTCCAGGGGCAGCTGTCACACTGCCTCCCTACCTTTCTGTAGTGGAAAGGGGGAAACTGTACTGTATAGGCGGCTAGTTATACCTCGTCTTTTTCGTTTAATTTTAAAATTTTTTGTTCGTTCACATTTCAAAATACATTTTAACAATTTAAAAACGGGGTTGTCCGAACCTTGAAATTCCAAATACGTATTGAATACATCACGCACTAACATTCCTACCACTTCATGACGAATATTAATACGTACTATACAATGTATTGTGAGCTTAATAAGAGAACACTCGCATCAGTTTGACTAGGCTGGACACATGCAAAATAAGACGATGGTTCATTATTCTATTGATATTGATTGAACTTTATTGATAGTTGAGTACAGGTTCTAGTACTTAGTGTTTAGTTGGTATCGAACACATCCGTGGCGGGTACCATAAATTACATGGCTCAGGACAGAATTTGTGAGACTGTCGCTGAGGTTGTTCCTATCGGGCGGTTTTCAACTGGGGCAAAAGTGGCCGAAACGCAATCTAACTGGGGAACTTTTCGGCATGTAACTGGGGCAAGGATCTGGAAGACGCGCAATTGAACTGGGGCAACTGTTATGGCGGTAAAAACGGCATTTATTGAAACAAAATTACGCACCTTAAAATAATTAAGTGTCGTCAACGAGAGTTGATCCGTCGTGTTGGGGGGTTCTGCCTAGTTTTCAGGATCCTTGGTCGAGTTGTAACGGTTAGCTACAGTCCATAGGTATTTCTTGATCCAGATCGCTTGACAATGCATTCCACTAATCTATTCAGAAGTCCCAAACAACCTGCTCATTCACGGGATAGTTTCTGGGATTGTTTATCTTTTTTGAGATGCGAGCGCTAGCGAGCATCCAGATCGCTTGACAATGCGAGCGGCGGAATGGGAACTAAACTTCTTGTACACCCACCGTCTTGTCAGTGTTCTTGTGTTGTGAGTGTAACGATAATATAATAACAGGCTTTTCTTGAGGTCCATTCCCCAGTTCAGTTTCATGCTCTTGCCCCACTTAGATTGCGTTTTCAACTCGGGCCTCTGAGGACATTTCCCCAGATCGATTACGCCCTTCCTATCTATCTATGTTTGTACTTAGATTAAGCACAAAGAATCGGGTTTTCGAAAAAAAACATGCCAGGACCTACTCCTACCCCCCATAATTTTGGCGCATTACAAGAGGTGTCTACTCGTGCATTACTTAGAAACAATAATAATGTAATCGGCATTGTAGGTACAGTGATCTAACAGAACGTACATAATGAACTGATCAACGCAGGAAATTATTCTGTAGTTGAATCACTGTTTTGTAGCATTTTTCATTAAAATAATTCATATCACAACTATGGTACAGGTGTCTACTTTGACATTAATGAATTCTTTATTCGACATTAATGAATTGGTTATCCCACTTCATGTCGGAAAACTTTGCAAATTATTACACAATGGTTTATCATTTTCCTGTAAAGATACCTACCCTTTCTGCATAATATCGCTGAATTCTCTTCTGCACAGATCGCTGAATTCCTGTTAGCGTAAGACTCTGAATTAGTAGTGTCGTTTTTTGCGGTGAGTAACTAGACCCCAAATGGAACCACAACTAGAACCAACTAGAACCAAATTAGTTAATTTTTGTTCATGGTAACTATGGAAAACTCCGTGTACGGACAAAAAATGTTATTCCATTTTACCTTGAAACGCAAACAATCAAATTTGAGTGGGTGTTTTTTTTGTCCATGCTCGATTCTAATGATTGATTGTTGAATGAAAAGAATAAACCAAAAAAAAAAAAAAAAACCGAAGCAAGTCATGTACGCCCCAGTGCAGAAAGTTGATAGTGCGCATCAAGTGCTGCGAAAATCCCTTTGTGTTTGTAGAAATACCCGACCCCGGATTATTCATCTACTTACCTACTGAAAACACTCTTGTTCGTTGCTACCACGGCACGCTCGTGTATAAGGGCCTTAAAAACTATAGCGAAATGTTTGTAAACCTCACTTGTTCCCTTCAATCAAGATTATCTCACTCGCCGAGCTACAAGAGCAAGAAGATCGAGTCAGGGCTTCGTCGGAGCGGTACTGAACCCCGTCTCAAAAGATTCCATTCCCTTCGAGTCTCCAGGTCTGATGTTAACAACAAGGTCTGACTTTGGTTTGGTACCCAACCTCATACCCTCAGCAGACGTAATGTCGAGTTAACGAAACCTCTTTGCAGAGCGGAGGTTAAGAATTATTAACAGCTTTGGCAGTTTGACAGTTTTCTCTGGAATTAAGGTTTTCTTTGTGGTCAGCAGAACAGCGTGCAGTTTAAATTGTCGCCATTATTGATAGTAATTCTAATACACTTAACCATTAGTCTAGCTATGTTGTTTTTTGCAATGACTAAACATTTCTTTTGCTTCCGTACGGAAAAATGTACAATAGTTAGCAATATTAACAGCCTCGAGGAAACTTGAAGATTCAATGTGCTGTGCCTTCAGGGCCGGTCATAATAAAGACAAAGGTACAAGCAAGGGCAGAAGCAATTTTATTATTGTTATTTTTATTTATTTGCTTTTTAATGAATTTGTTCTTCGTGTTGGTACTTTATCCATTGTCCATTTATCCACGGTTGTTATCAACATTATAAGTTACGTGATTATTCTTCAATACTTGAGTAAGAACAGGGGGAATGTTGGGTGTTAGCTTCTAGTGTTGGGGCGCAACACAAGAACGGTATATTATTACAATAAGTTATTGAAACATGTTCGTTTTGGGTATTTATAGAAAGTTACTCTCTACCCCAAGTTGTGGAAATGTTCTTCTTAGTTGCAGCGTTCTTATCAACACTCCCTCCCCTCCTTTTATCCTTTTGATTAGAAGAAGGAATTTACTTTTTGTCAAAATTGGAATTTTTAATTGATCGCATTTATTTATTTTTTTCATCAATCAAGTAAAATTTATTCAGCCGTTTTGACTAGGTGTAGCAGTCACTTGGCTCCTCCACCGCGCGGCTATTGCAATCCTCCGTAAATACCTACCTATACCTATATCAATCATCATCAGCTGTTCTGTCGACTGCATGCAAGTTTGTCTCAAATTTCATCCATGTCAAGTGACGTTTTTGTCGATTGTGGTTGTTTTCTTAATCAAGGTTGAAGGATTTCTGTACTAATTCGAAAGTTCTGCTGTATGCAGGAATTCGGGGGAGTCGATATTTCTTTTGGATTGACTGACCGATATTCAGAATGGTTTCACCTTGAAAGCGATTATTAACGTTTTGTTTGACGTTTCCACATCTTTCTTGACTCCGTTTCAGAGCATGACAGTTTTGTTGAACTTACTGAGCAATCTTCAACTATTTGTGTAGTAGTTCTCAAGAAGTTGTCGAATAGTCACCACAACACACTTTGCTCTGAGGTCTACCATGTCAGCGAACGCTTTGTGAAACTTGTTCTTTTCAGAGCTCTCTGTGCACGTCCCTCCCCTTCGTGTTTCTGTGATCCGCGCAAATGATGAACTACACATGCAAGTTTCATCAAGATTATGATGAACTACACATGCCAGTTTCATCAAGATTATGGGAGTTGTCTGTAGTGTTGAAAAATATTTGGAAAATTTCGCAAGTTTTCTCGATGCTGAAAGGCTAGGTGTAGCAACAAGGTTAAACTACTACTATTTCAAATTGAAATATTCATGTTACTATCAAAATAGGTATAGAAGCCTATTCTGAAAAGTCCTGTTGAAGTAATGTTGAATTGATTAGGTGAAATACCTACTATTTCCAATCCACTGAAAACCAATTCCTATATTTCCGTGGTATTCGAAGCACCACGTCTCAGGAAGGAAATCGGAACAGGCTGGTCGGTTCTCTAAAGGTTTCTGAATTCCTTCCTTTTCCAGTACTGTTACTATCCTGTAGTCCTTCTCGTGAAGTGATGCGTCCAAATAACATTTTACGGAATAGCGACATAGTGGAAACAGTTTTGCTTTGTGCTCTAGGAAATATATGTATTATCTATATATATAGATTTTATATATATAGATATAGTAAATTAGCAAAACCATTCATATCCCAATTTTTCCGAAACGTTTTTGAGCTTTTTCAGCACAAAACAAGACCCTTGTCCATTAAAGTCCCCGCACTACAAAACAAGCTGGTACTTACACGGTTATGATGGTTTACTATCATCACCTACCTATGTATTTTATGATAAGTATCTAGAAAAGGGTTATTGAGAAATAATGCAATTTATAACTTAGTGGCTACCTACCTAAGATATATATTGATACTCAATTTGATAAAGCCCCAAGATTAGGGGATCGGACATTATCAATGTGAGAATTTATTCAATTATCTAATAATCAGGGTGAATTAATGATCCACTAAAGGGTTGGATCAAAGGGGTAATTCATCAATATTAGGATTGAATAGAATTTAGTTCAACAGGCCGATAGATTAACAACTTACATTTGGTCTGGAGGATCGTCAGGTACAGTAAACAAACGATGTGACTTCACTCAAGAGTAAAGAGTGTGGTTAAGGTTTAGGATTCAAGACTTTTTATTGACAGAAATATACAAAAGAACATGTTCTTAATTAAAATATACGCACTTGTGCCCACAGAGGCCTGAGGCACCAAGAAAACCAACCTGTACCGAGTTCGTGGTTTTACATGCCTCATTACAGCTTGAGCTAGAGTTCTTGTTCCGTTGAATTCGGTTATTGGTGATTGATATTACGGAACGGTTTATACGAAGTTCCTGTTCCGTTCCAGGTCTCAACCAGTTGTCATGGACAATCCTGGCAAGTCGGGAGCCAAGTTTTACCACTCGTACGACCGCCTCTTTGTCATCAAGACTCTTACTAGCGAGGAAGTAGAAAGGATGCATTCGTTCCTCAAGCAGTACCATCCGGTAGGACTACTTATGGTTTCATGCCGCCCCTGTTTCCATTTGTGTCAGATACCTCACACCTTAATTTCTCAATCGTTGTCTTTTCTTGAGCTGGCTAATTTGGTCATATGTGTTTATTGTTGTTAATCTATTCAATTTCATAATATTCTGTAATTTTAAACCTTTTCAAGGCTAAAATAATTTTCTTTTGTTTAGTATATCGTTGAGCGGCATGGCAAAACTCTTCTACCTCAGTATCTCGGAATGTACAGGCTTACAGTTGATGGGGTTGAACACTACATGGTGGCCATGAGAAATGTTTTCAGTAACCATCTCGCTACGCACAGGTGAATTTTGTAGTTGCTAAAGTTGTAGGTGGCTGTAATAGCAATTTGGAATCGTTTTGCACCTGACTTACACGAAGTGGCCAAACGTAGTGTATTTATATTGACCAATATGATTCTGTACATGGATCACAATTTGTTTTTTAAACACCTAACTAGTTATTCATTATACGAGATATACACCCTGTTGGTGCCCGTTTATCCTCATTTGTATACTGTTCTCATGGTTTTGTGCGGTTTTCAGGAAATTCGACCTCAAAGGCTCCACGGTTGATCGAGAAGCTTCTGATAGGGAGCGTGAAAAAGATTTGCCGACTTTCAAAGACAACGACTTTGTGAAGGAGGGAACTAAGATCTACATCGGGGAGGATGCTAAAGATAAACTTCTGGAGACTCTCACTGCTGATGTTGATGTGAGTACATGTGCGCTTCAGTGTTCAAGATTCTTCTTCGTAGATTTGAGATGTGCATTTTCCAGTATTGTGATTGATTCTGGTCACTTCAACTGGGCCAGTTTTCAATACAAGAATGGGACAGAATCAATGTAGTTCAGCTTCATCAAACTCAAATTTGTTTCTGACTCCCAAACTAGCCTCATCAAACTTTTTAGCGGGATTTAATCTCAATAGCGAGAAAGTTCGTGAGCCAACAAGTCAACTTCTACCTCAAAATTCTGTATTTCCTACCTCTTACTCCCACCTCTGAATTGGAAGTTTGAATCTCGGATCAGCTCGATTAAAGACGCTATTCCAATGGGTCCAAAATTGTTAGTACACGAATTTCAGTTCAAAGGTGATCAACTAAAAAACAGTAACGGCGGGTTTTACCCCCTAGAGTTGAAGTGCAAGTTACGTTAACAAGGAGTTACAGAAAAATAGGCATGTTAAACGCATTTTTTTTTTTTTTTGTAACTCCAAACGTAACTCGCACTCTAGGTGGTGAAAGCCACCTGAAGTAGACCAAATTTTAGTTTTTCTGGGGCAAAAATTGCTTATAATATTATGTCAAAAACGGCTTTAAAAAATCACCAAAAATGTAGACGATGGTTACTTAGGAAATTGGTTCATTATGGTCGTGCTGCATGACTGGAATTCTTCATTATGTAGAATGACTATTATGTAGAAATTTTAGTTTTTCTGGGGCAAAAATTGCTGATAATATTATGTCAAAAATAGCTTTAAAAAATCACCAAAAATGTAGAAGATGGTTACTTAGGAAATTGGTTCATTATGGTCGTGCTGCATGACTGGAATTCTTCATTATGTAGAATGACTTTACCGTACCTATCTGTAGAATGGCAGTAGGTTGTTGTAGTTTGTTACTTTAGTTATAACTTGAAACTGTTGATTGGATAATGGAAGTGAAGGGGACAAGGGGCCAAGAAGAAGGCAAGGATGGCCATTAGACGCAATAAACAGCATTGAATGACAGAAACATTCGGGGCAAAAGGGTGTTGAACTAGACAAAGTGTGGAAAATATTCGATAGTTTGAGTAAATAATTATGTTAATTCGAAAATCCACTCGAGTGGTCATACTGCATGACTGGAACTTTTTAGAAATGTTTCTAGTTGGAAAGTTTCAAGGGTATGCTTGTCTACCAACCTCCTCCTTATAGTGGTCCAAAAGGTCCGGATCTACCACTGGCGTGAGGCCGTCATCATACTGTAGGGCATAGTGTAATATTAGAGTTGTGCTGTGTTGGCAGGCCTTTGGGGGTTCGGTGTTTAGTCGTCAGCTTCTAAAAATGTGCTGATCCCAAGATAATTTCGCAATTTTTATTTTGTTACAGTTCTTGACTAGGCTTCACTTGATGGACTACTCTCTCCTCCTTGGGATCCACGACTGTGTGAGGGCTGAAAGTGAGGGTTACGATATGGATGACATGGAAGGTGGCGGCGATGATGACGACGATTCGGAAGGCGGAGGAGGATGGACTGGGGCCACACCTCCGGACTCTCCGCTGCAACTTTATAGGGAAACGTCACTGCAGTATGAGACTGGAATCGTCCCCGAGCTAGATATCTATGCAATTCCTTCATCGGAGAGTAAGTTACTGTTCAAAACTCATTTGCTGTTGAATCATCTTTAACAAACTTGGAAACTGAATATTGAAATCGATTGTTTCAGATGCCCCGGTCAAGGAGATTTATTTTTTGGCCCTCATTGATGTCCTGACTCACTATGGCGTCAAGAAACAGGCGGCCAAAGCCGCCAAAACTGTCAAATATGGCTCCAATGTTGATGGCATCTCCACCTGTGACCCCGAACAGTATGGAAAGAGGTTCATTGAGTTCCTCAGCAAAGCCATTGAATAGACTTTGGCCCCATCCGGAAGGTATAGCTTGTAAACCCTATCAAGCCATGTAACCTTCTTCCCGAGTTGAAGCCGAAACTTTTTTTCACTGCTACTTCATCACCTCAATTATTATTGTGCTTTTTCCTAAAAAAAAAAAAAATGCGGTACACTTTATTACACTCAATCATTAAGGTTTTTTTATCAAGAAAATTGGCGTTAGTTACCGCGTTCCATAACACCTTATTTTGTAACTTAACGCACAATGCTGATGAGTCATTTACATACCTACTTTATCTTTTTCGTGCTTCACAAATTCTCTTTTTGGTTCCGGAAATTTAATCGAAATGGAGTCGTTTTCCAGACTGAAAAATAGATAAGTTGAATGCAGTGGAAGTGTACCAGTAAATTACAAAAATCTCTCTTTTATACCTATGAAAAAATAGAAAGTTTTTAGTGAAAATTAGTTCTCCAAGACTTTGTAAGAATATAATTCGTTTATGGGAGTAGCGGACAGTTTTTCATATCTGTTGAATTAAATGTGTTGTCAGTTTTTCGATGAAGTGTTGAACTTACAAGTAAAATAAATTTCTATTTTGATGTAAGTTTGAACAGAGTTTGATCTAGTAGGTACTGGTTTGCAATTTTCGTGCCATTTCGGATCGTTGACCTTAAAAAAATCTTGAGTAAAAAAAATCACTTACTGAAATGAGTCGGTGTGTTTCGAACTCAAACAGAGATATAATTATGTTTTTGATCCAGGTCGTTGTTTTCAGATGGCGATTTCATTCAGAAGGAACGGTGTGTAAACCGTCTATGTGTATATTGCTTATCGAAACTCCCATTTGCAAAACTTCGTTTGAATTCATCTCAAATCATCTCGGATAATCGAGTGAGTAATGCGTGACATCCGGTAACATCTCAATAGGCAGTTTTTGGATAGCGTTATTTCTGGAAGATTTTCTCCATCAGTCTTCACACATGTCGCATCCACATTGAGTAAAAACGTTCTAACTTCGCCTGGAGGGTACCGAAAGTATCTTGTAAACTGGAGCGATTTAGTTTCAAGTTCGTCAAACAAAAAAATTCACATCAGGAAATTCAATATTTTCCAGGATTATGTACAGCATTTTCAGCCCAACTTGAAACTTTTTCAGTTGTTAGGTAGCTATTCGACTTTTTTCAGTTCATTTTAAACATTTTCACACAACATTAAACTTTCCAGAAGATAATACACCTTTTACTGGATAGGTACATGGAACCTTTATCTGTGTATTTGAACCTCCTTCTGATTTTGATCCTTGTAAACCTTCTTAATTGTAATGGGGGATCCCAGAAACTAATTGGAGGTTTATATGCATGGCCTAATCAGGGCTGGTCTGAGCCGGTGGGTAGGAGAGAAGGGTGGAATCAAAGGATCGGAAATCTGAATCTAGTAAGGCATGGACAGTTAGTTACTTCACTATGTTCGATTCTATCGCAGCAAGGTCATCAGTCGTTCGTCCCTTCTTGATAAGATTTAACGCTAGGTTATTTTCATTTATAGCCTCACCTGTATTTTGTGAATAAAATTATAAGCCTCGGAATAGGAAAATGACCCTTATTATTTTTGTAGCCACTTGTTTTTATTTAGTCTAAGGTCTACAGAACAAAAAACACCTCTTGTCCATCAGGCTCAGGTCTTAGACAGGTAGAAACAGAAGAACAAAAACAGGTTCACTCCAGTGTTTGAAGCTGCATTTTCAATAGCCCTAGCAGCCTAATTAGTAGGCATAGCACGGCTGAATGCTACTAATCGAAAATATCGTTGAAGAAACCCAAAGAATTACCCTATTCACATTTCTTATTTACGTTACCCTCTGAATTATGAAGATTTTGAAATCTATGGTTTCAAGAAGTGAGTAAAATTAAATGGGGAAAATATCAAATTGAAATACCTTAAAATTGTAGAGATGTAATGTTTTCTGAAAAGGTGCTTAATTTTTTCTGGTAAAAATACTCGTAGTTATCGACTTGAAAAAATGAAAATTAACGAAAAATAATATTCGAGCTATAAATGCTTTATATATTTCTATACCTGTAAACAATGTTACTCCCCGGAGATTTCCTTATAGGTACATTTCTACTAATAAGTAAGCTATGTGTGAAGTTAAACATACTTTATACGTATTAGTACAATCCAAGATGGGCTCTGCTTATGAAGTTGGTACCTATCTACTTAGTGAAACTCTTGAGTAGACCTTATAACAGTAAAAATGGTACCGCTCAGATCTGTGGAACTGTTTAATTCTCCATATAACTGTAATTTGTGGAAAAATCGAACTGTACAAATATCCGAAGGTGATCATTGTGGCGCCTACCACGTTTTATTTGTCAAAATATACCGTGTGGTATATATTATGACGTTTGTCTTGAAGTTTTTTGCTCCCTTTGAATGAAACATCGTTCGCCCCAGTTACTAAAACCGTTTCAAATTCGCGAACAAAATGAAGATCCTATTATTAAATCTTATATGTACTAATCTACCAATCAGTTCGGTTCCCACCTCCTATTCTTTGGATAGCTAACGCTCGTTTTCTGTCTAAGCTTTGGGCGTTTGCCTTTGCAGTATCCGCAACTTTTTCTCCTCCAGCTTTTTCGCTTGAGATTTTCCTCTCAAATGAGTTTTGTACACTGCCTGATTTTTCTTACTCAATGTTTGGGCTTCAGAGAACAGTCGGAACAGAAAGAAGGATGTTACCTTCAAACTCTCTAAGTGAGGTTTTATGTCAGGATTTTTTTCTCCAAGTTCCAGGTTGATAAAATTCCCTATGTTTTTTGATATTCGAACTTCACATCATACAAAAAATATTTCTCATAAAGAATCGAAGCACTGACCGACCACCGACTTGTTAATATTCAACTTTCATTGTAAATAATACACATTACTTATTACTGTAAGACCATTTTCTTTGATTTCCCCTTTGTGAACTGCATTACAGTCCTTATTGCGTTGTGGAGCAGAATCAACCTAGCGTATCTCAGTTGTCTAACTTTACAATAAAGACAAAAAAGCACTTTATTTTTATACTAAAACCTCATTCAGAACTCGGATTTTTTTGTTGGAAACCTTGTTCAAAACCCTTGTTGTTAGTAACTCAGCGAAATCAGTGGGAAGCCAGAATTTCAGAAAGAAACATGGCGCATCTCGGTTACAAAGTTTTGAGTTTGAACCGTTCAAACTTGAAATTGTAAGGAAAAGTTGAGTATTCTCATAGCTCCTAATAGTAGGTACCTCCTTACCAATGTGAAAGAATCAAGAGCTGTACTTCGATGGGCTTTAAAAAAAAAAAGCTGTGGTACTTCTAAGACGATTTCCGCGCATTCTTTTAGGGTAATTTCAAAACTAATGTTACCATTTGGTGCGCCTTGCAAATACGAATCTAGGGTTGCCAAAAACGGGAAAAATTAAAATACGCCAGGTTGGAACTGTAGAGAAACATGGTTCTTGAAAGCGTAATACACAAATTAATGCAATCAGTTACACCTTATGCAACAGTTACATATGACCTTGAATTTACTGGAGGTATATTGAACTCATCTTTAATGTTTTAAGATTTAAGAGGATCAAAAATGTTTGATCCTCTCTAGTAATTTGATTGAAATAATTCTGATGTCCCTCCAAATTTTAGATGGAAAAAAGGATGAATCCGAGGGGGTAGAAAGGTCCACAATGTTTGGAAATTCTATTATAATTGAACATTTCTCAATTCAGATCAATGTGTTTATTTGTATAAAATCATTTAATTGATTGTCACTAGAGTTTGGCGGGTAAATTAATACATTGCTTCAAAAACATACCAAAATAACAACTCAAACACAACAAAACAACAACTCAACAAAATCAATTAACTTAAACCTCCCAGAAAATGTTCATGAAACTCTTCATGTCGCTCCCGTGATTGAATTTTGTTTCCACTAGGTACCTGTTTTGTTGCTCCGGCTGCAGTTTTCAATTCATAAAAGACAGTTGGGAAGAGAAAGTGAGATCTCGAAGTTATAAAATGGGGATGGACGATGGAAGAAGGAAAAAGGAAGGCTCACTCATTCCTGCTGAGCTGTGATGCTGCGTCCAAATGTAGGGATATGGCATTCAGCACTGAACGGATCTTCAACTGAACATATCCAAACTGAAAGAGTGACCAAAGAGTTGACGTTCTCACTGAACGGGCGATCCTACCTCACTCCATTTTCACAACTCAGTCCCACCAGTTCATTCACCCCCCCCCCCCCCCCCCAAGTTTGCCTCTCTAAGTTCGTATCGTTCTTCCATTTCACCCTTACCGTTCCTATCGTTCTCCCCTCCCCCACTCAAAGGTTTCCACCCTTAGTTCACATAGTTCATACTGTTCGCATAGTTCACCTTTCTAGCTTTCTGTGAAGTGCGTTCACCCTTCACTTTGTTCCGTTCCAACAAAAATGTTTCGAGATAGGTGCGGTGTGGTTTCATTTTAATGTTATCGGTGCCGGCACTGTGAAATTGGCGTTAGCAAATCCAATGTTTGTGAAACATTATGTAGGTAGGTAGTAATTTTCCAGTGCATAGGTAGGTAATGAATTTGCATTACCTACCAGCCTAGTCGGTGAAGCTTTTATAATATTATACAGGTATTTCAAAATTTTTCGTATTTTCGTTCTAGTATCAAGGACAGAATCTGCAAAATATAACACGTGTTATACCTAAAGTAGTTACAAAATGAAAAAATGTGTGTTGAACTAGGTACGTGTAGGTGCAACTATTTGATTGAATCAAACCTACAAACCCCGTTTTCGTGAATTTTAGAGGGTAAAAATTAGAGGGATCGGGTGAACGTGTCCCAAATAACGCATATCTGAAGTGAGAGAACTGGTGAGGCAATTCCTCAGTTCAGTGAATTGAATGCGTCTTACTTATCCAGGTGTGCGAACCAAACCGTTCACGTACCGTTTTTCGTGATGTTTTGTTCCGCCATATGGTCTGTGAACCGCTGTGATACAGAAGTTTTGGTGAACCATCTGCGAACTAGTCTTTCAATAGCTAGGATCGTGTGCATCACTGTACAGACGGCAATTGCCTGTCCACACATGGAAACAGAACCCCTTCGTGTTCGTGGAAAAAACGGACAAAATGTGGACCTTGAAGTACGATACGCAAGCCGTTTGAGAACGTTCACTACATTGTTCATATGGGGGCAGGTTTGCCAACTGTACGCCAACATTATGTGGATGACGCTTTAGATGATGCTGAAATAATGTTGCTTTTGCGAACTTTAGAACGACTTTTGATTCACTACGAAGATGATTACGTTCCTGCCCCAAGTTTGATTGTTGTTAGTGGAATGATTGAAATTACGGGTGTTTTTCAAATGAACAACAAACATCTATTCAACTCTGTTACGACTGTTCCTTTGTATCAGCTCCACTTCGTAGAATCGCATATGTACTGCAGCTCGTACAATGCCTCATTTCGTACCCTTCGTAATTTGATCACCTCTATTTGCTTATATTGTGAAATTCACTAGCCCATGAAAACTGAAACCAAACCAATAACTATTCCTCATTGTCGTTGGTCGAGAAACCTCTTGGATGAGAGTGTGTGAATGTCCCACTTCTCAAACCGAAAAATTGCATGATGTCTAACATGAGAAATCAATTATAAAGGAAAAATTTGTGTTAGAGGTATTACTATTTGTAATCGCTGTACTTTGACAATTATTGGTGTTCTCTCTGAAATGATGTTTTGATGAAATATCAAGTTTTATCGAGTTTTGTTTAAAAAGTTTTTTTATGAACAACTACCTGTATAAGAAATGATTCTTGTGGTCAACGTGTAGAGTTGTAGGAATTATGTTCGACTGGTTTCAGAAACAGCGAATCATTTTATATCAAAAGCAAACTCAGTGGTTTAATATCCATCTCACTGACTGATGACATATGGCGGTGTGGATTATTCAAGCAGACTGTCGAACTGACTTCCGAATACCTATGCATACGTCATTAAGCATACAATCAGTCACACATCTCACAGCTCCACATTTACCCCGAAAATCGTCGATATATCCCTGTTTTTCCCATTCTGTTGTACTGAAGAAAAACCCAGCTGATTATTACAGAACATACCAGTCAAACTTGGTATGTCATAAGGATTTCTGCCTAGCAGTCAGTCATGGCCTCATACCACTTCACTTCTCCTGAAACTACCTTTAAACAAAAAATATCTTAATTTTAGTGATATCCATACTCAAAATATAAATGTCGTTAAGTTTTCTATTAAGTCCCTATATGGACATTGATGTGATACTTTTATTATTATTTATCTAGGTCAATGTATTATAGATTGCTCGTATATAGTTTTTTGTTCTCATCATTTATTTCTTGTATAAAGTTGCATTTACACATTTTGAACAGTTATGCATTATTTACGCTGATGCTGCTTTGTTGCTTAGCCGAAAATGCCATTTTGTAAGTTGAAGGGCTCAAATTTTAGCTAACAAAAATTATCTCTCGAACTTCTATTCCCACAGAAATATATAGAAACTTATCATTTGTACATTGTGTTCTAATTTCGTTTTTTGTGATACAGATGTTTTATCAGATTCTTTTTTCAATGTTAAATATATTGTGTGTAAAAAAAACAACTAAATAAAGCTTGTTAAGATTTGGTAACACAAACGGAATGTTGATCTTAATTTTTTTTCCTTGTTGCACCTGGCGTTATGGCACTGGGTAGTTCCTGCCGATCCAAAATAGGCGTTATACCATGTCATGTTTCTCCTTAGGGTCCTCCATATCGGCCGTTTTTTATTCCCAGTTTTCAAAAACGATGAGGATATGTATGTTATGTCAGGTTCAAAGGGTGGCTTGTGATGTAGATGATGTAGCTTTGGTGCTGATGGTGATAACGCTTAGGGTATCAACGCGAGCGCCCATCAATAAAACATTCCTAACTCCTACACCTCTGACTGGGTGTAGTCCTGGAGTTAGGGATGCGACATCCGTTTAAAAAAAATTGGTTAAAAACTGTTTATTAACCTTGAAAAATCTAATATAATTCATATTTTTCATGGAATATAATTCAGAAAAGCGTTGGGCAGTTCGCAGTGATTCTCTTTTCTGCCATGACCGGCTGTTTGCAGTGTTTTCCTAACTATGCAAAGCCAATGGGCAATTTTGGTGGGTTACAGTTACTGTGTGTTACTGACGATGGTTTGATCACCGAAACCGGTATAACAGTTTTTTTGGCGTTTTTCATGTATTATAGACTGTTTTCAATAACTCCGTTTTTCTTTACAAATTCCCTTTTTTTCAAATTCTGTTCAATAAAGGAAATTACCACTTATTTACTGCACAAATAGGTGTTCTTGTCAGGTGTAGGCAGACAACGAGTGTGAAATTTGAATTTCTGAGTTCTCGCTAGAAATTATGTATGAGCTAAATCGCCCAGTAGCTCAAATCATGCTTGGAGCGCTAGTGCATCACGTTAGACGATGTACAGAACCGCAACAGATGGATAACAGCAAACTTATACATAAATTTAAAAAACATGTCCCCAAAATCTAACCAACGGAGGTTCACGAAGTCACAGCAAAGATTCTTGAAGGCTACCACAAAGGTTTGCCATTTCTGATGTTGGAACAATGGCAGCATTGAGAACCTTCGCCTCCCCCTCTTGGGTCAACAGTTAGCCAGGTGTCAATAGACCTGATGCCTACTTCATTTCTTGCCGCATTTTTACTTTCAATCAACCCCTTTTAAAAAATATCACTTACTTTTCAAACCTGGATTCAAACTACCGTTTTTCCAAGAGTTCCGAATATTTTTTTCCCGAGAAATATTGTTTGCGAAAATTCCCCATTTTCTTATTGTCATTCCAGTACACAGAAAATTGGGCGGACGCGAAACTGACCATGCCTTCTCGATTCCCAACCGTTATCAAACTCTAAACGCGAACCCTTCTCAAAATCAAATGCTTATCAAAATGGTATTGGATCATGGCTGGTTTCTTATGGTTTTCTAGGTGTCAGGAGTCAGATAACCGTCAAAAAAAGCCAGTGTGAACAAACCTGATACCTTTTCCCATAGTTTCTGTAATTAATAAGCAAAGGTCATCTGACTCCTAGAAAACCTTAAGAAACCATCCACCATCCAATACCGTCTGGATAAGGGTTTGAGTTTGATAACGGTTGGGAATCGAAGAAGGCATGGTCAGTTTCTTGTCCGCCCTATCTTCTGTGTACTGGAAAATTGGCTTCGGATGGTCAGAAAAACACTGTGAACAAACCGGTCGTGGATTCTATACTATCCTAAGAGATTCCAAGAATCTCTGACTGTCAGATAACCGTCAGATGGTCACTGCGAAAAACCTATGGTTTTTCAAGGTTTTCTAGGAGTCAGCCAACTGTCTGAAAAAGCCAGTGCGAACAAACCTATCCTAACAAACATATTATTACAAGTCATCAGTCTCTCGTTTTGTATTATGTTCACTACAAAAATTGTAGCTGTTGTTCAATTTTCCTCAAAAATTCGCAATAACAATGGCTTTCATAATAATGAGACTTCTTTTTTGTAAAAATGACTGGAATGCCGCTAAACCTAACAAAACCATTCATTCAAGTACCTACACCAAAGTGTGAAGAAAACTACCCATTTTGGTTTATTATTTTCAATAATGAACCATTGGAATCGAGCATGAAAAAAAAAATTCTTACCCCCCCTCAAAATTTGATGGTTTACGTTTCAAGGTATGTAGAATCCAAAACTGCAATAAAAATATTTCTGTCTGTCCGCCGTACGCCGTACGCCGTACGCCGTACGGGCCACTTTTCTTAGTTACCATGAAAAAAAATTGATGAAATTCGGGTTATAGGTTCCGTTCGGCGTCTAGTTGGTCCTCGAAGCTCGACGTTACTGTGAGTCATCTCTAAGGGGTTCAAAATAGGGGTTGAAATTTTCAAAACGCCTATACCATTTTTTTACGTAAATATTTTTACGGTTTTAAATAGTTCTTGAACTTGCGAGTTTTTTAAGACCATCCGGAGCATCGTACGTCCAGCCGTTCGTTCACAGTAAGGCCCCGAAGTTTGCACCGACAGGCATTTTCGACTCCAGTGTGAATGAAATTGTATACAATTCAAGCCAAATCTCGTAACCAGAGACGCGCCCACAATAGGAATTTGTGAATACGGCCAATCATTGGTAGGGATCACCTGATTATATTGGCGGAGTATGAAGTCGAGTTGGTTGTTCTGTGATATTATTTAATTTGAAAAATGATGGCTCTATTGGAGTTTGTTGGTAGGTAGTGAAACTTGAACAAACGTTGAAGTATTATTGATGGGTAAATTATTACTACGGTAAATCATTACTCAACGGTAAATTATTACACAACGGTAAATTATACCATCTACGTAGAAGGGGCTGGAGTTTGTTGGTAGGTACTTTTGCAACTTTTTTCACTCCTCATCAACAATTTCTTTTCAGAACTTCATTATGTGTGTTTCTTTTTGTTAGGTACTGTTTGTCATCGGCAGAATTATTTTAGCAACATTTAACTCGTGATTTAGGTAGGTACCTAATAACGAGTACGGGGTTAGGTACTAACCTAAGGAGGGTCTGCGATCTACATAATATGTATAGAATAGTACATATCATATTATATAGATGGGTTATCTATACATAGAGCTGTGATCTGTAACAGAAGGGTATTCTATACAAAAATAATAAACCGTTGTGCAGGGATTTGCAGCGTTTTTTAAAAACCTATTTAATGACAGATAATTGGTAAAATAATGGGAATATTCCTCAAGTTCTGTCCATACTCTGCAGTATTTGGTTTTGCTCTTCTATGAAATAGAAATAGAGAAACCTAAAATTGATATGCGTGTATTGTATTTTTTGGGCTAGAGCCTGGCAGGCATAGGGTAGGAGGTGTTTGAGAGAGAACTAGCTTTGTTTGCAAAGGCTTTTTTTAATGGTTTGCTGACTCCTAGAAAACCATGAAGCAGGGTACACATGGGCACGGAAACGCCATAATGCGGACTGTGTAAACCAACCTGATTGGCTGTTGGTAAAGAGGGAGGTACCTTTATGCAGGTCGGCTTTCGACGCGGATTGTACCGAATACTCTCCAGAAATATCCTTCCGCAATTACGCAAGTCCACATATGCGCAATGGGCCACCGCGCAGCCTCTGTAACCGTCCAGCATGTTTTCTTGTCTGCCTATCTTTCTTCCCAGGCTTTCACCTTCCGCATTACATATGTCCACTCTGCCATGTGAATGGGACCCTCCGGAATGACGGACCCTCCATCATTTTACGCAGTCCTCATTACGCGTTTCCGCACTCCACACGAACCCTGCTTAAGAATCCATCCATGATCCAAGAATGGTTTGAGTTTGATAACCGTTTGGAAATCTAGAAGGCACTTCATGGTCAGTCTCCTCCACCCTACCTTCTGTGTACTGGAATGATGATCGGAAAACTGGCCTTGGATGGTCAGGAAAATTTCCTGACACAGTATTTAATACTGTGAACAGCCGGTAATGCTATACAGTCCGAGAAGAGTATGAGAATCACTGCAAAGGGCCTAACACCTTTCAGGTTTTTGCGGTCAGATTAACCATCATTGTATTATAATTTGAAAATTATAAACTTTCAACCTAAATAATAGTATGTATCTACTATTTTGTCACAACAAGTTGAAAGGTACCTAAGTCAATTCGAGTTTCTGGATATCTGAAATCGATAAGGCCCCAAAAATTGATTGAAACTCACCAAATCTATTTATAGGTCCTACCTAACAGTACCTGTAGAATGGTAGTTGACAAAATATATTTCAATGCTCAATTACATTTTGGTTTATTATTTTCAATAATGAACCGGAATCGAACATGAACTTTTTTTTAACCCCCTCTCAAAATTTTATGGTTCATTTTCGGTTTCAAGGTACGTAGAATCCGAAAATGGAATAAAAAATTTCTGTTCGTCCGTCATACCTACTTGACTACTTCCCACTTTCTTTAGTTACCAGTTACCAGTTCTTTGGTTTGTAGATCTCATTTGGGGTCTAGTTGGCCCGCTAAGCTCGGCGTTACTATCGATCGTTGCTAAGGGGTGAAAAATTGGGGGTTGAAATTTTCTGAACCCAGTAGCTCTTAAACTTTCGATAGTATGGACCTCAGAAAACAATTTTGTACGCAGAATGGGCAAGTATACACGTCTATTATTAAATCGTTGTTTAATAATTTGTGGCTTTTCTTCTATAAACATTTGGGCTAAAATAATCTAAAGCTGTAGGTATTGAATAGTGATTGGAGACTAGAAAATAGTTATGTAGGTTACCCACCGTTTTAATGGTTTTTCTTCGCAAAAGGTGGGTTAGATAGCATGCATCTTACTTGATGAGGGTCAAATATCGGTAAAAATGGCGGAATTCATCAAAAATTGATGTATCTACCTAAATTTTCACCAAAAGTAGTAAAAGTAAATAGTAAGTAAGTAAAAACGTTTATTGTACAATTAGGCACAGTGGCCCTTAGGTTGCACATCATTCACTGAATCAAATTGTAAATTTAAAAGGGTGACAGTTAACAGGGAAGAAGGAAAATTAAGGGAAGATGATGGAGAAGAAATAATGTTAAAGAAAGGGGGGGGGGGGGGAAGGAATGATGTTGGAGCCAGTTCAAGTCAAATGAGAGGTGACCGCGTTTCTGAACCGAGTGATGGTGGGCAGCATACGAATACGAAGAGGTAAAGAATTCCACACCCTCGCACCCACCACTCCGAAGGACTGGCTTATCGCCCGAGATTTATGTTGGACTATTCTCAATCCATGAGACCTGAAAGAGACTGCTCGGGATATTAGGTTCTGAAGGTATTGAGGAACGATGCCATGAATTATTTTAAAAATCAACAAGAGGTGTCTCAGTTTATAATATGTGAATAGATCCAACCCCAGTAAGGAATGGCAGAGGTGTATGACATGGGCTCGGGCTCTCAAGTTATGTATATAGCGCATGACGTTGTTGAAGACTACCATGAGGCGATGCTTAGATTTACAATCTAATGAGGAACTAAAGAGAGAGTCACAATAGGAAAGAAGGAACGACCAGTGCGATGGCTCCTAGTTTCCTTTTCAGCTCGGGTGGAGTGAAATTTTTGAGGCGCCTCAGTGGGTGGAGCGCACTGTAGACTCGCCTACAGATGTGTCGCACATGAACCTCCCAGGACAAGCGATCTGTCAGATGCACTCCAAGATTACGCACGGTGGTTGTGTATGGTACTACAGTGCCATTAACCAAGACGGGTGGGATCGCGTCAGTAGCGATGGAGTGCTTATAAATAACAATGCACTGGGTCTTTCTAGGATTCAGCCTGATGCCATTCAGCTCCCCCCAGTAGGATATACGCTGTAAGTCAGAATTAATTTTGCTGATTGCACTAGCTAATTGGTCAACTGTAGATCGGATATAAATTTGGAAATCGTCTGCAAAAAGCATGTAGGAGCAATGCCTCAACACCTCAGGGAGGTCGTTTATAAAACACGAAAACAGCAGCGGACCCAGTACAGTTCCTTGAGGCACACCACATGTCAGCTGAGATAGGGAAGAATTAACGGATCCAAATTTAATCTTTTGAAATCTGTCAGTGAGGTAAGAGAGGATCAGCTTACAGGCTGAGGATGAAAATTTAAAGTTGTTCCTAAGCTTGGCAACCAGAGTTTTGTGCCCGACCGACCCAAAAGCATTTGACCAATCAAGCAGGACTAAGACTGAACATTGCAAGTGTTCAAACCCCCACCTGATGTCATTGGTGACTTTCAGGAGGGCTGCCTCACAGCTGTGATGGGCCCGAAAACCAGACTGGAACTTACACAATAAATTTTTTGATGATATGTGCATTGACATTTGCTTGTGGATGATGAACTCAAAAGCTTTACTGAGTAACGGTAAGATACTGATAGGTCTGTAGTCTTCAAAGCACTTTGGGGTTGCAATTTTGGATAATGGAATGACATGGGCTATTTTCCAGGACTTGGGGAATTCAGAAGAGGTTAACATGAAATTAAAGAGGAAAGTTAAATGATCAAGTATAAACGGTAGTATAAGGAGCTGAAATCTACGGGGGATCCCATCCGACCCAATAGCATCGGACTTAACTGAGAGTACAGCCTCACAGACGTCATCTCTGTCTGCATTTTGAAAAGAAAAAGAATCCAGTGAGTCATTAGGAGCCAACAACTCGTGGATATCAACATCATTGTCAACAGGCTGAGCAGAAGTAAAATGAGCATTCAAACCATCAACATCCACTGCTGGCAGCTCTACCTCCTTGTCCTGAGCAAGACCAAACTTCTTAATGTTGCGCCACAGAGTTCTAGAAGGAGCAGTTGGATCAAGCTCACTCAAAGCATGCTCACGTTTGGCCTGTCACACTAGTTTTTTTGACCAAGTGTGAAGACGTTGATAGCGCTCTTCCTCCTTGGGCTCTCCCGAATTCTGCCATGCACGGTATGCCTGATCACGAGCCCGAAAAGCTGAAGCTATCTTAGGACAAAACCAGGGGCTGTCGGGGTGTTTAAACCTGTGCAGCCTTGCAGGAGCATGTTTATCAAGCAGGGTAGTAACTACAGCTGTCCCTCGATAATCCGACACTTTTTAATCCGACGTACTCGGTAGTCCGACGCGCTGCCGGCAGGCAACATGCATCTCCCTCCCTCCGCTCCGGCAAACTTACTTAAATTTCTTTCCGTATTTCTTTTAAAAACTTACATGTACTGTCATTTTGTATCCTGGTATTAATAAATTACATGTACCTTTACTGTTTCTTCCTTTTTTTTAACTTCATTGTGTTCAAACGCATTAAGAATAAAATATCTTTGATAATATGACACTTTTGGTAATCCGACATTTTCGGTAATCCGACACTCTCTCGGTCCCTTAACTGTCGGATTATCGAGGGACAGCTGTATACTGTTGAAACACTCAACTTTTTCATCAACTTTAGTAGAAAAATACAAGTAGTAGGTAGGTACTATAATAAATGTTTAATCAAGACTTGAAAAGGTTGTTTCATACATAGTTAGTGAAAATTAACGTTTCGTGTAACGATGGTCTAATTCGAGTTTCAGTCTAAAATACCTGAGTCTTAAACTTGGGAAATTCGTTCAATGATCGTGCTGCAGGACTGAAAACTGATCCCGTTGGGTTTCCGTTTGCACCCTCTCCCAGAAATTGAAAACAGTAGGATCCCCCCATGATAAGCACCTAGCTTCTAAAGCTCCTCCTAAAAAAGTGATTCACAGAATCATGGCTAGAAAGTGGACGTATGAGAGTAAAAATGGATATTACCTGCTAAACTGTGTATGTAAAATATATGTAAGTATATCCTTGGAAGAAGAGGCGCAGAGAACTTAGGAGATTGTAGTACAGCCAGGAGTTGTCCTTGTCAAGCTGCGCCACCATCGTTGTACTTGACTGCCTGCTAGGTTAGAGCATGGAAGAAGGGAACCTTTCCCTTCTTCCATGAGGTTAGAGGTTATTGTCTTTACTGCCAGTATTTCTTGGTAAGTACTGAAGCTTATTGTCAGCATCCACATCCATATTACAAAAACGCAAAGAACATTCGGAAAATTTAGTACAAACGAAAAAAGGGCAACACTGTACATTTTCCTCTCCCAATAACCAAACAAGGTGGCTATTTTTCCTGGGAGGTTACAGTATCCACGAGGAAGGTTTCTTCTGTCACAAGGTTCTCTTTCTCTATCGGTTTTCGTCTTTCTGGTTGTCGCGTTCTTTTTACTTTGCCTAATCAAAATTGAAAGGTAGAACTAACTACTTATATCCTAGTGAAATTGTCGCGCATTTCCTCACGATGAGTGACGTTCTGTTAAAAAAGGAAATGATTCAAGTGGCGCTGAGGGTTTCTATACTCTCTATCGCAACTTATTGGGCTGTCAAGTGGATGATCAAGCAGCTAGATCCGACGAATGCGCAAAAGAACAAAGCCGCCGCTAAAGTGAGTTGAACTAAAATTCTCTGGGCAATTTTTGGCATTTTCGGTGTCCCCGTCCTATCCGACTCAAGTTGCGATTTACTTTCAGGCTCGTGAGATGCTAACTCGACTCAATCTCAGCAAGTCTATAAATGTAAGTATCTGTCCAGAAGTATAATATATTTGCTCATAATAAGATTAGCTAATAGCTGATCATGATCATGAAGAAGATTCATTGTTACCGATTCCTATATTTCGCTTCCACTTCTCACCACGGTTGCCATGTGCCATCCAAATTGCATTTCCTTTGTTTACTAGGAGACAGGTAGTTATAACAAACATGAGAATCAGGTAATAATGTATGTTCACTAACAGTCTGTACCCAACTTACTCCAGTATTAAGGAACATAACTAACGTAACTACTTAGTTTTTGTTTTCGGTACCTAGTAGGTAGGTATGCCTTCCTGAGGGATCTGTTGCCCGAAACAATATTTCTACAATGAACAACTAACCATTTTTATTTTTGTCAAGCTAGGTACATCCTATTGGGGGAAGGAATTAATTGCAATAGTAAAAACAGGCCTTATGGGCCCTCTAGAATATACATACCAATATTGCAATGAACAGATTTGTTAACAAACAGAAATACTTGATAATTATATTGGTTATGGCAATGAAGGATGCATGCACATACATTTTAGGTGGGCTTTGTCTTAACTTGAACTAAAGTGCTGCTCAACGGGATCGTAGGAGGAAATGTCATCCAAATTCTGGCGCCATCAATTTTCAACGATTTTCCAAAAGAGTTGGTTCTGTGGGGGTTTACAGTGCGTTTGAAAAATGTGGGATGATGTTCTTCAAGAATCTATCGGTCTCAATTCAAACCCGGTTTGAAACTAGTTTTGCAGCTCTCAAACGATTAAAGACCCCAGGGGGAACAACAGAAATTCGATGGATTGGCAGGATATCCTCGCGAACAAAGTGTTGTAATTTATTGATCTTTAAAATCCAAGGATGTTATTTATATGATAGGTATAAGACCTACATTGGTGAATAGAACCTATCATTCTAGAACTACATAACTCTGATCATAGATAGAATAGAATAAGTCCATTCAAAAAAATAATTCAATTACTATCAGACAAATACTCAGGTGTACCTACACAGTTTACAAGGTTGTTGTGATATTGTACAACTCGTAACATTATTACGATAGGCTTGGCCCGTGTTGTTAGGCAGTCAGTTGTCAGAATATGGTTCAGAGTCATATCGTGTGTTATTGTTGCATCACTATTACAAATTTAGTAAGCACCCTCACATGAAAACATTTAAAAAAAGGTTGCAAATTATTACGGTACAAGTATGTTATAGCCCCGCCAATATCGATTGTATCGATTATCTCAAATACATCGATCCTTGTGGTATCGATGACGGCTCAATATGGCGTCCCGATGCCTACATCCCGGGTGCCGATATCAACTTTCAAAATGAATACGGGAAGACCATTGTAAGGACACCAAAAATAAGAGTGACTATAACATACTTGTACCATCTATTCAGAAGTCCCAAACAACCTGCTCATTCACGGGATAGTTTCTGGGATTGTTTATCTTTTTTGAGATGCGAGCGCTAGCGAGCATCCAGATCGCTTGACAATGCGAGCGGCGGAATGGGAACTAAACTTCTTGTACACCCACCGTCTTGTCTGATACACGTCATCGATACCACAAGGATCGATGTATTTGAGATAATCGATACAATCGATATTGGTGGGGCTATAACATACTTGTACCATTATTACATATTGGTTTATTATTTACCTGTAGACTCCTCTGCCCCCTTCTGCGCGGATCACTTTTTTCTGTGGTCAATACCTACTCTCTTGCTCTCCCCAGGAAAACCCCAAATCGAGTGCTGGCCCGGGTACAACAGTTTTTGAAAAATGCGCGGGAAATAATTCAGTAATAAATTATTTGTTGTTATTCATGAGGCATAACGTCAGTTCGTTACAGAAGCACCTGTGAACAAAATCCAAAAGAGCCATGATTTTTCAAATGAAATATCACGGAACAACCAAATCGATTTCATACAGCCATGCATGATTATAATCAGGTGTTCCGTAGCAGTGATACCTGGGCTGGATTTATACGTATTATTCACGATCATGTTGGCAGGTTTTCGTTGCAAACGAATGGCTGGATGTACAATGCTCCGGGTGGTCTCAAAAAATTCTCAGGGTCAAGTTCAATTTAAAAACTTAAAAAAACCCATACCCTTCTAAAATGGACCTACAAACTGGATTTCATTAATTTTGGTTCATGTTAACTAAGAAAAGTACGGCGGACGGACAGAAATTTGTGTTCATTATTTTCAGCAGTGAACATTAGGAATCGAGCAAGAAGAAAAAAAAAACGCCCCCTCAAAATTTGATGGTTCCCGTTCCTATGTAGAATCCAAAAATGGAAAGAAACCGTTTCTGTACGTCCGCCGTGCTTCGCGCTTTCCTTAGTTACCGTGAACCAAAATTAATGAAATTTGGTTTGTAGATATACCATTTGGAGTCTAGTTGGTCCGCGAAGCTCGACGTTACTGTCAGTCATCTCTAGGGGTTGCAATTTCCAGAACACAGTAGCTCGAAAACTCAGTAGAAAGGTACGGTTTTTCTTTCTTTTTTAAATTGATCTCGAACTAAAGCATTTTTTGAGACCACCTGGAGCATTATGCGTCCGGCCTTTGGTTTGCACCGAAAAGCTTCGTAAACAATAAACAATGATCGTGATTCGTGAATCAAACGGTATAGATCCGGCCCAGATACCATTGCCAGGGAACACCTGATTATAATCACGGATGGCTGGATGAAATCGAGTTGGTTGTTCTGTGATATTATTTCATTTGAAGAATGATGGTCAATTTGGATTTTGTTGATAGGTACCTTTGTAACTTGAACAAACGTTATGATTCATGAATAACAGCAAATAATTAATAATTATTGAATTATTTATTGAATCCCGCGCATTTTTTCTGAAACTGCAATTCCCCGGCCGGCTCCAATGCTGGATTTTGTACTTCCTTGGGGGGAGCATGAGGGTAGGTATTTACCACAGAAAACAGTTATATATACGCAGAAGGGGCATCTGCACAGGTAAATAATAAACAGTTGTGTAATAATTTGCAGCGTTTTTTATTCCATTCTCGGATGCTACGTAGGTACCTGGAAACGGAAACCGCCAGTTTCGAGGGGAGGGTTAAACAAATGTTTTTCGTGCTCGATTGCAAAGGTTTATTATGGACAATAATAAACCTCCTTTGTCGGAGTTTTTCGAGGAAAGTACGAAATGGTTTTTCGTTTCAAATAGAGTTTATTTACAACCTAAGCTAATATTCCTTGCAGAATTTCAGGCTTGTACATGCTATAATACACTAGTTTAAGTAAGTTTGTCCTTTGGCAAAATGTTCCTTACGTTGTAGAATACGTAGCTAGTTGTATTTTTATCATCTTGTTCGGACATTAGTCTGTATGAGGGCGCCATGACAATTCTTAATCTACTGTAACACCTATGTAGTTATGGTGTTCTGCTGTAACTTCCAATACTGTTTTTCTACCGACAATGGCGGATTTGTTGCTACCATTCACCACTAATTTCTTCTTTTTTTGTATTCAGTGTTAGATAATTATTATAAAACCAAATTATTCTACAATTTCATTGAGATTAACAGCAAGTTACAACATAAAGTACGTTGCTTTAGAAAAAAACGCTGCGAAGTCCTTGTCACATGGGTTTATTATTCTATTGGACATACCTACAGAAATTTTGGCTGTTCATTTATTGTTTCTTTCGTGTGCAATAATTGAAGTAGCTATTTTTGTTGGTTTCTTCCAATTTTGGCCCCCAATTTAGGCTCCTGTTTTTGACAAATTATCTTTGATCATTGATAGTACCATTTAATTGTCTTGATTCACCTGTTAATACTACTTCTAGTGTTAGTATACAAATTTATGGTGATTTCACACAATTTCCGAGGTTTTTCACTAATAAAAAATGAATTTTTGGAGCTGAAATTTTGTTAAAGCCTCAATTTTCCACTCTTTGGTCAAAATCGACTTCATATTCGGTCTCCTCGCCCTAAAAAACGTGGAAAACGATACCTCGCAAGCTCGTGTTATTAAAACACCAAAAAACCCAATTTTACCCCCATTTTTTACTCATATTCCCTTGGGTATATTCCGATCAGGCTGCAAAGTTTCGGGACACAGATAGGGCCCAATGAGCCTGTGTGCGAAAAAACGAATTTTTTAGACGAAAATAAAGTAGGTATGGATGATACGGCGTACGGACGTTGCATTTTGGTTTATTATTCTGTGAATAATACACCTATGTATTCGCTTAGCAAAACAGTTTTATAGCACCCCCTAAAAATTTTTTCTTTGTGCGTAGATTCCAAAAATCATGCTTATCTACATTTTCGGTCTAAGAAATTCGCTCTTTCGCACACAAGCTCCATTTAGGCCCTAGTTGTGTCCCGAAACTTTCCAGCCCGATCGGAATATACCTAAGGATGCTATGGGTGAAAAATGGGTGTTATTTGGCGTTTTAGTAACATGAACTTGTGAGGCATCGTTTTCCGTGTTTTTTAGGACGAGGAGACCGAATATGAAGTCTATTTTGACCGAAGAGTAGAAAATTGAGGTTCTAAACAAGTTTCAGCCTTAAATTTACGTTTAATTTTGTTCTAAAATCGTCGTTTTTCCGCACACAGTTTGGGTCCCCATTTAGGAACACATTTGGGTCCTAGTTGTGCTCCGTACCTCGGCAGCCCGATCGGAATACACCCATGAGTGTTATGAGAGAAAAATGGGTGCAAAAATAGGGGTTTTTGAGGTTTTAGTGAACATGAGCTTGTGAGGTATCGTTTTCGATGTTTTTTAGGGCGAGAAGACCGAATATGAAGATGATTTTGACCAAAGAGTGAAGACGTGAGGTTGTAACGAGGTTCAGCTTCCAAAATTCTTTTTTTATGGGTCAAAAACCTGGGAAATTGTGTGAAATTACCATAAATTTGTATAACACTACAAGTAAAATCAACAGGTGAGTCAAGACAGTTAAATGGCACTATCAATAATGAAAGATAATTTTCATTTGTAAAAAACAGCCTAAATTTATGTTTTTGTTTGAGAAACAATAAATGAACACCCAACATTTCTGTAGGTAAGTCCAATAGGGTAATAAACCCATGTGACAAGGATTTCGCAGTACTTTCGGAATCTACGCACCTTGAAACGTAAAAGAAAAAGAGGGGGTGTTATAAATGTTTTTTTTTGCTGAGGCGAATACGTAGGTGCATTATTCACAGATTAATAAACCAAAAGTACGTCTGGCAACCCTGCTCCACATTACTACAACCTTCATTTCAGCTCATACCAAACTTTTATTTATCCAGGGCCAGTTGTTAAGCTAGGGTTGGACGTGGAAATAAGTGTATGCGAACGTTTCATGATTTTAATCGGTTCATTGGACGTATGATAGTTTCGCACGGTCTCTCGAAATCAGGACATGTCGAAAGCCGAAAAACCATGGCATTTTCGTACTTTTTTCAGTTTTTTGGATATAATTCTAAACGGCGCTTCCTAGTGTAATAAGCAATCCGTGGAGAATTAAAGGGTTTTAAGTTCTGCATCGAATGATCATCAAAACTTTATAATTCGGTCAGGTAGTATAGTCGAAATCGATAGTTGAAAAATGTCCTTTTTTCTCAACTTGGAGAAAATTTGATATATGTATATGGTAACTTCCCATCGCCTGTAGCTTCAAAATGACGTGTCTAATAAAAAAACCCTTCGAAATAAAAGTTGTAGGCCAACTAATTCTGCGTTTGTTGAGCGTAAAGAATTTGAAATTTGATCAAATTTATACATACACTCATTTCCACGTCTGGTCCGGAAAGGATCTAAAGTTTCTCGCCAGTCTCGAAATTTCAATTGTTTTTCCTTGCGTTTCCTGTAGCTGACTGAGTATGAAATGACGATTGCATCACATCTCATCGACCCAACGGACATAACTGTCACTTGGGGAAGCATTGGAGGTCTAACCAGCATCATTCAAGACATCAAAGAAACTGTTATTCTACCCATTAAACGGAAGGACCTTTTCACAGACTCGAATCTCACCCAGCCGCCCAAAGGTACGTTCGCCTATGGATCTTATAAAACCCTTTCAAACCGACTATCCTTTTTTTTTGTCTTCATCAATCACATAATTGGGTTTGTAAGTTCTAAAAAAAGGTACCTACGTAATTTCAAGTAACCAAACTCAATTCGTGCATTGAGGTTACGCCCTAAACGATTCCAACAAGTTACAGAACAATTTTTGTTTAGTAAATACTTGTACCAAAATGGCCAATCCGCTGTTGCCTTGGTTCACATTGGTGCTAGATATGAAATATGAAAGCTTTCATGTATTCTGACGTCGTTATAAAGATGAAGCCATTGTGGACATTTTTGTCAGGTGTCCTGCTACACGGACCTCCAGGATGTGGGAAGACCATGATTGCCAAAGCTACCGCTAAAGAGGCTGGCTGCCGTTTCATCAACCTCGATGTCTCGATTCTCACGGATAAGTGGTATGGCGAGAGCCAGAAACTCGCATCAGCAGTCTTCACATTAGCCGCCAAAATTCAGCCCTGCATTATTTTTATTGACGAAATTGGTAATAACGAATTCGATTTATCCATCTAAAACCTATCCGTCCAAGCCCTTGTAAAGAGTTCATTTAGATGACATCCGTCCCTCATAATAATGGTTCCTGTTGTCGCCTGATATTTCAGATTCATTCCTGCGCAACAGAAACGTTCAAGATCATGAAGCCACAGCTATGATGAAAGCTCAGTTCATGGCTCTGTGGGACGGTTTGAACACAGACTCATCCTGCACAGTCATCATCATGGGTGCCACCAACCGACCTCATGATCTTGACAAAGCTATTCTTCGCAGGATGCCAGCTTCTTTCCATGTTCCTCTACCCGTGAGTAACATTTTCTGTTTCATCCCACTTTCTTGATGGAAACTTAAACTGGTACGCTATAAAGAATAAATTATTACTTGCCTCGTGTTGTTTGCTCAGAATACAGCTCAACGGAAGGATATTCTGAATTTGATCATGAAAGGAGAACCCTTAGCAGAAGGTGTGGATCTCGTCAAGATTGCTGTTGGTTCTGAGGGGTTGTCTGGATCAGACCTGAAAGAACTCTGCAGACTAGCGTCGATGTACCGCGTACAAGAATACATGAAAACACAGTGAGTGGCTGACCATGCAACTTAGAACTGAATAATCTGATTAATTACTTATCCTCTGTTGCCCAGGCTGTCGATATCCCTGTGGGTGTTACCCATGGTCTTGGAATTGTCGATTTTTCCCCCATATTCGGTTTTTGTGTTTTGTTGAAGAGAAAAACCGAATCAATTTGCGGGAACGACATAAATTTGATTGGTTTCAAAGGTAACGTGCAAAGTGGCAGTGATGTCATGGCTGCTAGTCCTTCAAGCATGCTACAGCATAGCAGAATAGAAACTGCAGGTTCGCTCAGACAGCACGAGAACTGGTCCTGGATCGAGAGTTGGCTGTTTAGACAGACAGTCCAGGACCGTTCGGGACTAGTTCTGGCATTCCTGGATTTTTTCGAGGACTGTTGATCCTGCACATGCGCACTCGATGCTTCTACTTTCAGCTTATGTGGAAGGTTACAATGCTTCAGGGTATCCCTTCAGAATCATCTGCCCTTATTTAGACAGAAACAGTTCTGGACTCAATGCTGGACAGTTCCATCCTGGACTGGTCCAGGACTGTCTGTCTGAACAAACCTTGCGACTTCTCGGGCATTAGTGTCCATGCTCCATGAAACTGATAACAATGGCGAGTATCTATATACTTGTTCATTCCATTTCCACAATTCCATAAAATCTGCTGCCCATTCTCCTGCTCATATTGGATGGCAACTTCGAAAAATGAAAGCGCCTACGAACGTTGTGCCACCAACATTATCAAATATAGAGTGGCAGCCTCCACCAGGTCTCTGGGGTTGGCGAATCTTCTGTACTGCTGGTAGGGGAGAAGGAGAAACGTTGTCCTGATTCATTGTCTTTTATTGAAGGACATGTTATGTTCGTCATAGGAAAGTATCATCAAGTCTCTTGATTGCCTTAGGAAGGCAACAAATCAACTGAAGTGGAAAATTTTCGTAAACAAATTTAAGCATTACATTATTCCTGAGTAATCGATTTCCACCATTCGCCACTCACTCAGCGTTCTACAATAATGATATATTTTCCGACCATGGATACCTACATAGTTTATTCTTCTATGAGATCCTGGATCACTGAGAATACTGGATCAGATTTTTATGAATACTCATAAAAAGTAGGTACTCGGAAGTCGAAAAGTAGAGAATCAATGAAATTTACAGTACCAACCCACTTATTCTATCTGTACAGATTTTTAACACGTTCCGAGCGGCGCCGATTTTGGTGGAGACTCCCTGTGACGGCACCCGTTTTTTCGAGTTATTTGTTGATAACTGCTTATCATGATTAGTTATGAACGAAAACTACAATGTGAACCAAAATTGGATGAAAATCATTGATTTATCTATCGATCCACTTCGGCGGTAACGTACGACGGAATATGCAACCCGCAATACAATTGGCGGGTTTTGGTGGAGACTCTCTGTGACGGCACCCGTTTTTTCGAGTTATTTGTTGATAACTCCTTATCATGATTAGTTATGAACGAAAACTACAATGTGGAACCAAAATTGGATGAAAATCATTGATTTATAGACGTTGTATCGCACTTCGGCGGTATAGGAAACCCGCAATACAATCGGCGGTCTTTTGAGGCCTAGACTCATGAATAACGGCCTACCGTGGTTGGATGCCAAAGGGGAACTGAAACAGATTCCTCGAGGAAAAAAGGAACGCAATAATCACAACAAAACTGGAGATTGTACCCGAAAACATCATCCAAACGCGGCGAGAAAATGTTGGTAAACAAACGGCTTGGAATAACGAAACGGAACGCAGTCTCTCGGAGGTCAGATCATCTAGAATAAAGGTGTTAAACTCAGCAGTCACTAGAGTGCGCGATAGTTCAGTTTCAGAGCAGAATGTAGCGTAGAAACGCTCCCCGTAGCTGGATCGATAGATCCAGGCTGGGTGAATTGAACGGCAGGCCTTGGATCGATCGATCCATTCCGCTCGGAACGTGTTAAATGAATGTAGCCAGTCAGTAGGCACTCTGATCCAGACCTGCAGTCCCTGCACTGCTTTTAATGAGATTATAAGAAAGCTGTTGCTGAGATTTTTGGAGAGGGGGAAAAAACTGCATGACCATGCGCTCACTCCATTTCTCCATTGATAGGTTGTACTGTTAAACATTTCTTGTCAGCATGATGTAATTTGAAACTTTTTTTTTCCATGCATTACATAGTCCCGTAAAATGCGCTGAGAAACTGGAGTAAGTTGATGACCCAAACCTAAAATCTATATTAATAATATCTTAATTCTGTCTGTCTACACATTGATTAGAACCACTAAATTTCATGTTTCTTTTCCGCTTGTGGCAGAGGATTAGCAAAATTACCTCGTTTTATCTCTGCATATTTTTGTTGGCTCATCAAAGCTAAACAGCTGGAATCGAATTGAATGAAACTTGGAGGAATAAGTGGAGGGCATTCCATCCAGCTTGAATGGTGTGTGTGTGTGTGCGTAGTGAGGTGCGGGGGGGGGGGCTGCCTAGTTATAGCAAAATACCAAGTTGGGTGTTCAGATTTGAATGAATCTTTGAGTTGTGGCCATGACAGTTCAGGTTTGAATCTGAGATCATCAGAATTGTAAATATTTGACTGTGAAGGAGGTTTGTGAGTGGGGGGGGCTACGTAATATAGTAGTAAATCTTTCTGGATGATAATTTATTTAGATTGAAATCCGATATCAGGCGATATCTGTCTGATTTTACTAAAATAATTGGCTACCTATAAGTCTCCCACTAGAATAAGACGCTCCGACCCTGCGCTCTTGAGGCCAAGAAAGGAAACGCAGAGCATGGCATCCTGCACTTACTTTGGCCGTTGGTAATTTCACGTTGTTCAGTTGGCAACATTGCCTCGATTTTCTAGTAGCTGACATTTTGTTTTGGTTACTATTACTACTGTTTTGACTGTTTCGATTCTCAACCAGTTTTTTCAATCTGTGAGTATCATATTTTCGAACCTCAGTTTTTAATCTGTGAGCATCATCACACATCCTCTTCATTTTTGTACTGCGATTGAAGATAGCATGATGGACAGTGTGCCTTCATCGTGTTCTGCTGAGAACTCGAAGAGCAGGATCGCTCGTGGGAAGCCATTACGAAGTCAGGCAAGAGAAATTGTCTACAACGTAGCGCAATTTTTCATCAGAAAGAAGAACGAAGAGAAAGCGAAGTATAACATCCGAGATTTGACAAGCGAAGCAACTGGAGTATCGCCGAAAGTAGTCTCCGTTATTTTGAAGGAAGGGCGTCAACTGTCGGCAGTATCCCCAAACCCTTTGTTTACTACGCCAAAAAAAGTAACAGAGCACAAGAAAAGGGTTGAGGCTGACGACTTCACTGATGCGGCGATTAGAAACAAAATAAGAGAATTCTACACCGTGCGAAAGAAGTGCCCATCAACGGTATCGATTCTTGGTGCGTTGAAAAGTGACGGAGTTCTTGATTGCGGTGCTGAATATTTAAGGAAAAGAATCCATTCGTGTGGTTTCAAGTGGAAAAAATGCCAATCCAATCGCAAGGTGTTGATCGAACGGCCCGAAATAGCTGCCTGGAGGGTTAGGTACCTTCGTGCCATGACATCCTACCGCTCGCAAGGTAAAAACATCGTATACCTCGATGAAACATACGTCCAGGCATCCCATGGTGTTTCTACGTGCTGGCAGTCTGAAACACAGCTGGGAGCTGTGAAACAGATCGGTAAGGGCAATAGACTTATCATAGTACACGGCGGAGGCGAGATGGGATTTGTAAAAGAGTCCCTTCTTGTGTTCAAGTCATCATCGAGATCGGGGGACTACCACACCTCTATGAATTTCGGCAATTTTTCTAAGTGGCTCACGGAAATGTTCCTTCCGAATTTACCAGCAGGTTCCGTAGTGGTAATGGACAATGCGAAATATCATTGTGTGGAAGTAAACAAAAAGCCCAACACCGGAAGTTTGAAGAAGGACATTGTAGCCTGGTTGACGCAAAATAACGTGGATTTTGACGAAAAGTGCACAAAGGGAGAACTCCTCCTCTTAGTGAGAAACGTACCTTCGGAGAAAACGTATAGGGTTGACGAGATTATTAAAGCGAAGGGCCACCATCCCCTTCACCTCCCCCCATACCATCCCGACCTGAATCCAATAGAACTGGTGTGGGGTGACATTAAAGGTCAGCTCGCAAGAGATTCTGTCGGAACACCTCTTGGCCAAAAAGAAGTGGTGTTGAAACAATTATTCTCGGAATATTCGACTGAGAAGTGGAAAAAAGTGTGCGAGCACGTGAAAACAGTGGAGAACAAGTATTGGACCAGCGACCACATAGTAGACACGGAAATTGACAATATTATTGTGAATTTAGGCGAGACTTCTGATACGAGTTCCGACGAAGAAGAAGACTGGTGGGACAATGATGACTCTGATTGAATGTATTATCAATCATATTTTCTATTTTTAATAAAATGACGAAATTACTAATAAATTTTACTGCATTGTTTACCACTTGTCCATTTAATTAGTAACGGCTTCCCTATAGCTAGTGTTTTTGTCACAGTCCCAAGGTTAACGCAAGTAGTGTCACACTTTCCATGGAATAGTATTGTGATCCTTCATCCTTACACAGGTAAGTTTATTATTTTTATAATAATTTAAAAAGTAGAGGAAAAATATAGTCATTCCCAATTACTTTTTCAAAACAGTGGGAACTGGGAAGAAAAGTACATCAGAGAAAAGTGCTACCACTCAGTAGGGAAAAAGAGGAAACAGCTGGGAAATTTTGGTTTAAGGAGTAGTACCTACTTCTCCGCTAGAGCTCAGCACTGGAGCGTCTTATTCTAGTGGGAGACCTATAGGTGTTTCGGTTTGAATGAAACGCGAATATGTTTTTCTTGAAACGCCCAATGTGGTGCATGAGATCACCCTCAAATCCTGTGAATTATCCTAGTAAATTTCATTAGGACGAAGTATGAAAATTGACTGTAGTTCGTATTTCCACGATTTTCGACCACTTTGCTGGTTTTGGACCACTGGCTGTTTTCTGTTATAGAGCCTGTTTAATACAGTTGGGGCAGATCCAGTGTCCCTGAACCAAAAGCCCATACTACTTTACTATGTATTGGTTCATATGGGACAAAATGGGTATCTACATCCATACAAGGATTTTTTCTTTTTTTGGTGTAGCAAGATATTTATCCGAATCCTGTGCAACGCACTTGTAATATCACGGTATTTTCCCCTCAAATGTACCGTCCAAGTTCACTATGTAGCAAATTAAGTAAGTTAATGCGATATCCTAGTTATTAGAGAGTTGTCGCAACCAAAAATTGACGATCGGGAGAGAGAGCGTAAACACAAGTGTTACGTTCGAGACGTAAGTTTTAGCGTTTTCAAGACTTGCATTGTCCAACACCACGTAACTATTGGAAAGATGCGTGTCGCGCATCTCAAAGCTACGTAACTCGAAAGTAAACTTCTTCGTGGATAACCAAATTCGATCTCCATGGCTACGCTATTGTGTCACCCCGAATTTTGTAGAAAGATGGGAGGAGCCGGCCTCGGGGAGGTTTTCCGCCGTTTCCATTCTCTTTATTTTGCGTTCTCTTTAGGTATATTTGGAAGCTTGAACTTCATGTGGTTCTTGTACCTATTCATCTTGAGCATTGCCATCCGAAAGCCATGAGCACGGTAAGTGAGTGCCTTATAATTCGCAATTATTGTGGGTATATAAACTATACAAAGAACCCAAGGTCTCACCGTGCCGTGCATGTGGTTGTACAGTAAAAGGGTGCGATTGCTCTTCTATAAATTGTTCATAACTCATGGAAACCCATCAAAATGGAATAATTACTATTACTGAATAATTATGTTCAAGCTACTATGAGAATAAAGAGGTTTACGTGACAGACAAATTATATATCATTGACAAGTTATTATTTTAACGCCACTTCAACATATGTCCGGAGTTACGTGAACACGTAACTTTCTCATGGAACTTACGCTCAATAGTTAGCATCCGAGTTTGTCACCCTAGAACAGAGTTACGTTTTACAGTTGCGTTTTTTGGAAAATGGTTGCGACAACTCTCTATTATTTCTGAGACGGAATTACATTCATTGTTTCCTGCGGTGGCTTGTTAGGTTTATGTTGAGGGAATACACAGTTCATTTTCCATAGTGACCGCGACGAAGCTAAAACTTTTAAATTAATTAAAGTTAATATTAAAATTAACTTAACCTGAGTCCATGGTAGTCTCATGGGGAATATTTTGCTAGTCTACCATAATTTATTGTGTTCCTGTTTTCAGCGATTTTTAAAGAAAATTAAGCTATTGCAGCGGGTCCAACATTTTTAGAACATGAATTTTTGAAATTTTTATAAGCAGATCCATTTCAGAGCATCCCAAGATTTTAAAAGAAGTGTATATTATGTATTTATATAATATATGTTTATGCGTCACTCCAGACGATATCTGACCTTGGGTACATGTAAAAATTCCATGAGTCGCAAAGATGTTCGTATTGCCAAACAAAAGGTCAGTTCGAAGGTGAACAATTTTCAAAAATTCTAAGGGGGTCAAATTTGAGTTTTTAGAAGTCAAAAATCGGTAAAAACGGCTAAAATATCGAACAGTTGATATAAAATCACGAAGTGGTATGAAAGGGTGAGTAAAAACAGAAAAACTCCGTTTCAGTTGTTTTTCGTACAGAGTAAGGGTCAAATAGGATTTTTGGTTGTCAAAAATTGGTGTTAAGGGCTAAAATCAATATTAATTCACCTGACATGTGTGTGGGATGGTGTTTCACGACGTAGGGACTATTTTGATGATAAAAATATTTTTATCATCAATATTCTTTATCATAAAGAGCGGTCAAATTGGACTTATAAGGTAAAAAATCTGTACAACTGGTTAGATCACGAAAAAATGATGGAATTTTACGAAAAGTGGTATGGTTTTTCGCTGTGTCATGTTTTTACACAATAGCACGAATATTTATTTAAAAATCCGCTCTTATAGCCATGCTGCATGACTGGAACTTTAAAAAAATGGCCTATTTATTGAACATGACTAAAATCAGTCATACTCGATTTCTTGTTTGATAGTTCCACCTAGGTGCTGCTCTTTCTAAAACGTTCCCGCCAGGTTTGCTGCCAGCGTATTCATGTTCTGTGTTATTTCCAGCGGAGATCGGGATGAACCGCTCACAAAACCGTCCAGTTCCAACGAGGATGCGATAGAAGACAAACTCCGCCTCATCTCGTTCAACGACCTCAAGAAAAGCCTTGACAAGATTAGGGAGAGCAAAATCCGAATGGAAGATTGACGAAGAAGGTCCTAAGCACCACGTCCGCCCAACTTGTTTGGTGTTCTCATCATAATATAGTGCATTCAACTTGAGAGTTCATATTCCTCACATGTGGACAACTTGGTTAATGAGATCGAGTATTTTTTTATTTTTTATGTTTGTTTATTAATAAGGGTGTTTCTAAGTGAACGTAATGAGGATGTTTTTGGAAGAGTGGGGGTGCTGACAGAATTAAATTTGCCATTTACTTATGATTTGACCTTATTCCTCAAATCGAAGGAAGTGGTTTTACGTAGAATCTTAGGGCATTCTAATTTCGATGTCGCGATTTAGGAAATCCGTTTTGTTGGGTGTTTTTGTCACCTTTAATTCAATGAAGTTGACTGAGAACAGCTTGACTCTGACAGCTAAATTCATGTTCTATTTTTCCTTTGCGCCTCGAAACTTTTATTCATTGATAGGATTATTCAATTAATTTTGGATACATGTAGATTACTCGTAGGTCGGGGTAATTATAGACAAATCCAACAATTTATAACTAATGACACCTTTTAGAACCCGATGATCCACGCGGAAAATTGTCAGAACTCGCTAAAGTTGTAGTTTCGTTGTAGTATTCAATATGTAATAAATGCGTTGTGGATTGCAATCGGTCACCTTGAATTGCTTGTTCGTAATTGCCCCCAGAGGCTATGAGGTAATATTATGAACCAAAGAATTTTATGGTGGTAAGCTAAAAACTTGATAACTACCAATATTTACCTGGAACAAGTAATAGACATCAGTAATAGAGCTTGATTGAAAATACCCATAAAAATAATACTTTAAAAAAATCTCCATAATGTATACCATGGAATATATCCTGGAATGGTATACCATGGAAAGGTGGCTTATAAAATGCAACAAAACACATGGGAATTATATTGTTCATAATTATGTGGTGTCAGAATAGGAGGGAGTACAAGTACAGTTCAGCAGTTCCTTGAAAACGGGATGAAGCAAGAACTTATCCTGCGAGGGACTGATGAAACGGCTTACTTCGATTCGGTATAGTGGGAAAATACATTTTTTGTGAATTACGGGAAACCGTTTTTTCCTCTACGAATAAGGAATTTCGTGAGCTCAAAAAACGGTGGTCAGGAGTGAAGCAGAAGTAGGAGAAATGCTCTGAGCCAGTCAACTTTTAGTTCCTGCACCTGTAACACGGGCGCTCGTTCTGAATTATCCCCACGTTGTTCGTAATTATCTCAACCGACTCTAGTTCTTTAAAAAGAAAAAACTAGACAATATCAATAAAGCTCGCCGTGACAGCAAATGTGCACAATCAGTTGTAAATTGTGTTGTATGAGGTATAGTCCAGTGCTCGTAACCGGAAATCTCTCTGCTTGTTAACACTAATCTTCATTACCAAATTATATGATAGTATTTATAGCGTTGTTGATTCGATTCTTGCTTTTGTATGGTTGTTTGAAGTAGCTATATTTTAGAAAGTAAAAACTATTTTTAAAAATCGTGTTGTGTACAGCAAAGGGATTTTAGGCTGTTATATAAAAATTTGTCTTGTACATGTTCAAGAATACCACGAGCGTGTCGGGTACATTTGATCACTGTTGTAGTTCCACTTCTCTGTTTCTAAAATACATTGTAATGTGTCATAAATGCTTGCACGCTTTGGTTTTTACATTGACAGTAAAATTATAGTGAGGAGGATTTGAAATGTTAATAGTCTTCATGATCCTCCTTCGGTTTATTCCCATTAGTGAGCTAGAATTTACGTCAGAACATAGTTGTGCATGATTAGTCCAGGGCATGCCAGAACATACTGAAAGTCCTGACATTTAGATGGGGGGGGGGGGGGGGGGTGCATTTTTTCCCCTCACTTTTATCTCTTTAATATGTTCCCATACATTTTTATCAAAAAGCCAATCATTTTCGAGAAAGTTGGTAATATTTTAAAAACGATTTTGCCTCACGTTTTTGTCAAACGTCTCTCTGACGCCTTTCCTGTTTGTTTTAGAGAAAAATTACATAGCAGAAAGTTGTAGAAATTTGAATTCTCTTCAAGAATATATATATATATATATATATACTCGGCCCTTCGGGCCTCGCCAGGGGGCAAGCCCCCTGGACCCCCAAAGGGGGCTCCGCCCCCTCGGAACGGCTTCGCCGTTCCTCACCCCCCGAAGGATGTGTTCTTATACTTCGTATAACAAAGGAGAATTTGCTATGCAATTTACCCCCCCCCCCCCCACACCACCAATTCTTTATCACATTCCTCTTTGTGCTCATCTTTATCACATTCCTCTTTGTGCTCATCTTTATCACATTCCTCTTTGTGCTCATCTTTATCACGTTCCTCTTTGTGCTCAGCTTTATCACATTCCTCTTTGTGCTCATCTTTATCATATTCCTCTTTGTGCTCATCTTCATCACATTCCTCTTTGCGTGACGCGTTTTTGTGACAGGATATTGTGACAGGACATTTTTTTCACATGACCCCCGGCGTTAAAATTGCATAGCAATTAATATATATATACTCGGCGCTCCGCGCCTCGCCAGGGGGCAAGCCCCCTGGACCCCCAATCTCTTATCTTCTATACTTTGTATAGAACGAGGAATTTGCAACGCAATTCGAGTCCGAAATACCAAGATTTCATTGCTAGGGGATACAAACACTCTTTTTTTGCTATTTCGGACTCGAATTGGATACCATTGACAAACACTCTTTTTTTTGCTATTCCGAAATCCCTAACAACGGTATCGCGGGACAAGAAGTGTGACAAAACAACTAGTTGGGGGTCGGGCTAAGAATTGCGTTGCAATTAATACTCCTACGTAATAATTATGCTAATTTATCTTCAAAACATGCAGCAATTTAAAAATTTTGGGCAAATTTCCGAAGGAGCAACAGCGAACAACAGCTGTTTATACCACTGTTTATTAATTTCACACCTGTAGACTGTCATTTATTAGTATAAATAATATACTTACTATGTTGTACCAGGGAATAAGGTAAAATTGTAAATTGTAAGTCGGATCACTCAGGAATGGGGGTCGGTTGAGGGAATAAGGTAACTGTAGAGTGAACAACATTTTACTGGATAAATAATGTATTGGTAATAATATAAATTAATACCTATTTCAATTCTCTAACTTTCTGCTGGACAGTTTTTCTGTAAAACAAACAGGGATGGCGTCAAAGAGAAAAGTTTGACAAAAAACATGAGGCAAAACCGAGTTTTATCTCGAAAACTGTTAGCTTTTCAGTGAAAATGTATTGGAGCAAATTATCAGGAATTTTTCACTTCGACGCACCGTTTTCGAGATACAAGCGCAAGACCAAAAAAACGGACCTTCTTTGAGTCCCCCCCTCCCTACCAGGGAACTAATAGAGAACAGAGAAGCGCAGATGTAATAACTAAGGTAATAACGTTCATTCAAATTAATACAACATCTGTATTGCGTCTTCTTAAATTATGATAGCTTTGTTTTTACTTATTATTATGAATATTTGAATTATTTTCGATTCTGATGTGTTTTGGAAACTTTTTCTACACATCGTTGCCTATGTAATTTAGAGTTTTAAACTTACTGAGAATTACAGAACTAAATCACACTACAATAGTAACTTGTTTTTGAGTTTCCATGATCTACCTGGTGGATGGGCAACTATCGTAACTTTTAGTGCTGAATAAACATTCCTCTAGTGGTCATGGGGGAGAGGGGTGAAGATGGACAAATACTTTGGTGGTTATTATTTACCACAAATATTTTGCATTTTTTATGAGATTGACAAAAACAAAGTTTATTGCTCAAATCAAATACTTTATTGAAGGACGAATTATAAGAGATAGCTGGAAACTCAGGAGAATTTCACAAAGACAATTAGTCACAAATTGTACCATGGATCCTGTACACAATATAGGTGTATAGTATCCATTTCTGTCCATATCTGCACTGTTAAAAACTCGTTATCGGCATGGCAGGTTACTTCGTGATGGAGTAATGAGACGGTTTCAATCTGATCGAAACATAGCCTGGTACAATAAGGTCAACTCCAGCACATTTTAGCTACTAAGGCTACGGCAAGAGAACTAAATATAGAAATATGGCTAAAGAAAAAAAAACATAAATATGCTAAATGCAAGACAAATGAATGCATCTCTTCAACCAGTCAATGTTAGACACAGCAAGGACGATTGTTTTTGAAGAGAATATTCAATTTTTCAAATGGAAACTAGAAATAGTACACTGGGATTATAAGCATGCCAGTGACAAGATGCTCGTTATTCAGTAGCAAGTAGTAGTAAGTGAAACTGGTTGTTAACGTTTATGAAGTTCATGATTTATAGTGAGATAAATGTTGAAAAACAGATCAGGAGAGGTGCTCTGACGATGCGGTGGTTTCATACTGTTGACGAAGTAAAACGATTTTTTCAGAAGGCACCAACTTTTCTAGAATGGTAACCTGTGCCAAATTCAAAACGTTATTAGTTTAGAGAAGTGATGAATCAGATCAAAGGAACGCTTGCATTCATTCGAAACATTAGTTTTTTACAATAAAAATACAGCTCTCACTACAGTGAGTGCTTGGAATGTAGGGGGATACCGACGAGAAGTGGTGGTGGTGGGGGGGGGGGGGTCGCAGAATGCCATATCAGAGGAGAGACAACTGAAGGAAAGCTGATGGGATTGTCAAGTAAATACCTAGTTCCAGCTCCTCGAGAAGCTGCTGTCTCTGTTTCAAATGAGGAGGGCTGTGGTTGCTGTGGAGGTTAGAATAGGGAAATGAAGAAGACAGTCAGCTGGGCGAAAGAGGACAGACATGTACAACTGGGGTTGCAGGAGACTGGTAACTACCACCACTTCCGGATTCTTAATGGAGAAAATGAACTGTTGCACATACTATTTTTCCAGTGTATCAGTATTGGTGATGAAACATTTGCATTAATTAAATTTAAAAAATCAATACATGGGATGGGGGGGGGGTTTGAAAAATTTAAATGAAACGAAAGTTAAATATTAAACACATCAACGCTGTGTCTAATAAACTAATTTCACTAGTCTTGTGACACTTCCTCTACTTCTTCATCATCCGGAAGTAAGTCCAAGTCTGTAGTTCTGTACCCTACACTTGGAAAACTACTGGAATCGCCCCGCGCCAGCACAGCTTTAATAAGTCTTTTTTTTGTAGGCTGATAGGCAATTACCCACAAATAGCAGTGGACTTGTACTCATTTGAGTGACTGTATTTTTTGTACCCGATCTTGCCAGGATCCCGAATCGAAAACTTTTCACCTTCAACCTAATCACTTGCTCTCGATTCTCATCTCTGGTTCGATTTTTTCCGAGATCTTGGTTCTTTTCATTGTACTTACAGACATGGACTCCGTCTATACAGAAAAGCCACTGATTTTCTGACTAATATTATAGGTACGTATGATTTGGCGACCGAGCGGTAAGAAAATCCGTCAAAAGCACTTGGCGGGTTTTCCCTGTAAAAGCATTTTATTCAGTAGGAAAATCCACCAAGTGCATCTGATGGGTTTCGTTGTCGGAAATGATGGTTTTTCGGACTCTGTGGAAATCTACTTGTTCTTCTACACTGTTTCTACTAGTTTTATGGGCTTGGAGACCAGTTCATCAATTGCAGAGCACACAAGTGGTCTAAATGAAGCTAAAAACTCATTTTGAGCAAAATTGTAGTGGATTTCCTTGTAAGTACACCCACGATTTATAGCACGGAGAAATTCATTAGTCATTTAGTTAATAGAGAGTTTTTGCAGCACCCTCACGCCGAAACGAAAGCAGTGCTGCAACAAACAATTTGGTAACTTTCTTCACGAACTTTTCTGATAATCCTAATTCAAGTTATGCCCAGTTTTCGTGTTTTGTACTGGTGTACTGTAAAACATTTCTGTGCCTACTGTTTTCTTAACCTGTAGTACAGTACATTGTTTTCTTAACCTAAAAAAAGAAATGGTTTCAAATGCTTAAGCTTTTTTAGTTTATACCTACGTTTCCCTCATAGTAAAACCTAGTTTCACAAATTTATAGCTGGTTTTGCAGTCGCACACACATTCGTACCAGTTGCAAAAGAGGCCAAATACCTACTGCAGAAGCAAACCAACTTCATACAACCTTTTTTTTTGCAATAACTAATTCGATGTTCTTCAAAGTTAACATGCTGCCTGACTTCAGATTTAACAGAGCTGGTGCAGTGGTTTCTTTTACTTCTGTGTGTAGCTCTTGTCCTTTGAGATGGAAGGGGGTAAAATTCTCGGTACTTCAACAATCAGTAAGGAATTGACATCACTTTAAGATACCGACTCTCATGCTCAGTTGTCTCCCGTTACCCATGGCAACGGGTTAGCATCCATGTTGTTCGCACTAACAGCGGATGCGGTATTGATATGACCGTATCTCCTAGGAACTAGTTACCTACCTTCTTCTGTTGTCCTTGTATAATAAAATGAGGAGTGTCTTATTCACAGCTGCTTCCTCGCATCTTTCGATGTTTATCCAGACTTGATGCCATGTGTGGACATAGATTTGTATTCACCATGGAGTAAAATGGACGAAAGAGAAATTAACATTAGCATGACTTCACCAGCTGGTAGATGCAAAAGCGGAATGAAAACGGAACCGAAAAAGGTTAGCATCTGACTTCGGCCCTATCCACCTGATTCTAATCAGGTGATCCCTAGCAATGATTTTGTCTCCGGCCAATTCCCGATTGTTAGCGCGTCCCCAGTGATGATATTTGGGCTGAATGTATACAATTCCATTCACCCTGCTGTTGAAAATGCCTGTCGGTGCAAACTTCTGGGCCTTACTGTGAACGAATGGCTGAACGTACAATGCTCCGGGTGGTCTTAAAAAACTCCCAAGTTCGAGAACAATTTAAAACCGTAAAAAAATTTGAGAAAACGGCGTCCTGGAGACTTCAACCCATATTTTTCACCCCTTAGGAATGACTGACATTAAAGCCGAGCTTCGAAGACCAACTAGACCCCGAATGGGACCTATAAACCGAATTTCGTCAATTTTGGTTCATGGTAACTAAGAAAAGTGCTCAGTACGGCGGACGGACAGAAATTTTTTTATTGCATTTTCGGAGGATTCTTCATACCTTGAAACGGAAACCATCAAATTTTGTGGGGGTTAAAAATTTTTTTTTCATGCTCGATTCCAAAGGTTCATCATTGAAAATAATAAACCAAAAATAGCTTATTAGAATCTCATAACGTCATTTCCATGGAAACGAATGCTCAGGGACAAAATCGACTGCATCATTCGAAAGAGCATGAAACATTCATGTTGGTAGCACTTTAACCTGAATACCGTCAAAAACTGACTTTTCTCTTTATGCTGACGATATTTGCAGCATTGAAATGGGATCCTGTTAGTGGCTGATTTTGGAAAGGGTCGTAGGAGAGGGGTTAACCCCCACCACCCCACTTCGCCTGCCACTTCTGAGTCTTTATGGGGAAAATGAAATATAGCATCCAAACGGGACCCCATGATTGTGATCATTCTGGCACTTCCTTGTCCAATGGTTTGTTCGTTTGGCGTTTTACCATTTCTAACCTCTTGGTTGGTGATGGGGGGGGGGGGGGGATAAAGCACTGAATGGAATTCAATATATTTCACAGAGAGAGGCACAGATAAGGTGTGCACCTACCTGGTGAATCAGCTGTTTCTCTCTCACCATGGCGCGCTGAAGGAGAACTTTAACTTTACCCAGGAGTTCACACTTCTGAACGAGCTGCTCTCTCAAATACGCATTGCTGTTTTCGTCTTCCCTCGAACCCACTGTAAAAATATGTGAAATTGAAACGGGACAAATAGCTGTACGGAGGAGAAGATCAAGAGCAGCAATACGAGAGTTCATCCATCAAATAGCATTCAACAGGATCTGATAGCAGAAAGTGGTAGGTAGGTATTTATAACCATGAAAACACAAGCATGCATTAGAAACGCAGTAAATCATGGATAGCCTCATACACTTCTGGTACTAGCAGGTTTGGTGACATGGAGTCTCATGTTTGCCCACAAAATATGATATCTACTTACCAAATACAACTTGATAGATTATCAAATTCAAACAGAACAACTGAAACCCCTCAAAATTCAGAAAACAGTATCAACACATTTTGGTTTATTATTCTGTGAATAATAAAACTATTTATTTGGTTCGCAATTTTTTTTTGTGGAACACCCCCTCAAAATTATTTTGTCTCAAGGTGTTTCAAGGTGTGTAGAATCCAAAAATGCGATGTCTGTCAGCTGCCCTTAATATCTACCTTAAATCGTTCTTTCGCACACAGGCTCCATTTCAGCCCGATCGGATAACACCAAGGGGTGTTATGGGAGAAAAATTATGAGTTTTTGAGGTTTTAGTGAACTTGGGCTTGTGAGGCATCGTTTTCCATGTTTTTAGGTGCGAGGAGACGAAATATTAAGTTGATTCTGGTCATTGAGGATTGAGGTTTTGACGAAGTTTTAACTCTCAGAATTCAATATTTATGGGTCAAAACCCTGTGGAAATGGCTCTATCACCAGAAATTTGTATAACACAGGACAACTTAACGGTCGGTTCAGTGACAACTTAACTGTTCGAAAATAATTTGTCAGAAATAGCAACCTAAAATTCGAGTATAAAACCGTCAGATTTGTGTCTTCACTGAGGTCCCAATTGTGCCGTAAGAAGAATAAACCCATGTGACAAGGACTTCGCAGCGTATTCTGTGATGGCGCCAGTGGTGATGTCGAGCATTTTCAGGTGTATTTTTGAGGTAAACAGGGCTTTAACCTCCTAATTCCAAGGCATAAGACTCAGAATAAGCTGGTTTTGAATTTTGCCGCGCCACTGCCAGGCCCTGGCGCTGTTAATGAAACCAATTCAGCTATTTCTGATGGTCCAATTAGGTACGTATACTTTCAAATCGTAATAATTGTCTTTTTGCTTCCACGTCTACCAAGGTGGTGGTATCCACAAATTCTTGCCACATGCGTATCTTTCCCAATTGAAATCCGATATTGCTGAAATTGTCAGGTATCATGAAGGTTGGGCGCTAGATTACCCCCAATAAAGTTCAGATGTTCAGAATGATCGGATGACTGGTATGATTACTGCGCACGCACAAAAACGAAACCTGCAGTTCTCAATTTCTGACGAACCAATCGACCGATTTTGCTCAATTTGGTGGTTAGTTAGGGTGTAGCTCCTAGATGGTCCCCTAGGAATTCCCTAGGAATCGCCACCATCGGATGATTGGTATAGCCATTGAGCATGCGCATTCGAGGTACTAAATTTCTTAAGAACCAGGGGACAGATTTTTCTCAAATTCGGCGGGTGTTGCTCCCAGATGGGAAACTGGGTATATGATTGCATAGCGCGAATCCTGAAGTCAAAAAAGCTGGACGACCCAATCCTCAGGTGAAGATAACTCGGAGGCCGGAAGAAGACCCTCGGTGGGGGCGTGACATCGCCCATGTGATCGACCCCGTCCCGAATTAATGCTGAACAAGTGATTCCGGGATGGATTAGGTCAAGGATAAGGGTTAGTGGGTGAAACTCCACAATGCAGAGGAGTGCGGACCCTCCAAAACGATAGTCTTTTTCAAGATTTTCCTACTGTTTCCCTCGTAAAAAAAAAGTCTGCCAACTTGGGTGGGCAGTATTATAGCTTCCTCACTCATTGTAACATGATCATGTACAATCGGTTGGCAAGAAAATGAATCATCAAAACGACTGAATAGCAATAAATAGAATAGTAATAAATTACGTAACATACGTAATAGGTAGGATCAAACATTTCAACATTTTTTCAATATTTCATGTTCGCACATGCGCAGACGAAAGTACGATTCCAATGAAATGCATATGGAGCTACTATTCCTACTATGGAGTACTATTCCTGATCGACTCTCCATGTTTGAACTCATTTAAAGTGTTTAACATAGTTATGATCTTTTCAAGTATTTCACGTTTGCGCATGTGCAGACGAAAGTTACAGTACGATTTTTGATAAGGGACTATCTGCGTTTTAACCTGCGTTTACTCTCAAAATGTCAGCTCCCTACGACTGTTTTTCGCGTAGTTAGAAGCGTTACAAGGAAATGGTCAACATTTCATGTTCACGCATGCGCAGACGAAAGTTACAGTACAATTCAAATGAAATTCGTAGAACTATCAAAGTATTATTCCCAATCGACCCTCCAAGTCTGAACTCATTTCAACGATATTTAAAGTAGTTGTGGAGGGTAGTTATGGGGAAGTGAGTGTTGTTATAAATAAGTTTAAGTTAGGATAAAAACACAAATCGGCCTTAGTAGCATTAAGTGTATTTACTATCTACTTAGTTCTTACTAAGTAGGTACCTACTGTTGGTTCTTGATCAATGTAACTCATTCTCAAAACACTTACTATGTGTTTTGTCAATGAAACTGCTGGTACATACATACGCAGTAATAAATAGCGGTGGAAGAGACGAGCCTGGACGGGTCATTGACCTTAGGCTCATAAACCAACCTCTAAAAATCATTATATTTGTTGTATAAAGAACTTGCTGAATAAAAAATTGAATTGAATTGTTTCAAGTATTTCACGTTTGGGCATGCGCAGACGAAAGTTACGGTAGGTACTTATTTTGGTATGGGACTATCTATGATCCAACCGTCACCTACCCTCCAAATTTCAGCCCATTTTGACCATTATTTCGGGTAGTTATGGGCGTTTCAAGGAATTACCATAGAGAGACAGACACGGAACCAAAAATGTTCCTCAATGTCTGAAACGCAAAATGCGAGTGGAAATTTTAATTTTGGAGTACCTACATACATTTTTTTCGACTCTTGCACGAATACAAAGATTCCCTACCTTCGGTAGTGAGGGGAGGGGGAAAAAAGAAAAAAACCCACAAAGACACCAGATTCTATAACGTGTTTCTGACTACATGCTATTACTACCTGACCTAAGAAACGCATTTACCAGCCGGGCTGGGGCGCTGCTCCCTGGCGCCGTCCTGACACCAGAATTTTACATCAAATTCCGATGGCCCTACGAGTACACGCTCAACAAATTAAAATCGCAAGACCCTTTTTCACCTCATTTCAGACACAGCATAGTAGAATAATTCTACTATATCCTTTTAATGTCGCAAAATAATACAAATAAACGAAATAAATAAATAATTCAACTACAATTATTGTACTCGTAGCTGAACTAATTCACCTACCGATAAAAGTCTGTCCGCAAAGTTTGTCTCGCAGCTGTTCTTCCAGTGAAAGACTTCTTTCAACAGCATCCATGTAATTCTCCTCCATCTTCCTCAACTCCTTTCTGAGCTGTTCAACGTAATCCTGAAATTTTTTTTAGTACTATCACATGGCTGCAAACGTCTGTTCTTACTACGTAAAATACAATACATACTTGAATAATAATACCTATATATTTAAGTAAACTAAACGTTATACATAATTTATATAATTTATAATTATTTTTAACTATCGGAGCTCTTTGTTAATGCATTTTACCAAATTTAATCGTCTCTAAGTTCTACAATACCAACTATTTATGGCTTTGGTTTATGCCCTCTTACTTTATGAACGAAGTTTTCTTTCTCAGCTCTCAACCTTGAAACGACCTTTTTCAAAGCAGTGATCGCTTTTATTAAATCTCGTTTGCTCAATACTTTTGAAGACTGGAACAATTCAATGCAAAAGAGGATAAGACGAGACGAATAAATCATATTATTTCAATGAACTTTATTTCAGAAATATTACACGCAAAAAATGATATTTTTTGCTGTCAGAATATATGATTAGGCACTGACTAAAACAGTTAAGGAAGATTACCTCTACGTCGCTACAAGGTGACTCTGTGTGTGACCTAAGAAAAATACAAGTTAAAGTTATTTTTATTTAGGTACATTACAACATGGAAACTTTTTTCAAGTTCAGAACTAATTCATTCATCTACTATTTTAATTTTCTTCAATATCTTAATTTTGAAAATCTTTTACCTCGAAGTTTGAAGGATTGGAGAAGGGCTCACGCCCAGCCTGGATTCGGTTAATCTGTTATCGTCAAAACCTTTGAGATTGAGAACATTTTTTGCCAACATCCCTAGAAAATAACAAATCACAAACATTCAACCATCTTCTTTAGCAATACTTTCTCTGTAATGTTTCATTACCGTCGTTACCATCTTTTAGCAAGGGGTATATACATGGCTGCAATAGCTTCGCTAGAAATATCAAGATATACCTACCTACTTCACCTATGGCCAAAGATTCGTTGCGCTCATTTCTCCACAAGCCTATCAAGGTAGCTGAAGCCTTGCAATCACTTTTTTGCTATTAAGCAAGAAGGACTTCCAGGATCGGAGTTGTGATTTGAATGATAAGTGTTTAGAATTCAAGGACCATACTTTTATTTCTCATGTCTGCAACATCTTACAGTGGGGCTTTCAAGTTGGCTTCATTACCAGTACTACCAATTATTACGCTTTTTACTTTGTACAAACTAGGAAGATTGAGAGCTAGTATAGTAAGGCCTGTACTAACATCATCAAGTACTATACCCTCTATGCATGGAAACTTGGAACTTGACAAATTGAGGTGCCTTGTGGTGAGTTCATGTTGGATGATAGCAGTGATAAATAAGAGCTGCAACAAGAGTGAAGCGTGGGTTCACGCTCTGCTCTATTCAGTGTTTACACCACTGCTCATCGCAGCACCAGCATTAACATTAACACACAAAGGATTGGTCCTACTTAGTTAATTTTAGACGGTTTTTAGGGTGTTTCCAGTATATTTATAATACAATCAACTAGTGAGCAATAGTAACTAGTGAGCTTGTGCATATACGAAAATTGCTAACAATGAATTAACTCAATCTCAATTGATCCATTCCAATCTGCATTGCGTTTTGCTCAGGCGCAGCCTATATTGCTGAGGTTCGGTTTTATCCTTGCTTAGAATAGGAACTATTCAAGGTCACTGAAGCCAGAGCTGCTGTGTTTGCCAATAAACATAAGCAAACATAGAATTCTATTATCGACTGCCATAGACCGGGTTGGAGGAAACTGTACTGGCTTTCTAACCAAAGTGAATGTCTAAGGCTAACATTGTGATTAATATTGTGGAGAAAAAGAAACTAATGTAATAGCAGTATTCACAGCAATAGTGAATAATAAATACCTCTGATCATTTTATAGCAGTATTTGTCTTGTAACCTGTGGATTTCACAACAAAATTATTTATATTCTCTTAATAAACCAGGAAATTTTCTTTGTTTGAGCACCGCGAGGACCTCACTGTGAAGGTCGAATCGCAACAGAGTTCTAAAATTTGAAAGCGAAACTACCTAAAAGCAAAACGTCCCCAAGTGCACCGAGAGATATCATATAGCCACAAGGAGAGAAAAACTCAAGTAACGGGTGGTTAAAGAGTATGGATGAACACAATTGCTAGGTTGAAAGTCTTCATGTTACTCATCCACACTGGGTAGAGGGCACTGCCAACTATGAGAGTTTCACCCAACGATTCCGAATTCTGGAAAAACATTGCTGCTGTGGCTTCAAGCAGAACACTCCTTCAAGTGAGCGCAAGGCTATCACACAGAAGAAAGTATTTATACACCCTGAAGAAGAATGGCTAAAGGTTTACACAGATGGGTCAGCCTTAGGAGCAGCACCTGTCGGTAGACTTGCCAGCAACTTTGACAGGGAAGTCGATGCAGTCATACGTGCTCTCCAAATGCTGATACCCATAAGTTATGCTCGTGTTGTCATTTAATGTGACTCACAAGCTGCAACTGTCAGTCTATGCATGGCCAAGCCAAATCTCATGAGGTTTTGGAGGGCAGACAATTCTGCTAAGTGGCGCTGCAGTGGATCCTTCCTCAGGGGGGAACCTTGGGAATGAGCCTGGCAATGCCCAAGCCAAAAAAGGCTCCCTGGCTGAATGCACCAAACAGTTTCCTTGCAGCAAAAAATGTACAAAAACAACTGAGAGAACTAAGCTCAGCAACAGTCGGCAGAGGGTAAACAGTGGACCAGGCTTCTAAATCTAAGTGACCGTGTTCCACCTGACCTTCCCTACCAACAGACTGTGGCCAATTTTAGATCAGTCACCGGCCACGACTACCTAAATGCACGAACTCCTTGGCCATGATATTTTACCACTTTTTTTTACCATCCCCGTCTTGAGGACATAGGACTGGGCTGCATCTTAGAAGAGTCCCACTGGTCAAAAACTGCCAACCTATATTGGGCTGCAAGAGGTCTTACTGCGGAAGAGACGACTTTACAGCATTGGGGGGGGGGGGGGGGGGGGATTCTGCTCTCCATCTTCTTCAGCAGCGTCACAGCCACTGCCTTCTCCATTTTCTAACCTCCTTGATAAATAAACTACCCATGATAAATATGATTGCTCAATCCTAAAACTAGTCATAGTTGTTGTTCCCTACCTTCACTAATTTTGAGACGACGCTGCAATGTGATTCGCTCCCTTTCCATTCGGGAAATAATCTGTTTAAGTCGGTTGACCTGCCCTTCCAAGAGTTCAATCTGGGTCGACTTTTCCTTCACGTCAGTTCTTAGGCGCTCGTTGTTCGTCTGGAGCTTTTTACGGTCCTCCCATTTGGCCACCTCATCCGCACACTGAATCATAATGGGTCAGGGGTCACTGATATGTTTTGATATGATTGGAGCTCGGCAGATTAGAATGACACAAATGAAAACTACTTCTTGATATATTAAATCATAATTAATTTAAATCATAATATACTAAATCATAATTAATTTATCATAATCATATTACATCATAATAAATTCTTTAAATCATAACTAGGAGATGACCTATGCATGGAGATGACACAGGACAGTAATATTCAATTCAATTCTTTATTCAAACACATATTTAGTACATAATTAAGAAGTACAGAAACATGAGAAAACCAAGTTCATGAATGGGCCCCTAAGGTCTTGACGACCCATCCAGGGACAAATATACTGACAACAATTCAAATACCTCCTAACGGTGCAGGAATTTACATTTATCCGTTTTGTAATCAGGAGAAAAAAATGCAAAAATGCATGGGATTTGCTCCATATTTTTTAATTAATTTTGCTTAGGTATTATACTACTATGAACTACTCTGAATACTCGTCCACGTCAACGCCCCTGGACGTCCTCATTGCACTATACCGCTCGACAGATAGAGCGAAACACAGTATAGAGGATACCGAACGTATGCACAGTCACCACACGTCAGACCAACGTATTTTGCGACAACATGAGCCGAACCAAAAGGCAAAGAAACATGACCCTAAATCAATGAGATGTCAACGGCTTTTTTCAAGGCCACACAGATTCTGACCTGAAAACCCTATTCTGGAACGCAGGGGGCCTGAGGAGCGATACATTCACTGAATTGCAGCAAATAGTCGTAAGTCGAGATATGGATGTGATCGGAGTCGTCGAAGCAGGAGCTGCAACTGACAATGTTGGAGACTTCCAACTGGTGGGATGTCAGTCTCTTCGGAGCAGTCAACAATGCTTGTCACGAATCCTAGACTTTGCGAAGTCATCACTGACTGTGCAATTTGAAATACACAAGGAAATGACACTTTATAACAAGCTTGAAGCAGCGGAGCTGAAAGTATGGAAACGAGGCCTGCATCATCGCTTTTTTGTGCTGTATAACCCTCCATCTTTTAGATGGCTGGAAGCACCATGGGACCGTCATAGTATCCTGTGTGGGGACTTGAACGCTCCATCCACTCGCTGGAACTACGGTCGCACTGACACTGTCGGCAGGGCTGTTGCCAGGGCTGTTGTGGCCGACTATTTGCCAAATGTAGAAGGAAAACCAACTTTCCTGGCCTACACTGGAGCAGTATCCTCACCCGATGTTGTCCTCCCACTCAGTACTTACATCTGGCTTGGTCCTCTTACTGTTGGCACCTCTTAAAGTGGGGGAAGCTTTGGTCATAGTGTCCTGATATTATCTGAGGAAAGTGAAACGTCAAGACCAAGGGAAAAGCAAAGAGCACGTTGGAATCTGAAGAGAGCAAGGTGGGATGAGTTTGGGCGACACATGAACCAATTGCTCATTGACGGTTTGGTGAATGACAGCGTGGAGGACTCACTGAAGATGTCTCCAAAGCCATTCTGAAGGCAGCCCACCTTTCCATCCCAAGAGGACAAGTCAAGAAGTATCAACCTTTTGGAATAAACGCCTCCAAGATATGAAGCTAAAGAGAGATAAAGCCGTGGAACACTTCCATGCCACAGGAAACCTGGATGATTTAAGCACGCTCAAGCATTAAGCTGCAGTGTTCAAGAAAGAAATCACTGAAGCAAAGCAAACAGCTTCAAGAAACTTCTAGAGCAAACTTGATTTCCGCAAGGAAGGGGTCAAGGCTCACAGCTTCATATCCCAGTTAAACAAATACACCTTTCCGCCAAACAATCCAATCGGGAAAGGAGCCTCTAAATCTAAACTGACCGATGACAGAGACATTGCTCGTCTCTTCTGCAAACATTACGCATTGGTCAGCAATTTCCGACCAAAGGAAAAGCTGAGGGACAAATTCCCTGAGATTGCCACGTGTCTGAGGGAAGGAGAGGACGGACTTATGAATACTGAGTTTTCCATAGCAGAACTAAATGAAGCTGTACTCACAATAAAAAAAGGCAAAAGTACTGGCCCCAATGAGATTTTACCCAAATTCCTTATCCACCTAGGGCCTATGGCTAAAGATACTTCGTTACTAAAGAGACTTTGCTTCCAGAACACAGTATGGCACCAGCATTTCTCTGGCGAATGGTGGAAGGCTGAAATAGTGCCCATCCTAAAAAACAGCAAACCTGCAGATCACCTGGACTGCTACCACCCTGTTCCTCTCACCAGTGTGTTCTCAAAGCTTTTCGAAAAGTTACTGCTGGGTAGGCTTGAACAATTTTTGGAGCGATACAATCTTCTTGCACCAGAGCAGGCTGGTTTTAGAAAGCATCGTGGTACCATGGAACAAGTCGTTCGACCATCAAGAGGTGAAAGATGGTTTCCATCGAAAAATGAGCCGTCTACATGGACTTTAAAACGGCGTTTGACCAAGTATTTCGGTGGGTACTCGTCCATAAGCTCAGAACATGGGGCTGGTCGGACGGCTGTTTTCCTCAGTTCAGTCTTTTCTTGCCCAGAGATTCATCAGAGTTCGTCACCACGACAGTACATCTTCTTTCCGTCAGAATCGCCAGGGCGTCCCTCAGGGGTCCGTCTTGAGCCAACTGTTGTTCAGCATCATAATTTAATGATATAATCCCAGCAGCGACAGAGTTGAATGGTTTACAAGCTCTCCTATATGCAGATGACCTTGTATTTTGGACCACATCAAGCAATACTCCCGCACTCAAGGCAGCCTTGAACCATTCGCTGGAAGGGCTAGCCAAATGGGCGAACCAAAACGAGATGGAGGTAAATGTCCTAAAAACAGAATTCCAACTTTTCTCACTTTCAACAAAAACCCACTCAATTTCTTTGAAACTGAATGGAACGCTGCTCCGCCAGACAAACTGTGCCACTTACCTTGGGGTTAAACTTGACTCCAAGCTACCTTGGACCACCCAGATCGAACGAATGGCAGAAAAAGGCACAAGGAGAATGAGTGTGCTTAAGAGACTGGTTGGGTCCACCTGGGGCGCCTCACAAGATGTACTAAATCTGGCGTACACCACATATTATGTTAGGCCTGCAATGGAGTATGGAAACATACTGGTGGTGACAGCCTCAGACTCAGCTCTCCGAAAACTCTACATCACTCAGAATCACGCTCTTCGAGTTATAATTGGAGCTGCCAAGTCAACTCCCATTGTCGCAATGGAGCTCCAAACAGATAGTGAGCCTCAAAAGTATCACAGAGACACTGCAGCACTTGCTCTGAGCGCCTACAGCGAAATGGACTACCCCACTGGTCGAGTTATACACCCGCTGCTGCTTGGCTAAGGACCCAGGGCACCTTTCTTTCTACAGTCAGGGAGTTACAGGATAAATATGAACTGGCAGAGATACTGGAAAACCCTGATCCCTTTCCATCCCAAAACGATTTAGCCCCCAGAGATGTGGTAACCAGCTATACATCGCTGATACTGCCAGTTTCAAAAGAAACGAAACCAGAATGAGTTAAAAGTGGTGGCTCTGGAAACACTGCAGACTTGCTGCTGGACTGGCTCGGAGTCTATACTGAAGGCTCTGTGGTTGGGGCAACACGTAATGATGGAGCGGGAGTTTACTCACTTGTCGGGTCAGTATCAGCACCAGTTGGAAGACTAGCGACGAGCTTTGACGGTGAAGTGCAAGTAGTGGTTCTGGCTCTGGACCTTATCACTGAGGTACATTGTCCTCGTGCTGTCATTCTGATTGACTCACAAGTGGCAATTGTGGCGCTGCAATCTGGGGAGGTTATGCTTGGGAGAAGGACCCTTGACGAGCTCAGAAGAAGAGCTATTACCGTGGGTTTTACAGTGGATACCCTCTCACTGTGGCATTTGGGGGAATGAACACGCTGACGCGTTAGCCAAAGAAGGATCCCTGATGCCAATGCCTAGCATGCCAGTTACATTTCATGCTGCTAAAGGGTGTATAAGGAGCGCTGTAAAAGAAAAGATGGCAGAGTTTCAGCAACAAGCGGCCACGGGGAAAAGATGGGCCAGCCTGCTCCAGCCGAAATATCGTGTCCCTACTATTCTACAATATTGGAATCAGTGGCATGCTTCAGACATATTAAAGGTCACGATTATCTGAACGCCCAACATTACAAGATACAGGTGAAAGATAGCCCAGGCTGTTCACTTTGCCACTCACAAACACCAGTAACAACAGACCATCTATTTGACTGTCGTCAACTTGACAACATACGGAGATCATTCTCACCAGAAGAGACCCAATCGAGAACCCAGTCGAGAACTTCTAAATTATATTGGGCTGCAAGAGGCTGCATGGCGGAAGAGCCGTAGGCCTAAAAACTAGTGGCGTAGGATTAAAAAAAAAAAAACCTATGGACAATAAATGATCATTGTGACGACCATTTTCCTACCTTATCCCTCCTCAGTTGCAAGTGGCTTCTTTCCCGTTGCTTCATGACTTCTATCTCTTCTTCCAACTCCTTAATTCTATCTGACATTATCATTTCTTTCTTTACACATTTTGTTGAGCCTTTTGATGCTCTGCAACAATAATATAATGCATGTAGTCAGCAACCTTTATAAAATAATAATGTTACCTACTTAGGCGTTAATTCAAATCAAGTTAATTAATTAGTCAATTTATAAATGTAATAATATTAACAAAAATTAATTAATAATATGTAAATTATAATTTTTATTAACTGCTCTACTCATTTACTGCTGTATCATTACTACTGGCAAAAAACGACACTTCCAAAACTTGGGTAGGTACAATCCGAGTAAAAGTAGGTGCATAAAGAAAGAATTTAACTAGCAATTTTAACAAGCGTAACCACGGAGGAATAATATTCCTACCTACTCTTATTGGGATTGTGCCAAAACTTTTCCTATAGACGTACATTTTGTAGGACTCGGCCCTTTAGTGCATAAATAAATTGAAATTGACAATAGCTGCAAATTTATTCTGCAGTAGCTTTACCGAATAGCAAGTTGGTTTTTGAGTCGACTTATTTCTGACTCATATTCTTTCTCTTTACTCCTGAAATGTTCTTCTTTTCTCTTCAATTTATTAGTTTCTTGGTGTATCTTTAAACGGGATTCAGCTTCCGTGTGAGCCTGTTGCAAAATGTGTGAATGAGAATTACTAAGAAACTAAATGACGTTGCGATCGTGTAAACACTTATCTGTGACCAACCTACCTTAATATCCTTCAGCTGAAGGCGGAGCTCTTCGACTTCATCAGCTTTACGAGCCAGCTCTCTTTCAGGATCATCGTTCAGTTTCTCTTGAGCACTAGGATTTCAAGGCAAAATTGTGCTATCGAAGGTTACTGGTGTTCATACATCAGAACAAAGGATGCTGAAGGTGTTTAAGATGGGAGAAGAATCAGAAAGTTGATCCTCAGGTGGGAAATGGGAATCGAACCCACGGCCTCTCAGCCAATGTGTACCTCAAGGCTTATGTAAGGGGGTCAGGGTCAACACACCTCCTCTTATAATTATAGTCACCACGCATCAAGGAATAATTTGCTTGAATGTTAGTGTCGCCGTATGAGTCCAAGCGAATTCATGTAGAAGATCAGATAAAAGGAATTAGAAAAATCAGTGACAATTATGGATGTCAACAAATTCAAAGATCTGATGAAGACAGCCTACACACAGATCTATATACACAAAAACTCTTCTACTGACCATAATAAGATATTCAAACACTCAAAACCTTAAGGCTCTGTACTTGCTTTAAGGCGTAATGGCTTGCGTAATGGCTCTATGTTTAGAAAGATGACAAGACGCCATCATAAATCGAAACCTTCATTCCGCTCCGGAAAATTATTGCCATAGCGTTCAGCAAATTTTTAAGACAAAAAAGTGTAATAATTAAGTTTAACAATGAAGAATAAACAACAGGTAAGCTCCATAGGCACACAATGTTAGCCTAATAAGAGGCAACACCGAAATGACATGGCTGTGGAACCCACCTCAAGGCTTGCTTTCTCCATAAGTCGGCGTCCCTTCGTGCTTGCTCCAGGGCAGCAGATGAGTCAGCTAACTGAGACGCCATATCTCTTATATCGTCTTCAAGATGGTGAACTCTTGTTAACCACTTTTCCATCAAAACTCCGACTGCTTGGGTGTCTGCCACTGCGACCCTAGTAGGTCAAGTTGAGAACATGTTTTAGTAATGTTAAACTAAGGTGAAATAAATATCCCATACGCTACTCATGGTCATGGACGCAACCATGATTCTACGTGTTATCCACAAAATGACACAAGTGTATGTAGATTAGCAGTAAAACCAAATAAAAATTATAACAACTTCTAGCCTACCTATTGGCAGTATTTGCCGTTGATGCTTCAAGATGCCGGTATTGTGTTAAAAGTTTGTTGTACTCTTCTCCATTTTCTTTAATTAACTGTTGGTAACTGGAGATCACTTCTTCCTTTTGACTCAAGATCGCCTGCAAGTTCTTTACAGTGTCCTTGAAAAAAACCGGAAAATACATGATCCAAGTGGTATACAAAATACATTTTGGAGGATGATCTAGTTGTCCTCAAATCTATAACCAAGTAAAATGGAAAAATACAAGTTCCACACGCCAACAGCTGGGGGTCCTCCTTGATCAACAATTATCCTTTGTGTATCATGTCGATTACGCAGCATTTGAGGCAATGAGGGTGTTAGGCTGTATCAAGCAGACTACCAGGGAGATCAAACACCTGCCTGCCTTGGTCACCCAGTACTGCTCGGTGGTTCGTCCAATATTGGAACATGTATCAGTGGTTTGGTCACCTTTTTATACGGCTCACAGGCACCAGATAGAGATTTGACATCATAAATTTTCAAGTTATGATTGTAGGGTACAAACATGGACTCTGGATTAAGCACATGTATTATTTCTCACTGATGAGCCGTTGTGGCTTCCTCCTCACTGGAGGAGAGACGGACAGTGACGGAGTGTCAAGCATTTTTGCTGACACTCTTGAATGGATATGTTGAATGCCCCTTCCTGCCTTCCAGAATGGGGTACCCCAGTCATTAAAAAAAAAAAAAAAAAAAAAAAAACGCAGCAAAGTTCTTGTCACATGGGTTTATTATTCTATTGGACACACCTACTATTATGTTGGCTGTTGATATATTGTTTCTTTAATGTGAAATAATTGAAATAGCTATTTATGATAGTTTCTACCAATTTTTGCCCCCAAAATACGAATTAGGTACGCTCCTTTTTTTCAAATTATCTTTGATCATTGGTAGTGCCATTTAATCGTCTTGATCCACTTTTTCTAGTGTTATTATACAAATTTATGGTGATTTCAGACAATTTCCCAGGTTTTAGGCTCATAAAAAATCAATTTTGGGAGCTGAACATTTGGTAGGACCTCAATTTTCAACTTTGGTCAAAATCGAATTCATATTCGGTCTTCTCGTCGCAAAAAACATGGAAAACGAAACCTCAAAGGCTCACGTTATTGACATGTTACTAAAACACAAAAAGTAGGTACCGATTTTTATGCACATTTTCACTCATAACACCCCTGGGTATATTACGATCGGGCTGCAAAGTTTCGGGACACAACTAGGGCCCAAATGGAGCAGGTGTACGAAAGAACGACTTTTTTAGACCTAAAATGAAGCCGGTACACGTGATACGTCGGACGGACATTGCATTTCTGGAATCTACGCACCTTGAAACGGAAAATAAAATAAAAAACCACAGCCATGCAGCATGGCTATAAGAGCGAATTTTCGAAGAAATAACTGATTTTATGTAAAATGTGATGTTTGGGATATACCATTCAAATATGGGCAATCTTAAACTTATTGGGTAATTATAGGTATTCAAGTATGTACGTATCCAACATACGTACAGTACGTATGTTACGTATCCAATAGGTACAGAGTAGGTATTGGATACGTAACAAATTTTTTGTTCCACTTTTTGCCGAGTAACACCTCGGTTAGTAGATTTTCCAACGCTGAACACGATGGTGAAGTCAGAATTGCGATATCCCATTCCTTTATCAGATTAGAGCAGACGAACCAGGAAGAACATCTCAAGAAATAACCACGTTCCTTCATCTTCAAAGTGCTCCAGTTTGAGAACGGAATGAGATATCGCAATTCTGAATTCACCAAATGAGGTGTCACTTGTCAGACTGTTTCATTTTGGGAATTTATGGGTAATTTTTCCCCCCTAAAACTCCCCAAAACTCAGAGTGACCCGATTCTGCCCATCTACGAACTTAGCCTGTCGATTGCCAAGACCGATTTTTCGTGCAAATTTGAACTTTTTATCTCAATTCTTTCGAGAGTTATCGTCTGGAATGACACACACACACACACACAAACATAATATATGTATACACACACACACACACACACACACACACACACACACACACACACACATATATATATATATATATATATATATATATATATAAGTTATAGCGCCGACCGACACTTACTGCTGACGCAGTCATGATAGACGATATAACCCCTGCGAGCAAGCTCGAACCTTCAGTTCTCGGCTCACTGCTGTACGATCAACCCTGTGTTCCGTGTTCCCCGTAATTTAACCGCTACGAAGTCTTCCGTGTATTTTCCGAAAATAAAGAACACTTGTAAATTCCCAGTTCGTGCTTTTTAAAAAGTCAACTCCCAAGGAACCTACTATAACTGACGCAGTCACTGGAGGACATTTGGAGACACAATTTCGACACTCAGAAATTATATTCGCGACCGACCATCGTCTCCGCGGAAATTTCGTCGAAGCCTTCAAGTGCCCGGGAGTTCGTCAACCGAACTGTGATAAGTGAAAGTGCATCGGAATTACAATCGGATAAAGTGCATCGGCTCTCCACTTCGCCGATCACGCAGACTTCAGGGAATATCGGATTACCATACCAGGTATACTATCTCAGCAGCTTGCCAAGAACTCCTAGGATTCTATAGGTAATCTTGACCCATATAGTTCCTAGTACTGACCAAGCCCGGTCATTTCACAAAAATCTTCATTCCAGTCGTTGACTAGTGAAGTCAGACACGCCCGTCTGAAAAGACTTCGATCCAATCTGCCCTGATTACCGAAGCCAGGCATCCCCCGCCTGTAAATTTAAGAAACCTCAAAATTAAATAATTAAATTCAATTATCAAACCCATGAGTGGTTAGTAGCTTCCAAGAGAAGTCCTTCTAGAATTAAAACAAAACAAACAAATTTAAAAAAAAAAAAATCATCGGAAGGGACGCAGTCCGCTCGCTTCAGTCACACTTCGTGGAATCTTATCAACACCTCTCCAGTTACAACATCCGACGCCCTTTAAATCATCTCGAAGCAGATCCAACGAACCTCTCGATTGACGAATCTCTGAACTTAACTGCATAACATATTTATCTTTTCAGCTTTTCATAATTGTTTCCTATTTTGTCATATTTTCTGTCATATTTCTGTCATATTTTGTCACATTATCTGTCGCCACATTTTACAACCTACCTATAGTATTGTACAAGGCTGTCCAAAATTCCTAAAACTACGAAATCATCGTCTCGTTCGAGGTCCGATCCTTATATTGATTGGATTAGAACATTCCGTTGGTCCAGATTAGACAGCACCGAAATGGAAGGTTCATCGGAAACCCACCAAGGAACAAGCGCGGGAAACGAACAAAATTCCGTCGGAACCCCGATTACGAGTAGGCAAAATTTCAATCTCCCTTTAAGAAGCCAAAATTCGATGCCCTTTCCAACATTAAAGGAATCACATTTCGCATTGCTCCCAGACTTTAACGCCACCGATCCCCTTATCCTTACCAGATTTATAACGGTATGCGATAAACTTTTCAACCATTTCTTTGACCCCACAAACCAAAATACCCTACAAAACGATTTGTTATTCGAGGGCATCCTATCAAGAATCAAAGGCGATCCAGCAAAACGCGTTTTCGCTGCCGACCCTCACAATTGGGCGGAGTTACGCTCCGACTTACTGGAGTCGTACGGAGATCGCAGGGACAAGTTCACTCTTACAGCGGAACTAGCCCGTCTCAGGCAGAAACAGACTGAAAGTTGCTTTGAATTCTATTCTCGATTAGAGGCGATTTTAAACAATACCATCGCCTCCTTGCAGAAGGAACAAAGTTCGCAAGAACTTGTTGACTTCGTGCAGGGCTTAGCCCTTCGAGTGTTTGTAACGGGACTGGATGATTCAGTAGGATCTCTGATCCGAGCAAGGAACCTATCATCCCTAGCAGAATGCATGGCGATTTTGACAAACGAGTTTCAGTTTAGAACTAAACCCAAATTAGCCCAGCCACAAAAAACCGGCCCCGCCACTCCTCAATTCCGTCCCTCTGGCCCGAATAACAATTACCGACCTTCATCAACACCCTACAACCAGCCCTTCAGGCATTACCAAAATTTTCATAGACCACCAGTTCACCACTCTTTCAACCAAAGACCCGCTACGCCAGGTCAGCAACCCCCCAAAAGACAATCGCTTCCAAATCGACCATGGTCCCACCAACTCTCACGCTCTTCCAGTCAGGATCACTCAAAGAGCAACCTTCACAATGTAGAAATGCAGTGTGAAGACTCGGAAGTTCGGCAACCCGAAACCCCTGAGTATTCGCCAAATTCAGGATATTTCGTTTATGACCCTTTCCTGCAAGCCCCGGTGTACTATGACCCCAACCTAATTCAAAGCATTGAAAATTTATCAGTGGAGGACCAACCTCCAACTGAAGACGACCAGAACCACACACAGGACCATTTTTTAGGACAACCTCAGGACCCGTCAGAGGTCACCCAACAGTAATGTCAGCTCCCGCTCCAACCTTTTCGGCCCCCGCAACTGCTCCCAAATTAAATCCTATACCAATGTTAAAACCTGCCCCTAAATCAAAAGCTCCCATTGAAAAATTTGAACCAGAACACATCGAATTAAATCACATCGGCTACCAATTACCTTTCATAGTTTGCCCAAAAACTGGGATAAAATTCCTAATCGACACCGGATCAACTCGATCCTTCGTTCTCCCAAAAACAGCGCATAATTATTTCAAAAAGAAAATCCAACCGGCATCGGGTATAGTTAAGACAGCCCACGGCTCGTCCACAATAACGGAAATGACCCTGATGCCTTGTGGGGAAATTTTCAATGAAAAACATCTAAATCTCCCCTTCCGATTATTCAATTTCCATAGCCACTTCCAAGCACTATTGGGACTAGACAACTTACGGACACTAAATGCTTCCGTGGACCTGAAAAATAACTTGCTGCGTACACCAAACGTCAACTTACCCCTCTACTTTGCGAACGGATGTCTGTGCCCCGAGGAAAATACTGTGTCATTCCTAATCGATGCCAGGACTATTCAGCAGGTACAGGTAGAGGTTGGTAATGTCGAGAATGGCGAAGCTTTGATCGACTCTATCAATTTCCCTGGTTTGCAAATACCATCAGCCATAGTGAGGGTTAAGAACTCAAAAGCATTTGTACACGTCACGAACTCAGAAGAAAAACCTGTTAGGTTCCACTTGACTCACCCAATCCATGCAGAACCAATCCCTAAAGGACAGTTTAAAAATGAGGAACCCGAAAACAACCTTAACAACTATTGCGATACCTCCCCCTCCTGTAAGCAAAACCGTTGGATAGACTATTCGAAATTTAGACTAGACCACCTAAACCCCGAAGAGAACAAGGCTATTAGAAAATTGATTCATGACTATGCAGATCTTTTCCAAGAGAGTGAAGGTCCTTTGACTTTCACGAATGAGGTCAAACACCACATTCGTACAAAGGACGAAATTCCCATCTTTGTAAAACCGTACAGGTATCCCCACATTTATAAAGAAGAAGTGGCCAAACAAGTTGACAACCTACTTGCCCAGAAAATCATACGCCCTTCTAACTCTCCCTACAATGCGCCCCTTTGGATTGTACCAAAGAAAATGGACGCTTCAGGAAAAACCAAATATCACATGGTCATCGATTTCCGAAAATTAAACGAAGCCACGATCTCAGATCGGTTTCCCCTACCTAACATATCCGAACTCCTCGACAAACTTGGCCGTTGCAATTACTTTTCGACCCTCGAACTCGCACAAGGTTTTCATCAAATTGAACTAGATGAAGACTCAATTCCCAAAACCGCTTTCTCCACTGACAACCAACATTACGAATACCTCAGAATGCCCTTTGGCTTGTGTAACGCCCCGGCTACATTCCAACGAATGATGAACAACTGTCTGAGGGGCTTGAATAATGAGATATGTCTGGTTTATCTCGACGATATCTTAATATTCTCGGCTAGTTTGCAAGAACACGTTGTTCGTCTGAGGAAAATTTTCGACCGTCTTCGACAGGCAAACCTGAAAATCCAGCCAGACAAGACGGAATTTCTGAAAAAGGAGTTAGCATATCTAGGTCACGTAGTAACCCCCGATGGAGTCAAACCAAACCCCGAGAAAATACGTGTGATCGAAAAATTCCCAATGCCTCGCACAAGAACCGAGATCAAAAGGTTCTTAAGGCTCATTGGCTACTACCGTAGGTTTATCAAGGGCTTTGCTGCTCTGACTAAACCCCTGACCTCCGCCTTGAAAAAGGATGGAAAAATAACATCCAAGTCCCCAGAATTCGAAAGAAGCTTCAAAACTTGTACCACGCTTCTTTGCAATGACCCAATATTAAAATACCCCGACTTTAACAAACAGTTCAGAGTGACTTGTGATGCAAGCGATTTTGCTACAGGCGCTGTCTTGAGCCAAGAATTTAACGGTTCTGATCTCCCAATTGCTTATACCAGCAAAACGCTCTCAGAGACAGAGAAAAAATATGCTACTAATGAAAAGGAACTTCTTGCAGTACTAAATGCCCTGAAGGCCTTCCGCCACTATCTATACGGGCAGAAGTTTCTGTTATTCACTGACCATAAACCATTGCAATGGTTATTTGCAATGAAGGACCCCAACTCCAAACTCTATCGATGGAGGTTGAAAATCAGTGATTTTAACTTCGAAATCCACTACCACCCTGGTATGTCCAACTATGTAGCTGACGCTCTCTCTCGAATTGAGCTTAATCACCTGGAATCAGATCCACCAGCCGCAAATCCCATGTCACCGATCAATATCGAGGAGTTGCTTGAGAGCATTCCAATGGAACTCCCCGAATTGCAACTGGACGCACTCCTCGCAGCCCCTAGTTCCCCCAGAACCGCAGAAAACGAAAATCGAGCCATTTCCGAAATACTGGCAACATTCTCGCGTTCTAGGCAAGCACTTGGAGGAAGCAATCAATCTCTAGATGTCCACGCCGACACTCAAGCTCCCTCTTTGACGGCCCCCGAACACACTACCACTAACATACCGCCCATGACAATCCCCGTAAGAGAAGGACCCGTTAACCAGGCCAAAAATCAGATAATATTCAAATTAGTGACCTCACTCCCACGGAAACCCTCAATAAAGCACCTTTTTAATTCCACCAAAACCCGAGTGACCGCAGAACTATCCCACTACCATCTGGACAAGGACATAGTCGAGTTCGTCAAGGAGTATGTCACGCCCCAAGTTCGTTATGCGATCTACTTCCATGACGATCCAGACGATCGATTCTTCCAGAGATTTGCTGCCATAATGACTCGCACATTCAAGGAGTCAGAAATCCTCATGGCCAAATTTCCTAAATTATTGGAAGACATTGAGTCTGAAGAGGACGTCCAGGAACTCATAAAGTCCTATCATGTAGGTAAGACTAATCACCGAGGAATTCCTGAGACGTATGAACATCTTAAACGAAGCTATTTCTGGCCCAACCAGAAAGCGACCATTCAGAGCTTCATAAACCAATGCGACGTCTGCCTACGAACTAAGTACGACAGGCATCCCCTGAAAATCAAATATAACTTGACTCCCACGGCATCCCGGGCTTTCGAGACCCTGCACATTGACAAAATCACCATAGACCGAACAAAATTCTTGACCGTTTTCGACCCCTTTTCCAAATACGCCCAAATGTACATGGTACCGACTAATACTAGTCTCGACGTAGTTCGAGCCTTGCTCAAATATTTCTCGCACCATGGCATTCCCAAAAAACTCATTTCCGATAACGCGGCCGACCTAAACTCTTCCCTAGTCAAGGAATTATTAGCTAACCACAATATTGATGCTCACTTCATATCGAGCCAACACCCAGATTCGAATGGCCCTGTCGAACGATTCCACTCGACCGTAATTGAACATCTCCGGCTTCTGAACTGCCAAGAAGCATTCAAAAGAGACGATGTGGAAACCCGGGTACAGTATGCCTTGATCGCATACAACAATTCGATCCATTCTACAACGTCCCTGACCCCGTTCGAAATAATCCAAGGTCACATTTCAGACGAAAACCTCCTCAAGTTAAACTTGGACGAACGCCTCGCCAACGATTACCTCGTCAAACACCGCGAAAAAATGAAAGCGCTCTACCAAAACATTAAGGACAATGGCACACAACTCAAGGAAAGGGTAATGGAAAACAGAAATGCTACTCGGGAAGATCCTCCAGAAATCCCTGACACTGTTTATGTAAGGACCAAACAACTTCAAAGTAAGACCAAACCCCTGTATAACCCGGAACAGGTGAAGTCCGTGGACAAAACCAAGCATACGGCCGAAATAACACCCCGGCATGCTAACACCCAACCAAAGATCCACATGTCTAACATCAAAAGGCCCAGAGTAGTACCACAAACCCCGATGTCTAGTTCTTCTAGTTACTCACCCTCCGAAGACAGTTTCCCTTCACCCGTTAACCTCCCCACGATTCCCCAAACGGCCACTTTCTATTCCTTTCCCCCACCGACTAACAGCCAAAAGCGGGATAGACTCTTACCGTCGCCACCCAACTCGAGACCGCCTCCTTCAGAGACGAGCTCGTCGAGCCCTGCCCCAAAACGACATTGTAAAGACCTCTCCAGAATCCCAAGAATGGAGTCAACTCCCTCCCCAGTTCCTCTACCTTCTCCTGAGGGATCATTGCCCGCACCACCGGACATCCTACCAGTTAGGTTGCCTCGCAAAGCGTTACCCATACCACCAGACACCCCTCCATCCAGGTTCCCTCGCAAAGCGTTACCTATACCACCAGACACCCCTCTATCTAGATTCCCTCGTAAAGCGTTACCCATACCACCAGACACCCCTCCAGCTAGGCTATCTCGTATAGACTCCCCTCAGCCCAGTACTTCTGGAATTCCTGTTCCTATAGCAAGGAAACCCTACCACTCCCCACCACCCAGCTCTGGTTCCGACTCTAGCTCATGATCCTTAATATTCCAGGACGTTACTGACTTGAACCACTTCCGGATTATGGACAGCCGCTCTGCCGTCACCGTTCTTCTATCACTCTCGACTATACTAATTACCAAAGGATTAGAAATTGAAAACATTACCTCCAATTTAGGTTTATTGCCCATTCGATTAGGTTCCGCCCGAACGATCCACTATTACCACACTGTTACTCACTACTACCAGCTCGGAGGAGTTCTCAATCAAGTAAACCAAATTAAAGCCCATTTCCAGGACATTAACCAGATAATAGAAACTGACAGTGAAGTCCAAAAGGTAGTTCGAACTCAAACTCAAGCCACTGAACATATGCTAAAAATAATAGAAGGAAGATTATTTGCTTCAACCTTACCCCGCCGTCAGAGGCGAGGACTGCTTAACGGTTTAGGCTCCGTAATCAAATTTATCACGGGAAATTTAGACGCCAACGACGAGGAAAAATTTAATCAGATCCTCCAACACCTACACACAAACCAAGAGATACTGTCCCAACAAATTAGTCATCACTACTCAATAAACGAAGGATTTGTAGAAGAATTGAACAGGACCATCTTAGATATCAACTACAATCACGATATTCTGGCCTTCGAAATAGAGCGATTAAAGGAAGCAAGTTCCCTTGCAACCCATGCAGGACAGGTAGAAAACGCACTCGAGCATAATCTACTGTTGCTACAAATAATTTCAGATCTGACCCAAGACATAGAAAATTCAGTCACTTTTTGTAAATTAGGCTAACTCCACCCTAGTATTATTAAACCAGAAACCCTACAGAAAATCCTAAGAAACTTAATACCATTTTATGGTGATAGGTTACCCCTCTTTGAAGGAGAAGCGCTATGGGAAATCCAAAATCACATCAAGGTAACATGCTTCATAGGCTACGAGGAAATCGTCTATTTCCTGGATGTCCCCATCGTCCATCCTGCACATTACGACTTGATTCTCCTTCAATCCCTACCAACCTTCATCCCCAATTATTATGCAACTGTCCTACCCACTGCCAAGTATGCTCTAAAATCCAAAAACGAGATACGATTTCTCGACAAACCGTGCGAATACGGACGTGATTATTACTTATGCCCTAACAGCCTTCAGCTATCCGGTGAACATGACTGCGAGTCAGACATTCTCACTAAGGGTATCAACGGTCGTTGCGACTTAATTCAATTAGAACTACCACAAAATCACGTGGAACTCTTGGAAGAAACAAACCGTTACGTCTTTTTATTCCCCTACGAAGATCAGATAAAAATTATCCTCCATGATAATATACAATTCAAGACCCTCCACGGAATTTTCCTTATCTCCCCGGGCAAGAGCACCATAGAATACAGGAATCAAACTTTAACGACTCCACCCTCCCACAGTAACCACACCCCCTCCATGGTCATGTTCCAAAAGCATAATTGGGATTTGAATAAGAAACCCACTGCCATAACCAAATTAAGAACCCTAAAGCAATTATCACCCCCTTCGATCCCCATACCAAGTACAAAAGAACTCATAATAAGTCATATATCTCCCAGTGCTTGGACAATCCTATTGTACGTCAGCCTTATATCATTCTTTGCGTACACAGGATATCGTTTCCATAAACATAAAAGAAACGTTCCAAATTCACAAAATAACCCCTAACCCGAAATGAAACTCAAATTATCATGTTCATAAAATCATGTCAGTTTTACGTCTGTTTACCATCATTATGTTGTCAATTCTGGTTATCATACGTTATTATGTTTATATTGTTCTATACTTACATTGATTGTACAATTATATTGTTGTATTGGTTGTATATGATTATATTAATCGTATAATTATATTGTAATTTAATTAATTGATCGGATTAATCGTATACTTGTATTGTAATTAATTGTAAAACAAAATCTCTACCAAGCTGTGTCCACCTCATTTTATGCTACTGTAAGGTTGTATAGTGTGTCATGATTGTTTGTCGAAATTGAAAAATTGAAATTTCTTCTAAATTTCAATTTTTTCTATAGGGAGGGAAGAGTTATAGCGCCCGACCGACACTTACTGCTGACGCAGTCATGATAGACGATATAACCCCTGCGAGCAAGCTCGAACCTTCAGTTCTCGGCTCGCTGCTGTACGGTCAACCCTGTGTTCCGTGTTCCCCGTAATTTAACCGCTACGAAGTCTTCCGTGTATTTTCCGAAAATAAAGAACACTTGTAAATTCCCAGTTCGTGCTTTTTAAAAAGTCAACTCCCAAGGAACCTACTATAACTTATATATATAATTTTTGGTGTCTTTCGGCAGTGAATTCAGGATGGTCTGAAACGGATTTTGGTATAAAAATCTTTCGGAAATTCGAGTTTTAAAAATTTTGGACCGAGAACAATACCTTTTCTTCAAAAATTCGCTAAAATTGTGAGGGAGTGTTATAAAATTTTTTTGCTGAGCGAATACATAGGTGTATTATTCACAGAAAAATAAACCAAAAATAAATAAAATAAAATTAATCAATTAATTAAAAGAAAAGAAAAAACTGTTCAAAGTATATTTATTGCTTGAGGTTAACGAAAATCAGGTCTCTTTGTCGAGAAAATGTTAACATAAAATTTGAGAAGCAAATAGAAATCGGGAGTTTGAAAGAAAGGGGGGCAGTGACGCAGAGATAATTCACTGCCTCCTGGTATCAGGGACAAACTAAAATGGAATAAACAAGCTCTAGATGGAAACAATATTATCGCGTAAGTTTCCTCTAACGTTACTTGACCATTCTTGAAAGATTAAGTAATGTTAGAGAGAATGAGTGGTGCCCTTGATCGCCGATATCCCTATGGATACGATCATACCTTATAACTTCTAGGCATGCACCCACACATACGCATAGCCGACCCATGACGTAGACATAGGACCTGCTCTTTGTCAACATCTGCTATCTTCATTTCGCACTTCCTTCTTTATATTATACAATTATCACCTTCTCCCACACTATACGTCCTTTTCACAGTTACTTGAACTAAAATATTCCAAAAATCATGTTAGTTTTAGACTCAGTGGAATACCCCATTGACCTGAAGATCCCTCAGTTTGCTTCCAACCAATCACTTTTATTTTGGATCAAGTTTGAGCCCACAAACTACCTGGCAAACTGCACTCTCACCTGTCTTCCCAAGTGGCAAATCTGATGCGCTCCTCCAGACCTGGACATATTTTTCTTGTCCCTCTGCTCCTATTTATATGTTGCCAGCTGATGCTTGAATCAGCAGTAGCTCCTCCCTTATTAATTCTCCCATCATTCAGCATGCCACATTCATCACCTATATTAATTAAGTTTTACCATTTATTTTTGCCTATATTGCCTTCTTCTTTATCTTTCCCTTTTTAAACTAATATAATATAAAGGTACGATAAATGGCATACAATGGTAAGATAAATGGTAAAACTTAATTAATATAGGTGATGAATGTGGTATGCTGAATGATGGGAGAATTAATAAGGGGGGAGCTACTGCTGATTCAAGCATCGGCTGACAACATATAAATAGGAGCAGAGGGACAAGAAAAATATGTCCAGGTCTGGAGGAGCGCATCAGATTTGCCACTTGGGAAGACAGGTGAGAGTGCAGTTTGCCAGGTAGTTTGTGGGCTCAAACTTGATCCAAAATAAAAGTGATTGGTTGGAAGCAAACTGATGGATCTTCAGGTCAATGGGGTATTCCACTGAGTCTAAAACTAACATGATTTTTGGAATATTTTAGTTCAAGTAACTGTGAAAAGGACGTAGAGTGTGGGAGAAGGTGATAATTGTATAATATAAAGAAGGAAGTGCGAAATGAAGATATCAGATTTATATATACATGAATAAACACAGGTCCTTGCAGTTCTGACACCTACCTACTTATTTACTTATTACAATTATCAGAAATCAAATTCCGGACAAGCTCTTACTTGCAATGCTGAAACTCTTGTATCACTTTCTTTTTGAGCTGTTTCTGATGTAGCATCTAGTTTTATCTGTAACTCGCGAATTCTCCCTTCCATAGCTGATATGACTGTCTCTTTAGTATAGAGGCTTTTTCTCAGCTCATCCAATTTCAGACCATAGTTGTTGAGTTTCATCTCCTGTGCTTGGTAAGCTTTCATACCCTACATAAGCAACATACACAATAACAACGCATACTTCAACTGATTGACCGAAACAAGAATTTCTCAAAGTAAGTCTCTTGTACTGTAGGAGTGGTTAGAGGAAGAGAATTCTCCAAGCAAAATACGATCATCAAGACAACCATTGATGTGAAAGGGTTTGAACCTGGTGTGCTTACCAATTCATTCGTGGAAATCTGTACTTGCCGTGGTTGCTTTTTCATCGCATCAACCTCATCAGATATATCGGAAATCGTCCTCTTGATTTCACTGAAAACTGCTTCCTAGAAACCAAGGAGAATTACAGCAGTACAGGCTAGAATAAAGATAATCGTAAGGACAGTACAACAGAGCAGCGTGGGTTTCAGACAATGGACTACCTTGTTCACAAAAGGAGATACAAGAATAAGGAAGAACTGGTAGCTTTTAGCATATGTCCACATGAAAAATTAACAAATATACAATTTCTTAACAGTTCATCACAAGCTGTAGTGCAGATGGAGGATATCACTACGGTAATGAGTATGTTATTCCTGTTGGGATGTAATCATTATAATACCTTGGTGGAGTTCATTTCGGATAAAGCCTGCTCCGTATTACATTTGATATTTGAAAACTCTGAACGAAGTTCATCACACTTCTGCTGCAGCATATTTTGAAAAGCAATGCGCTGCCTCTCTTCGTCCTCTGCATGCTTTGCATCCCACATCCGTTGAACGACCAGTGCTGGATCACCGAATTTCTGTTCTCCTCCACTGACAGACGTAGATAAGCTTGTCTGCTGGTTCTCCTTCATTTTGTCCGTCTCAACAGCACTGCTTTGTCTACTCCTACACAATTTAAAGGAATAATTTAAGCCTATAAGTCTGCATAGACATCACCACTCATCAGGAACATGCAAGAGGTTTATAAACTAAGCCAAGAAAGAGAAATAGCATTAGACTATGCTGGGTTATTTTGACTTCCGTTCATAGGTGCTTTTCTAACTTGAACAAACGTTATGCTTCATGAATAACAACAAATAATTATTAATGATAGAATTCTTGAATCCACAGCATATTTATGGAACTTAGTTGCCCAGCCGGCTTCATTGCTTGATTTAGGGCTTTAGGGGGGGGGGGGGGGGGCACGACTGTAGGTATTGACCACAGAAAGCAGTGATACATACAGAAGAGGCATCTTCTATACAGGTACCTACTTAAATGATAAAACGTTGTATAACGCGTTTTTTGTTTTTTCTTTCTTTTTTTCCTGATAGATTTGTGTTCAGCCTGGTCAAAAATGGGGAAATCCCCCCCCCCTTCAAAATCATGAAAATTGTTTAAAAAGGGTAAAAATGAAACATAAGGCCTTGGCCACTTCTGAAGGGCCGAGTCTAAATAGAACGGTTTTGCACCTGCTTAACCCAAGAACTAGGTATGCTAAAAACCAGCACATAATCCAAAAAAATAAGGAGAGTGGGATGCTATACTCACAGCAAAGGGCGAGGGGAAGAGATAACTTCGAGAGATTCATCAATACTTTCCTTAACACTCGCTTGTCTACTCCTGTAATTAAAAAGAAATATTTAATACAACAATGAGACTGGAACTGATGCGAACCTAGGTAATGAAGTGTAGTAGTGAGCAGTATATACATTTTAAGTCATACACCAACTGGACATGCTGAAGGCTGCCAGTATCCTTCCACCACAAACTTTTCTTTACAAGGTTTTCTATATCTAGATCAAGAAAGTAAGATCATCACAAATACACCATAGCCCCACCAGAGTTAAGAATAGAAACAGAGTCGGGAGTGGAAGACTCCACGTGTTAGCCTCATTATAAGGAGTTGTTGATGGTAGAAGGCACACTCTGGATCCAATGAAACGTTTGCATCAACATGGGATCATAATGGCGGCCCTTGCTTCTATATCATAGTGTTGTCTTCTCTATTTCATGTTCTTATCTATCTTTTTGGACCTACCCCTGGGATCTGCAAAATTCAGATAACTTCAAGACACTCACAGAGCAGGTTTTGGTGAGGATTTTATAGCCAGTTGATCGCCAAGGGTGATATCAGTCTGAGTGCAGCTGGTAGCAAATTCAACGTGTTGCTGTGTTGCCTTTTCTACATCTCCCATCTTCCCATTTGTTGGCTCAGTGGGAGATGAAGGTTTTGCTGCCTGAGGGCTCCCTGATTTTGAAGAGCTGCTTTTAGCGCTACTTCTACGACTGGAAGACTTGGAGCTCTTGCCTGACTTAGTGGAACTAGGGCGGCCGGGTTTCTCATCAGATTTTTCTTCTCCCATGTTTGCTTCTCCATCCTGTACTGTCCCACTTTGGGACACAGGCTCATCTGGGCCAGTTAATTTATCCTTTGAATCACCAGCTTCATCATCCAGATCTGTGTTTGTTCTGGGTTCTCCAAAAACACCACCCTCTTGCTGGGGGTCTCCTGTTATGCTGACAGTCTGAAAACGTGAAGAAAGAAATGTACATAACAGGTCCCACCAGACACATTCGACCTCCATTGTCTTTCTTCCAGAAGAAAAGAAGACGTGAAGATGGCACGAAACAAATCACCACCTCACTACTTATACTTACTTACAGCAGCCTAAAATTTCAAGTTCATACGTAAATGCGTACATTTACACATATTCATTTATTTCACTAATGGAGTTACCGATTTCTTGCGAGGTGCTGGTACTGGATGCTTATCAGAAGAAATGCCATGAGCTGCTGTCCCTTCAAAGCGTTTCAATTTCTCTTCTAGTTCCCCGACTTTCAAGAATGTTGTCTGAAGTTCAGCTTGAAAGTAACTTTCCCTGAATCTAAAAGAAATAAAAATTCAAAACATTAAAACCTTATGAATTAATCAACCTGACTGGTGGTTAACACGTACAGACTATCAAGTAAACTTATAAATGTTGGTAATGTTGCTCGTATGACTGATTCAATTATAGATCAGCATCCAAATAAACAAACCGTGACTCTCGCAGTTCTTGTCTCAGAGCATCGTTATTGCCTTGAAGTTTATTCAATGCAGCTTGTAACCTCATTGCAGGATGATACCAGCCACTAATGTGACGCGAATCAAGCATTTCCAATAGGCGTTCCAGAGTTTCTGATTCTATATTAACTTTAGCAGACGCTGAAAGAGTTCCTAAATTAATTACATTTCAAAATACAGTCTTGTATTTTGTATTGTATGTGAATTAATGTGTAACATCAACTATTAGGAACATAATTACCGTCCTGATTTTTTATGCTCTCCATGATCTCGTGCATTCCCTTCCTCAAAGCTTCGTTTTCTTCGATTACCATTTTAATTCTATTTTCTGCATCTTCTTTCGTTTCATCTTCTTCCCCTGTAAAAGCAGGAGAGGCGAAAAATGGAATGGTACAATGCTGTGACGTATGTAAATTTAGTTATCTCATGAAACAAAATAAATCAGCACCTTCCACAGAGGGCGTTCCTACTGATTGGGTAATGGGCTGAGATTCACTGCTTAGCATTCCACGGGTAACCAACTCTCCTGATTTGGAACTATTCAGTTCTTCAGTTAATTTCATTACTTTAGCCCTGAGATCAAAATTCTGAAAAATGGCAAAATCAGTTGAATTTTAACATCATTCATTCATGGCGATCTGTTGAAAAAACAACGTTGCACGTGACCAACCTGGACACTTAGATTAATAGCCGTCTGCTGCATCTGGGTCAGTTGAGATTTTAAATCCAGATTTCCGGACTTATCTTCTTCACCCATGAAATCATTGTATCTGTCACTGGAAATAGACAAAACCACCCAAATCAGAAAATAGGGCGATTACAAGACGTGGAATCATCAAGAGGTGTCAAACTCAAACAGGTATTTTTATGAACGTGGAGGTAGTAAGAAGGAGTGGAGGGGACATGTTATACCTACCCGAAAACCAGATGTGTCAAGAATTCATATGCCAGGAAAAGACTTAGGAGACAACTGAGGACTCCGAGGTGTGGCCTACAGTGCAGTTGGAGGGTGACTAGGTCCTCTGCTGTACCTGTACAGTATCTATAGTATCGCTCGCCACAACTCTGCGCCCCCGTCCTTAACCCAGCATATTTTAGTTACTGAGCCTCCTCTGCCACCCTCCCACTCAGGCTGCCCATGAACAATAAGGTACACCAACCACTCTCTAAAGAGCTCCAAAAATACTATGTGCACATGTAGTTAATTCAGGAAGGACCAACAGTTTACCTTCCCACAGTGATAGGCTCCCCGCTTTCTTTCAGACTGATCAAATTCAGCTGCTGCACAAGATTCAAAATCTGACCATCTCGAACAGCCATCTGCTTTTTCAAATCCTTTATCTCCTTCCTAGCTTCTGGTAGCCCATAGACTCCATCTTCGTACTCCCGCAACTGTATTATTAACTCCGTCATCTGTCACATCAATAAGAAGACCTCAACAAAGGTAAAATTCAAAAATTGGCTCACTTCAAGCTAATTCACTCGTGCAACTTTGAGCAATTCAAGCCGAGTTTGTCACCTCTTCTGCTCTAAATTGGGCATCTTGTTCAGCGTCTTGGACCTTTTCTTGCAAGAACACAATCTGTGAATTTGCCTTTTCCAGTTCTTCTCGAAGTTCATCGAGTGACTCATTTCCTTCACCAACAGCGTCCCTACAACAGGTTAAGACAACATATCACAATAATTTACTGTAAGAATAATAAAAACAATCAGTTTTACTGCCCCTTACAATCGACTAGGTATAGATCAACCCCACATCTGCACCACATAATTAGGTGCGGAAAACATCACAGCAACATGATCCCAGACTTCAATTATCAAATAGAATTTATAGTATTATGATTTTCAACCTAAACATTATGGCACGTACAGTACCATAAAATTATATAAAGTGCTGAGGCTCACTTTTCCACTTTGTTCTTGTAAGCCAGCATTTCTGCTGAACTTTTAGTTAGATCCTCACTAGCTCGTTTCAACTGAATCCTCAAACCCTCAATCATGTCTTCTTGTTGTTCGATCGTCTACAACAGCATAGATAAGAAGTGAATTGAGTTCTATAAAATAATTCTTACTAGGGAGGTAAAAACGTTAACCAAGATCTCACCTTGGCAAGAATAGTGTAGTTTGTAGCAAATTGAGACGATGGTCGTGACTCAGGGCTCTGTGCGGCTTCGACGAGCCTAGCTTTCAGTTCAGCAACCTCGTTTTCTTTCGAAACAAACACTTCCTGAAAATAGCAAAACATTGCCTTTCAAACCAAGGAGAACATTATTTATCTAACTATTGGTTTTATTTTTATCCATTTTTATTTAATTTACTTTTTTATAGAAATTATACAACTGAAAGAGCGCTAATGAAAATATAAAATAGGTATTGTGATAGGCCATTGCCATACGACTGATGACCTTTAATAGTAGACAAATATTTTTATAGTTGAGAGAACAGAATTCGATTCTCGGTGCACTGGTTTACCTGCCACTTGATTATCCTCTCTTCCAAATCATCGATCAGTTGATCTAAATGGGCATCTTTCTTATGTTTTTCAGCGACCAGCTCTGAAACCTGAGTTGTGAGTCCAGCATTCCGTTCTTCTAGTGTTGTGATTTTCTCTATAAAAATTTATATTGTTCATGATCATCCACAGCAGGTACCTGTCATCTACACTAAACTCAGGGGATACATTAAAAACCAATTAAAAAGTTAATGCCTACCTTGAAATTGGTAATTAGCCTCTCTAAGAGAGATATTCTCTCCCGACAACTTGGTTTGCACAGTTGTGGCATCAGCAATCTCTCTCCGAGCAGCATTTAACTTGACGTTTAGCATCTGATTCTCTCTTTCCAATATCTTTAAAAAAACAAATTAAATATACACCAACAGCGAATTTGTAAGAATCTTGTGAATCACAGACGATGTCAAACAATATAGATTTCCTCATTTATGTTAGGTACCTAGATGTATATCAATTTAACTATACTGTTTGGAAGAAGAAAAATGAAAGCGTAGACAACTTCACATATCTATGCAGTATGATCACTTCAAATGGAAATTCATATAGCGAAATCGTGAGCCACATCAATCATGCGAAAACTGCTTTCAATAAGAAGAATACCCTCCTCACCTCTAACAGCGTCGAAGCAGCTAAGGAAACGATTGGTGAAGACATCTGTGTGGAGCGTGTTGCTCTACGGCGGTGAGTTGTGGGCAATAGGAGAAAGGGGGAGAAAAAGGATTGCAGCCTTCAAAATCTGGTGCTACCGCGGTATGCTGAGGATTTCATGGGCCGAGAAGTGACAAATGAAGAAGTGCTGAGGAGGATGAATGAGGAACAACCTTGTCTACTCTCTCTGATTAGCAAGAGGAGGACGTCACTGTGGGACATCTTGAGGCACAAAGGACAGATTGGAAGAATACTGGAGAGTTTAGTGGAGGGAACAAATGTCTGCGGCCGACTAAGACTGGCATTTATGGACCAGGTGACCAAGGACGTGGGATGTACAGGGTACGCCGAGACGAAGAGACTGGCCCAGGACCGAAAGGCAAGGAAGAATGCTGCCGTCACTAACCAATCTTCGGATTGAAGACGGAAGAAGAATGCGTTGGTTGGAACTTCAAAACATCATTTTGAAAAGGATGCAGAACGATGAAGGCATAAAGAAGTGGGAAAATCCCAAAAATCGAACCAAAACAGACGACCAAAGCTCCAGCTTTGAAAGGCTGGCAACAAACATAATACAAGGCAATAGCAAAATTTATCAAGAACTCCGGCACTGAACATTCATGCATAACTTTTAAAACTGAATCGTCCTTGAATTAAATGTTGTAAATTGTGAAGCTAATAAAGGGGTAAAAAACAGTAAGAGCCACCTACACCATGTCCCTTGATCAAAATAGAATATATGTGTAACAACCTCTATGTCAGATAGTAGCTGAAGAATGTGCTTGTTTTTGCTTTGAATCGTGTCCTTCAGGATGGTGACATTCTCGGTGGGTTCTTCGTCGAGTGAAGTCTGCAAGGCCCCACTCTGTGCTTCATTTTGTATTAGTATAATTTCTCTCCTCAACTCGTTCTTCTCTTTTTGGAGATCACTCACGTCTTTGAGAAGCTGCAATGAGATATGATATGTCAGTTGAAATGTGAATAGACTAATTTATCTGTAAAATCAATAGGACAAAAATGTCTACAGATCAACTATAGAAGAATGAAATTCGATTGAGCTAAGGACAAGCTGTAAGTAGAAAGTCATATCAGGGTCTGAAAGTGTTCATATATTATAATTCCACAGCATACCCTAAGTGGATGATGGAGTGTACTTGTGAGGCTGCGAGTTTGAGCCAACCCTTTGGCGCTACAATCCAGTTCGGATCTTTATTTCCTCAAGGAACATTTTCCATTGGCCCCTGTTCAGTGCAACTGTTCTCCTGTTCCTCACTTCCAGCCTTCTGCACACCTGGTCGACGCCATTGATCGACCAGAGCTGAGGAGTGCCTCAACCAGAAATGCCCATGAAGCAACTCCGGAATTTTTACCATATTCATCGGACAATGAGGACAAGGCCAGCCTTTCCGGGTGCATGACATAGGCGCCAATATGTTCCCAGACGTAATTACGACTTGCGGTGTGTGACAACGTTTTTTACCGGCAGTTCCGAGATTACAGTGACGGTTGCGTGAAATGGTGGCGGGATGGTAGTGTGGATCAAATTCTACATACACAAAACCAGCAAAGCCACCCTGAAAACTCGGAGTGGTACGCGGAAAGGCATGATGCAAGGAGGTGTGTAGGTAGTTATAATAATTAGGTACTTCGTTTATTAGTTTTATTTTCGTAAAAACTGACAATTTTCTGTCACTTTTCAGATACTTTTAGATAAGGAGATCGTGTAAACAAAAAGCGGAAGAACAGCTATTTGAAAGAGCACTGAAAATAATTAGGCGTGAACTGGGCTCAATAGAAAACATTACAATAACTGGACGCACGATCTATTTGATAAGCTATACAGGCCTGCGTTAAAAAAAAAAAACTTTTTGCACAGATCCAATTAAACTTTGTTTTTTGGTGTGCTGAAACCGAAAATGACCTCAAAATTCTCGTATCACCCACTGTTTTCCCACAAAACGTGCTTCAATATTTTATCAGCCAATCACATTAATTTGCGACTACCCAATTTTTGACCCATGTTCTATATGGGTCCAGGTGACCTTTATACCTTTTTCCTACACACATTGAGAAAAATAAAAGGTTAAGCTATCCACCATTTTTTAATTTCTCTCTGAGATTCAATGTTTTATTCTTTCTAAAATAGTGTTTTCAAAACTGTGTTTCAATGTGTTTTGAGGTGAAAAATTATGGCTTCTCGTGCCTGTGTCAACTCTCCAGACGCTATCTGTTGTATATGTGGGAGTTTATGATTAAAAAACGCCGGAGGAACATCACAGACTTCGTCAAAGCCTACCAATCCTATTTTGGAGTAGGGCTGGGTGAATAGAACCAATTGTGGGCTCCCCATCAGGTATGCTTTGTTTGTGTAAAAGAACTAAGGAAATGGTCCAAACGGCTCAAAAAATCATTAAAATTGGGTATTCCCATGGTGTGGAGAGAACAAAAGAACCATTATAATGACTGTTATTTTTGTCGATTGTCTGTTGTTTTTTTGTTGGTTCTGTAAACAAGAAAGTTATTACCTACCCAAATCTCCCTTCAGGTATACGTTCTGTGCCTCTTGGACCTGGAATTCCAGTGCCCAAACCACCAAGTTCATCATCGGAATGGGAAGCAATGGACACCGCACAGGAAAACTCTGATCGTGACAACACTGTGATCAGGAAAATTAGTGCTTTTTATCTGATGAGGAAACTGATGAACCTCAGAAGTTGACTCAACCAGAGTTAAATGATTGGTTAGGGATCTTGGATTGACCCAGGAAAAGGCTGCGCTCTTAGGGTCAAGACTGAAAGAGAAAACTTTGTTGTCTCCAGGCACCAATTTCTATAATTTTAGAAGTTGAGAACAGGACTTCGTTTTGTACTTTGCGAAATCTGGAGATATGGTTTACTGCTCTGATATTCTCGGATTGGTGGCTAGATTTGAACTCGACTACAGCCCTGAAGATTGGAGACTGTCATTCAGTCCACCTCAAAGAAACATAAGAAAACCTGGCAACGATCCTAAAAAAAGGGAAATATGAGGAACTTTAATGGATTGTGTGTGGGGATCTGAAAGTACTTTGTATGATCCTCGGCCAGCAAGGTGGATACACAAAATTTCCTTGTTTTATCTGTAAGTGAGATAACAGACCCAGGGATCAACACTCAGAGAGAAAGCACTGGCCCAAGAGAGCTTCCCTTGAACCAAGACAGAAGAATGCTCTTTGAAAGAGTTTAGTGGAGACATCGAAAGTTCTTCTCCCCCCCCCCCCCCCCCCACCACTGCACATTAAGCTAGGCTTGATGAAGTAGTTTGTTAAGGCTTTGCTTGAAGGTGGCGAGTGTCGCCAAAGTAGGCGAGCTACCTACCATACAGTAAACAGTTACCTACACAAGTTGAATCCATTACACGAAATTAGAGCTCCTAGTGATAGGAATCAGTTTGAACAGCTAGCAATAATTTAACCAATGCTAAAATGGCTCTGGTTAGAACTATTATTGAAACTTGGAAGAGGAAGGAGAAGAAGGGATTCAGTGATATACCGAGGCCAGGACCAGTTCGGTGAGTGCTCAAGTTCAGATCTCAGAGGTGAGTGATTTCATCATGTTGCTAGATATCATGGTAGTGTACATCCACTCATACCTGATACCTTTCAGTTGCTAGCTCTATGTAAACCAGATATATGTATAGATTCAGTTCGGTATAGTCAGTTCAGTTCAATCAGGAGAGGAAAGGGGCGGTTGTAGGGGAGGTGGAAACCGCCGGGGTGATTAGCCCATTCAAAACAGCCAATTCGTAAGTGCTGTTTGGACAGTGAGTCTGTCACCAGTTGTACGAAAGCGAGCCTGTCATCAGTTCAGTCACAACCATACAGGTGGTTGTTCCTAGGACAGCGAGTCTGTCACCAGCTGTACGACAGCGAGCCTGTCATCAGTTCAGCCACAACCATACAGGTGGTTGTTCCAGTCAGAATATGGCAGTAGGCTGTGCCAGCTACAGTTACGCGTGTGCTGCATGTACACTCATTGAAAGCATTATCGTTATTTAACTAGTAACCATATTTCAGTTGATAAATAAGAAAATTTACTACAGCGAGTACTTTAAGTACCTCTGCTCCAAACTTCCACATATCTCTGATGCCAAACTTAAAGAAGGTGTTTTTGTAGGTCCTGACACAGAAAACTCATGTTGGATGACCAGTTTGTATCTTCCATGAATGATGTTGAACGCGACGCATGGTTGGCTTTCAAAAATGTGGTCACCAAGTCTTGGGGAATCCAAAGATGCCAACTATAAGCTGATTGTAGAGAGTATGCTTGAAAAGTATAAGAGACTTGGCCAGTGTCCATTTCTTGAACGCTCATTTGGACTTTTTCCCAGAAAACGTGGGTGCAGTTAATGAAGAACAGGGATAAGGTTTCACCAAAACATAAAGTGTATGGAACTAAGCTACCAGGGTCGTTGGAACGTGAATATGATCGGAGACTACTGCTGGGCCTTTCACAGAGAAACCCCAGATGCCATTCACAAGCGAACAAGTTCAACGTGCACCTTCTCCACAAAGAGGCAAAGGCAGAATAAACCCTTAAACTGAACTGTTTTCTTTAAAATTCCAGCAATCTCGTGAAATTCATTAATAAAAACATTTTTACATTACAGTTGTGATGGAGCATAACCATTCGGTAACGGGGTAGAATTGGAAGAAAGCAGGCCAATTCTAAGGTTTTTACACTTTCGTAATTTTTTTTTTTTTTAGCAGTATGGACCACTGATTCGGCTAGGCCGTTTGATTGGGGGTAATGAGGGCTGCTGCTCAATATCTGAAATCCAGCAAATTCTTGGAACTCGGCACAGTCGAACTGAGGGCCATTATCAGCTCGAACCACTTGACGGACTCCATGCTGGCTAAACAGATAACTACATTTATGGGAGAAGTAATTTTGTGAAGAACTGGTGGGTGATACAAGAAAATGGTGGCCATTTCGACAAAAAACATTAGGTCCAGGCGATCTGGTGCAAAAAGTTCTCAGAAAAACGATTTTCGTTGGCTTGTCTATGTGTTGTGCCAGACTCCAATCACTGACGCTTATGTCAAAAGGCTCGTTAGCCGGTTATGTCACTGCAAACTGGTGCTTTCATCAAAACGAATCGGTAGGGGATTGGCGCTTACGTACCCTTTTTGATGGGAGATTGGGGCTTAGTCTTGCACCAGTCCACCGAAAGTAAGTATTAATCTCGACCACCCATGTGCCACTATCACACAATGACCCAAATATTATCCCACAGTATTTTCCATTCAAATGGTGAAAGGGTTGTTTGGTCGAGGAAAAGTAAACAGCCATTCCAGGCTGGGGCTTTTCATCCGACTGCCCTTCCAGCAACGTGGACGTGATCAGCTGTCCTCCAATGAGAGGATCAGAATTCGGTCTGATCATTTCGCTCTTTACTTGGCTACTCATTGCCACGCCCCCTTGAGTGGAGAGGGGTTCGCCAAACAGCTACATGGGTCATACTTGGACGTGCCACCATGTGTCACAGCAGTCACCCATCCAAGTACTAACCACACTCGAGCTATCCGGTTTACAAATGATCAAGTAAAAATTGATACAAGAGGAGGAAAGAGTTTCACCTCATATGTCAGTACTGGTCTCACTAAAGAGTTTTACAACAACATTTTCAAAAATGTTCTTAAAGTGCATTATGAATGCAAAAAAGCACTTGTTGGCTTTCAGGATCTTGCTTCTCACGCAACTGTCGTTTGTTATCACAGAGTTGGTAGAGCATCTACAGTTTCAGACATAAGCATCTCGCATCTTGAAGCATTGCATGATGGATCGTAAGAAGTGTGAGAGTGCGAGTTAGTGAGGCTATTAGGTACCTACCTGCGTACCAACAATAAATGCAGGGGACTAAAAGAGCGTAAAACGGCACTTGAGACTTATGAGCAGTAGGGATTTTCGGATAATCCCCCAAGGTCCTAACAATTATCTACGTACCACGTTACTGAGTGAAAGGTAAAATATCTGTACTATTACTTTTTCTACTTGCTGTTTTTCATTCAACAGCTCCTTTTCTTTTTGTTGTAATTCTTCTACGAGCTGCTCTGCCTGCCTAGTTACTTTCACAAGTTCCTCTCTGTCTTCATTTGTTGTACCTGAAATGAACACACGAACAAAATGAGACACAGGTACGGAAAAAGGATCGTAGTGAGACGATCGTAGGTCGGCCTTCATGCACCTAGCTGTACGCCCCCCACGGAAATCACGTATTTTCCCCCCTAAGATTTGGTTTTGATTCGATAACGTAGTTTGAGGGTTTAGAAGGTTTCGCCGAAGCCTATTAGCATCGACGAAAACGTACAGGGGTAAGCTTCGAACTTTCAGCACTTACCCAAAGCCACTCACAAAAGCGGTCATCATTCAAGAAATTATGCTAATCCCTGGCCTAATTAACCATTGTTTCTTACCCAATGAAATGAAGGAGTTTTTCAAAATCTTTGTAGCTAAAATAATATTTCTGATTAAAGTTTTTCTGGGAAAAGGGCAGAAAAGCTTTTACTCCATGGGGGGGGGGGGGGGGGGGTGTCATAAAAACTGTCCTGTCTTGAAAAGTTCTGGTGTGGATATTGCCACACAATACTTCCATGTCCTTCATAATAGTATGGATTCAGTATGGAAGAACAGTGGGACAAAACCCCTAAAACACGCTTAAAACTCCTGAGTGCCTTCTATAAGGTAAAAAAAGTAAAGTAACAGCCATTCCAGGCTGGGGCTTTTCGTCCGACTGCCCTGCCAGCATCGTGGAAGCGATCAGGCGATCAGCTGTCCTCCAATGAGAGGATCAGAATTCGGTCTCATCATTTCGCTCTTAACTTGCTACTCATCGCCTCGCCCCCTTGAGTGGAGAGGGGTTCGCCCAGCAGCTACATGGGTCATACTTGGACGCGTCACCACACATCACGGTTGTCACCCATCCAAGTACTAACCACGCTTGAGGTATCTCAACTTCAGTGACCTCACGGGAACCGGTTTATCCTTCTATAAGGTTTTTTTCTATTTAAAAATGGGTTGGATTATTATAGGTTTTTGAGGGTGTAGGATCCGAATCTGAAGTCAAAATGTGTCCAGAACATGTAAAAACATGAACTGCGTACGTATCTGGATGTATGTTATGGCCACAATTGCAGCCCCTATGAAAATGATGAAAAAACTCCGATTTCGAGGTTTGGTTTCTACATAGGTATAGGTGTGAGAATGTAAATGCAAGAATTTCAGCTCTCCATGTCAATTTGTGGTAGAGAAACTAGTAAGGTGAAAAAAAGTCATAAACGCGACTGCGACTCAACTGAAACATGAGAAAGAAGAGAACGATACATCCTCCCCTACTGTCATTGCAGGTAAACAACACAACGTAAACAGAGTACATATTTAAACACACGCCCAAACCATGAACGGTTCAAGGGATATCGATTGACAGGTCCTCGCAGCTGAATGTTCCTGGGTCTTGTTCAGGATATTCGTGCGAAGCATGGAGGACCTTTTTTCGGGGAAGCATGGAGGCAAAAAAATACTACTACTACTACTACTACTACTAATACTAGAAGTGGAAAATTCCCTATTTACTATGGTATGTACCTATGTGAAAAATGTTTTTTCGGCTTGAAAAAATGTAATCTCGGCCCCAAACATCGATTTTATGTATCGCTCAATGAGAAATTAAACGATACATTTAGTAATTTTTTCTATGGTCAAACACTTTTGTTCTGGATGCTGTATATGTATATATGAACTCAGAAATGACTACCAGATTGGTCCCTAAAAGCATTTTGTAAAATAGGCTTTGAGCGCGTTTTCGGGGTTTCGTCCCACTGTGCGACTGGCTGCTCATGTTGGCCTGACAGGCCGATCACGAGAATATACTGTACTGAGCATGGAAATATGATATAGCTGCACAGAAACCTTTCTGATACCAAACCAACATCATTTAGCCAGTAAACAAATAAAATGTTGGACCCATTAACATATATTTTGCTGCCAATTAGCCAAATCGAATGCGACCGAGCTCAAAATCAATGGGCATGATCTAAACATCCTAACGGACATTTGGGCATCAACCGCACCAATTTTGTTCCATTTTTACGGCAGTTATAGTTGAAACATCGAAAAAATTAGAAAACCCGTCATAACTACCTTCTTTTACGACCCAGAAAGCTCGTTCTCATATCAAACTGAACAGTTCAACGAGCAGAACAAAACCCAAAAAGAAAATCTGAAAAAGATGAAGTTACGACCACTTGAACTTCCAACATAGGTACGTGCAGACATACGTACGGAGCGACATCAAGCGGAAAACCTCTACCTAGCAACTTGTTTTGAGCAGTTCTGAACAAGACTCCATAGTTTTCTCGAACATCTATTTTTGACGGTAACACCATACTTCCATTTTTATATAATAGGAACATAAAAGCTGCTTTTAAGCTGCTGCATAAAATAATGGAAACTTGAGCATTTTACCGCAGGTGACCCTACAGTAAAACTAAACAAAAGTATCAGTCAAACCGTGAATATTACAGGTAGAATGCATACCTGGAGTAAACTGGTGCATTTGCCTAACAATAAATATAACAAGACGTTTACCTTGAGCTGGTGTGAGCACTTCAAGTTCTCCTAATAGAGTCTCCACCTGGAATTTCACAAATTATTTGGTACTGGTTGATGAAAAATGCATTTGACTGAGTTCAGAAGGCAAACACGGAACTAGAAGGAGATGGCGAAGTACCAACCGGGTAAGTGTTTGGGATCCTAAAATATTCCATTCCTACCTATCCAAGTCTTTTACCATACGAACTAAATCACTCGCGACGAAATCGTGGAAACCCATTTCAAAGAAAAACGGAGTTATTGAAAAATAGTCTATTTCCACTAATACACGAAAAACGCAAAAAACACTGTTATACCGGTTTCGGTGATCAAACCATCGTCAGTAACACACAATAACACATAACACAGTAACACATAATGTTATTGTGTGTTACTGACGATGGTTTGATCACCGAAACCGGTATAACAGTGTTTTTTGCGTTTTTCGTGTATTAGTGGAAATAGACTATTTTTCAATAACTCCGTTTTTCTTTTACCATGTTTGTTAGATATGAGCAGGGGGGGAAAAATCTGTCCTCATTTGGTGCCCACCAAAACCTACTGTAGGAATATAATTATTCATCTAATTTCTGCATAGCTGTTACTTGAATACATAATTACTGAACTCATTCGTTTCTTTATCATAACTGACGACGTGATACTTGGATCGCAGGGCAAGTACTTAGTAGTATCCGTACTTCTTCTCGTTTGTAACTTCATGTATACTTCTACTTTTATCATGTATTAGAAAGTTATTTGCAATATTTGAATACATGCTTGAGGCATGAAAGGCAAACGTTACCTGCTCGCCTTTGTATATCATAATCTCCTTGGCGATGGCAAACAAGTTGACGAGGCGATCCACCTCCAGGCCTTCCGGCTCATCCTGGAGCTCCAAGAGCTGTTCGAAAATGTCATCTTTCAGCTCCTGCGTCAGATCCTCGGGACGGAAACGGAGGATACTCTCCAAATCGACTTGTCCCATATTGACATCGCAGTTGGTCCGGTGGAAATTAACTGTCACTTGAGCGCTTGATCAGTGAAAGGATCAACATTTAACGGTACCGACGTTGAGAAAAAAAAGTAAGAAACCTGTCTCTGAGAAAAAAAAGGAAGAAACCTAACAGCGTCTCAAGGGAGAAATAAATAGATTATTAAAAATAAAAAATAAATAGACGTAGAAAACTGCTAATGGTAAGTATTTTGACGGTAAACGTTTGTCACCAGCGCTGCTGAAACTCTAGGAAACTTTCACAACTTCCTAATTCAATAAAATCTGAATACGATGATGCAAATACAAATGGATCAAGAAGAAAAATCATAACACCTTTTAAATCACAACTGTTTGCATCGGGGCTACCATGGCAACCGACAACCTCCTTTCCCGCGTTGATAACAGAGATAAAAAAACATCTTTTTCATTTTTGTTTATCTGACTTGGTTTCATTCATGTTGACTTTTAGGTAGAAATGTTTATGTTGGGGGTGAATGGAGCATTGAAATTTGTTAACATAGAACACTTCGACTCTCCCGAGGTCCGGAGCGCTGTAACGAGTAATTTTTATTAAGCTTCTTCTGCAGGTTCTTTCGTTTTAGGTTCAAGATTGAAAGTTACCTATTTAGAATTTATAAATATAAATTATACGTCCTTGTTCAAGTTTATGATTTAAGATATCACGCCATTTCGAATAATAATAAGTTGACTCGTTTTACGCTGACAATATTTGCGAGTTAAAACGCTGCAAAGTCCTTGTCACATGGGTTTATTATTGTACTGGACATGCCTACAGAAATGTATATCGTACAAAACCGTACAAATAATCGTAATTATTATCGTACAGTATATTATAGTATAATTATCGTACATCTGGCAACACTGATCAAAGAATGGATATATATATATATCACTGTAGGTTACGAAAAAAATAAATTATGCATAGTTGTCAGTGCCCAGCTGAGTTTTTTTTGTGCGGGTTAGTTCGTGGTGGTACTGCAATGATGGGTACCCATGACTTCTGTTCTATATAAATGACATCCTGCCCTATATACCAATAAAGGATTATTATTATTATTATTATTATTATTAAAAATTTGAAGGCCAACCGCACTGTCCTACGATGAATAGTTCTTTTTCTACGAACTTTAAAAATTAAGGCAACGAGTTGATAAAGATGGGTATGAAAGGGTTGTTCTGCGGACTTATTGTGTGCGCAGGTTGGCACCACTGTAGGTGTGTGTGTGTTCTCATTTCTTAGTTTTAGTTGTGTGTCCTCAGTCGTTGCTTTATGTAACTCGCGTTCGTATTCGAAGTGCCCCCTCTAATAAAAGTTTAAACATTTCCAGTGTACTAGTTTGGTCAAAACCCTTTTTATTTATCACGAGTGACGTCATTGCACCCCCTCCTGGGCGGGACCCCCCTGCCAAGTGTGACGTCACTCGTTGCCGAAACTTTGAAGTTTGAAAGCTAGCAGACAAAGAGGTGTTCCCCTCAGGAGAGTGCGGTTGATCTCAAAATACTTAGAATGGAACCCACTTTCATTTAAAAATATAAACAGAGGTCATGGGTACTCCTCATTAAGAAATTCGTTACATTTGTCGGAAGCTCTCTAGATGGTGAAAAGTTGGTTACGGCAAATAGGTAATGCACCTAAGAAAAAAATTATTCAAGTAGTACCTAACCAACAGTTCAAGTAGTTTCCTCGTAGGTTATGGCAAAGTCATGTTGAATTTTCAGGAATTCGTTATTAAAGGGGAAGTGGAGGAGGAAAAGGGATTTAAGTTACTTAACGGTGTCAGATCAGGCTGAAATTCGCAGGTGTAGAACCCAAAACTGTTTAGTACCAACAAATTATTGCAAAAAATAAATTCCCGCCTTTTTATGGGTTACGACAAAAGTGCGCTCGGGACAGTTGACTTGCTTGGTTTTATTTGAATATTTTACCTACTTACTATCCGGTCTGTTCCATAGTTTTTGGTGAAACGCGTTTCGTAATTCTTGTGGGCGAGTATTTCGATAACTTTCTTTGAGGAAAAAGCTATAGTTCAACATTTTTCTGTAATACAAGTCGCACCTTGACCCGTTACCCACAAGTTGGGTCAAAATGCTTACCTTTCTCAATTCAAAAGTTTTCCATTTCATTGTTCTCCTCACTTTCCTGTACTCCTACAGCATGGGTAATGCATGAAGGAGTGGGGCAAATTTCACAAGTAGGCGAAGAACATTCTACAGCACTGTACCAATACCGGACATCGTATTAAAAGTCATTGACTCCCACTCCAGTGAGCTTACAGAGTTTTATCGACTCAGTAAATTAGAGATCTCTCATTTCACCTTCATGATAGGAATTGGTCGCACATAATCAGTGGATGTTGTGCAATCCGATTAGAATGCGTTACAATTACTATAGGTAGGCAGGCAGTAGGTACATAGTAGGATAGTATGTACTATTAAGTACCTAATAGGCACCCAGGTACCTTTTCCCAAGTAAGTGGAATGAAAAACACGTAAAAATGCAGATATCTCATATCTATCTATATGTACCTATATGAGGTATGCTATTTTTGCTTCCGAGTCTGCGAAGCAGCGGAAGCCTTGTGTTCACTTTCGTGAGCCGAAAAATTTTTGTCTTCAGAAATCAAAATTTCCACTTGCATTTTGCGTTTCAAAGCCTACTGAACAAATTTGGTTCCGTGTCTGTCGGTCTGTGAGTCTGTGAGTCTGTCCGCATTTCCTTGTTACAGCCATAACTTCCACGATTTTGAATTGATTCAGCTCAAATTTTGAGGGATGGTGCGGATAAGGCCCCTTGAGGTCCCATACAAATTTCAACATGATTGATCCAGCGGTACGCCCTGCGCATGCGCTAACGTTAAATTCAACAAACACGCATAACTTTCACAATTTTGATTCAATTTCGCTCAAATTTTCAAGGGTTGTTTGGACAAGGCCTAGTGAGTTCCAGTATGAATTTCAGCATGATCGGACCCTCGGTGCGCTCTGCGCATGCGCTGGCGTGAAATAGATTCTATTTCCTTGTTACAGCCGTAGTAACCAAAGATTTCACCCAATTTCAATGTAATTCTCAGGGATTAAGCGGGTAGGGCCCATTGAGGTCCCATATAAATTTCTACATGATAGAGCCAGCGGTTCGCCCTGCGCATGCGCTCTGTCTGTCTGTCTGTCCTTCTATGCACGGCCAAACGGCTCGACGGATATCGACCAAATTTGGCACAAATATCCAGTAGGCTCCCAAGTTGTGCAACGTCGCATTTTCAATTCCCTGACCATAGCGGAACTATGGTCGACCATGGTCAACTCCTGAATGGCTTGACGGATATCGACCAAATTTGGCACGAATATCCAGTAGGCTCCCAAGTTGTGCAACGTTGCATTTTTAATTCCCTGACCATAGCGGAACTATGGTCGACCATGGTCAACTCCTGAATGGCTTGATGGATATCGACCAAATTTGGCACGAATATCCAGTAGGCTCCCAAGTTGTGCAACGTCGCATTTTTAATTCCCTGACCATAGCGGAACTATGGTCGACCATGGTCAACTTCGTTAATTGAAGTGGTAACCCCTATTTTTTATCGCGTATTCGTAATCTACGTGAAATTCTATCTACGATCGACCCTTCGGACTACCCCCGCGGTCGACCATAGCGCATCCATGGGCCCCTCCATGGTCGAATCCCGAATTGCTCAACGGATATCGACCAAATTTGGCACCAATATCCGGTAGCCTCCCAAGTTGGAAGTAGGCGCATTTTTAATTCCCTGACCATAGCGGAAATATGGTCGACCATGGTCAACTCCTGAATGGCTTGACGGATTTTGATAAAATTGAGCACAAATACCCGGTAGGGTATGGGATTTTTCCGTCGTTTGTTGGTTCCACGATACTGCGTACAGCGAACCTCGGATAGCGAGCGAAGCGAGCGGTCAGGCTAGTTATGTATAATGGACGTAATGTATTATGGAAGTCATGTTATGTATAATATGTATATTTCATGTAATGTTATGTAATGTTATGTTATGTAATGTAATGTTATGTAATATGTATATTTAACGTTATGTAATGTAATGTAATGTAATGTAATGTAATGTTATGTTATTTTGCTTCCGAGTCCGTTCTATTTTATAATGGGTCACTCTGATTGTGACGAGGAAGCTCCTGTGCCATCACCTTGGCAGTGTATTTGTGTTTGGGTTTCTTGGTTAGCGTTCCAAGGACATTAGGAGGCCGGCCGCCGATTGGAGGCGGCTGTAGTAGGCCTACGTGACTAGAGACCTCTTTTCGCAAAATCATACATCGTCAAGATTCATAACTTCCGATTCTTCCTTTAAACAAACATCTCTCGTTGGGCTGGGAAGGTACCTACTCATTTTAGTTGAGTAACTATGAGGGTTACCACGTACTGTTTTCTTTTTGCTTCCGAGTCTGCGAAGCAGCGGAAGCCTTGTGTTCACTTTCGTGAGCCAAACAATTTTTGTCTTCAGAAATCAAAATTTCCACTTGCATTTTGCGTTTCAAAGCCTACTGAACAAATTTGGTTCCGTGTCTGTCGGTCTGTGAGTCTGTGAGTCTGTCCGCATTTCCTTGTTACAGCCATAACTTCCACGATTTTGAATTGATTCAGCTCAAATTTTGAGGGATGGTGCGGATAAGGCCCCTTGAGGTCCCATACAAATTTCAACATGATTGATCCAGCGGTACGCCCTGCGCATGCGCTAACGTTAAATTCAACAAACACGCATAACTTTCACAATTTTGATTCAATTTCGCTCAAATTTTCAAGGGTTGTTTGGACAAGGCCTAGTGAGTTCCAGTATTAATTTCAGCATGATCGGACCCTCGGTGCGCTCTGCGCATGCGCTGGCGTGAAATAGATTCAATTTCCTTGTTACAGCCGTAGTAACCAAAGATTTCACCCAATTTCAATGTAATTCTCAGGGATTAAGCGGGTAGGGCCCATTGAGGTCCCATATAAATTTCAACATGATAGAGCCAGCGGTTCGCCCTGCGCATGCGCTCTGTCTGTCTGTCTGTCCTTCTATGCACGGCCAAACGGCTCGACGGATATCGACCAAATTTGGCACGAATATCCAGTAGGCTCCCAAGTTGTGCAACGTCGCATTTTCAATTCCCTGACCATAGCGGAACTATGGTCGACCATGGTCAACTCCTGAATGGCTTGACGGATATCGACCAAATTTGGCACGAATATCCAGTAGGCTCCCAAGTTGTGCAACGTCGCATTTTCAATTCCCTGACCATAGCGGAACTATGGTCGACCATGGTCAACTCCTGAATGGCTTGACGGATATCGACCAAATTTGGCACGAATATCCAGTAGGCTCCCAAGTTGTGCAACGTCGCATTTTTAATTCCCTGACCATAGCGGAACTATGGTCGACCATGGTCAACTCCTGAATGGCTTGACGGATATCGACCAAATTTGGCACGAATATCCAGTAGGCTCCCAAGTTGTGCAACGTCGCATTTTTAATTCCCTGACCATAGCGGAACTATGGTCGACCATGGTCAACTCCTGAATGGCTTGACGGATATCGACCAAATTTGGCACGAATATCCAGTAGGCTCCCAAGTTGTGCAACGTCGCATTTTTAATTCCCTGACCATAGCGGAACTATGGTCGACCATGGTCAACTTCGTTAATTGAAATGGTAACCCCTATTTTTTATCGCTTATTCGTAATCTACGGGAAATTCTATCTACGGTCGACCCTTCGGACTACCCCCGCGGTCGACCATAGCGCATCCATGGGCCCCTCCATGGTCGAATCCCGAATTGCTCAACGGATATCGACCAAATTTGGCACCAATATCCGGTAGCCTCCCAAGTTGGAAGTAGGCGCATTTTTAATTCCCTGACCATAGCGGAAATATGGTCGACCATGGTCAACTCCTGAATGGCTTGACGGATTTTGATAAAATTGAGCACAAATACCCGGTAGGGTATGGGATTTTTCCGTCGTTTGTTGGTTCCACGATACTGCGTACAGCGAACCTCGGATAGCGAGCGAAGCGAGCGGTCAGGCTAGTTATGTATAATGGACGTAATGTATTATGGAAGTCATGTTATGTATAATATGTATATTTCATGTAATGTTATGTAATGTTATGTTATGTAATGTAATGTTATGTAATATGTATATTTAACGTTATGTAATGTAATGTAATGTAATGTAATGTAATGTTATGTTATTTTGCTTCCGAGTCCGTTCTATTTTATAATGGGTCACTCTGATTGTGACGAGGAAGCTCCTGTGCCATCACCTTGGCAGTGTATTTGTGTTTGGGTTTCTTGGTTAGCGTTCCAAGGACATTAGGAGGCCGGCCGCCGATTGGAGGCGGCTGTAGTAGGCCTACGTGACTAGAGACCTCTTTTCGCAAAATCATACATCGTCAAGATTCATAACTTCCGATTCTTCCTTTAAACAAACATCTCTCGTTGGGCTGGGAAGGTACCTACTCATTTTAGTTGAGTAACTATGAGGGTTACCACGTACTGTTTTCTTTTTGCTTCCGAGTCTGCGAAGCAGCGGAAGCCTTGTGTTCACTTTCGTGAGCCAAACAATTTTTGTCTTCAGAAATCAAAATTTCCACTTGCATTTTGCGTTTCAAAGCCTACTGAACAAATTTGGTTCCGTGTCTGTCGGTCTGTGAGTCTGTGAGTCTGTCCGCATTTCCTTGTTACAGCCATAACTTCCACGATTTTGAATTGATTCAGCTCAAATTTTGAGGGATGGTGCGGATAAGGCCCCTTGAGGTCCCATACAAATTTCAACATGATTGATCCAGCGGTACGCCCTGCGCATGCGCTAACGTTAAATTCAACAAACACGCATAACTTTCACAATTTTGATTCAATTTCGCTCAAATTTTCAAGGGTTGTTTGGACAAGGCCTAGTGAGTTCCAGTATGAATTTCAGCATGATCGGACCCTCGGTGCGCTCTGCGCATGCGCTGGCGTGAAATAGATTCAATTTCCTTGTTACAGCCGTAGTAACCAAAGATTTCACCCAATTTCAATGTAATTCTCAGGGATTAAGCGGGTAGGGCCCATTGAGGTCCCATATAAATTTCAACATGATAGAGCCAGCGGTTCGCCCTGCGCATGCGCTCTGTCTGTCTGTCTGTCCTTCTATGCACGGCCAAACGGCTCGACGGATATCGACCAAATTTGGCACGAATATCCAGTAGGCTCCCAAGTTGTGCAACGTCGCATTTTCAATTCCCTGACCATAGCGGAACTATGGTCGACCATGGTCAACTCCTGAATGGCTTGACGGATATCGACCAAATTTGGCACGAATATCCAGTAGGCTCCCAAGTTGTGCAACGTCGCATTTTCAATTCCCTGACCATAGCGGAACTATGGTCGACCATGGTCAACTCCTGAATGGCTTGACGGATATCGACCAAATTTGGCACGAATATCCAGTAGGCTCCCAAGTTGTGCAACGTCGCATTTTTAATTCCCTGACCATAGCGGAACTATGGTCGACCATGGTCAACTCCTGAATGGCTTGACGGATATCGACCAAATTTGGCACGAATATCCAGTAGGCTCCCAAGTTGTGCAACGTCGCATTTTTAATTCCCTGACCATAGCGGAACTATGGTCGACCATGGTCAACTCCTGAATGGCTTGACGGATATCGACCAAATTTGGCACGAATATCCAGTAGGCTCCCAAGTTGTGCAACGTCGCATTTTTAATTCCCTGACCATAGCGGAACTATGGTCGACCATGGTCAACTTCGTTAATTGAAATGGTAACCCCTATTTTTTATCGCTTATTCGTAATCTACGGGAAATTCTATCTACGGTCGACCCTTCGGACTACCCCCGCGGTCGACCATAGCGCATCCATGGGCCCCTCCATGGTCGAATCCCGAATTGCTCAACGGATATCGACCAAATTCGGCACGAATATCCAGTAGGCTCCCAAGTTGTGCAACGTCGCATTTTTAATTCCCTGACCATAGCGGAACTATGGTCGACCAAGGTCAACTCCTGAATGGCTTGACGGATATCGACCAAATTTGGCACGAATATCCAGTAGGCTCCCAAGTTGTGCAACGTCGCATTTTTAATTCCCTGACCATAGCGGAACTATGGTCGACCATGGTCAACTTCGTTAATTGAAATTGTAACCCCTATTTTTTATCGCGTATTCGTAATCCACGTGAAATTCTATCTACGATCGACCCTTCGGACTACCCCCGCGGTCGACCATAGCGCATCCATGGGCCCCTCCATGGTCGAATCCCGAATTGCTCAACGGATATCGACCAAATTTGGCACGAATATCCAGTAGGCTCCCAAGTTGTGCGACGTCGCATTTTTAATTCCCTGACCATAGCGGAACTATGGTCGACCATGGTCAACTCCTGAATGGCTTGACGGATATCGACCAAATTTGGCACGAATATCCAGTAGGCTCCCAAGTTGTGCAACGTCGCATTTTTAATTCAATCACCATAGCGGAACTATGGTCGACCATGGTCAACTTCGTTAATTGAAATTTTAACCCCTATTTTTTATCGCGTATTCGTAATCTACGTGAAATTCTATCTACGATCGACCCTTCGGACTACTCCCGCGGTCGACCATAGCGCATCCATGGGCCCCTCCATGGTCGAATCCCGAATTACTCAACGGATATCGACCAAATTTGGCACCAATATCCGGTAGCCTCCCAAGTTGAACGTAGGCACATTTTTAATTCCCTGACCATAGCGGAAATATGGTCGACCATGGTCAACTCCTGAATGGCTTGACGGATTTTGATAAAATTGGGCACAAATACCCGGTAGGCTATGGGATTTTTCCGTCGTTTGTTGGTTCCACGATACTGCGTACAGCTAATCTCGGATAGCGAGCGAAGCGAGCGGTCAGGCTAGTTATGTATAATGGACGTAATGTATTATGGAAGTCATGTTATGTATAATATGTATAATATGTATATTTCATGTAATGTTATGTTATGTAATGTAATGTTATGTAATATGTATGTTTAACGTTATGTAATGTTATGTAATGTAATGTAATGTTATGTTATTTTGCTTCCGAGTCTGTTCTATTTTATAATGGGTCACTCTGATTGTGACGAGGAAGCTCCTGTGCCATCACCTTGGCAGTGTATTTTTACTTGGAAACTAGGTATACCTAGGTACTTTCAGTCGAAATAAGTGATGGCAAGTGAAAAGGAAGACAAACGGTTGAAACAGACATTTACTGGAAAACATTCATATACGTAGGTACTTAACCAAAGTTCTGGAAAGAGCATTTTAGTTGAGGAGAAAACAATACCTACCAACTCATTCACATCTTGGAATTTAGTTTCGATTTGAGCAGGGGAATCCAAAGCATACCTAGTTGTTTGAATTTGAGAAAAACTGGCCCCGGTCCCTACGAAGCCAAAAGTGATAATTTGACGGTGCCAACAGTGGTGAAGTCCAATAGGTTTTGAATGATTTTATTAATAGTGATAAAATTGACCATACGAAATGCAAGTAGGTAGGTACTGATAGTCAGTCATACTCTGAGTTTGTACACAAAGTAGATCTGAGATTGTAGAGAGAACATAGTTCTTATGTTGTTTTTAATATTTATTACAATAAAAAAGGAATTGAGCGGGTATAGTGCTGTATTCACGTTCGTGTTACTGATCACTATACCGCAATGAGTAAGTCACACTATGTTGACTCTTTTTGATCCAATACTCGCAAAGGGGCGGATGCAGAGATTATTGGGGGGGGGGGGGACTAGACCATCACCCACGAGGGAAAGAATGTTAATTTTAAGTAAGTACCAAGGTAGGTAACAAGAAATATAATTTATTATCTGATAAGATAAACATGAAGTACATAGGTACTTGATAAGTAGGTAATAATAAATAAAATTCAAACTTGAAACAATAATACAAGCAATAATACAAAATTAATAGTAGGGAGGAGGCGGTGTTCGTTTTTCCTGGATTTGCTCAACATTAGAAGGTAGGTATGACTAGACATCGATTAGATTTTGGAACAATCGAAAGACTCATTAATGAAAATAATAAATCAAATAATAAAGAGCATTGAATGGTATATAGGGAACTCTAGTTGAAGAGTTAAAATACTGTCAATTTTAAAAGGTTGTTGTTGTTTCCTAGTCATCGGGTCTAACATCGGGATGGGCATGTTGCATGGATAAAACGCTGCAAAGTCCTTGTCACATGGGTTTATTTTTCTATTGGACCCCAAAAATACGAATTAGGCTCCTATTTTTTTTTAAACAAATTATCTTTGATAGTGGCATTTAATTTTCTTGTTTCATTGTCTTGATTCGCCTGTTGATACTACTTTCAGTTATACAAATTTGTGGTGATTTCAGATTATTTCCCAGGTTTTTGACCCATAAAAAATGAATATTGGGAGCTGAACCTTCGTTACACCTCAATTCTTCATTCTTTAGTCAAAATTAACTTCATATTTGGTCTTCTCGCCCTAAAAAACATGGAAAACTATCCTCACAAGCTCATGTTCACTAAAACCTCAAGAAAAACTCGAAACCCCCTATTTTTAGGCCCATTTTCCCCCATAACACCCCTGGGTGTATTCAGATCGGGCTGCCGAACTTCGGAGCACAACTAGGACCCAAATGTATTCCCAGATGGGGACCCAATCTATGTGCAGAAGAACGAAGATTTTAGATCTAAATTTAACGTAAATTTAAGGCTGAAACTACGTTAGAACCTAAATTTTCCACTCTTTGGTCAAAATCGACTTCATATTCGGTCTCCTCGTCCTAAATACCTCACAAGCTCATGTTACTAAAACACCAAAAATACCTATTTTTACACCCATTTTTCACCCGCAACACCGTTGGGTATATTCCGATCGGTCTGCAAAGTTTCGGGACACAACTAGGACCCAAATGGAGCCTATTTGCGAAAGAACGAGTTTTTTGACCGAAAATAAAGTAGCTATATTGATGACATGGACGGACGGACATTGCATTTTTGGAATCTACGCACCTTGAAACGTGAAAGAAAAAATTTTGAGGGGGTATTATAAAAACTGTTTGCTGAGCGACTACAGGTGTATTATTCACAGAATAATAAACCAAAACACTATGTAGGTACGCTAATTATAGCATCCATACGTAGATAGCAAACTATTGACCGAAGTGAAATATCCATGAGCAAACCGAAGTTGTTCTCGAGTTCCGAAACACGTAGCCCCGACTAATTTTAGGTATCACAACTTCGTGACTGGCTGCATGTAGGCCCCCTTATTCATCACAGAGGCGGCAAACCAACTCGAAGAATTTCAAAAATAGGACAGTGGAAAAATAATTTTGTACATCTACAGGACGAGGACGTATAATATTCATCGTCAATCCATACAAGAGACTTCAGTAAGCGTACCCCTATAATGAAGTCGTATGTTACCTTCTTGTAGGTAACTTGGTATGTTCTGAAGCCCCGATTTCGCTATCCGTTGGCATACGGAGAAATGTCATTATTTAATTTAATTTTCGGTCCTGAGAAAAAAATTGTAAATACCCTTGATTGGTAGATGCATAAACAGTATGTAACTACCTACTTGTTTCAGTTTCCATGGAGCACATCACCAGTGGCATGTGAAATAATATGTATGAAGTGATTGCAGTGTTAGATGTACCAACAAAATGTACTGTCACAGTGTTAAATTTGAATGTGGTGATATAAAACATATAAGAGCTAACTTTCAACGAGTAGTTAGGTCACCTCCACTGCCGCACTAGTCTCAACACGTACACGTTTGATTCCTACATTCTCCCCTTATTTAACAATGTGAAAATAAGGTTGGTCCAGTACTCCAGTTCAGAAAATCTCGAGACCAAGGAACGGCATGTGCACCAAATTTCATTACTGTACAACAGATATAGGTACATGGGCGCTAGATAACTCTTACCTGCAGGTTGGTTCAACGTACTTTCTGTAATATTATGGGTTGGTACCACCACATGGATTCCCGATTCTGGTCTCATAATAGCATCCTTCAAACTACCCATCATACAACCAACAACGTAATTTAACAATAATGCACATATGATTAATTTGTACAAGGCACTCGTAGGGCCGACCTTCAGTACCAGCCTATGTTATACTGTATTAAAGTATGCTTGAATTAAATTTACGGAGGAACAACATGGTATGGAGAAACCCAGCTTCAGTTGTCGCGATAAGCGATAAGTATTTTCATATCCTTAAATTCCTCAGTCCAATTTCGTGATTTATCCGTGCTAGGTTCCTACTACTACCACGGTAAAGGTAGGTATGTACTAATACTTTACCATAGTAGTAGGTATGTAGGTACTACTACTTTACCGTAGTAGTAGGTATGTACTAATAGTACAACGTAGTAGTATGTATATACTGCTAAAACCGTCAAGTTGTACAGAATGGGGGGGGGGGGGCGTAGTTGTAAATTATAGGCGATTCGAGAAATATCTACCTACTTAATTGACCTTTTTTGAGAAATGACGGAAAAAAAGTTTCTTGACGAACAATTTTTATTTTTGCAACAATGTGTAAAGGTTGATTGTGAAACTTCTGCGTAGTGAACAAAAAACAACAGCAGAACATGTGCTCCAACGCGGGATACGGAAGAGAAAAAGAAGTCAGAAACGAAATTGAGATTTCAGAGAGGAATTTGCGTAGTAGACTGGTAGCCCTGCCTGGTGGAGGCTCCCTGAAGCACTTGGTTGAAGGTCAATCGTCAATTCCACTCGCCGGCCGGCTGGTTTTTGTTGAACCATTCAGCTCGTCAAATTCTTCTTACGCAGCCAAAATTGATGTGGACTGGTTTCTTTATATGGAGAGGAAATATATTTCAACGTACTACCTGGGTACCTACCAACCTACTTGATTGCTACGTGAGTCCAAAAATGGGGTTATTGGGTAGTGGAACAAAAATGCTCTATGGGCCGCGTTTACCGTCGATGTAGGTAGGTATATATAGGTGCTGTACAGCCAGCTAAAATTGTTATTTAGACGCCTTTTCCGTGTATTTTTAACAGTTCACGAAAAACACGTGGACAAAGATTGAACAGGGACGGACATCCCCATTCACGTAACTCAAAAACATCTATCCCAGCAGTAGGTATTGCGTGTTATAAAATTCCTGTGCCGAAGTACCTACAGAACTTATAGTTAGTGATCTTGAAGCCCTACCACCCATTGAGCTACAACCCATTGAGTTGGAAATCATCGTGGACTCGAAATCCGTCGGTACTGGTAGGTAACGATATATGTACCTTCCTACCTACGTGTTCTTACCGAATTTGGAAGACAGCCTACTAGGTTGATAATCGCTTACTACCCAGCATTGCTGAGCATATTGTTAAAAAAAGAACAATAATTTTTAGCCGAAGGTACCTAGGAAGGTTTTTTAAAAATTCCTTTATTGGCCTCACATTAATTTAAATGATTTTATAATTAGCCATGTAGTTAATGAATAATCAGATATTTCAGTAAGCTCTTAATTTATCACAACACTTGAATAGTTACAGTTCCTGTATTTCTGACGTACGCTGTCTGTGGCACAATAAGCAACAAACAGTTGTGGGGAACTCCGTAGTATCTTCTTTAGTTAGCTTGGTCAGTAGCTGTATACACCCAAGTATACACTCTAGCGACTAGCCACATTCATGAGCACGTCATGTAGGGTACCTACCTACTTATATGAGCTCGTCAGCTGTTGCCCCTTGGGTACATTTCGAAGCCCCATTCAGCAGGTTTACTCGTAGAACCTACCAACTGAAAGTAGGTAGTACTTTATTGTGAATTGATTGTACCTATTTCTGACATGCGTTGGATTCAATAATTAAATCATTAGTTATTTGCAGTTATTCATGAAGCATAAGGTAAATAATAAACTGTTGTGTAATAATTTACCGCTGGGTAATAATTTACCCAATAATACTTGAACGTTTGTTCAAGTTGCAAAAGTACCTGTCAACAAAATCCAAACCGCCATCATTTTTCAAATGGAATAATATTGCAGAACAACCAACTTGACTTCATACAGCCATCAGTGGTTATAATCAGATGATACCTAGCAATGATATCTGGGCTGAATGTATACAATTTTATTCACCCTCCTGTTGGTGAAGTCTGTAGATGCAAACTTCGAGCCTTACTGTGAACGAACGGCTGGACGTACAATGCTCCTGCTGCTTAAAAACGTAAAAAAATTCGAGGTAACGGCGTCCTGGAGATTTCAACCTCTATTTTTCACCCCTTAGAGATTACTGACACTAACGCCGAGATTCGTGGACCAACTAGTCCCCAAGTGGGACCGACAAACCAAATTTCATCAATTTTGGTTCATGGTAACTAAGGAAAGTGCGAAGTACGGCTTACGGCGGACATACAGAAATTTTTGTTGCATTTTCGGATTCTACATAGGTACCTTTAAACGGAAACCATCAAATTTTGCGGGGGGTGTTAAAATTATTTTTCAGGCTCGATTCTAAAGGTTCATTATTGAAAATAATAAACCAAAATGTTAACCCCCCTCAAAATTTGATGGTTTCCGTTTCAAGGTAGGTATGTAGAATCCGAAAATGAAATTAAAAAACACTGCAAATCCCTGCACAACGGTTTATTATTTTGTACAGAATACCCTCCTGTTACAGATCACAGGTCTCCGTATAGATAACCCTTCTATATAACATAATGAACTATTCTACACATATTATGTAGATCGCGGACCTCCGTAGGTTAATACCTAACCCCGTACTCGTTACTAGGTATCTACCTAAACCGTTGTGTAATAATTTACCTGTATAGGTTCCCCTTCTACGGAGATAGAATAATGAATCGTTGTGTAATAATTTGCCCATCAATGATACTTCAACGGTTGTTCAAGTTGCAAAAGTACCGATCAACAAAATCCAGCCCCTTCTTGGTAGATTAGCCGTTGTGTAATAATTTACCGTTGTGTAATAATTTAACGTTGTGTAATAATTTACCGTTGTGTAATAATTTACCCATCAATAATACTTCAACGGATGTTCAAGTTGCAAAAGTACCTATCAACAAAATCCAGCCCCTTCTGGGTAGATGAGCCGTTGTGTAATAATTTGCCATTGTGTAATAATTTACCCATCAATAATACTTCAACGTTTGTTCAAGTTTCAGAAGTACTTACCTACCAACAAAATCCAGTAGTCCATCACTTGTCAAATGAAATAATATCGCAGAACAAACAACTCGACTTCATACAGCCATCCTTGATTATAATCAGATGCTCCGTAGTTATGATATCCGGGCCGGATTTATACCGTTTGAATCACGATCGTGTTGACGAAGCTTTTTGGTGCTCACGAACGGCTGGACGTACGATGCTCCGGGTGGTCTCAAAAAATTGTTTAACTCAAGACAAATTTAATAACGTAAAAAAAACCATAACCTTCTATCGGAAGTTTTCGAGCTACGTAAGTTTTCAACTTCTATTTTGAACCCCTTTAGAGATGACTGACAGTAACGTCGAGCTTCAAGGACCAACTAGACCCCGAACGGAACCTATTACCCGAATTTCATCAATTTTTTTTCATGGTAACTAAGAAAAGTGGCCCGTACGGCGTACGGCGGACAGACAGAAATATTTTTATTGCAGTTTTTGCAGATATCATCGCTAGGGAGCACCTGATTATAATCACGGATAGCTGTATGAAGTCGAGTTGGTTGTTCTGTGATATTATTCCATTTGAGAAATGATGGCTGTTTTGGATTTTGTTGACCGGTACTTTGCAAGTTGAACAAACGTTGAAGTATTAGGTACCTATCGGGTAAATTATTACACAACGGTAAATTATTATATAACGGTACAGTATTGCACAACGGTAGATTATTACACATCGGTAAATTATTGCACAACGGGTTTTTACGCTATCTACGGTGAAAGGGCATGTATACAGGTAAATTATTACACAGCGATTTATTATTTGCCTTATGCTTCATGAATGACTGCAAATAATTAATGATTTAATTATTGAATCGTGCGCACTTGTATGAAACGTCAATTCCCGGGCCGGCTCCAGTACCCTGTTTAGGGCTTCCCTGGGGGGAGCTCGAGGGTATTGACCGCAGAAACCAGTGATCCCCCAGAAGGGGCATCTATTGGTAAATAATAATCCTTTGTGTAATAATTTGCAGGTTTTTTTATTGCATTTTCGGATTCTAAGTACCTTGAAACGTAAACCATAAAATTTTGTGTGGGGGGGGAGGGGGGTTAGATTTTTTTTTCATACTTGATTCCAAAGGTTCATTATTGAAAATAATAAACCAAAATGGGTGTAAAAACAGGGTTTTTTTCTGAGGTTTTAGTGAACAAGCATGTGAGGAATCGTTTCCATGTTTTTCAGGGCGAGAAGACCGAATATGAAGTTGATACCTATTGACCGAAGAGTGAAGAATTGAGGTTGAAACGAAGAGTCACTCCCAAAATTCATTTTTTATGAGTCAAAACCTGAGATATTGTCCGAAATCACCATAAATGTGTACAATAACAGTAAAAGTAGCATCAACAGCTGAATCAAGACAAGTAAATGGCACTATTAAGGGGGGGGGGGAGCCTAATTCGTGTTCTTGCGGGGCAAAATTGGTGGAAACCATCAAAAGTAGCTACTTCAATTATTGCACATGAACGAAACAATAAATGAACAGCCAACATTTCTGTGGTAAGTCCAATAAATAATAAACCCATGTGACTAGGACTTGCAGCGTTTTTAGATTCTACGCACTTCGAACGTAAAAGAAAATATTTTGAGGAGGTGTTTAAAAATATTTTTGCTGAGCGAATACATTCACAGAATATCTTATGTACAGAATGATTAACCAAAAGGGACCCCTGCTGTTGAAAAGAGGTGTTGAACCCTTCTACGTTATCATAACTGGCGACTCGTTCAAAATTCAAACATTTCGTCCTATATTATTCATTTATAACGTACGTTCAAAAGATTTCAGCGGTGAATTGTTGGTTCTCATTCTTCGTGTTCAAGAGAGAATGGGATTTCGTTTCTCGACCTCCCATTTTCAGGATGGAAAGAAAACCGGCGAATTCTTGTAAGGCATGGACGACCGATTTCAGAAGTGGATAGCGTCGACCAAAAAGCAGGTAAAATCTTTGCTCCACGCTACATCTTTTATTAAGTTATAACTCTAAGAAGGGCTTGTAAAGCACTGGAAAAGTTGGTCGGTGGTACAATCAGAACGTTATAAATTCACACTGCCATCATATCTTAAGAATGAGTGTATAGGTACCTACTACCTATTGTTAAATTCGTCTTCTCGAAATATTCGGAAATAAAATCAGTAGAAAGTTCTAAAATGCAACACGATAGCGGCAATTTTGATTTAGGAGGAAAAACGTCTCCCGAGTGGGTGGGAGCTTCCTCCCATTGTCCAAACCTGTATAATTATCTATGTGGTCGTGCTTTACGAACATTTATGCACGTAAATAAACCACTCCCCAGTTTACCTGTCAAGCTCGGACAGGATATATATATACAAAAACAATATGTTGTGATTGTGATTGGATTTCAAGTCTGTGCGTTGTGGGAACGATTTGAGATTCTACCTGCATAGCAACTGGAAATACCACTGCAGTCGATCGACAAGAACCCAGGGCACCACCTACTATCTACTGGCCCAACCACAATTTTATTCTACAAGTATTTTGAAGCCAATCTACATATTATTTGAATTCATGTGGACCATCAGGAACCCAACTTGCGTGCTCCTTGAAAATCTCATCACATTGGTCGAATATTTCTAGAAGTTCCGAGAGTGTCAGGGATTTCATTTTTGAGCAGACAAAGGTGATACCTACCTGTTGAAAGATGAAATTCGCTTGGGAACCAACCAGTGTGTACCAACCGTAACATTTCTGATGGATTGCATTTTCGTCCATGAAGATATTACAAGCGTAGGTTGCAAGCTGCAGACAGACTGATACGGAACCAACCAGATTTTTTCCTTGGTGTCTGAAGCGCTAAATGCAGTCACATTTTGATTTTGAGTACACAATTTTGTATTCAATGCAACACATTTTATTATTAATTTTTTCTACACAAATGCTCTTAGGTTTCTGCATGCATATAAAGCCCACTCTCGGTAAAAAGGTACTGAAAGGTTTTACCTAGGTAGGATCACCAGCAATTTTACATTATTATCAATCAAGAAGTGTGCCACAACCAATAAAACGCTGCAAATCCCTGCACAACGGTTTATTATTTTGTACAGAATACCCTCCTGTTAAAGATCACAGGTCTCCGTATAGATAACCCTTCTATATAACATATATCGTCGGCAAAATGACAAAGTGACGTATCTTTTTTTCACCACCACAAACGGACGTAACTGCGAAAATTCGATTTTTGAGTTAGCTTCATATATGATACCATGGTAAGCAGCTCTAGCAATTAGCACGAGTCCCCACTCGTTTTCGTTGCTCAGTATCGCAGAAATCGCTTGGTCTCTAAGGACGCATGTCCAGCAATCGGAATTCCCACAACGACAGAAAGGCGTATCTATCAGTTACGTCTCTGTGTCATGGTGAAAATCATTACCTACATCAGTTGCGTTACTTTTCAACAAAGAGGAATACGGGGCTGAGTTTTCGCAAGTCTTCATCAAAGGCCGAGGGAGAGGAAGACCACGCACCAGCAGCGACAACGATGAACTTCCGAAAGCCTACGAAACGGAATTGAAAATTGCTGCCCCGAAATACAAGGATCTGATGAAGATGTGCAAGGATGGTGTTATCCCCTCGGAATACCATTCGTTCTACCGCAGCCTTCAGACATCCTCTGCTGAACGGGACTGCCTTCCCGAACCGACTGAGGAGGAAGAATCGGACTATGAAAACTGAACTGACGACAAACTTTATTTTTTCTTTATAGTTCGTTCAAAGCCTGTACGCTACTGATTTTATTAGGAAACTACAATTTATTATTACCATCAATTTTTCATTAAAATGCTATCAATTTCTATTTTGATTTTTTTTAATAAAACAGTTTTACCTGCCTACCGTGTGATTTCCCCCTGCCTACATCAATGATAAGAAAAGATGGTAAAAGTTATTACATGGGAAAAAACACCCCTACCCCTTACAATCCACCACAATTGAAACGCGCAAATGACGTAACTGAAAAAGTACCAACTAACGGCAATGACAGAAGGACGTATCTGCTATTAAGGGCTCCAGGAAGGGCGGAAGGCAACAGTTTGCATACTGGGTTGTGAAACAGGTCAACTACACTCAGGATAACCGATTTTGGGTTGCATTCAACAATTTTCTGATTTTTCCGACGCCTTTGGATTTTCAAACGCGATTTTCTCAAAATGCATTTTTTGCAGTTACGTCCGTTTGTGGTGGTGAAAAAAAGATACGCCACTTTGTCATTTTGCCGACGATATGTACTATTCTACACATATTATGTAGATCGCGGACCCTCCGTAGGTTAGTACCTAACCCCGTACTCGTTACTAGGTACCTACCTAAACCGTTGTGTAATAATTTACCTGTATAGGTTCCCCTTCTACGGAGATACATAGAATAATGAACCGTTGTGTAATAATTTGCCCATCAATAATACTTCAACGGTTGTTCAAGTTGCAAAAGTACCGATCAACAAAATCCAGCCCCTTCTTGGTAGATGAGCCGTTGTGTAATAATTTACCGGTGTGTAATAATTTACCGTTGTATAATAATTTGCCACTGTGTAATAATTTACCCATCAATAATACTTCAACGGTTGTTCAAGTTGCTAAAGTACCTATCAACAAAATCCAGCCCCTTCTGGGTAGATGAGCCGTTGTGTAATAATTTACCGTTGTGTAATAATTTTCCACTGTGTAATAATTTACCCATCTATAATACTTCAACGGTTGTTCAAGTTGCAAAAGTACCTATCAACAAAATCCAGCCCCTTCTGGGTAGATGAGCCGTTGTGTAATAATTTACAGTGGTGTAATGATATAACGTTGTGTAATAATTTACCGTTGTGAAATAATTTGCCGGTGTGTAATAATTTGCCACTGTGTAATAATTTACCCATCAATAATACTTCGACGTTTGTTCAAGTTTCAGAAGTACCTACCAACAAAATCCAATAGTCCATCACTTGTCAAATGAAATAATATCGCAGAACAAACAACTCGACTTCATACAGCCATCCTTGATTATAATCAGATGCTCCGTAGTTATGATATCCGGGCCGGATTTATACCGTTTGAATCACGATCGTGTTGACGAGGCTTTTTGGTGCTCACGAACGGCTGGACGTACGATGCTCCGGGTGGTCTCAAAAAATTGTTTAGCTCAAGACAAAGTTAATAACGTAAAAAAACGCTGCAAATCCCTGCACAACGGTTTATTATTTTGTATAGAATACCCTTCTGTTACAGATCACAGCTCTATGTATAGATAACCCGTCTATATAATATGATATGTACTATTCTATTATATGCACATTATGTAGATCGCAGACACTCCGTAGGATAGTACCTAACCCCGTACTCGTTACTAGTTACCTACCTAAATCACGAGTTAAATGTTGCTAAAATAATTCTGCTGATGACAAACAGTACCTAACAAAAAGAAACACACATAATGAAGTTCTGAAAAGAAATTGTTGATGAGGAGTGAAAACGCTGCAAATCCCTGCACAACGGTTTATTATTTTGTATAGAATACCCTTCTGTTACAGATCACAGCTCTATGTATAGATAACCCGTCTATATAATATGATATGTACTATTCTATTATATGCATATTATGTAGATCGCAGACACTCCGTAGGTTAGTACCTAACCCCGTACTCGTTACTAGGTACCTACCTAAATCACGAGTTAAATGTTGCTAAAATAATTCTGCCGATGACAAACAGTACCTAACAAAAAGAAACACACATAATGAAGTTCTGAAAAGAAATTGTTGATGAGGAGTGAAAAAAGTTGCAAAAGTACCTACCAAAAAACTCCAGCCCCTTCTACGTAGATGGTATAATGAACCGTTGTGTAATAATTTACCGTTGAGTAATGATTTACCGTAGTAATAATTTACCCATCAATAATACTTCAACGTTTGTTCAAGTTTCACTACCTACCAACAAACTCCAATAGAGCCATCATTTTTCAAATTAAATAATATCACAGAACAACCCACTCGACTTCATACTCCGCCAATATAATCAGGTGATCCCTACCAATGATTGGCCGTATTCACAAATTCCTATTGTGGGCGCGTCTCTGGTTACGAGATTTGGTTTGAATTGTATACAATTTCATTCACACTGGAGTCGAAAATGCCTGTCGGTGCAAACTTCGGGGCCTTACTGTGAACGAACGGCTGGACGTACGATGCTCCGGATGGTCTTAAAAAACTCGCAAGTTCAAGAACTATTTAAAACCGTAAAAATATTTACGTAAAAAAATGGTATAGGCGTTTTGAAAATTTCAACCCCTATTTTGAACCCCTTAGAGATGACTCACAGTAACGTCGAGCTTCGAGGACCAACTAGACGCCGAACGGAACCTATAACCCGAATTTCATCAATTTTTTTTCATGGTAACTAAGAAAAGTGGCCCGTACGGCGTACGGCGGACAGACAGAAATATTTTTATTGCAGTTTTGGATTCTACATATCTTGAAACGTAAACCATCAAATTTTGAGGGGGGGTAAGAATTTTGGTTTATTATTTTCAATAATGAACCATTGGAATCGAGCATGAAAAAAAAATTCTTACCCCCCCTCAAAATTTGATGGTTTACGTTTCAAGGTATGTAGAATCCAAAACTGCAATAAAAATATTTCTGTCTGTCCGCCGTACGCCGTACGCCGTACGCCGTACGGGCCACTTTTCTTAGTTACCATGAAAAAAAATTGATGAAATTCGGGTTATAGGTTCCGTTCGGCGTCTAGTTGGTCCTCGAAGATCGACGTTACTGTGAGTCATCTCTAAGGGGTTCAAAATAGGGGTTGAAATTTTCAAAACGCCTATACCATTTTTTTACGTAAATATTTTTACGGTTTTAAATAGTTCTTGAACTTGCGAGTTTTTTATGACCATCCGGAGCATCGTACGTCCAGCCGTTCGTTCACAGTAAGGCCCCGAAGTTTGCACCGACAGGCATTTTCGACTCCAGTGTGAATGAAATGTATACAATTCAAGCCAAATCTCGTAACCAGAGACGCGCCCACAATAGGAATTTGTGAATACGGCCAATCATTGGTAGGGATCACCTGATTATATTGGCCGAGTATGAAGTCGAGTTGGTTGTTCTGTGATATTATTTCGCTTGAAAAATGATGGCTCTTTTGGAGTTTGTTGGTAGGTAGTGAAACTTGAACAAACGTTGAAGTATTATTGATGGGTAAATTATTACTACGGTAAATCATTACTCAACGGTAAATTATTACACAACGGTTCATTATACCATATACATACGTAGAAGGGGCTGGAGTTTGTTGGTAGGTACTTTTGCAACTTTTTACACTCCTCATCAACAATTTCTTTTCAGAACTTCATTATGTGTCTTTCTTTTTGTTAGGTACTGTTTGTCATCGGCAGAATTATTTTAGCAACATTTAACTCGTGATTTAGGTAGGTACCTAGTAACGAGTACGGGGTTAGGTACTAACCTACGGAGGGTCTGCGATCTACATAATTATGCATAGAATAGTACATATTATATTAATAGACGGGTTATCTATACATAGAGCTGTGATCTGTAACAGAAGGGTATTCTATACAAAATAATAAACCGTTGTGCAGGGATTTGCAGCGTTTTTTTTTTCATGCTCGATTCCAATGGTTCATTATTGAAAATAATAAACCAAAAAGTTGCAAAAGTACCTACCAACAAACTCCAGCCCCTTCTACGTTGATGGTATAATGAACCGTTGTGTAATAATTTACCGTTGAGTAATGATTTACCGTAGTAATAATTTACCCATCAATAATACTTCAACGTTTGTTCAAGTTTCACTACCTACCAACAAACTCCAATAGAGTCATCATTTTTCAAATTAAATAATATCACAGAACAACCAACTCGACTTCATACTCCGCCAATATAATCAGGTGATCCCTACCAATGATTGGCCGTATTCACAAATTCCTATTGTGGGCGCGTCTCTGGTTACGAGATTTGGTTTGGATTGTATACAATTTCATTCACACTGGAGTCGAAAATGCCTGTCGGTGCAAACTTCGGGGCCTTACTGTGAACGAACGGCTGGACGTACGATGCTCCGGATGGTCTTAAAAAACTCGCAAGTTCAAGAACTATTTAAAACCGTAAAAATATTTACGTAAAAAAATGGTATAGGCGTTTTGAAAATTTCAACCCCTATTTTGAACCCCTTAGAGATGACTCACAGTAACGTCGAGCTTCGAGGACCAACTAGACGCCGAACGGAAACTATAACCCGAATTTCATCAATTTTTTTTCATGGTAACTAAGAAAAGTGGCCCGTACGGCGTACGGCGGACAGACAGAAAAATTTTTATTGCAGTTTTGGATTCTACATATCTTGAAACGTAAACCATCAAATTTTGAGGGGGGGTAAGAATTTTTTTTTTCATGCTCGATTCCAATGGTTCATTATTGAAAATAATAAACCAAAACCATACCCTTCTATCGGAAGTTTTCGAGCTACGGCGTTCTGAAAATTTCAACCCTTATTTTGAACCCCTTAGAAATAACTGACAGTAACGTCGAGCTTCAAGGACCAACTAGACCCCGAACGGAATCTATAACCCGAATTTCATCAATTTTGTTTCATGGTAACTAAGAAAAGTGGTCCGTACGGCGTACGGCGGACAGACAGAAATATTTTTATTGCATTTTCGGATTCTACATACCTTGAAACGTAAACCATCAAATTTTGAGGGGGGGTAAAATTTTTTTTTTCATGCTCGATTCCAATGGTTCATTATTGAAAATAATAAACCAATATTACTCAGACAGTCATTTTAGGTAGGTAGGTACCCTCCTTATACGACGGGTAAATTGAACATTGAATTATTGCATAGATTTGGTACCTGCTGAGGGGATTCCTTTAAAATTAGTCAGTGCTCAATATTAACTCCGGTTACGACCTCGTAAACAATGTCAGGATTGTAAAAACGCTCTAGTGAATTTTATCGCTAGCCGAATTTTCGGGGAAGTGACTGTACACCGGAGCAATTAATCGAGAAATCGTCTCGCACTAGTGTCCTAATCGCTCTGATGCCCTGATGAAATTCGTGAATTTGAAGTCTCTACCTACCTGTAATTCTCGTTTCACGCCAACCAGTACTATACGGTTAGGCAACTCCATTAATTCTATAATGAACAACAAGATTCATGATGAAACACGTTGAAATGGTAATTCAATGAATATCAGCTTTCAGACGGTTTTTGTATACTTTCAACCTATCGTTAAATCTACACAAAATACCCCAACAGTAAAATTATATCTTAATATGGAAGTAGGTACCGACCTAATAAGGAGGTACTGTTTTTATACGTCCCACTCTCCATAACCACAATAACTACATTACAATATATTGGATAAACCCTGGAAATAAAGGTAGCTAGTTACCTTTGTGTAGTGTAAAGTTAGGTACGTTTAGTACTACGGGTTTTTGTGAAGGTTGTAATGCAGTTTGCTTTTACCTGGTTGAGTTTTTATTGCAGAACAGATAAAGGGTTCTGTTGAGATCTTTAGAGTCAAAAGATACTATCAATTTCTTTTGTTCGTCCCAACAACAATAAACCGATATGGCACAGCCCACTACGAAACATTTTTGATGTATAATATAACTTATAACACATACCTTCCTAACAACAAAACCTGTAACTATAAACCACCTATCTAGGTAAATGTTTTTAACGAGAGGAACAGAGGGAAAATGTTTAAAAAACCACTAGTACCGATCGAAAATATGTTTAAAAAAAAAAACACGATCGAAATTCCCAGATGAACAGGCCCCAGTTGTTTGGGTTCCGAGTTTGTCTGCGTGCAAACCCTTGCCATATTTAGTTAAAGGTATTCAACTGGTTTTCTTCTGACCGGTATTTGCCACACGCATAGCTAATTAGGTAGGTACCACTCCTTTATTCAAATGGTACCTATTGTATCGAATAACAATATTCATATCAGTTTCATCGAAACCCCACTACTATGAAGTATACTGTTTTGGTTTATTATATTCTGTGAATAATACACAACTTACGTATTCGCTCAGCAAAAAATTTTTATAACACTCCCTCAAAATTATTTCTTTAACGTTTCAAGGTGCGTATATTTCAAAAACGCTGAGAAGTCCTTGTCACAAGGGTATATTATTCTATCAAAAACACGAATTAGGCTCCTAATTTTTAAATAAATTATCTTTGATCAGTGATCGTGTCATTTAATTGTCTTGATTCACCTGCTGATACTACTGCTAGCGTTATTATACGAATTTATGGCGATTTCAGAAAATTACCCAGGTTTTTGACCCATAAAAAATAATATTGGGAGCTGAACGTTCGTTACAACCTCAATTCTTCACTCTTTGGTCAAAATCAACTTCACATTCGGTCTTCTCGCCCTAAAAAATATGGAAAACGATACCTCACAAGCTCATGTTCACTAAAACCTTTAAAAATCTCGAAAACGTCTATTTTTTTGTACCCATTTATAATATTTTTTAACGTAAGTATAAGGCTGAATCTTCGATCGACTTCACATTCAGTCTCCTTGTCCTAAAAAACATGGAAATCAATACCTCAGAAGCTCATGTTATAAAACACCGAAAAACCCTATTTTTACACCCATTTTTCACCCACAACACCCCTGGGTGTATTCCGATTGGGCTCCGATTGATGGGTAAATTATTACACAATGGCAAATTATTACACACCGGCAAATGATTTCACAACGGTAAATTATTACACAACGGCTCATCTACCCAGAAGGGGCTGGATTTTGTTGATAGGTACTTTTGCAACTTGAACAACCGTTGAAGTATTATTGATGGGTAAATTATTACACAATGGCAAATTATTACACAACGGTAAATTATTACACAACGGTAAATTATTACACACCGGTAAATTATTACACAACGGCTCGTCTACCAAGAAGGGGCTGGATTTTGTTGATCGGTACTTTCGCAACTTGAACAACCGTTGAAGTATTATTGATGGGCAAATTATTACACAACGGTTCATTATTCTATCTCCGTAGAAGGGGAACCTATACAGGTAAATTATTACACAACGGTTTAGGTAGGTACCTAGTAACGAGTACGGGGTTAGGTACTAACCTACGGAGGGTCCGCGATCTAAATAATATGTGTAGAATAGTGCATATATGTTATATAGAAGGGTTATCAATACGGAGACCTGTGATCTGTAACAGGAGGGTATTCTGAAATAATAAACCGTTGTGCAGGGATTTGCAGCGTTTTATTGGTTGTGACACACTTGATTGATAATAATGTAAAATTGCTGGTGATCCTACCTAGGTAAAACCTTTCAGTACCTTTTTTTAGTTTCGGGACACAGGGCCCCAAATGGAGCCTGATGAATGCGTAAGAACGAATTTGTTTTAGGCCCGAAATGAAGTAGGTATGCATGATACGGCGTACGGCGGAAGGAAATCGCATTTTCGGGATCTACGCACCTTGAAACGTAAAAGAAAAAATTTTGAGAGGGTGTTGGTAACAATTTTTGCTGAGCGAATACGTAGGTGTATTATTCACAGAATAATAAACCAAAACGCATTGTCCGTCCGCCGTACGCCGTATCCCGTATCATCCATACATACCTTATTTTCGGTCTAAAAAATTCGTTCTTTCGCACACAGGCTCATTTGAGCCCTACTTAGCTGTGTCCGGAAGCAGAGTTTCGTTAACATACCCAAGGGTGTTATGGGTGGATGTTATGGGTGTGGTTTTTGGTGTTCTAGTAACAGGAGCTTGTGATGTATCGTTTTCCAAGTTTTTTTAGGACAACGAGACCGAATATGAAGTCGATTTTGATGGAAGAATGGAAAATTGAGGTTCTAGCGAAGTTTCAGCCTTAAAATTAGGTAGGTTAAATTTTGGTCTAAAATCGTCGTTGTTCCGGACAAAGTTTGGGACCCCATTTGGGTCCTAGTTGTGCTCCGAAGCTCGGCAGCCCGATCGGAATACACCCAGGGGTGTTATGGGGGAAAATGGGTCTAAAAATAGGGGTTTTCGAATTTTTTCTTGAGGTTTTAGGGAACATGCGCTTGTAAGGATCGTCTTCCATGTTTTTTAGAGCGAGAAGACCAAATATGAAGTTAATTTTTACCAAAGAATGAAGAATTGAGGTTGTAACGAAGGTTCAGCTCCCAATATTAATCTTTTATGGGTCAGAAACCTGGGAAATTGTCTGAAATCACCAAAAAATTTGTATAATAACATTAGAAGTAGCATCAACAGATAAATCAAGACAATTAAATGGCACTGACAATGATCAAAGATCATTTGTAAAAAAAGGAACCTAATTCGTGTTTTTGAGAAACAATAAGTGAACATCCAACATTCCTGTAGGCAAGTCTAATAGAATAATAAACACAATAAGGACTTCGCAGCGTTTTTTGGTTCCGAGTTTTCGCTTCTGAGTGGAACAATGTTTTTGTTTTTCAAAATCAACATTTTCACTCGCGTTTCAAGTTTTAGAGCTTGCTAATCAAATTTGGTTCGGTGTCTGTGTGTGGCCGCAAATCCTTGCCACACGCATAACTTCCTCAGTTCGAATCCGAGTATGGTGACATTTTCAGGCACCCTATGAATGGCTATATCCTAACGAACAATCGGTTGATTGTTATGGCCATAGCGCAAGCGCAAATACGAAAACCGAGAAACTCAATTTCTCACGAATTGGCCTGATTTTGCTCAAATTGATGGTCCCGTATGAATTTCATCGGAATTGGATGATTGGTGTAGCCACTGCACATGCGCAAACCTTGAACCCGATTGTCAATACGATTTTCCCTTCTTTTTGCCCTTACCTTTATCTGGTGCTTCTACCGCGGTCTGTGTGTTAGTGATCTATGCGATCATGTTATCGATACGATGAAGCTATGTACCACTAAACGTGGCAGAGGGTTTTTTAAACCAGTTTGAATTAAAAATGGGGAGAGCCTCCCTCTATGATTGTATTTCTTCTTTTCATGTTCATTTCTTCTTTCCTCTCTTCATTTCTTTTTCAGTTTTTCCTTTCATGTTCATTTCTTCCTTCCTTCACATTAATCCTTCCTCTCTCTCTCTCTTTATTATACTTGATTCTTCTACTTAAACACTTAAATACTCTTTTATTATTAAAAATCGTCTGTATTCTCATTTTGTAATGCTCATTCTTATAATTCTACTTATAATTCTACGTACAATGATTTACAATTATGATGCTCTTAACTACCATGTATACATAAAAGGCCTATGGCCTTACGTACATTGTAATTTGTTTTCCTCAAATAAATAAATAAGTACCATAGCAAGAGTGAGTATAACTGGAAATGAATTAGCCTTGGGGGTATACATTCATCCAGCAATCCCATAGAGGCCTTTTGTCGATTCGCGTCGTAGATTAAATAGGAAAGACATATTAAGTACCTATGCCAGTTCATTTTGCGGCTCGATACCTAGCGAGATACCAAGTCATATTCATTACCTACCCAGCAGTAAGTCTTCATGAATGTACCACATAGGTTCCGTGTCCAATTGTAGCAACGTACATCGAATGAGCCTCAAGATTCATTCTGCTAATCCGCATGGCAAGTAGGTACCTAATATCTTCTGCAAAGTTGGGGTAGCACAAAGAGAATATTAAGCGTATATGTATACGAACTACGACGAAAATTGCTGTTACTATTGAATGAGGCGTAAATGTTTGAAAACAAGATGATGTGCCTACCTGAATACCTACTCACTTCCATAATCACTTTGAAAACATTATTTTTTGGATCTAAAGAGCGAGTGAGCAACAAAAATATTGGGACTTGTTTACTAACAATACCCCACTTCCCCAGGCCCACTGGCTGATTCCCCTCCGACGAACGAGATCAGCCGATCTTGACTTCCCCGCCCGGCGATCCCCCACCAACGAGTTCTCTTGCAGCACCCAAACAAACACCTCCCGTCATTCGCTGTTCGTCGTTCACGCAAGTTACAATAGTGGAGTCTTCATCTCAGAAGAGCCTTGTGTTACAATTAGATTGCCCTTCTACTTGCAGAAATATTTTTGCGAATAGTTCCATTACGACAAATCCCTTATCGATCGTTCATCACAGTAATTTACCGTTCAAATTCGCAAAAATTTGTCGAGAATTTTACTTTTCTTCGGAGATTTTTATTGCTTCGTATCCCGTCGCCACGATGTCTGCCAGCCCTATTGCCCGTCAGGCCACACAGTGCCAAGCGATTCCGTCCAAAAGGGTTATGATCACTGATCCTTCTCAACTGCCGTGCAACTACTCCTCCACGCCGGGCGGTACTCTATTTTCCACCACCCCTGGAGGTGAGCCAAGATCCTATGAATACTTACCATTTACGAGAGGCAATTAATAAAAAAAATCACCCTGCCACAGAGCCATGTTGTAAATTGTAAGCTAAAGAACATTCTGATATTTTTGTAAGGAAACAGGAGATATTATGCCAGGAGAGCCGATTACACGGTGGGAAATAATGAGCGAAATTGTTTAAATAAATTGGGGGAGGGGATTCAGGTAAGTAGATGGAGCTTAAATGATTAACTGAGTCAACAATTTGGACTTGAACCGAGAAGTCAGTAAATTTCGTCAGTTTTTGAAAACCTTCTCCAACAATATAATTTTAAAACTTTATGGTAGGTAGGTAGATGCCAAATTAAAATCTAACTGGCACCTGGAATAGGTAAAACTGGGTAAATAAATGAGATAGTAAATAGGCAGTAAAAAATATTTTTAAGTGAAGAAAGTGCACTTTTGCATGTCACATTATCAAGGCCGTCGTTGGCCATTACCATTACTGTTGTATGTTGTCCATGAAAACTAATGGATTTCAATTTCTCACTTGAATATTTGAAAAATTCATTATATCAGACCTTCAAATAGTTACTTTCTATCTGGAGCCATCATCGTGGTATAAACTACGTAGTTCCACTTAAATTCCCCTGCTAAGTACCTAACTACTTATGACTAGTACATGAGAAGGGATTAATCGTTAACTTAATAATCTACTTATCTGCTGCCATTTTGTGCTCTTACTGATCTGTGAAGAAAGGTAGGTGATCTATCTATGTATCTTCGTTATTTCCTACTGATCTTGGATTCATGAATCTCTCTTCGATGGGGTGTCCATGGTCTATCTACTAGACGCCGCGGAAGTGCGGTGTTTACATTTAAATCTCTACATGCCTTCATCTACAATATCGAAACATGAGAGCGGGCAGGCCACGCGGCTGCTATTTCGGCTGATTGGCCTTGACTCGATATTCCGCGAGCGTGCCAGCTTTACTAGTCTCCGACCAATGTTTTCTCTCGCACCTTTATTTATCGAAGAAGACGGGAGTCGGCGGGTTGTAGGTGATCGTAATTCGAATTAGCATGTGAATGTCGTTGTGATAATAACCTTGTCTCGAACACCGTTCAAATCTATAAATCGATGATGTAGGTATGTATCATGGAATTAATAATATCAGTACGGGTGGAAGTACAAAACGCTGCAGATTATTACACAACGGTTGCCCCTTCTGCATATAGGTCACTGTTTTCTGTGGTCGATACCTACCGTCGTGCTTTTCCTGTGAGTGCTTCTAAATCGAGTACTGGAGCCATGTGGGCAATCACATTTCATAAATATGCGGTGGATTCAAGAATTCTATCATTAGGTAATAATCTGTTGTTAGTCATGAAGCATAGCGTTTGTCAGAACATACCGTAGGGTAATGAATGCATTACAGTGGACGTCCCTTATCAATCACTCTCACTCATTGCATAATTATCGTCTGGATCTTTAACCCAGCTTCTTCCCCCCCCGGGGAGTGCACAACCAGAACGATTTCTGAATCAAACGAATAAACAGCCACTTAAATCGATTGATAATACGGGCAGAGAAATTCCGGCTACGTAGTGCACTAGACTGAATTCTGCGTCGAACAAGAAAATGAAAATAAACAGCGCTCACAGAATTTGTCGAAAACCATGTTTTTCGGCAATGCCCCCCCCCCTCACAGATGACTGCCAGTAGCGCCGAGCTTCGCAGACCAACTAGACCCCGAATGGGACCTGCAAACCAAATTTCATTAATTTTTGTTCATGGTAAATAAGAAAATGCAAAGTACGGCGGACGGACAGAAATTTTTTTATTCCATTTCCGGTTTTCGGAAACCATCAAATTTTGAGGGGGGGGGTTCAATTCTCCCCCCCATGCTCGATTCCAAAGGTTCTTTATTGAAAATAATAAACCAAATAACCAAATAAACCAGTGGCGGATCCAGGTGCCCCCCCCCCCCCCCCCCTTGAAGGTGTAGCTTGCACTAGATATTTTGATGAATTTTCTCCGACCCCGGCACCCTCCAACCACTTCATGCTTGTACGTGATGTGGTTGAGTTTACTATGATGTAGGTGCTATTGATGATATCCATCGGCTGTACCTAACTGAAATTTATTGTGACTATAGGATTAGGTTGTGCGTCTGTTTTTAAGTGATGTTAAATGATGTTATCTCAATTCATTTATTTTGAATTAGGTACGTTTTGTCTTATTATCTATTCCTAGTCTCCTGCCATGTTGTTTGTGTGATATTATGTCTAGGTCATTGTTTGTTAAGATATGGGGACGCGGGAGCTTCCCGCCCCCCAAGAAATCAAAACCTCGAAGCGACCAAAAACAAGGTTTACACGACAGAACAAGTAGGGCCCCCCCCCCCCCTTGCCTGGGGGTCACCGGTGTTGATGTTTTCTCAAGGTGCCCCTGAGGAAGTGTACCAAATTTCAACCCTTGGGACCGTCAGGGGCCGGAGTAATGGATGTTAGAAAACAGCTATTTTTCAAGTTTTTTCAACTTCTTCTCGTTGTTCTTTGACTGGGCTACAGCCTCACAGACGTAGCGGATCGAGCTGAAATTTTGCACGCATAATCCTTAAATGCTCTTTCGAAGTGTCTTTGAGGCAATCTATCCCCCGAATGAGAGTTGGGGGGGGGGGGGGGGGGGTAGGTTTAAGAGCTGACATTTTTTTAAGGGATTCAGAGGGAAAATCGGAGGGTAACACCAGTCTACGATTTTCTAGGAGGGTAACACCAGACAGAGATTTTCTACGTAGTCTGTAAAAATGTAATTTATTTGATTGACTGTGATTATGATGCCTGATCGTGTGGTATCCTGCGAACACACCAATTTATTGTTACAACGATTAAATAATAACAAATGAACTTAAATAATAATTAGATGGAATGTCGAAGGGGGGGGGGGGGGATAATGAATCTACCTAGGTAATAATAATTATGATGATATGCATAATTATGCAAATATCGTAATGTAAACATATTATGCATAATTATGTAAATCCTGTCATTTAAATAATAATCGTATATTTATGTAGGTTCCTATAGAACCAAAATTTAAATGTTTTATAATGGGTAAATAGGTAGGTAATGTCCCCCACCGTCAACGAACTTCTGTATCCGCCACTGAAGACCTGTCCTCAATTCTATGCTATCTGCTCATCATTTCCGCGTATTTCGACTTCGACGCACTTGCTTGGATTCCACAATATTAAAGTTAAGGCTGATAGTAGTTTTGACGGTACTTTAACTGATTTAATTAGAAGTTTAAATCGTTAGGTACTGAAGTGCTAACAAGTTGGTGGGTGTTTGATGTAGTACATGACTAGTAATTACCCTCTAGGTAAGCAAGTGTGAAAATTCAGTTATAAATTATTTTTAATTCAATATTATTGATGTTCTAATATGGGTAGTAGGTATTATCTGATTAACGGCAGTCCCTCCAAGTTTGGAAAATGATAGTTCCTCGGCCCTTCAGTAGGTACACCTAACTCTCTAAACAATGTAGGTATAGACTTCTGCAATCGGTGCCAGACCAAACACAGTGAAAGTAGTTCACCCAAGTGCAATTAACAAGTATGTAAACGCATGCATTTTAATAATTCCGATGGTAATTGTTAAATTATCTGACCGTTCTCTTCTAAAACGAATTACAATTTTATTTCTCTTCAAGCAAAACAACATAATCTGATTATTTATTTGACACCCCGCCAGCTCGCTCTCGTGAATCATTTAATTGTCAACGCGGCCTCCTTGACACCGCTCACTTCCTTTCACACTGCTTACGTCATTAATAATGTTGCACAGCCAGCTTTTTGTATTAGAAAAAGAAGAAAACATTCACCCAAAAGCCGGGCAATGCAGTTTCTGTTAGCACACAATACCGCGGCTTTGAATTAGGTACCGCCTTACGGAAAGCTATTTCAATTCCGTTTTTTCAAACAATATTTTGAAATTTAAGAGTAAATTTGATGGTTTTTGACGGTTTTGAAGATCTCATCTTTCCTCACTCTTTCCATAGCCTACCTACGTAATTGTGATTTCCGAGAAGAAAAAAAAACGCTCCTAGGTTGAACTTTCTAAATAATGGCATGTAGGCATTGAAAAATTGAAAACCTATACGTACCCACCCATTTTCATCCTTACAGAAGAATGATACGCTACGAGGGAGTAGATACAACAGTCTATTACATATTACATTTAGAAACAGTTTTGTCTTTCTCGAGTTCGAGTACCAGTCAGTCGCATTTTCAACAGCAAAGTAGGTAGGTTTGTATTGGTACCTACCTGTATGAATGTGTAGTTCGGTTCTTATGAGCTTTCTAAGCGATTTGACAAGAAAACAAATTAATGCCTCAAGGCCAAAGTGAGTAAAACCGTAGTAAGCCACTAGCTCGTCGACAAGCCTTTTAATAGTATTATTTTATTTTGCACACCAGTAGGTACCTCTCGTTCGTAAACAATTTTATGACCTGGCCATGGCGTGCACGGTATTCGAAACCTGGTATCACGATTATTATACAATTCTTTCAACGGTGATCATCTTTCTGTAACAGCTGTAGGTAAGTTTGCGGTTTTCCTGATTTATTTTATGCCTTCAGTTGAAACAGGTAGGTACATCGGATTGCGACGAAATGAACATTAGATTGCTGGCCCTATTAATTCATAGTAGCCACTCAAAAGCAATTAAAACACACTCATTATAGCCATAGACAATTTTGAGTCATTGGCTTCTTTAAAAAATATTCAGGGACAGAAACACTCCTGAGTTTGGTTTTTTAGATCCATTTTTCTTCTAAATCAAGTATCAACAAATGTCAAACAGGTCATCTTTTTCAGCACACTCACCTCTACAACATTGATAAATAGAGTATTTATTAGCCTTTAAGAGAAGACACTCACACACAAACCCTAAAACAACTCCAGGGAAGAGAAAACGGCCACTTAATGTTCTTAACCACTGACTAGAGGCTACACCAGATACTGCACTCTGGTGCCTTCAGATAATAACGGAAATTATACGAACACATCTATTCATTCAGAACCTAACTCAGTCTTTTTCAAGTAGGTAGGCAGGTTTTTGGACTTGCGTTGAACCTCCCTACAAATCCCTCCGCTATTGCTGACCTTACAGTTGATAAGGATAATATCCTCATCAATAATTTTGTTCTCAACAATTTATCGTTGCATGGTGACAGTCAAATAGAAGGAGACCATTAAAACTCAAGAACCTTTGTCGTCTCAACTATTTTAGGTAACTATTCCTTCGAAAGGAATTTAAGGTCACCGACTCATTCATTTTTTCCAGCCCTATCGAAACAATGTTATTCCGTTCTTTCTTGTTTCCGGGTTACCAAGCGGAAATCTGGAATTTGGAGTATGTGGGGTCCCACCCCATGCGCCTCGTGGTCGCGGTGGTCGGGAGCTCGGATCTGTTATCGATCACCTGACCCAGTCCGTGTATACTACGCCTCATCTTTCTGTTTTCCGTACCAGGGAAACAGTCACAAACCTATTGTCCGTTTCGTTTCGTCAGAGCTTTATATGCGGGTTTATTGAACAAGATAGTTGTAATAAATATAAGTATCTGATACAGATTCTTAGAAATTCACCTGGAAAGTATGTACCTACCTAGGTACTAGGTAAACACCTAATAAACAAAGTGCACTGAAGTTAAAGTCCCTCTGAGGTATTCAACCCACCCTAAACCATGCTAGGTGCTCGTCCATAAAATAACCCCGTACAGAATTAGGTAGCTATTCGTTTTACAGTAGGTACCTACCTGAAAAACATTTATCTCACTGCAGAAATTTCATCACACCAACCAAATAGTTATGAGCAACTACACATAAATAAGAAATAGATGTACACGATCGTTCCCCCTTCGCACATAGATAAGGTATTGACGGAAAGTATGTAGTATATGTGTACCTACTCTAGTAGTTGGTTTGTGCGTACCTACCTACTGTACTTGTACCTCGCCGCAACTCTCAATGAGAAGGTATTGACTGTAAATGCAAATCGAATTTAATGCATAGTGTATTAGTTCGTTGTATTTCACTGGGATTCGAGTAAAATAATAATTAAATCGAATTTTGAACCAAAATAGAGAAACTTTTTTTAAATGTTTTCATCTACTTTGAATAAGTTAGTTATTTTGGGCTTCCAAACAGATGCCTACGATATGTGTGTCATTCTGTGAGTAAAGTAATGGGCACGACTAATGATTTGGATGCTTCCTTTTTTAAATGCTCCTCTATTGTTTGAGCTGATTGCCTAAAACTTAATTTCCTGTAGGTTAGGTATCGGTACTTTACTGATGACAGTTTCCTACTTCGGTAGCTAACAAAAACATAAGCGGTAATTACGGTGGTGTATGCTTTTTTTTTACTGCGTTCTCGTCTTCGTTGCAGGTGCGAAGCGAACTCTTTTCATAACACCCATTGTGGCCAAATTTGGATTAGAATAGATAGTAGGGATTTGAATGATTCATGCCATGGTCATTGATCATCATTTTCTTGACTTGTAACAATGTTAAAAGTTGCCTGATATTCCAGCTAGGTGTCTGCTTATTAAGAGCCACGTTGCCTTGTAGCTACTGCTCATGGCCTTAAAATGCGTAAATGTTGACTCATTTGATTGCCAACTGCTGGTGATAGGTAACTTCCACGCTAAATCAAGTTCGGAAGTAACTAGAAGAGTGGAATTCATAGTTGTCGGAAAGTCATATCTCAAGTCTTAAGTGAAACTTTAAATTAATTTAGAGACGAGCTCCACCCACAGTCCAAATAGCTTCTTAACAACAAATTTATTAGCTACGTAACCTAATTAATATATATATTGAATTGCAATAGTTTATCAGGAGAAATAATTATGTAAGTACAGCGTTTATATTACCTAACTAATTCATACACCTTGGCCGTTTTGCGTTTAAGCAATATGTACCTAACCTTTAATATGATATTAAAATGTGAGTTGGATGTGAAATCGTGACCAGAGCCCAATATCTTGAAAGACCTTGTAAAAGATTCACTAGTAAACGATAAACCCCAAATTTCCCCGCTTTACGGAAAAACATCGAATCAAGGGTAGGTAATGATCTTCATTGCGATTACAAACTCAGTTACTAACTGATGTGTTTTATGAATAAGGTGTAGAAAAAGGTGGTTTCAGGCGGTGTGAAGTTTATGGATAAATTGAACTACCTACAACATGTAGTTTTACGTCGATGGTTGTGAACGAGTTTCGTGGGATGAAAACTATTTTTCTGGTACCTACTAGAAAATTTGGTGAAGTAAAACCAGTCGCATATTTTGTATATTATCCGTATCGAAAATAGAGACTCTGATTGAAATGTGATGACCCGCATTCTATCGCGGAACGGGGATGGTGTTGCTACAGAAGACGCCATTTCCGACGATGTCACGATGATGAAGTTAGCAAGGCATCATTTTTGAGGTATTGTCAGTGATGAGACGGAGGTGATAACACACGTGGCAGTGTCGTTCACCCGATAAGAACCCCGTTCCGGAAGGGGCCAAATATAAATAGGTAGTATTTGGGTTACAGGAGTTTCACAACAAAAGGAAGATATCTCGTGTCCTCGAGTTACAGCTCTTATAGAAAATATTAGGTTGCTACGTGCATCGTACTTGAAACTGCCAAAAATTAAAACGACGAAATTATCTCGTCTGATTTCTGTGCATGCGCAAATGTGAAACACTTGCCACACACAACTCCGGTCCGAATCAACTGATAGTGATGAAATTAGAATTTCCCTGAACCGGTCTAAAATATTCGTCTCCGCGTGCACCATCGTGCAAACTATCAACCTTGCGAACACTTAGGTAACTAGGTACCTATTTGATTTTATGAATGGATTTGAATATTTAGTTGTCGTTATACAGTTCGCATCAAGATCTCCATCATTACTATCATGTTTGTAATGGGTTATTTATGAGAAAGCTACGTGCCACGCCTTGGTAGCCTTTTTTTTTAAATTGGGGTAATTAGGTCACTCTTTTGAGTGATGATAGGAGTGAATCTGCGCTACAGGTCTCATCCTACCTACATAAGAGGAAAAAATTATTTGTTGTTGTCTTACAAATTCAAAACCTCAAAATTCTTCATTTTGTAGTCCTCTAAGTAGGTACCTACCATGAAATGCGAAGGAAGCACTTGGGTGTGAGTACCACACTAGATGGGTAGGTTGTACTATATTCCCTAGAGCTTAGACGAATAGCTCTTTTGCTCTCCTGTGAACTGTGGTAAAATGTGTAGGTTGTTTGAAACAACATCGTTTAATATTAACTAAATTATGATACTGGAACAATAAAGGTTTGAAAGCACAGGTTCATACGAGTCGTCAAGGCAACGTATGATGAAGGGACTGCTTCAGTATGGGGTCAGGGGGGTGTATCCGAACCTTATGATGTGGAGACAGGGGTCCGCCAGGGATGCATGCTCAGCCCAATACTTTTCGCCCTATATGTCAACGACCTTGTTGATTGTCTCCCCTGCAGCATTGGGGGGCGTGAACAGGTCATCAGTGTGCTGATGTACGCTGATGACATGGTTGTCTTGGCTGAAACGCCTGCTGATCTTGGGAGAAACATAGAGAGGCTGGAGAGATACTGTGTAAGATGGGGACTATGTGTAAACCTGGACAAGTCAAAAGTTATGGTTCTCCATAGAGGTGGTCGACTTGGAGCAGACGAAAGCTGGACTTTCGGAGGAAACCCTGTGGCTGTTGTCAACACCTACAAGTACCTGGGCATGACACTTACCGCTAAGCTCTATTACTCTGCGCATGTCACTGACAGGGCTACAGCGGCAAAGTTGGGCATGAACAGCCTCTATCTTGTTTTTTTCTGCAGGACCGAGGTGCCACTCAATGACAAGTACCGTGTTTTCCGGACGGTTTCCAGGGTAGTCTTGTGGTACGGCACCCAGATTTAGGGAGGTTTGATGTATAGGACTGTTGAGCACCTGCAGGTTTTCTTTTTTAAGATGATACTCAGCCTGCCAAAGAACACGCCGAACTACTTGGTTTTCTGGGAACCGGAGCCGACCCCCTGTTCAGTTACACGCTATCACTGCTCTGTGATTACCTGGGGCGCGTTGCACGGCTTCCGGGGCACCGCTATCTACGGATTGTGGCAGGGGAGATCATGTCCCAAGAGTTGTCGTGGGCTTCCGGCATTAGGAGTGTTGCTGAGCGTGAGGGCATACCGTTTGAGGCCTTTCCAAGTGACCAGACTTCTTGGAAGACCTAGAAAGTATTCGGTATTCGTGGTGGGGGGAGATGGAGATGAGGGCCTTGGAATCAGTGAGCCGCATATACAGGCTGCTGGACTTCTCCGTGAGGCCTGCTGACATTGCGGGTGTTCGCCAGCCTTTTCCTGCGTGGGTGGTAAGGTGGGCACTGAGGTTCAGAGGGGCTTGGTAGCCCTGAACTGCATGCCTTATGATCAGGGTCATGACCCGAGAACGTTGTGCGCCTTATGTAACATGGGGGTACCGCAGGATCTCCCGCATTTCTTGGCCACCTGCCCCGTGTTGGGAGAATTCAGGATGCGCTACTTCGGGCGAGCCAGGCTCGGCAGTGAGGAGGTCGTCGGCATCCTGGACGGGGGTGACTGGTTTGCTTTGGCTCGTTACGGCGTTGTGGCGCTGCGCTATCGGAGTGAGCTAGTGTCAGAGTTTAACTGATAGTGGCATTTATTAACGTGAACAACTTTTAAGTGGCATTATTTGTCCACAAGGTGTACCTTTCTCTATCACCTCCGACAGACTGGCTACGAGCCCATTGTTGTACTCATGTTATTGGTTTATTATTCTGTGAATAATACACCTATGTATTCGCTCAGCAAAAAATTTTTATAACACCCCCTCAAAATTTTTCTTTTCCGTTTCAAGGTGCGTAGATTCCAAAAATGCAATGTCCGTCCGCCGTATCACGTGTACCGGCTTCATTTTAGGTCTAAAAAATTCGTTCTTTCACACACGTGCTCCATTTGGGCCCTAGTTGTGTCCCGAAACTTTTCAGCCCGATCGGAATATATCCAGGGGTGTTATGAGTGAAGATGTGCTTAAAAATGGGTACTTTTTGTGTTTTAGTAACATGAGCTTTTGAGGTATCGTTTTCCATGTTTTTGGGGACGAGAAGGCCGAATATGAAGTCGATTTTGACCAAATAGTGGAAAATTGAGGTTCTACCAGATGTTCAGCTCCCAAAATTGATTTTTTATGAGTCAAAAACCTGGGAAATCGTCTGAAATCACCATCAATTTATATAATATTACTAGAAAAAGAGTCAACACATGGATCAAGACGTTAAATGGCACTACCAATGATAATTTGGAAAAAAAAGAGCGTACCTTATTCGTGTTTTGGGGGCCAAAATTGGTGGAAACCATCAGAAATAGTTATTCAATAATTTCACATGAAAGAAACAATAAATAAACAGCCGAAATTTCTGTAGGTATGCCCAATAGAATAATAATCCCATGTGGCAGGGACTTCGCAGCGTCTTTTTCTTTGTTGTACATCGTGTTTTCGTAAAAATAAATATGTTTCTTTCTTCATCCTACATAAGAGGAAAAAATTATTTGTTGTCTTTCAAATTCAAAGCCTCAAAATTCTTCATTTTGTAGTCCTCTGAGTAGGTATCGTGAAATGCCAAGGAAACACTTGGGTGCGAGTACCACACCACATGGGTAGGTTGTATTCATTCCCTAGAGCTTAGACGAATAGCTCTTTTGCTCTCCTGTGAACTGTGGTAAAATGTTTAGGTTGTTTGACAACATTGGTTTAATATTGACTAAATTATGATACTGAAACAATAAAGGTGTGAAAGGTCATTTTTTGTTTGTCCTGATATTGGTGAACTAAATGGTTCACCAATGTACCTAGTTCACTGCCAAAATTTACCTGGATGCCAAATCGAAAACAGGGCTTCGGCCATTTCTGGACTCCTAAAATTCTCTATTATCGCATATACCTTATATAATAGTTTCTTCTCATGTAATACGTAGGTACAATTTTTGTGGGTTTTTATATTTATTTTTATTATTATTATTTTCGTTTCCGCGAAAGTTACGCTGCAGCGAAATCAGGCGTCTCATGTGACGAAGAGGAACGAACAAAAAGGATAAAAAAACAACAAGAAAAACGATAAACTCGGAAAACATCGCTTCTTATCGTCGGGCAGATAAGACAGTCAAGGAGAACCGTTTTATTGGTAGCCTTTCGTTTCATTGCACGTTTGAGGGCATCTGTGAAAAAACCCTGTGTATACATACGACATACGACTTCTTTGTCGATTATTTAGTTCGTAGCGTACCTATATATTCATGTATTGAATTGTTACAGTTTTACCTACATTACAATAATCAATTCTATATTTTCTAATAATTTTCTGACTGAGACCGGTTGCCGAAGGTCAATACCTAATGGATTATCCTGAGTAAAAAATGTTCGTACATTTTTATTGAATCATATAAAAACGTTCACTGGCGAAGATTTACCATTTTAAACCTTATGGGGACCTCTATGAAAATCACTCCCTATTCAATATTTTCTGGTAACGTAGGTACTTACCTACCTTTATAGATGATGTGACTTGTGAAGGGCAAACACTACAACTCGAAACAATTTATTTTTAATAAATTAATGAGCTTCATAGTGCTTATCACTGAAAATTCGCCCGCAACCTTTTTCAGGTAGGTCTTCGCTCTATCTCCATTTGAATCGAGGGATAGGAAAATCCGTCGACAAAAAAATAATTGTGTAGCAAAAAAAGAGGGGGAAAAAATCGTCTTCAAAAAAGCTGTATAAAATTATAAATTAATTTTCATGCTGAACAAACATAGGTACCTACCCGTTTTATTCAAAACCAATACTACAAAATTTTTCAAGTCGGCGCCAAATTCCAACTAAAATGTATAAAAACCAAGGGATACAATATGAAGGCATTGTTGTGGGGTTTTTAGTTAAAATTTGGCGCCGACTAAAATGTGTTTTTGTTTCGAAAATATGTTGTTTTATTTTGTACTTCCTTGTGCGTACTTCGAATGTGTCCCCCCTCCACCGATCGGTCCCGTAGTTTCGGAATAATCGCCAGACCAAAAAAATGAACGGAAACAGGTCGAAGTGAGAACCTTCTCCCTCCCTTTTTGAAGTCGGTTAAAAATGATATACACCGATTTTTGGCACTTGAGGTGATTATCGATTAGATGTTAGTTTTCTGAATGTTTATGTCATTTTGAGTAATTTTACCTCTAACACAAATGCAAAATGCGTCAGCCAAATTTTGAAGCCAACTTGTGAAGCCTAATCGCCTCAACTCAATATTTTCAACGATGTTTTTCTTCACAATCATTTTCAGAGGGGGTTTCCTCAAATTCTGCCAATTGGATGGACAGTAGTGTACAGTTTCCAATGTAAGATTTACATTGTCATTAGCTAGCAGGTGTGGAAGTATTTTTGAATATAGCTGGACCTAAATGATAGGGTATCATTTTTGGTGAAATCAGGCGAGATTTCCTCGGGTTGAGTTCTTGAATCAGATTTCATGTTTGCGCATGCGCAATAGCGATGTGTTCGGGTTGAGCTCTTGAATTAGATTTCATGTTTGCGCATGCGCAATAGCGATGTGTGCGATGACCAATCCAGAGGTCAAAAAAAAACACAGTCATGCAGCATGGCTATAAGAGCGAATTTTCGAAGTTTTCGGCATCTTCCTCCTCCGCCTAAAATTTTCTGAAAATTAATTTTCGGCCAATGTTTTCCCAACTTGATACCATACAAAATTAAAACAGGAGTAGTTTTACGCAAAGTAAAATTTGGGGTGGAAGGAGGGGGAGGGGGAAATCAAAAATGTTTTGAATACCAGAAGAGTAGGTATTGGGTACATAACAAATTTTTTGTTCCATTTTTTGCCGAGTAACACCTCGGTTTGTAGATTTTCCAACGCTGAACACGATGGTGAAGTCAGAATTGCGATATCCCATTCCGTTATCAGATTAGAGCAGACGAACCAGGAAGAACATCTCAAGAAATAACCACGTTCCTTCATCTTCAAAGTGCTCCAGTTTGAGAATGGAATGAGATATCGCAATTCTGATTTCACCATCGTGTTCAGCGTACAAAAACCTTTAAAATGAGGTGTCACTTGTCAGACTTTTTCATTTTGGGAATTTATGGGTAATTTCCCCCCCCTAAAACTCCCCAAAACTCCCCCTTAGGGTGACCCGATTCTGCTCATCTTCGAACTTAGCCTGTCGATTGCCAAGACAGATTTTTCGTGCAAATTTGAACTTTTTATCTCAATTCTTTCGAGAGTTATCGTCTGGAATGACACATACATATATAAATATATAAATATATATATAAATATATAAATATATATATATATATACATATAATTTTTGGTGTCTTTCGGCAGGGAATTCAGGATGGTCTGAAACGGATTTTGGTATAAAAATCTTTCGGAAATTCGAGTTTTAAAAATTTTGGACCGAGAACAATAGCTTCCTTTTCTTCGAAAATTCGCTAAAATGAAATATTCCTACACAACAAATTGTCCATTGTTCCGTGGCGATTTTAATGACATCTACAGCATTCCCTCGACAAATATCAGCGTATTAGGATTGTTACTTCTCTCTAGAAGATATGGTGGTTAACTAATTGGAATTGCTTACCTACCTACTTACAGATACACGCGGAACCAAATTTGTTCCTTGAAGTCTGAGGCCCAAAATGCGAGTGGGAAATTTGATTTTTGAGGGGTAAATTAGACTATCGCGTGGATGAATCAGGTTTCCATACCTTTGGTAGTGAACAAGCAAAACCTGTTTGTTGTTTCATTCAAAGGGGGTTGCTGAAGAAAGGCTTTTGACGTTTATCCACATCGAACAATCGAACATCCCTATATATCATTACCGATTTCACCTTTTACTTTCAACAGTTCTCGGTGCGAATTTCGAAAATTCCGTTTATTACCATTTTGGAGTTGATGTTTTGGTTTTTCATCGTGAGGCCGAGTGAGGCGTTACAGAAGACGGGGGCGGTGGAAAATTGCATTATTTATATAAAACAAACAAACAAACAACAACTTTATTGCAAAAACAAAGCGAGCTGCCCCGCAGGCCGGGGGTGCCCCCGAAGGACGCAGCCTACTGCCCCACCCCGGGTGGTACGTCTCCATTCTCACTTGCACCATCAGTTGTATACCACCACCAGACTGTGGTAAAGTTTCATTGATACAAGTGGATGATATCAAGAGATGAGTCCAGGGAGTAGGGTGGTGATGGGGCTCAGCCGTACAGATGGAATTGAATTATCCCAATGGTATCTCTGAGAACCTTGAGACATAATTTGGTGAGGGTTGCGTTTGGAATCCGGTGCTCCTTGAAGAAATCCAGGAGGAATTTGGACGCTGACCCACGCGCACCGAACCACAGCCCCACCACTGTCCAGTCGGGAATGCCGTACTGCTGCTTTAGGAACGGGATACAGGGCTCGTAGGTTGCCTTTTTCTCGGAATCCACAGCCATGTCTTGGTCCCTCTCGTTCGTTTCCCAGCGGATAGTTGGATCCAGGACCCAACCACGGCGCCTAGAACGGTCTACGACAATAATGTCAGCTCGTCGGTTCTGTGAATGGCCATTAACCTGGGCAATGCAGTGGACTTCTTCGGAGACTTCCAGGCCCTTTTCCCTGAACAGGTCTGCCAGTGCCGTCCTGACTTTGTGATGGGCGTTGTTCCGCAGGAGCTCAGTCTTCGGGCAGGAGCCACGGATGTGGGGTAGTGTTTCTATAATAGTGTTGTTCTCGCTGCAGGCCGGAAACCTGCAACGGCGACTACCCTCACTCCGACCGCCTGTTGCCCTGTTAGCCATCGAGTTCATTGAGGCCTTGATTGAATTTGTCCATTCGCTGCTCGTCAGCCCATCTTTTTTTCCTACCCAGCTGTTCGTCTGCGGACAGACCTTAAACCAATGGACACCGATGCCACGCTGTGCTAGCCCGGTCCACCTGTAGTTGCCGAATGTTAGAGAGCCTATATCTACTTCGAATCTGGTGGGATTTTGCAGCGTTTTTCAACCGGGCAGAATAGTTTCTTGCGTATGTACATCCTCAATGTAAAAGACGAATCATCGCAAAATTTAGGGCCTATCCCTCCGTTTGGTGATCCCAACAAGAAGGTTCCGGTGGACAAATCCCAAATGACTAGATAGATCGGCAGATTTGGTTTTCATCTCCCGACCCCACTTTCTGGCTACCTCACACTGGATAGGTAGGTGTTTCTTGGTTTATTATTCTCTGAATAATACACCTATATTCGTGTCGGAAAATGTTTTTACAGCGCCCTCAAAAATTTTTCTTTTACATTCCAAGGTGTGTAGATTCCAAAAATGCAATTTCCGTCCGCCCTGTCATCGATATACAGGGTGTCCCAGTTCCTTCTGGAGAAACTCAAGGAGTCGATTCCGCTCTTCATTTGGAACAAAAAATGCTCAGTAGAAATTTTTCGAAAAGTTCTTCGTTTTAAAGATATCCGACAATTTGTGTTTTTTTCAACTTCTCATTGCCTTACCACATAAAAACGATAATAAATTCGAAAATATTGAGACTACAACAAATCCAGTTACATCGTTGAAAGAACGTTAAATTTCCTGTAAGATTCTTCTGTTTTCAATGGTTGGCCAATAACAGTTGGAACATTTCAAAATTTCAAAATTTAAAATAGTGAAAAAGACTGTACGTTCTACTGAGGTTACAAAATAATACCTAAAACTCGTCAAATTTCACAAAAACTTCTTCATCTAACAGGCTTTACAGATATACTTAGATTTAAAAAACGCTGCAAAGTCCTTGTCACATGGGTTTATTATTCTACTGGAAATACCTACAGAAATGCTGGCTGTTCATTTATTGTTGCTTTCATGTAAAATACATAATTGAAATAGCTATTTCCGGTGGTTTCCACCAATTTTGGCCCCCAAAACTTGAATTAGGTACGCTCTATTTTTATTTATTTTTTTCAAATTATCTTTGATCATTGGTAGTGCCATTTAATCATCTTGATCCACGTGTTGACACTTTTCCTAGTGTTATTCTACAAATTGATGGTGATTTCAGACTATTTCGCAGGTTTTTGACTCATAAAAAATCAATTTTGGGGGCTGAACATCTGGTACAACCTCTATTTTCAACTCCTTGGTCAAAATCGACTTCATATTCGGTCTTCTCTTCCCCCAAAACATGGAAAACGATACCTCAAAAACTCATTTTACTAATATGTTACTAAAACACAAAAAGTACCTATTTTTATACAGATTTTCACTCATAACACCCCTGGGTATATTCCGATCGGGCTGAAAAGTTTCGGGACACAATTAGGGCCCAAATGGAGCATGTGGGCGAAAGAACGAATTTTTTAGACCGAAAATGAGGCCGGTTCACGTGATACGGCGGACGGCGGACGGACATAGCATTTTTGGAATCTACGCACCTTGAAACGGAAAAAAAAATTTTTGAGGGGGTGTTATAAAAATTTTTTGCTGAGCGAATACATAGGTGTATTATTCACGGAATAATAAACCAAAACGTTGTAGTAGAGTTAAAAAATGATAATTGAACGTTTGAAAACATGAGCAAGGGTTAATTTGGGGGGGGGGGGGGATAATTAGACCTCGTAAAATAAAACTAAAGCTTCCTTGACTGGTTGAATAAAAATAATGCTGGGATATGAAGGGTACATTTCGAACTGGTCCTTATAAAAAATAAAAACTCGTTCTTTCGCACACAGCCCTAGTTATGTCCCGTATCAGGCAGCCCGATCGGAAAACACCCTGGGGTGTTATGGGTGATAAAATTGGTGCAGAATTAGGTATTTTTGAGGTTTTAGTGAACTTGGGCTTGTGACGTATAGTTTCCCATGTTTTTTTTAGGGTAAGGAGACCAAGTATGAAGTTGACTTTGACCACAGAGTGAAGACTGAGGTTCTAACGAAGTTTTAAATATCAAAATTCATTATTGATGGGTCAAGAACCTGTGAAACCTGGCTATAATCACCAGAAATTTGTATAGTAATACAGGAGGTAGTATTAACAGTGAATCAAGACAGACAGTTTCACTGATCGAAAATAAATCGTCAGAAATACCATCCTAATATTCGAGTTCGAAACCGTCAAATATAGCTTTTTTTGGTATATTCACTGAGGTCTCAATCGTGCCGAATTCAGTCGAGAATAGTAAACCCGTATGATAAGGACTACCTAAGCGGCATTTGTGTTCTAGATTTCTAGTGAAATGGAGAGATTGATTCCAGTCCTGTAGTTCAGACCAGAAAATGTTCATAATTTAGGATCAATTTAGAATCAGTTTTGGTCGGCATATCAACAAAATAAAAAAAAGCTCCTGACCATCTCAAATCAAATAGATGACAGTCCCCCGTTTTTACTCTCTTCACAAAAGATCTTATAGCAAGCTTTCTGAAAATAAGCAAGATGATTCTATATCATTGGTACTATGATTGGATGTGAGTGGAAAACGTGCGGAAATATCCTATTCTAACTACTAAAATCCAAAATTGACTGGTAATTTAAATGGTGGTGATAGAAGAATGAGGGTTGGCTTGGATAGGTGAGGTTGAGATGCGAATTTTTAAGCCTGGACAGCTAGCGTTTGAAACGTTACACCTATGGAGAAGCCAGGAAGGTTACCACTACTAAAAACGCTACAGGGTGTGCCCAGACGGTTCCACCAGGTCGGTTAGCACCGGACTAGTTCCACCACTCCGAGTTCTTTTAGGTGAGAAAGGTACGGAGGTATGAGGAGAGAGAGAAATCATCGACTTGAGGTTTGAGCGTAGAATGGTGAGCCGGGTGAGAAGAGTGGGTTTTACAGGAACTCTTCCACCCTCCTCTAGTCATCCGACCATTACGAACTGTTGAGGGACTGCTGGAGGGAGAGGAGACCTATCCCACTTGTGTGGCATAGGCATAGGTTCGTTCGGTTTTATTTAGGACGAAGTATGTACATTGAGTGGTATTCCGGGAGGATACCACGACATAAATTATGTTCTCTGTTAATTGAAAAACAATATTATTCACCTTGCAGGTACGAGGATTGTTTATGAGAGGTCGACGCTGATGCACCTGAGAAATTCTCCTCTGTCGCAGACACCACCAAACCTCTCGGAGTTCCCTGGGATCGGCAAGGGCTCGCCTGACCCAATCAAACCCACCTTCAAAGACAATGGCCGAAGAAAAAGCCCTCAGAAAACAAGTGAGAACCCAAACTTATCTTCTGATTTTGGGGAAGGCCTTATTGAGGAAGGATACTTACCACCAAAATTAGGCTAATACGGGGTGCTGAGGGCTGAGTTAAGACAAACGAGTCTGGCTTTTTTGAAGAGGATCTGTGCTTTTCCAAACTTTTGGGAAACGCAAAAAAAAACAAAAAAAACTGGGGGAGCGAGTAACTATCAGATCTGCTCTGAAAGGGGCTATGTGGCTCTCATAAGGGAAAACGAGTAGGTACCAATCAGATCTCCTATGAAAGGGGGCTATGTAAGCCACATAGCCCCTTTCAACAGATACCTATCGAGGATTTCAAGGACGCTGTCACGTAAAAAATGTTGAGGTTACCGTGCCATCTAAAAGCGCATGTTTATAGGTATGTGGGTAGGCCCTCAACATTTCAAGTCAATATTCCAGTCCTATCGCGGGCAGCAGGATTAAGTAGGTAGTAGGTTCTATGCAAACTATCGCGCGACAGAGCATAATCACGCATGGCTGTCTTAAATCGAGTTGGTTGTTCTGGATATTATTTCATTAATTTGAAGAATAGTGGTTATTTTGGATTTTGTTTATAGGCACTTTTGTAACTTGAACAAACTTTAGGCTTCACGAATAACAACTATTGTTAGCGGGTATGTGCTGGATGCTCACAACATGGCGGATGAAGGTGGATGAGGATGGATGAAGTCGGATTAAGGCGGATGAGGAAGGAGGTGCTCCTTCGGAGTCATTTCACTAACGCCCAGGCGTTAGTCATAGGGATGGTTTGCTCCCCACGGTTTTCACCACAGCAGGTACTAGAGGAGAGGAAGGCGTCCCGCGGTTTTCACCGCAGCAGACACCTGGGATGTTGGAGCTAGTACCCCGCCGTTTTCACCACAGCAGATACCGGGAGTGCACCCCACAGTTTCACCACAGCAGGTGCGAGGAAAGGAGAGAGAGATAGGGCGTGAGAGAAAGGGTCGAGAGAGAAGTCGTAAGTCGCGGGTCGGATCGTCGAATGAAGAGCTGTGCCAGAAGAGCTGGTTTTATGGGGTATTAACATGTATCATGTTTTAGCCCTGGGATACTAGCATTTTTTGCGCGTCGATTTTGCGCGTCAAGAGCGTCAAATTTTTTCGCGCACAATGCATAGTGGAGAGTCACGTGGAAACGAGCCCTGGGATACTAGCATCGTTTGCGGGTCGATCCTGCGAGTCAATTTTGAGCGTCAATTCTTTTCGCGCACAATGCATAGTGGAGAGTCACGTGGAAACAAGCCCTGGGATACTAGCATCGTTTGCGGGTCGATTCTGCGAGTCAATTTTGAGCGTCAATTCTTTTCGCGCACAATGCATAGTGGAGAGTCGCGTGAAAACATGATACATGGTTGCAATTTTTGGTTCTTAAACATAAATTGTTTACTACTGGTTTCTGTTTTTCCACCCGTCCCCTGTCCACAATTGGCCGTTACGATCGTTGAGGCAGTTGGCGGTTGGGGAAAACCCTCGGTGTTGACCAGCTCAACGTTTTCCGCGTTAAATCTCTCGTAATATTACAGGAGTGGTTTCTTTGAGGGAATCACGACTACAACAATTAGGTAATTAATGATAGAATTATTGAATCCACCACATATTTATGAAACTAATTCCCCGGTCGGCTCCAATACTCGATTTAGGGGTTTCTTCGAGTGATGCTCGAGGCTAGGTATTGACCACAGAAAACAGTGCAGAAGGGGCATCTGTACCAAATAATAAACCCTTATGTAAAAACTAGCTGTGTACCCGCGCTTCGCAACGGTAGAACCGACGCGTGTTGCTGCGATTTAAATAAATGGAGCCAACGGTCATGTATTTTAATATGCCTGTATCCCCCCCCTCCTCAACTGATCAGAAACCTTCCCCAATGCCAACCCTAACTGCCTTTAACCCCCCCCCCCCCCGTATCCTATGAACCCTCCCTACCTGGTTAGAAACATTCCTCAATGTTCACACAACAAATTCCCAAAGTTGCACTCCAATTGGTCAAGTAGTTTTGAAATTTCTGTAGACCCCCCCCCCCTCTCATAACCCGTACCCCCCTCCCACTAACATCCTGATTGAAGTACCACTTGAATGTACTCGTCGAGCTGAATCCAGAATCTAATTACAATCGGATTTACGTCCAACCGTCCAAAGTTATTGTAAGCATAAACGTCCTCATAGAAGTGATTATAACACGTTTTTTAGTAGTATTTCATTCATAGCGTTTCAACGGAAGGACAGATTCAAATGCGGATTTTTCATAAACCTTCCCAGATAAATTCTGCGTCAAATGGTACCAGCCGCAACTTTCTACGTTCAGCCGTTCTCAATTGATGCCGAGTAGTTTTGAAATTTCTGTAGACCCCCCCCCCCCTCTCATAACCAGTACCCCCCTCCCACTAACATCCTGATTGAAGTACCACTTGAATGTACCTACTCGTCGAGCTGAATCCAGAATCTAATTACAATCGGATTTACGTCCAACCGTTCAAAGTTATATAAGCATAAACGTCCTCATAGAAGTGATTATAACACGTTTTTTAGTAGTATTTCATTCATAGCGTTTCAACGGATGGACAGATTCAAATGCGGATTTTTCATAAACCTTCCCAGATAAATTCTGCGTTAAATGGTACCAGCCGCAACTTTCTACGTTCAGCCGTTCTCAATTGATGCCGAGTAGTTTTGAAATTTCTGTAGACCCCCCCCCCCTCTCTTAACCTGTACCCCCCTCCCACTAACATCCTGATTGAAGTACCACTTGAATGTACTCGTCGAGCTGAATCCAGAATCTAATTACAATCGGATTTACGTCCAACCGTTCAAAGTTATATAAGCATAAACGTCCTCATAGAAGTGATTATAACACGTTTTTTAGTAGTATTTCATTCATAGCGTTTCAACGGATGGACAGATTCAAATGCGGTTTTTTCATAAACCTTCCCAGATAAATTCTGCGTCAAATGGTACCAGCCGTAACTTTCTACGTTCAGCCGTTCTCAATTGATGCCGAGACAAACAAACAGACACTGTTTTATTATATGTATAGATTTGCAGCGTTTTTTTCTAGAATTCCATGGATCATTGATAAGAAAAAATGAATAGGTTCGTAAAAATATTCATTATTTACCTGGTTTACAAAATTACCTGCCTTCAAACCTATGAAGTCACACAATGACCATGGGGCATCCAAATGTGCGGTCACACCGAAGATACGCTGCTGCGCTCTTGCAGCATCCCCCCCCCCCCACCCCTTATCTTTCATCGATAGGTTGTTTCTACCTACTGAAGCTTAAAAATTCGGGTGTTATAACATTCTCTGTCCCCATTCCAGGTTCCGTGGACGATGATCAGTTCGAGATGGATCTGTAGTTGCGGGAACTTGTCTTCTTTGGAGTCTGACAAGTTTAGTAGAGCATCGAGAGCCCACGTCGGACAGACGTCGAGCGCCTATCGAAACTATCGTTTTTACACATTTCATATACTATGTAAGCAGTCTACGCCGCGCCGGTGCGAGTTCACCACTTGTCAGTGACGACGTTTTAATTTACGATCATTGTTAATCAAACTGAATTGGTCTCCCCAGGGAAAATAGCAAGTACCGCTAATTTCATTCATCATTTTGTTGCGTCAAACACACGCTTGGATCAAATTTAAAGGAAAGCTGCTTTATGAAATGAGCTAATTACAGATAAGTTAATCAAAATATAACGTCTAAGAGGGTTGCAATGCCAATGTTTGTTCCGTAGGGCTGGCCAAACATTTCAAATGAAATTTTTGTTGTTATTCAGTTTTTAATTAACTTCCAAAATGAAAATGAAAGCAAATCATTATTACCTACTGTGAAACATCGTACCGCTGTAGACGCAGCTGCATGATATTCTAGGGATTGACATAATTCTTTATTCACTTCGGCCCTTTTAACATTTCATCATAAATCTTAGGTTGAGGCTGTGCTCCCGAGTTTGTTTGGTTTTCAAATATTTACTTATTCATATTCGATCCCCTTAGTTTTTTTAGGCTTACCTATTTAAGTGTTTTTTGAATGTGCTGGTGTGAAAGCAATATTTTGGTTGGGTATTTCAATGATATTAATGTACCTACTTCCGTAGTTAGAAAAAAAATGAAGTCGCTCTTGGCTTTATCCAAAAAACATTTGTATATTTTATTCCGATTCGTTTTTTCGTTTTCTTAATGAATATTTTACTAAAAATTAATATAGGGACCCCTTTTTCAAGGAAACATTTTATTATAAATAATTATTTACTCATCAATATCACATTGACCTATTATTATGCACAGTTTGTACAAGTGGGGTATTCCGGTTACCTATAATAATTGATCTCCCACTCTTACTGTCGCTCATTGAGTCATTTTTTCGTTTTGGCGGGTCATCAAATGACTAAGCATTTTATCAATTATTCCTGAAAATTATTATTCGCGGATCTATCGTCCGACTCATTAATTTTAATGACATCGTTTTTTGACATCGTTTCCAAATCACTGCCTTTGAAAATGAATGTTATAACTATGTATAATCGTGTTCACTAGACGTTAAGTAGCATTTTATTAGATCTACTGACATTTTGAAAATGCCAATTCATTCGAAACTGAATTAAGTACAAAAGATGATGTTATCAAATTCACTTCAAACCCGTATTACCTATGCTAAATTCCAAGATGCTCAGTTTATTAGTTGAGCATTGTTTGTGACCACTGTTTGTGACTTGTATTCTGATAGTGTGTGCAGGGCTAGTCTTATCACATTTGTTTAGTTTGTAGAATTATCATTTCCTCTTCAGATTATTGTTGATTTTATCAAAAATTTGTTCGAAGATGGAGTTTGCCATTTATGTTTCTATTGTAAAAATTATTTTCTCCTTTCCTCAGATTTTAAGACGTGTAACAGGTAGAGGTACGTAAGTTAGATGTAGGAAAAAAATACGATGAAATCTGAAAAAAAAAATCTGAACTACATAATGTAAGAAAAACAATATAATATAGAAATTGATGTGACAATTCTGATACTGATGTGATTATTTCAAATATCCTTTTACAACCTAGTTTATCTCGGGTCTATCTTGGGTGCGTAACTGATGCCTCTAAAATATTCCATAATATTATGTATGTCTGTTCTCTCCGGCATACGTATCTCATACGGCACACATGAGTGGATTTCGCAAATGAAAACAGAAAATACCTCATAAGAAGTAAGTGCCGTATCAGGCGTGGTCTTCACGTCCAACTGCCCTGCCAGCGTCGCTGACGATCTGCGTTCCATCACTTCGCTCAGTGAGTGCAGAGGGGTTCACTTAACAGCTACGTGGGTCGTACTTGGACATGTCACGGCGCCACCCATCCAAGTACTAACCACGCTCGAGATATCTTAGAAAATTTCGGTGATCACACGGGAACCGGTTTATTCCACCAGATAAGGAAAATGCCTCCTCATCTAACAAGACGTTCATTATGCTGAGTAGAGTCGACTAGTTGAGGGTGGTGTCAGTTATGTTGTAGGTTTCACCAGCCGCAACTGGTAGAACGTTTATATTTTATGTGATTGTCAAGGACGTATAGAGATAAATATATCAGTTGGAGTATTGTTATAATGAAAAGAGAAATAAAGGTACCTTCCCGTAAAATAATGGTGAGGAGCTCTTTGGATGAAGGATTGTTTTTCACAAATGTGAGAAAATGGGTAGGTAGGCTACCTGTATATAAGCACTTGTCTATCAGTTCGTGATGTGGGTACAGCTACAACTGACACATGATAGTGTTCCATTTCAAACGATACCTAACTCTTCATGATTTGATACCAACTTCGGTTTTTCAAATGGGGTTTTTTCATTTTTGAATTGCAGATTCGGATTTTACGTGAAATTTCATGAAGAAATCACTGCTCATACCTTGAGCTCATACCTTCGGTTGTTGGAAAACTTCAGATGACACCAGTTATTGTACGATATCATGGGTATTTACCTACCATTATTTTTTGCATGTGCCCCGGAAGGTTCTATAATCATGGGGACATCACTTTTAATGATTAGGTATTTGAAATTTGGAACGTGCCCCGTGTACTAGCAGGAGGCCACATGATTGTTAGGTACCATTTGGATCACAAACTAGGTCATTTTCACCCACCCGTTTTTGTGTATCAAGTAATAAAGAATCTCCTTATGTCCTTGGACAGTTCTATCGCCTGCGCAGCGAACGTGGCAATTGCCCGTTGATACCTACAGCTGTATTACGCCTATTAACATGCTAAAATGTTTTCAAGCGGCGTCACACTTAATTATCATAACTAACAGGCTATGTCCTTGATAAATCAACAGAGCGTCGCAGTAGGCTGAGTTGGTTGCAGCCAACGAGTAACGGAATATTTAGCGAACCAGTCGAAATCATTTATCAGTAATTACACCAGTATTGAGGTCACACACCTAACGCCTCTTATTTTTTGTCGCCGAAGTATGAATAGGTATGAAATATAATTGCCATCACTGAAACAACTAGTAACTATTTGACAAGGTAACTCCCATCGATAGGTATCTATGAGCACATAACCATAAAGTTCATCAACATTGTATTATCAATAGGCGCCCCAGCAAGTATAAAATTAAAGCTAAAATTAAAGGACCAAGGTGCCTAAGTGCTCTTTCAAGTTGAACAAGCCAATAACTTCCATGTGGTTATGAAAAATAGTATAGCATCCCCCCCTTTTGCAATTATGCCGCACATACCTACCTCTATAGAGAGAGGCTCAGGAGGGAAAGCTCGTCGGGTCCTTTTTTTTGGGGGGTAGAACCATAGGCACAGTAATGAATTCCGAAACCCAGGATTTTGGTTTATTATTTTCAGTTATCAACCTTTGGAATCGATCATGACAAAAAAATTAACCCCCCTCCCCTTCAAAATGTTATGGTTTCTGTTTCAAGGTACGAAGACTCCGAAAATTTAATGAAGAAATCTCTGTCTGTCCGTACGTTTTTTGTTAGTTACCATGAACGAAAATAAATGAAATTTCGTTGTGTCCCATTTGGGGTCTAGTTGGTCCGCGAAGCTCAGTGACTGTTATATCTAAGGGGTGAAAAATAGGAGATGAAATTTCCAGGGTGCCGTTATATCGAATTTTTATAGGTTTTTAAATTGATCTCGAACTTGAGAATTTTTTGAGACCCCTCGGAGCATTGTGCGTCCAGCCGTTCGTTGACAGTAAGGCCCTGCACCGAAAAGCTTCGTCAACATGATCGTGAATGAAACAGTGTACCTACATCCAACCCAGATAATACCATTGCTAGGGAACTGCTGATTATAATCACGCATGGATGTATGTTCTGTGATATTATTTCATTTGAAGAACGGGTTATTTGGGGATTTTGTTGATAGATACACAGGTACACTGTAACTTATTTATGAAATTCTGATTCCCCGGCCAGCTCCAGTACTCGGTTTACGGCATTCCTTGGGGGAGCTCGACTGTAGGTATTGTCCACAGAAAACAGCGATCTTCGCATAATAAACCATAGTGTACCTAGTAACTTGCAGCTTTTACTTTTCAATTCAGTTACGTTACAATTCAGAAATCGATTTTCAATTGCTTTCATGAAGCCATTGAACTAAATACGAAGACCACATTTTACCAATTTTTTCGCTTTCTTTCAACGCGATTTTTGAAATATACGCAAAATTCAGCGTAAGATAAAGCCACCGTCAAGATTCAAACATACGAGTCTGTCTAAAAGTCCCAAACGTAGTACGAAAAATAAAAATAATTGAAAATCTCATCAAAATCGAATTAACAGGTACACGCCAAAACTACCTCCTACCTGCGTTATGAAATAATGTCCCCTTGATCTCTGCTTTCCCACTGTATATATCAAGCTGATAATTAATTAGATCTCTGGTAAAAAATTAGTTGTAAAAATTTTTTTAAATCTCGTTTTACTGCGATAATTAGACCTACGAACACGTATGTCGATATAGTTGAACCCGCGGTATTCTTCGCATCCTATGAAAAAGTGGGTTAAAAGTTGTCGGCAAATAGAGGAAAAAATGTGGTTCTTGTGTGAAATGACGCTTTTTCATCGGGAAAACGTTTACAATCCATTTATTCGCTGTACTGCAAAATAAAAAATTCCAAGATTTGGAATTCATCTCTATGTTGTGTATCCTCTGTGTAGGTAGGTACAGTCGTTGAGTGTCCCGAAACGAAATTTCGTTATGTGGGACAAAGAACCAAGACTGCCCAGCGAAATCCGGGAAGGATGGCAACCCTGCATAAAGTATGAATGTAAAGAGTTCAATTTTATTGATTATTTTAGTTCTTATATGTCTCTGAACACCCGGAATTTACAACACTGTAGTTGGAAACACCACAACATAAGTTCAGAAGATTGTCAAGTTATCGGATGATATCACTGGAAGGTACCTACGATTGTACTTTCACATTCATGTGCTTTGGAAGCCTGCGAGGGCTGAGAATCGTGAAAAAGGATAGGTAATGGATTCGTCGTCAAATTTGGATTGGCCCTGTGTACACAAGGTCGCCCAACCTGCATAAAGATTTCGCTCCATGGTTTTTTTTTCTTAACTCATCAAATGACTGGTTTGATGAAAATATTATTATTTTCACACGTACGGCGTACGGCGTACCTACGGTGAACGGCGGACGGACATTGCATTTTTGGAATCTACGCACCTTGAAACGGAAAAGACCAAAGTTTGAGGTTGTGTTATAAAAATTTTTTGCTGAGCGAATACATAGGTGTATTATTCACAGAATAATAAACCAAAATGCAATGTCCGTCCGCCGTACGCCGTATCACACAGGCTTCATTTTCGGTCTAAAAAATTCGTTCTTTCGCACACATGCTCCATTTGGGCCCTAGTTGTGGCCCGAAACTTTTCAGCCCGATCGGAATATACCCAAGGGTGTTATGAGTGAAAATTTGTGTAAAAATAGGTACTTTTTGCGTTTTAGCAACATGTTGGTAACATGAGCTTCTGAGATATCGTTTTCCATGTTTTTGGGGACGAGAAGACCGAATATGAAGTCGATTTTGACCAAGGAGTGGAAAATTGAGTTCTACCAGGTGTTCAGCTCCCAAAATTGATTTTTTATGAGTGAAAAACCGGAAATCGTCTGAAATTACCATCAGTTTGTATAATAATACTGGAAAAAATGTCAACACGTGGATCAAGACTATTAAATGGCACTATCAATGATCAAAGATAATTTGAAAAAAAAGGAGCGTATCTAATTCGTGTTTTAGGGGCAAAAATTGATGGAAACCATCAGAAATGACTATTCGATTATTACGCATAAAGAAACAATAAATGAACAGCCAACATTTCTGTAGGTAAGTCCAATAGAATAATAAACCCATGCGACAAGGACTTTGCAGCGTTTATTTAACAATAAAATTGCCTTATCAAGAAAGAAAAAGAAAAAAGCTGCAAATTATTACACAACGGTTTGTTATTTATCTGTATAGAATCCCCTCCTGCGTAGATCACTGTTTTCAGTGGTCAATACCTACCCCCGTGCTTCCCCTAGAAAGCCGTAAATCGAGTACTGGAGCCGGCCTGGGAATTACAGCTTCATCAAAATGTGCGGGATTCTATAATTCAATCGTTAATAAATTAGGTATTTGTTGTTATTCATGAAGCATAACGTTTGTTCAAGTTACAAAGGTACCTATCAACAAAATCTAAATGGGCCATCATTCTTCAAATGAAATAATATCGCAGAACAACCAACTCGATTTCTTACAGCCATACGTGATTATAATCAGGTGTTCCCTAGCAATGATATCTGGGCTGTATGTATTATTTACACCGTTTCATTCACGACTGATGGTGAAACGGAAACCATCTAATTGGTGGTGAGGGGCTTAAAAAATTGCATTCTTTCATGGTACATTATTCAAAATAATAAACCAAAACATGTTACCTATTACTCGTATTTAGATATTTTGTTATTGCCAAACTTCAGTGAGGCTTCCTACTTAGGACACGAGCGACATTTTTGCGGGTGACTATATTATTTATCTATACTATATACAATATATATTATAATGGTATAGATACAATATATTATGGTATAGATAAATAATATATGGTTCTGTTCGAATCACGGAAAAACGGCTTGACGGATTTTTATGAGGTTTTTGTATAAGTAGGTAGTGCTCGGAGTTGGCCCGGGAAGGCTTATAGCTGGTCGTATCCTTTTCCGGATTTCTAATTTCTTTGTAAAGTGGCCATCTCTAGCAACGGCGTTCGGGCAAAATTATTCGGTAGACATTTTTTTTGTAAGCGGAAGGTTTATCCCTCCAATTAATTTAATTTCGCTTGCTTTCTCCGCCCGGAGGGCGTGCAAGTTTGCTAGTATATTATAATTATAATGTATGTAGTACAACGCTACAAGCCGGAATTTCGGGTATTTTGACTTGCAAGTTTTAAAGTATAGGTAATCCTTACGCCTCCAGAATCCGCTGCATAGTTTGGTGCCAGGGAACGGCGGCGGCGCCACGCTGACCGTGCTGACAGATGGCGGCACGCTGCCATCTGCCAGAAAAATATATTTTGAATAGTTTTTCACGTTTTCCAGCACGGTGAATCGAATAACTTTCAAAGCTCTATGAATCATCTTATCAGCGATTGATAAATATTTAGCTATAACGCGTTAAAAAGGAAGAAAAAAATAGATATATACGTAATTATTGTTCTACATAGGCAGAATATGTGCCTATTTTCAAAATTGCACGAGGCACCTGGTCAGAGGACCCACTAGTATTATACCTTTAGATATGTGACCATGATACGGGAGGCCAGAAGTCGTCAACTTGCGTCGAGCATGCTGGTGATTTGGGGCTCAGGGAAACCGCATCCTCTGTTATACCTTATACCTATCATCTGAACTTGATATAAGTATAATTATCAAGGTCTTTGGTCTCGGCTAGAGAGAGAGAATGATTTACACATCAATCTAACTAGGTGAGATCAGTACTGGCCTACAAAGAGGCAGATCATTTGGCTGGTTAAAATGACAAAGAGGGCCAGGCATTTGCCAAAATCCAGAGGAAACTTTGTACTTTTTTCGCAGTAATGGAAGACTCTTTTAACCATTTCCTTGTTTGTCCACCACTGTGCTCTGATTTTCAATGACTGAACTCGAATACTTTGTATTCTTTATTATATCTACAAATTCTTGGCACTTTATCATCTTCTAGTTACAGTCTAATATCTTCAAAATAGTAGGTAGTAGTAAAAAATCGTCAAAATAGGTTGGTATCAACTGTCATCAATTCAGAGAACTACAGCCTGCCGATGCAGGCTGGTAGGTAGGTACATTCATTCCGAAAAACTCGTTCTTGACTCCTTTTTATTCATTTTATAACTGCGGCCGTCTCGAGGACGTTATGAGGTGTATTAGGTATACAAGTTATGCAAATAAGCTCGTGAATTTCGGCTTAGCTTCGCAAAACACGGGAAAAAGGCGATCAAAAACGGAAGGGTCGGTCGACAGTGGGATCGAGGAGCTGGTGCTGGCTGCGGGTGCTCCCAAGGGCGTGCGTTGGCTGTTGTGAAACGATGACAACCAGATGGGCTTCCTTGTTCCAGGATCCAGGATGACGTCAACTGAGGCTCTCCCACACTCGTCTGGGATCCTGATATTGACTATCAACGTTCCGCAAAATCGGGAAACATCGAAACGCAAAACACACAAAAACTCGGAATCTTGGAGAGAAACGTGGAAGCGACGCCGGTGGAATGAGGAGTTCCGCAGCAAAAGGGCCCTGGTGATTCATTCTATGGTTCATTCTTCGCAACAACAGAAAATAAATAAAATTTCAACGTTATAACAGTAAATTGGAACGTAGCCACGTGGGTAATCGCCCACATCGCTAATTTCGGTAATACACATCCAACTTCGGAGTAGACCATCCATAGTTGCCATTCTTGGCAGCCGTCGTTATTGGATTTAAGGTATTCGTAAAATTCATTCAACTCCTAACACATTCCTTACATATAGGGTTGATAGATTTGGGCCTATTTGTTCCTCTTTATGGCATCTCCTGTCCCCCTAAAGGACTGGAATATAATTTTATTTGCATATAGTAGACTTAAAATATACTTCCTACGCACCTATACCTACCAAAGTTGTTGATCCCGGAGTAAAACCTTGAATGCGGCTCTTTTGTATATAATTTTGTATATAATTATTTTACGTATGTAATTAAACATACTAATAAGCAATTTGGAATGTTTAATGGGGTATGTGCATGGGTTAAAAAAGCTGTTTATATTATTTTTTAATAAAACCAGAGATTCCGTTCTGAGAACTTGGACACCAACCGCACTGTCCTGTGATTAGTACCTAGTTCTTTTTCTATGGTTTTTTCAAATTTTCCAGAGGTTCCTACGTCACAGTGGGCAGCGGGGGCCCCGTCCAGGCGAGAGGGGTGAAATGACGTAGAAACCTCTGGAATCTCTGAAAAATCATCGAAAAAGAACGGCTTATCGTAGGACAGTGCGGTTGGTGTCAAAATTCTCAGGATGGAATCTACTTTCATTTAAAAAACTTAAATAAATACTTGCATGGACCCCACTGTTCGGTTAACTTGATCAAAGTCAAATAGATATCGTCAGTAATGACACAAATGCTCATTCGACGATTCACGCATATGTATCAGTATCAGCAAAAAAAAAAGAAGCTGAAACCCTTGGCTTGGATTCTGGAAGTAGTAATACCTAGGTTTATTACCATACTTATGGTATGGTGATGTGCTTCTAACTCCCAGCTCGAGCACCCTCTAACTTTCCATAATCGGAGGACTATTAATTGTGGACGCCCCTTAGCATGTCAGAAACGACAAAACACGCATATGTTTGTTTTGGAAAACCTTGAATTTTACATGTAAAATATATAGCTACCTACTTAAAAGAGAGTTTTGTGCCCCAAAACAATTATTTCTGAATGTCTGGCCTCAGCATAAGTTAGGCCATTCAGAAGGTATTTGTTTTCCCCATTTCATTAATGGCAGGCACATACCTACTGTACTACCTACCTAAATAATTTTTATCTTTACTAAACATAGTTAAGACATGGTTAAAATATGTCGTGTGTGGTATTTTTTTCCCCCAAGAGTCAAAGCTAATTATATGGCTGAGTATCGGTGGAGAGATGAGCGCTAAGTACGCTTCTTTTTAAATTAATTTGAGTCCCTTACCATCATGCCAGACAGCCCGAGTCCTTTGGGTTAGGTTGGTATGTAACCACAAAATCGGAACCAGACTGTTCCAAGGCCCTTGCCCTAATTTAAGTTCTCAGATCGCTACCAACGCACACAAATTTTAGTCACGCCCAGTGATTGGGACACCGAATCTCTTCGAGCCCTGATGAAGAAGAAATGATGACGCGGCTCTCTATAAAGAACCCATTCCCAATCACTATTTTACTGTGTAGTATACCTACCTTCTTACCTACACCAATACTACACTTGTTTCCTTGATGACTTCAGGTTTACGAACCTCACTATTTACAACTACCTATATAGATGAAAAGTATCGACTAAATTGACAAATTTAAGGATGTTTAAGAGAGGTTTTACGGAGCAACAATGTATTATTCACCAACAAACCGAAAGAACCTAAATTAGAGCGATAACCTCGTGTTCAAGTTGAGTTTTGACGTCCAGAATGTTAGCATTTAGCAGCTATACTATCGAACCAGGTAGATAAATTTGATTCCTGAAGTGGGTCATTAACTATTTGTGGCCGCGGTAAGAATTGTGACCTCAATTTTTAGAATATCACTAGCCGGTTACCCGGCGCGTTGCAGCCGGAAAAAACAAATTGTCGAATAAACTATTCAACAATGCCCTAAACCATTCAACTACTTTTTACTCTAGTACCTGCTATAATTCGCGTTCACTTTGGTTGAGATTGGTACGGGTTCACTTCATCTCCAAGTATAGTTGCCATTCATTGTTGGTCCAAGTAGTTGCCATACAAACACGTAACACTTTTTATAGTAAAGTTTTTCGAGTGACTGTAATTCGACCATTTTCTTATAGCGGGCGAACGGTTTATCGCGCAGAAATCGTTCTGATGTAGTTGGAAACAGGAAGAAAATAACTGTTCAGCCAGTCCGGTTTCGACCGCCATCGTTTCCGAAAGTTGTTCCGATGACGTCATTTCCTTATTTACTGCGAACTTACCCGTTGCGAAGTGCGCATAGTTCGACGATAAGGCTCCTTTCACACGGGGAGCCGCACGGCTCGCGCTCGCGAACAGGCGGAAGGCGCGTGAGACTGAAATGCATTGAGTGCAATGGAGCTTTCACACGAGGAGCGAGAGCTCTTGGAGAACTTTTAGGAGGAGAGTCTGGCCAGAGCCCACTCCGGCCGTGGGGGTTCGGCCATTTCCGCCTGTTTCCGCTGCCTCCTACTGCTTTACAGCATGCGATACCTGTTCTTTCAGAAGCCAGCCTCCAACGAGATAATTCGATAGCTCAGTGGAATCGACATGTACCTACGGATTGGTAGATCGTTGGTTCGAGACCAGGAACTTAGAAAGTTTTTTTGTCACCGACACTTTCGTAAGATCAGTTTTTGTTCGTTAGGACTTCAAAACCATGATTTTCTTGACAGATTATTGATTTGAACAGCTTCTATAATTTATTATTACTTAATAAGCGATTGATGGAGTAGTACCTAGGTACTTAACTTTATATTTACAAATAATAATCGCTGCCAGATATGTGACCAACATTTAGTGGCTATAACCGTAGTGGCGACTAAATTTGCAAGGAAATGGTATATTTTTAAAAAGCCATTTTGCCCGCACAAAAATTGGGGGGGGCAACGAAATGAAAATAATGGTAACATAAGCAAAAAATATATATTTTGTTCATTTACGAGATTACAATTCACAGCTTATTGCCTATGGAACTTCTGACTATTCCCATAATTATCACAAAAAATACATAGGTATTTCCCTTGGAGAAGTTAACGATAATGACAAAATTATACACTAGTCTCAGTATTACCCACCCTCTTGAAAATGTTATTCTAGAGAAAGCTTATCAAATCAAAATACTTAGGTAGTACAATTTAGTCTCTTTTAGGTTATAACTAGGTACTTAGATTAGTGTCACAAATACTGAACGTGGAGAAAAAAAAATCGAGAGGAAAATTGCCCAAGGCAACGACTTCATTTTTATATTATAATATCACATTTAATCAACCTTTTAATGAATATTTAAATGCATTTTACTAATTTGCGAGATTACAGCTTATTCTTGAGAAATTAGGTAAGTACCAACCTATGGAACTTTTGACTATTATAATAACTATCACAGAATATTATTATAAATTATAATAGCATGACAATATCACATGTAATCAACCTATCACGACTGTTTTGTCCAGCAATTCTTTATATATTGACTTCGAATCATGCTATAATCGTATTACTGTTTTATAAAATTTAGCTCATTTTGGTTCATGGTAACTAAGGAAAGTGCGAAGTACGGCGGACAGATAGAAATTGGTTTATTCATTTGCGGAGTCTACGTACCTTGGAACGAAAAATCATCAAATTTTGAGGGGGCGTTAACATTTTTTTTATCATGCTCGATTCTAAAGGAATAAGTTGAAAATAACCAAAATTGAATGTAGTTCGATACAGTTGAAAATAGCCAAAATTAATGAAAATAACCAGAATATCACGCTAATATCAAAGAGTTATCAATAATATAATATCTAGTGACTCGGAACAATGTTATGTTAATTTTGTAGTTAATGTTGTAGGGTCTTCTTTTTCAATGCTGGTTAATGGGAGTTTGAAGGACGACTGAGATCCAGGTGTTTTTGAAACCGTTATTTACTGAGAAACACAAGCTTTCAACTGCCCTCAGTTGTTCCTGATAAGAAAACTTATCTTATTCTGGTAAAGGTGAAGACGACTGTCTGAGGGCAGTTGAAAGCTTGTGTTTCTCAATGGTTTCAAAAAACACCTGGATCTCAATCGTCTTTCAAACTCCCATTGACTACTCCGGCACGCCTCGAATCCGCTGCATAATAAGCAGGCGTATAATTTCCGATCAGCCATGACTATTCTCATGTTGTTTTAACGCAGATGACTTGTCACTGTAATCAATGATAAGTAATAATGATAAGTAAACTGATAAGAAAGTGATAAGGATACGAGCCGATCGCGCAGGGCGGAACCACGGAACAGCAAATTTCACGCGGAAACAGGCGGAAATGGCCGAACACCCACGGCCGGAGTGGGCTCTGGCCAGACTCTCCTACTTTTAGGGCTTGCGAGCCGCGAGTGATCACGGCTCTGCACTTCGAGCCACGCGCCTACGGCTCTTCCACGAAATGCAAAGGAGGGGTGCCGGTATTCACACGAAGAGCGAAAACGGCTTTCGCTCCTCAGTTTATTGCTACTTGTTGTGGCGAATTTAGATTTGAATATACCGCGATGCGTTTAGGCCGAAACAATGGACCTTTTTGATAGGCTTGCATCAGCTGTATCTTCGAGTTGAATACGACTCTTCACCTTACTGAGGAGCTCATCAAATGAAGCCACTGACATCCGAAAATAGTTGAAAAATTTGTTGCCATCCTGTCGATGTTGCTTGTAAAGCATGGCGAAAACTCCTGCTTCATCCCGCTGTTTGGTTTATAGGATGGACCCAACACCGTCAGGTACTTCGGCGTTTTTGGCGTCGAAGAAGGTGGCGACGACGAAGAATGTAAATAGTCAAAGCACGCATGCGATCCATACTTCTTCAACTGGGCGGAACTAGCGACTGAGCGCTCGAGAGCCAAAAAGGCTCTCAAATGAGGCCCGTGTGAAAGGTTCAGTCAAGAGCGAAAAAGTCTGTTGACTGCGAGCCACGAGCCGTGCGGCTCCCCGTGTGAAAGAAGGCTAAGGAGTAGGTTTGGGGAAGATTCCGATAGCCTATGACCGTCCCGGGAGTGCAAGGATGAGTTGGAAAAAGTTCCATTCCAATCGGACGAACCTCCGCGCATAAAGGACAAGAAACATGCATTCATTTTTATATACAGGGTGATCCTGTCGTAGATGCAAAAAAAAGATCGTAGATGCAGAAAATCTGAGTAATAGTCTCCGTTTAGTCGATCCGGTAGGATGTGTGCTGGGCCAATCAGTGGGCGTAAGCGTGCTAGAGCATGCATAAGAAATAACGGTGGGAATTTTGAAAACGGGCTTTCCTGATTACCGAAAAACCTGATTTCGAATAGTAAATTGGCATTATTGACTCAATTTTTTCAATTAAAAACATTAAAAGCATTTTTTTACATTTTTCCTACCCTCTGATCAAATTCCCCCTTTTTAGGTGCCTAACGTTTTCTTGCATTTAAACTTGAATGTTTCATTTAAAAAAAACAAGATAATCGCAAAGTTGACCATACCATTGGAAAGCTTATTACCTAAATGAAGAAGTTTTCAAGAGATTGGCCAGTTTCCAGGATTTTTTTCGGGTAGTAACGTTTTTAAAATTTCAGAAATTTTATTTTTCAAACTCGTCTAATGTTTGAGCTGTTGTTGTTGTCTCTAGATGGTACTTTTCAAGACTTGAAGTACACCATGCGTATGGAAAATTTAACGCTAATTCCGAAAATGAGGTCAAAAAGTAAAATTAAAAGTGGAGAAGTGAAGTAAAGTGGAGAAATTTGAGTTTAAAAGGAAAAAACACGGTTTTCCTGAAAAAACCTTTAAAAAATCATAGGTATCTCGAGAACGGATTGAGATAAAAATATGCGGTTGGCGGCATTTTACTCCATTTTTGATGTAATTTTACGCAAATTTTTTTGGCATCTACGAGCGGATCACCCTGTATATAGATTTTTTGGCGGTAGCAATTTACAGTGATACCAATTGAGTTAGTTTGCACTATGTAAATTATCAAAAGACAAACTGAGAGCGTCGATTTATGATGAATTCAGTGGTATCACTTTACCGCATGTTTGCTTTCGTTGCCTACAAAGACTGACGCGTAGCTTCGATTAAGTAGGTGCCTATAATTTAAAAGCTGGGAACTTCGTTGCTTCTTGTGTCTGACACCAGACGACAAAAAGTTGCAACTATTGGACATAATCCCCCCCCAACTCATTCAAATCAACTATGAGTTCGAGGTACTGTTACTGACGTCCTTCGATGAATGATTCATATACCAGAAAGACACGTGACTGAACAAGCACCGACACTCACTTATAAATACTATTCATCTCCTCAAAGATGAATGTTGATACTAGGACCTTGGAGTATTTCCACAAAAACAACTCGAACTTTCATGAATACAATAACACGAAGATAATACGATGAGGGTGCAAGTGGTGGAGGGCTGTAAAAAACCAGTGAGATGGGCAGTCAGTATGATCACACAACCTACCTATCTACTGCGCACTGTTTACTCGATCCGATGGAATTCACCGTCGTCGTGGCGATAAAAAATACAACATGATCTAACCTTCCTGCTTAGAATTCAAAAGCAGAAATGGGTATTGTAGCAAATTAATAATAGTAGGCAAGTAGATGATGAAAGTAGGCAAAGGATTATCTCGATTATTAGGTAGCGAACTTTCGAGGAAGGTCTTTTACAGTGAGACCAAAATTGTTACTTTTTCCATTAAATCCATCTTTGGGCACACTGGATCAAATCAGATGACATCTAATCTCGGCTGTAATGTAAACACTCCCAAATGTCAATCCGCCTATCATCATAGAGGTAGTTTTTGATGCACCTATTAATAAAAACGCTGCAAAGTCCTTGTCACATGGGTTTATTATTCTACTGGACATACGTACAGTAATTTTAGCTGTTCATTTATTGTTTCTTTCATGTACAGTTATTGAAATGGCTATTTTTTATGGTTTCCACCAGTTTTGGCCCCCAAAAACACGAATTAGGCTCAGCTTTTCCTTTCAAAAGATTATTTTTGATCATTGATAGTACCATTTAATTGTCTTGGTTCACCTGTTGGTATTACTTCTAGTGGTATTATACAAATGTATGGTGATTTCAGACAATTTCCCATGTTTTTGACTCATAAAAATTGAATTTTGGGAGCTTAACCTTCGTTACAACCTCAATTCTTCACTCTTCGGTCAAAATCAACCAAATATTCGGTCTTCTCGCCCTAAAAAACATGGAAAACGATACCTCACAAGCCCATGTTCACTGAAACCTCAAAAAATCCCTCGAAAACCCCTACTTTTACACCCATTTTTCTCCCATAACACCCCTGGGTGTATGCCGATCGGGCTGCCGTGTTTCGGAGCACAACTAGGACCCAAATGTGTTCCCAAATGGGGGCCCGAACTGTGTGCGGAAAAACGACGATTTTAGACCAAAATTACGTAAATTTAAGGCTGAAACTTCCTTAGAACCTCAATTTTCCACTCTTTGGTCAAAATCGACTTCAACTCAACTATTTTTTAAACTTTTAGTCAACTTTTTTAAACTAGCTAGGTACACATTATGTTCCATATGTAACAACAAATAATTTATTGTAGATAAAATTCTTGAATCCGCACCGAATATTTTATGAACCTGTAATTGCCTTTTATCGGCCTGCTCCCAGTGCCTGCTCGATTTAGGGATTTTCTGGGGAAGCTGTAAACGGTAGAGAGGTTCTTACTTGGAATCGAGCGGCCTTCATCGCAATGTGTTAACAAAAAAAGTAATCACAGTGTGTCACAAAGTATCGTCAATTGGCTTGGCTCCACAAAATGCTAGAAACAGCTTATTTTGGGTTTTATAATATAACAGTTAGCATTTCGAGGGTGTACAAGTTGGTCCGGCAGAATGTGATTTGGTGCCACGACGTCGCAGGCAATGGCGCAAAAAAGTGCAGAAAACAGCCCTAATTTTGTGAGCTCGCGATATGACACACATAATCTGCGTCTACTGGATGGACCGTCAGAATTTGCTGGTGTAAGTGCCACAACAGAGCCAAGGAGAGGCTCTAATGCCGCCACAATCAGTTGCCTACGTATTATGTAAACTCGGTCGTTTTATTATCGTTACAAGTTGAGCTACAGTCAACTCTTTTTATGCTGATTTGATTTTAATGCTTATTTTGTGTTTTGTTTCCTATCGAAATGCATTCCCATCAACGCGCATTGAGAAGTTAATACTTACTCTTCCTACAAAACCTTGGCTACTGATCCGATTCTGCTCGCTCTGATTATTTTCAGGCTGAAATAAGACGTTGACTCACAAAGAAGTGTAGGTAGGTACTGTTAGTTAGGTATTGTTCTGTGCACAACAAATGATGGAGCGATCTCAGCTACCCAAGGACGGGCAGTCTAATGCAAAAGGCGCCAATCGACGCCCATCCCGTCCTTCGCATTTTTTTTCTTGTTTTTTACCTTATCCTCTAACCTTCTTCCATGCCTTCTTCTCCATATGTCTGGCAGCATGAGTATTCTATTCAAGTTGTTGCGTCAGTCTGCCAAAAAGACAAGAGCCGAAGAGTCCACGTATAATTTATTTGCTTCCCAACCTACGTTTTAAAGAAGTAGACAATTTTAAGGGGGTGTTAACAAAAAAAATCCGAACCGAATACATAGGTGTATTATTCAGAATATAATAAACTAAAATCAAGAAGAAATAACAAGGAAAAGGGCCAAATTAATACATATTTCATACAAGATTGTTGTAAGTAATTAGAAAATTAGATATTTTTATCAAAATCAGTCTTCATCTCCCTTATATCGTTCTCGTCATCGTCGATATCATTGATAAAAGATTGACAGTGTTGTTGTAACTTGTTTTTGATGTTTCTTCAGTCCATGGAGCCAGTAACGCTGTACACCTACTTCTCCCGTTTTCACCACTATTCGAGGTGGAAAAACGCTGCAAATTCCTTGTCACATGGGTTTATTATTCCATTGGGCATACCAACAGAAATTTTGGCTGTTCATTTATTGTTTCATTCATGTGAAATAATTGAAATAGCTCTATTTCTGATGGTTTCCACCAATTTTGACCCCAAAACACGAATATTATCTTCGATCATTGGTAGTGATCATCGTCTTGATTCACGTGCTGACACTTTTTTTTAGTGTTACTATACAAATTGATGGTGATTTCAGACGATTTCCCAGGTTTTTGACTCATAAAAAATCAATTTTGGGAGCTGAACATTTGGTAGAACCTCAATTTTCCATTCTACGGTCTTCCCTTCCCCAATAACATGGAAAACGATCCCTCAAAAGCTCATGTTACTAAAACACAAAAAGTACCTATTTTTATACACATTTTCACCCACAACACCCCTGGGTATATTCCGATCGGGCTGCAAAGTTTCGGCACACAGCTAGGGCCCAAATGGAGCCTGCGTCCGAAAGAACGAATTTTTTAGACCGAAAATGAAGCCGGTATGCGTCATACGGCGGACGGCGTACGGCGGATGGCGGACGGACATTGCATTTTTGGAATCTACGCGCCTTGAAACGGAAAGGAACAAATTTTGAGGGGGAATAATAAACCAAAACGGACATACCTACGTATACAAAGTAAGGTGTAAAATACGGGCGGTGTGAAATACGAATGTATGACTTACTTGGGAAAAATGTAGAAAACGTATTTTTCAGAGACAGATATCCACGACTTTTACGCTAAGGGAGGAAGTGAAGTAACAAAAATGGAACCAACCTACTGCCTTACGGCATTGATTCTGAACGATCTGCATTCCTGCCATGAGGTTAGTTAGGTAGGTACTACTTCATCGGCCAAGATGAGGCACCTGACAGTCGCCAGGTCTCGGGGAGGCGAACTAGTCGCTTGAGAATCCAGTTGTTGTTTACATTGAGCCGACCACTTGGATGGGCGCCAAACTGAGTTTATTTTTACGAAGTCTCCCTTCCAGAAAGGCCGTATTTTTTATTTCCTCGGTCGGATCAATCCCTCGTTTACTGTGTTATTTATGAATTATGGAGGAACATGACGAGCTGCGGATTCAGACGGATGATGAAATTTGATATTACAAGGTCATTTCGGCAGTAGCGATAAGGACATGCCTACGTACTTAACATAATATACACCTGCGAAAATGTACAGGTATAACCAGTTACCTCCATACTAATGCCCATGTAAGTGATGATCCAGTCTTATCCCTCCGTAGTTTGTTGTAGGTATCTACTTACTTTAACATTTTATCTGACACAGTAAAACCCGAATAAAGGACACTTGTGGGACCATTATATATTATTGTCCCTTATTTGGGGGCGACCCTAATAGAGAACCGTGAAATAAAGCTGAAAACTGTATAACTTTATTTTTGTTTTAGCTGTTTTACATAATGTTTCACTCGGAAAAACTGAAAAATTTTGTTTGGCTCTTGTTTGATGAATGCCACTTTTCTCTGTATCGCTTAGTTCTCAATGTATTCAACTTTGTTTTATACCTTTGTGTTGTAGGTACCTTTGTTTTAAACTGGTTTACTCGCTACTATTTCTTTAAGCTTGTTTTGATTTCTCAGTTTCTCTTTATCGAGGGCTGCCTTGCAGTATGGTCAATACCAACTTTGTGGTCATCAATCAAGTACTTAATCAGGCTCTTAGTTAGTGTTTATTTAATTTGTTTTATATTATTGTCATTTCTTAAATGCCAGTAGGTAAATACTTCTTGTGATCCACGGTTTCCAGCTTTTGTTTTTACTGCAATGAAGACGTCAAGTAAGCAGGCATCGAAAGCGGTACCTTGGTTTTTCACAAAACTGCTGACACTATGGGCTGAAACTGAACTTACCTAATTCTTGATCAGCATCTAGCGTAAATAGGTGTGAAAGGCCTGTTTACGCAGGTGGTGTAAAATGAAAACGAGCTCTTTGAACTGGCGGTGATGACATGCCCTGTGCCTGGCTTGCACGTTGCACGTACAGGGGATATTGCTCGTAAATCTACAACAAATTGAATTCGAATACAATTTAAATTCATCTTCTCATTTGTTTTCATTAATTTTATTCTTAGAAGGACTGTATGATTATAATAAAATGCAGTCAATAGCAGTACCTAGTTACGTAGGTGGTTGGATCTATCCAAAACCAAGGACGTCTGTTTTATAATACCGGCAGAAGTAAAAGAGAAATTATGTTCTTATATAGGACCGAGAGCCTCAAGAAGTACTGACGTACGTACCAAAAGGTTGCAGTGAGACGTCGCCCTTTGAAATGTGCATAATCATTCATCCGTCTTGTGGCGGTGTGGCTGTTCTCGAGTAGTTTTTTGGTCCTTTGGTGGAAGCCTAATCGATATCCCTTCCGGTGATGATCTCGCTGGTCTAGGAGGGGGACTCTTGTGGGTCCACCTTCACTCTCCTCTGTCCCAGCCTTCAACATCAAACCTCATAAACATTAATGTTATAGGCTGTAGTATTATACAACATGTTTCCAAGTAACATAAGATTTCCTCTTTATTCAGTTGGAGAGGAAAACAAATACCTATCCCGGAACCCGGAATATCCTATTAATACATGGAGTTCCCTGTAGTGAGGTTCGACGTCTTCCAGGGCCTTCAAAGTGGTCGCTCTTAGATTTGAGGAAGGATCAAGCAATTTTGAACCAGGGGACCGGATCCGCGAAACATTGAATTTGAATAAGAACAAGAAAAACAGTTCTGAACAACAGTTGTGCTTTCAAATCCCTTTCATTCCATATAAGTAAGGTGGCAAGACGTGTATAGTATAGATATATCTACTCTTTTCTGGGCTCACCTCTTGATATCTCCGTTTCATCCCAGACATTTGGCCCCATATGAATTCCCGCAAATTCCATGGCAACGTAACTCGTAACTCCGGTACCATTCGGTGTCGGTTCACTCGATTCTGCCGGCATTTTCAGAGTTTATTGCGTGCAAACCACGAAAACCTTGTAGCGCGACATGTGTCCGGTTCTAATTTTTCAGGGATTGCCGCCTATTAAATAATGGCTTATGAGCTTGCGCTATCAAAGATCTTGTAAAGCTCAAAATCTCCGATAGTTACCTGCCAACTATTAATCCGATGTTGCTGAAATGTTCAGGAATCCTTTACGTTTCGGTCCCTGATGGTATCGCACTATTTCACAGTGACTGGAGCGAAAACTGCTTCTGTTCATGTGCAGAATATGAACAGACCGAACGTTAAAATCCTTGGGCCAACTTTACGGCTTAGTGTTCGAGAGCATTTCAATTAAGATATTTTGATTAAGCCCTGTGACGGTATATGAGAATCCCTTCCATAAAGGACCAGCTCTTCTCGATTTTTTGTGCAAAAGCGGCAGAAAGAATACTGGCGGTTCGCAAAACCCCACCGTGTACTTGCGATGAGAACAACGGTAGGTTTGCGTATGCAAAAGCTTGATCTCTTATTTAAACATTCGACTGTTCGTTGGTACCTCGTCAGATTACGCCCTCGTTTGAATTTTATTGATGGGTTTGGAACCTACTTTGGATGTTGTTTCCTTTATCGGAAGATAGGTGGTGTACCTAGGTATACATTTGTGGATCCATCAAAGAATTTTATGAATTAAAGTAACCATGTGAGGAAGTCATACTGCCCACCCATTGGGAATACTTGTTCAACGTGGATGCAGAAAATGGATCGTCTTGAGCAGTTTACTATTAAAAAAAACATCTCTATGACACCCCCCCGAATCGGACTTTTCACTTCTTCGAAAATCTTCCAGTTCTTCTTAGTTCAGTGTTTGTTATTTATTATGGCTACTCTGAATGTGATACAAAACTTATAGTCATGTATGTGATGGAAGATAACTTATTAGCCCGCCCGCCGCCCTGGTGCCGGCGTATCCGCCATGGTCAGTTCGAGAGTAGTTCACCCATCATACATGAATAGGTAGAGAGTGGGCCCGAAAGGAACAGAGATACTTTGAGGTCATATAGGAAATTTCATGCTGATTACGGATATATACCACATGTGTTAGTGGTCCCTGAATGAACCCTAAACTCTTTTAAGAGTAGAACCCCATTTTTCGGCGTTTTTTGAGCATTTTTTGGCAAAAAAACAAAACACGGAAGTTAACGGGCAAATCGGAAAACACTTCGAAATAAACGTTGAAGGAAATTAAATTCTGCGTAAAATCAGACCAATGCCAGCTCAAAGCTATCGTAGGCAGATTTGGGCGAGTTTTTGAAGTTTTTGGTTTGTTGATAAATGCTTGAAAGGAGGAAAGGGGTAGTATGACTGTTGATCTACACAATTCAAAGAACAGTTGTAATCCACAATGAAAAGAAACAAGACATTCATCAGGCACTGTAGCTGAAGTGAAAAGTGAACCATGGGAATGTCATCAGTTTTAACTCAGAAAATGCTGAGACGGCTCGAATGAGGAGTACGCGGTCATACTTTTAGTTTACAGAATGGCCAGTATCAGTGCTGAGGTGGCTGCCAGGATGTATGCTGAGCGTTATCCTTTACGCCGTAAACGACACCCCTCCGTACCTATTTGTCAACTGACACCGGAATTGACGTCCATTGATGCGGGAATACGGCTCTTTTTCAGAAGTTAATGTGGGACGGGGTTTTCATATCGCAGTGTTGAAGACAACAAGATGAGAAGCGGTTGAAGAACACTGAGGATATCCTCGAACTAATACCTACCCGGCGAGCAGCCCTGACATTGGGATTCTCCACATTCGCCTAGTATGAGCACCTTTACACTATTTCACGCCTACCTACTCAACATCTCCTTCGTTGTTTCACAGTAAGCCCACAAATTTTGTGGGCAGATGAGAATACATTGTACTAGAAGAGGTTCAATTTCCACAATGGGAAATTTTTGTCAAATTTTGTTGTTGGAAAAAAAAGTTAGTTTGAAGCCCGTTTTCAAAAATAAGCGTTAGTTTTTAAATTGCGGTGATTAAAAGTAAAAAATGCGGCAAAAAATTATGTATCAGATCTATTGACGTCTGATTGGATGTTGGCCCAAGGAGGCGGAGCGAAGCTTCGGAGGCAATGGTTCTCAATGCTGCCAACAGCCCAACTTTAGAAATGGTAAACCTTCCTGGCAACGTTCAAGAACCTTTGCTGTGACCTTTCATAAACCTCGGTTTAATTTTGAGGAAGTATTTTTTTAAATTTATTTATAAATTTGCAGCTCCATCCATCCATCCATTGCGGTCCTGTGCATAGCTTAAAGTGATAAACTACCGCTCTAAGCGGGATTTAAGTTGAACTATTCGGCGATTTACCTGATACGTCATTTCGAGATTCCTAGTGGGAACTCAGAAAATCAAATATCACACTCGTTTCCTTCTAGACTTTCCGACATAAAAACCTCATTATGTGGTCAGAAAGTGCTGATTTCCGTTACTGAACAGCATTTGGCCCAAAAATGATAACTTTTAACCCATGAAAATCGTCCATTCCCATTAGTACTGGGCTGTGGAAAACCCTCATCACCCCCGACCACCCTCCTTCCAACACCAATTCACCGTCAATGTTTGGACAGGTGTGTTGGATGAATATTTAACCGGCTTTTCATTCGTTTTTAGACAATGACCTTCCTGGTTTGTTAGACGACATTCCTTTAAACATTTGCCATATTGGATGGGTGCAGCTATAGATGGATGCCCAGCCCATAATGGTGCTAGGATAGGGAGGAACAGGCTCACTGAAAACTATTATACGATCGTTGGATTGGGCGTTGGGGACCTGCGGTATGGCCTCCAAGGTCTCTAGATCTAACTCCATTAGGTAGATGGGTAGGTGGGATAAAAGATAAAGTTTATCCCGCCCCAATACATTTCTCATACAAATTGCGCTTGAGGAATTGTATTTGGAAACGCAGTGGATGAAGTTAGCAGTGTTACAAGATCGCGCATCGAAGTAACAATAAACGATATTAAAACACAATATTGCATTTCAAGTATTACTACACACTCCCTTCCATCTTTCAAATGATTTATCAACAAATCAGAACTTTGAAAAATTCGCTAAAATCGTGGCTATATTAGATTTGGGTTGGTCTCATTTTACGCAGTTGACGGTTTCCTTGGTTTTTGCCAGAAAATAATTTTAAAAAGCTGTAAATTATTACACAATGGTTTATTATTTACCTGTATAGATGCCCCTTCTACGTAGATCACGTTTTCTGTGGTCAGTACCTACCCTCGAGCTCCCCCCAGGAAAGCCCTAAATCAAGTACTGGAGCCAGCCCGGGAATAAATTACAGTTCATAAAAATGCGCAGGATTCAATAAAGCAATTGTTGTGATATCCTCCCAGAAATATCATTCCATGTACCTATTTAAGATTGCCCAAATAGACTGAACGAATGGAGGGTCTGCGTGACAAAAGTAGGGTAGACCTCTCTTCCCTCCAGTAATCCCTCAACAGTTCGTAACGACCATCGGAGGACTGGAGGAGGGTGGAAGAGTTCCTATAAAACCCACTCTTCTCACCCGGCTCACCATTCTAGGATCAAACCTTAAGTCGATAACTTCTCTCTCTCTCTCTCCTCATACCTCCTTACCTTTCTGGCCTAAAAGAACTCGGAGTGGTGGAACCAGTCCGGTGTCAACCGACCTGGTGGAACTGTCTGGGCATATCCTCTAGCATTTTTAGAGGTGGTAACCATCCTGGCTTCGCCATAGGTGGTAACCTTTTAAACGCTAGCTACCATCACCTTTTCATCTCCATCTAAAACGTCACCTATCCAAGCCTCACCTCTACCTTCAAACCACCACAGCAATAATTAATTATATATTGTTATTCATGAAACGTAACGTTTGTTCAAGTTACAAAAATACCTCTCAACTAAATCCAAAAGAGCAAATAATATTCAAATGAAATAATATCACCGAACATCCAACTCTACTTCATACAGCCATCCGTGATTGTGTTCTCTAGCAATGATAATCTCGGCCGGATTTATACCGTTTCATTCACGATCATGTTGACAAAGCTTTTCGGTGCAAGCAAACGGCTGGTCTTACAGTGTTCCAGGTCGTCTCAAAAAATTCTTTAGTTCGAGATCAATTTAAAAACGTAAAAACGATACCCTTCTGTTGAGTTTTCGATCTACGGGTTTCTCAACATTTCAATCCCTATTTTTCACCCTTAGAGGTGACTGTCAGTAACGCCGAGCATCGCGGACCCCAAATAGGACCTAAAAACCATATTTCATTAATTTTGGTTCATGGTAACTAGGAAAAGTGCGAATTACGGCGTACGGCGGACGGGCAGAAATTTTTTTATTCATTCAAAATGTACCTTGAAATGGAAACCAGCAAATTTTGAGTGGGAGGGAGGGAGGGGATTACATTTTTTTTTCATGCTCGATTCCACAAGCGTTCATCATTCAAAATAATAAACCAGAAGTGGGTTTTTTGTGAAAATAGAGGTTAGGCATTAAGGTCCATTCAAGGAATTTCCTATAAGACCTCCAAGTAAGTACCTATCTCTGTTCTGTAAGCTTGTAATAATAATAAATAATTTTGTATTTAATACACACTACTTTTCCGTATTACCTACTTGCATACGACGATAAAATGGTAGGTTGGTAAGCATTTTTGTACGCGATAATATAAGTTATGGTAGGTAGGCATATCTAAAACGGAATATCTCGATTTCATTATAGGTATCCTCATTATTTATTTAATTTCAGTAGGAATATTCAATTTAATCTTGATTCAATTTAATTTGGTATCTTTGCAAATTCATGCACGTTCGTGTTGGAATATTTAAGTAGGTAGTAGGTAAGTAGTTTGCTTCAATCATGTAATAGTCCACCACATCCTCTACTGCAATGAATCGTGTGGTTAATTTACCCCCTCACCTCACCAGTCGGTTTCGAAATTCCAATGCACCGCTACATTCCCACCCTCGACGTGGTTACTCATAGTCCGATCTAATTCAGATGATTCTTTTGTACGAGACGTATGAACAAACATAATGGTGATCGTCAGGATGAAACGTAGAAGATTCAAGTCGTTCTAATCAATGTACAGACAAACTGATCTACAGACGATTTCAACCTACCCGCTCAAATAGAAGTTTTTGGTTGTTTATCAATATACCTAACCAAAAACGCTGCAAAGTCCTTGTCACATGGGTTTATTATTCTATATGACACACCTACTATTATTTTGGCTGTTCATTTATTGTTTCTTCAATGTGAAATAATTGAAATAGCTATTTATGATGGTTTATACCAATTTTGGCCCCAAAAACACGAATTACTCTCCTCCTTTTTTTAAAATTATCTTTTATCATTGGTAGTGCCATTTAATCGTCTTGATGCACTTTTTCTAGTGTTATTATACAAATTTATGGTGATTTCAGACGATTTCCCAGGTTTTTGACTCATAAAAAGTCAATTTTGGGAGCTGAACGTTTGGTAGAACCTCGATTTTCCACTCTTTGGTCAAAATCGACTTTATATTCGGTCTTCTCGTCCCAAAAAACATGGAAAACGATACCTCATAAGCTCATGTTACTAAAACACAAAAAGTACCTATTTTTATACACATTTTCACTCATAACATCCCTGGGTGTTTTCCAATCGGTCTGCAAAGTTTCGGGACACAACTAGGGCCCAAATGGAGCATGTGTGCGAAAGAACGACTTTTTTAGACCTAAAATGAAGCCGGTACACGTGATACGGCGGACGGACTTTGCATTTTGGTTTATTATTCTGTGAATAATACACCTATGTATTCGCTCAGCAAAAAATTTTTATAACACCCCCTTCAAACTTTTTTTTTCCGTTTCAAGGTGCGTAGATTCCAAAAACGCTGCAAAGTCCTTGTCACATGGGTTTATTATTCTATTGGAGTTCTAGAGATTCTCGCTGGACATTCATTTATTGTTTCTTTCATGCGCAATAATTGAAATAGCTATTTTTGATGATTTCCACCAATTTTGGTCCCCAAAACATGAAATAGGTACGCTTTTTTTTCTTTTTTTTCCAGATCATATTTGATCATTGGTAGTGCCATTTAATGGTCTTGATTCACCTGTTTACATTTTTTCTAATGTTATTATACACATTCACGGTGATTTCAGACAATTTTCCACGTTTTTGACTCATAAAAAACCAATTTTGGGAGCTGAACATTTGGTAGAACTCAATTTTCCACCCTTTGGCCAAAATCGACTTCATATTCGGTCTTCTCGTCCCCAAAAACATGGAAAACGATATCTCAGAAGCTCATGTTACCAACATGTTGCTAAGACGCAAGAAGTACCTATTTTTACACACATTTTCAATCAGAACACCCCTGGGTATATTCCGATCGGGCTGAAAAGTTTCGGGACACAACTAGGGCCCAAATGGAGCATATGTGCGAAAGAACGAATTTTTTAGACCGAAAATGAAGCCTGTAGACGTGATACGGCGGACGGCGGACGGACATTGCATTTTTGGAATCTACGCACCTTGAAACGGAAAAGAAAAAATCAGTCATGCAGCATGACTTAATGAGCGAATTTTCAAAGAAATATTCGAATTAATGGCTATGGTTTTGAATAAAGGAAAACTTCGGTCTAAAATTTGGTTTTCTATGTATATTCTCTTCGTATTTATTTTAATTTGTACGTTTTGTCCATCCTGATTCTACCGTTTGTTTATTACGTAATTGTACTAAGTGCTTATTTATTTGATCGCTGTGGGTAAATTCAAGGAGTTGTACTAATCGTTTGCCTCCCCCTTTTTTGCTTCGAACTCTCGTCTTCAATTAATACTTCTCACATTTTTCAATCTGACCACTCTAAGGGGGTGGGGGTAAGAGTTTAAAGATTATCCTAGTTTTGGGTAATTTTTGCGCACTTTAAATGCTCTAATTTAAGAACGGATTTAGATATCTAAAATCCGATTTCACTATCGTGTTCAGCGTGCAAAAACCTTTAAAATGAGGGGTCACTTGTTAGAAAATAACATTTTGGGGATTTTTGGGTAATTTTTGCGCACTTTAAATGCTCTAATTTGAGAACGGATCAAGATATCTAAAATCCGATTCCACCATCGTGTTCAGCGTGCAAAAACCTTTAAAATGAGGGGTCACTTGTTGGAAAATAACATTTTGGGGATTTTTGTGTAATTTTTGCGCACTTTAAATGCTCTAATTTGAGAACGGATCAAGATATCTAAAATCCGATTCCACCATCGTGTTCAGCGTGCAAAAACCTTTAAAATGAGGGGTCACTTGTTAGAAAATAACATTTTGGGGATTTTTAGGTAATTTTTGCGCACTTTAAATGCTCTAATTTGAGAACGGATCAAGATATCTAAAATCCGATTCCACCATCGTGTTCAGCGTGCAAAAACCTTTAAAATGAGGGGTCACTTGTTGGAAAATAACATTTTGGGGATTTTTGGGTAATTTTTGCGCACTTTAAATGCGCCAAAACCCTCCTTAGAGTAGGCCAATTTCGCCCATCTTCGAACTTAGCCTTTCGATTGCCAAGATAGATTTTTTGTGCAAATTTGAGCTGTTTATCTCAATTCTATCGAGAGTTATCGTCTGGAGTGACACATATATAAATAAATATATATATAAATATATATATATATATATATATACATATAAAAAAGTGTTAAATTTCAGGAATCGTTTTAGAATGGTCTGAAACGGATTTCTATGAAGAAAATTTCCAAAAATTTATATTATTTAAATTTCGAAGCCATTGCAATAGCTTCATTTTCTTTGAAAATTCGCTAAAAAGTTTGAGGGGGTGTTATAAAAAATTTTTACTGAGCGAATACATAGGTGTATTATTCACAGAATAATAAACCAAAATGTATACTACCACCAGCAACGAACCGGTGATTCTCCTTGTACATCATAGTAATTATTATTTTAGTGAACGTCAACGGTAGATAAGACCGAGAGGAATCTACGAGGTGGAGACGTTACATAACTGCCATAACCGCTCAAACGCCGGTTCGCTTTCGAGCCGGCACGTCGAGCTGTAAACTGCGCAGAAAGCCTCCCACTGGCCTTGGAACGACTACACGATATCCCGGCGAACCGTCCAATCAGAAACCCACAAGACGAACGAGCCTCCTTGAAAGAGTGCTTGTTGACGTCACCCACGTCGACTTTTTTCTTGTTTACAACCTACTTAACGTAAACATGCTGAAAGAGGTGTGGTACCGCAAAAATGTTTCACAACTCGTAAATAACAGGATATGCAGTAGGTACGGGAGTGTCATTTCCATTATTGGCGCCCGTTTAGGATTATGGAGATATTTACCGAGCTATTGCGTACCTATCTTTGTGATTCAGCATTCAGAACATGGTGCGGATGGAGGCCCCTAAACTTGCTTCAGACTAAGGAAAATTGACAACGTTTAGCGCTTCCTTGAGATCTCATCCACACTGATGGTTCTACGGTAGCAACCTAACGATCTTATATATTAGGTACACGTTCATTTTTATTCGCCCCGCATGTCGATCCTGCTTTGTGCAGTTCGTATTGTATTTACCTACACCCAAATTTGCAGTCTGCAAATTTCCAGTTGCATTTTGCCTGTACTCACGAATTAAGGAATTTCGTGAAAATTCATAGCAGGATTACTTTTGCTATGCATGCACAAACATGAAATTCCTGACGCTCCCGTAACTGCGGTTATATTTGACTGTTCTGCTGGCATTTTTAGACATCCTGCACACTGGGTCCCCTATGAATTTCAACATGGTCGGAATCTGAATGATAGTAGCGTCTAGCTGCATGGGCGAACAACGAAAACCTGTAACGCTGGTTGGATCCCCCATGACACCCCAACGAATTCCTACTTATGGGTGGGAACCACATGTATAGTGGTGGCATGATTATGATGACATTTTCAGAGCCATGTTGCGAAAAATTTGTACATTAAGCTGACAATTTTCACATCACGTTAGGCAGATCGGGATTCATATTGAGCTTGGCGTCGTCATTCCCAAGAATTCACCTACCTATGTATTGTGTGTCAAAAGTTATCTTTTTTTTGGCAAGTAAATTTAATAATCCCTGTGAGGTTTTTTATTGCTGTTGGTTCTTTTCCTTTACATCTCTTCACTGCCTGTTTCTTCGAGTTTGGAGAATACCTTTGCGTCTACAAATCCAGGGATGTATGCAGAATATTCTGAAACGGTATTTGAAAACGCTGCAAATTATTACACAAAGTTTACTATTTACCTGTATAGATGCCCCTTCTGCGTAGGCCACTGTTTTCTATGGTAAATATATCCCTAAACCGAGTAATGGAGCCGGCCGGAGAAATACAGTTTCATAACTAATATGCGGTAAATTGGAGAATTCTATAATAATTATTTATCGTTATCATGAAGCATAACGTTCCTCTTTCAAGTTGCAGAAGTATAGGTACCTATCAACAAAATCCAAAAACCATCATTCGATTTCATGCAGTCATGGGTGATTATAATCAGGTGTGGATACTAGTGATATCACCTGTGTTGGATTTATACAGTTTCATTTACAATCATGTTGACGAAGCTCTTCAGTGCAAATTTCAGGGCCTTACTGTGAACGAACGGATGGACGGACAAGGCTGCGTGTGGTCTCAAAAAATTCCTCAGTTGGAGAACAATTTAAAAACCTAAACAAATTCGACATAACGGCGGCCTGAAAATGTCAACCTTCTAGATCGACAGTAACGCCGAGTGGGACCTACAAACCAAATTTCATTAATTGTGGTTCATGGTAACTAAGGAAAGTGCGAAGTACGGCGGACGGACAGATAAATTGTTTAATTCCATTTCTGTTTTTTATTTTCCATGACAAACCTTTGGAATCGAGCATGAAAAAATTTTTTTTTATCCCATCCTCAAAATTTCCGTTTCCGTTTCAAGGTATGTAGTAGAACCCGAAAATGGAATAAAAAATTTCTGTCCGTCCGCCTTACGCCGTACTTTGCACTTTTCGTAGTTACCATAAACCAGAATGAATGAAATTTGGTCGTCTCTAGGAGTGAAAAATAGGGGTAGAAATTTTCAGAACGCCGTTGCATGGAAACTTTCAATAGAACGGTATGGGTTTTTTTATGTTTTTAAATTGAAGAGGAAGAAGCTTCATTCAAACAAAATGAAAATAATATTACACTTCTTATTTCTACAAAAGCTTATAAAGCATTGTTACTAAACGTCTGCTCGGAGTTTGTGAAGTCGCGAATAATAAAATTGCTAAAATTAAAATTAAAAAGAAATTACGGCCAGTATTTATGGGAGAGGCAAGTCCTGAGTATTCAACCAAAGGTATGCACCAGAAGAGGAAAACAAATTGCACTACTCAGTTGCGTCTGCTACTTATCAGCTAGAACCGCAATTAGTGTGTGACTAATCAAAGTTGAACTCCTCAACTAAGAATTTCCTGTATCTCCACGCCCGACAGCAATATCCGGCCACCTTCTCCCACTCCTCACTACTGTTCAAAGCGTACAAAATGTTGCCTATCGAGGGTAACCCTACCAAAGACAGCCTGCGGAATCAGCTACGACCGGGCACACGCCCAGGAAGTGAAATAAGTCCTCCCTTGTTCTCAGGCTACACAGCGAGCACATGGGCTGAGTTCGACTGCTGATTGGGGCTCCATTTAAGCTTAACAGTTCCAGTTCAAGTTGAGCCAACGAATCGTGGTCAACCCAACACCAGCACCAGGCCTTGTCTTGACTACGCAAATCCCTTTTCTCTTTAGGTGCCTATAAAAATTAAACCTCTCAGACTCGCCTGCTCCCTCCAGGAAGGCTCTGTGCTCGCACTCAGCTTCCCTCACCCGCATACCTGTTAAAGAGCTTATACCACTCCGCATACCAATAAACCCGTTTAGAGATCACCTGCTTCAGAACTTTTTTAGGTGGTCTGTCGTCACCCATTTTCAATACCTTGAGGATACAGCCGAAATGTAGTCGCGAAATATGGCAGAAAATCGGTTTTAGGTTGGTCTCCAGCATCACAATGTAGTTCGGGGTGTACTGAGGGAGGTGAAATAATTTCCTCACAAACAGTCTCGTAACTTTTTCTACCTCCTCAAATTTAGCAAAACCCAGACCTGGGACGCGTAGCAAAGAACTGCCCTAGATATGAAGATCTGTAATTTGCTAACAAGGGGGACAAGTGGGGACGAAAGTGCACCAACCCATACAGTGCCCATAGCAAGCTTAGCTGCTGTTGCCTTAATCCTCAGATGCTTGGTGAACGAAAGAGCGGGTGTAAGAGTGACACCAATATATCGGTACTCATTCACATACTTACCTCCCTGGAACCATGAAACCACTCATCATTATCGGCCAACCTACCTCCCCGTCTAAAAAACAAAATCTTGGACTTGTCCAAGTGCACAATTACGTTTTTAAATTGATCTTGAACTAAAGAATTTTTTGAGACCACCGGGAGCATTGTACGTCCAGCCTTTCGTTTGTACCGAAAAGCTTCGTCAACATGATCGTGAATGAAACGGTATAAATCTGACCCAGATACCTATCATTGCTAGGGAACATCTGGTTATAACCACGGATGGATGTATGAAGTCGAGTTGGCGGTTGTTCTGTGATATTATTTCATTTGAAGAATGATGGCTGTTTTGGATTTTGTTGATGGGTAATTTTGCAGCTTGAACAAACATTATACTCCATAAATAACAATAAAAATGATCGAATTATTGAATTTTTATGAAAATTTAATTCCAGGGCCGGCTGCAGTACTCGATTTAGGGCTTTCCTGGGGGGAGCACAAGGGTAGGTATTCACCACAGAAAACAACGATCTACGCAGAAAGGGCATCTGTACAGGCAAATAATAAACCGTTGTGTAATAATTTGGAGCGTTTTTGGATTCTACGAACCTTTAAACCGAAATCACCAAATTTTGAGGGAGGGTTAACTTTTTTTCATGCTCTATTCTGAAGGATTATTAAAAATAATAAACTAAAAACGTTTCAAAAATAAAATACATTACTCAAAATTTTGGACCCATTGCGATGGTGTATTTCCTTCTAAAATTCAATAAACAAAGGTCTTTGTACAGGGGTGGACGTTTGTTTAATTTTTTGAACACGGTAGGTACATGATATACTAAATTTATATGAGGCGTAAGTCCACCTGTAAGAGAATGGAATAAAAGTGATTTATTCACACCGTCAAGAAGACCATTATGTTTTGAAGAACGCAGCACTAACAAGGTTGCCAAAATTTAAACAAGGAACATAATAAACAGGCTTTTAACGCTGGGCCACGTGCCTTGACCAACTTACTTATTATAGCTTCTTCTGGGAGCTGACTCTAAATCTTCCTCATAGTGAAGTAGTGTACAACATTATTAGGATTTTTCGGAAAGGTTTTTTGTATAAGGATTCGAATGAATTGAAATAAAGTGAAACGCGCACAATCGCACATACCAGTATGTCACTCGATAAAGCCACATTCCGTCGAACACATCTCTTCAATAATCATACACACGGACATTTGGTCACTTTACACCTCTTCAGCACTCGGGATTTAGATGATATCATGTACACCAGGTACACACATACATATACCAATTGCCATTCTTCTAAAAAAAAAAATTAGAGTTTTTTACATTGAAATTTGTTCAAATAGGAATAAATTCAATAAAATTAAAAAAATGGAGAAACGTGGTAGCTAATCTGACACCAAGCTAATACGTTTGGGGACAAAAGAGTGTTCAAACTTGTTGAAATAACCGTGGAAAATATTTTATACCTAGAGGTAGGTAGGTTACCTCCTTAGAACATTCGCTCAAATGGTCATGCCGCATGACCATATGAGCTTTTATTACAGAATGTCCGCATGCTTATGTACATTTTTGAGAAAACAAAGCACAAAGTTATGATTTTTCTATCGTGTACCTAACTTCTATTGTGGAGGCTTCACGCCTGTTCTACGTCGTTTTAAATTAATAAAATTATAGTGTACCCAGCAATAAGACACGACATTACGATTTGAAGATTATTTGGATGGATCGGAGCCTGAGTTCACGGCCGTTTATTTGCAATGAAGAGTTAATATACTTCATCTCTGTGAGGTGAAACGGGCCCTCGTCATAAAGTGTTTTTCATTATTTGTTGTTTCTAACTCCATTCAATGGCTAAACTTCTCGATTAGTTACATCAAAACACTATTAGTCTGAAGGCCCTATTGTAATTTTTCGACTTGTTGCTTACTAGGGAGTGGATCTGGATTTTGGAACGAACAAAATCATAACAAAATGATTCGGACAGGATGCACATTATTGAGGAAGCTTCGAACTCCACAACTTCAATATGACAGAGGTAAATCTTAGTATAAGTGTAGACCAGTCAACTTAGTAGGTGGTTATTAAAATATATTGCGCACATGCGCGTTAGTTCAACCTAGAACCTTTAACCTATATAAACGCCCAGCTTTAATCTCATTGCTGCAGTACCTACCCTTTGTATGATTTTTGTGTGAATAATTATGAAATCTCAGTTAATTCTCATGACCATAATCATGATGGTGGGTTGTTTTATTGTTTTTATTATATTAGTAGTAGTAGTAGTAGTAGTAGTAGTAGTAATAGTATAGAACAACATGACAAGTTGTATCCCACTTTCACTCGTTGAGTAGTACTTAGGTAGATTAGTTCGTGTACATGAACAAATTTTTGAATCAGTATAATTCAGTAGAATAGAATAGAAAACAAAGTGCAAAATCTTAACATTATAGAATAAATACAGCTAAGACTTGTGAATGATGGCCGTTAAAAATAGTGCAATAATGATAATAACAAAGAAACAACGAACAAAGTTTAAAAAATCGCGTCTAACTACCCTTTAGTGTTAAAAAGAATAGGCCTACATTATTTTCTTCGAAGGTGCTAAGTTATTAGCAAATAATTCAAAATTATCTTAGCTGATTAAGGAACTGTGCAAGCGCTCCATCCTATATAAGGGGTGATTAAACAGTAGTTGGTGGGTGGAAAAAACATAGAAAACCGTGCATTACTGTATGTGTTGTAGTTGGGTAAACATATTGATACTAATGAGAGGATATCGGGAGCACCTATTGATTCATTTAATTATTTGCAAAAGATTATGTTTGCAAAGCATTATCCAGAGATGTGTTTTTAATCAAGTAGGTCAGCTGAAAATCCGTTATGTAGGTAACTAGGTAGGTAAGATAAAACTGATACTCCGAGTGGTGTCTAAAGTCTGTTTTACCTCCTGATGAAAGGGCTGAAAATCGCGGTGTTGGGAGCCATGGGGCGGATCGGGCATCCGCTGTGCTTGCTGTTGAAGCAGAGCCCTTGGTTTGATGAGATCGCCATCCAGGACAACGTTAACCCAAAAGGGCTGGCTCTGGAGCTCAACCACGTCGACACCAAAAGCATAGTGACAGCCCACGAAGGGGAAAAAGGACACGCCTGTGCATTGAAGGTGTCTACATCCAGAAAATACTTGCCAAATATTTTGATCCGCACAGAACCATGGAGCCGAAAACAGATTTAAAAAACTGAAGATTTCATTAATATAACTTTTTCCTCCCCCTACAGCTGTAGGTTAGAGTACAAAAATAGTTTTGCACCGCCTCCTGATGGGAGAAGACATCAGCGTCGTGAAATTTCCTCGCATAAATGTAAAGCGTGATGAGTGAAGACATTTCCTTGTTCCTTTCACCATGTTCTATACCTCTAGAGCTGCTTACTGAACCCACTGCACTTTACTGTTACCTTGTGTTGTTTGTATTCGTATTTATTTAAAAGAAGTAAAATCCCAACTGCCGAACTAGGACATTTTCTTTCTGTCAACAGGGCGTTCTATACAACAACAAAAAATAAATAATAACAATAAAAACGCAGTAGGTATCTTCTTGTAAAAAATAATAATAAAACTCCTTATTAGCAATCCTTTGTCGGGACTCCGTTGTCACAACACCAACACACATTTTTTGGACACCAACAAATCCGTCATGTATAAAGATTCTGTAGTTTAAATATTTCTTGCTGCAGGGTGCCGATATAGTTATGATCTGTGCTGGTCTTCACATGGAGAAACAACAAGAGGGTGCGATAGACGACCTTTTAACGGTCAACTGCCGAGCAGTGATGGAATTATCCAAATCTGCCGCTATTTATTGTCCGCAGGTAATAATTACGACTTAAGAAAAATACCCTCATCCTGTATGATGGCATCGGCTCTGTTTCCTACACAGTTTACATTTCATCAGGATTCTAGTTTTGGCCGAAGTGAGTGGATGTAGCGTCGAATACTGTTTCCTAACACCACTAACGATCTCACAAATAACAATACAGAAGCTGTATTTCATCATTCCTCGAACATCGGGAACTCATAGGCGTCAGATACAGATATTAATGGTAACAGTCATTAGTATCAAATAGGTGAGATATTGACGAATATTTTCGTGAATTATCGTACAATTAATGTAGGTGACTCTGATTCCCTGGAAATAAGCCCTGCAGTATCATTTTTCGACTTCAAGCGATGATTAGGCAGAGCCCCACAGAAGTGGCCACGGCCTTTTTTCGTTTTTACACTTTTCAGATCATTTTCATTATTTGAGGAGGGGATTTCTTCATTTTTGACACTCTGAATTATACGAATCCATCGAAAAAATGCTGCAAATTATTACAAAACGGGTTGTTCTTTTCTTGTATAGATGCCCCTTCTGCGTAGATCACTGTTTCCTGTGATCAATACCTACCCTCGTGTTCCCCCCAGAAAGCCCTAAATCGAGTACTGGAGCCGGCCGGGTAATTACATAAAATATGCGGCCAGGCAGTTTCATAAATATGCGGTGGATTCAAAAATTCTATCATTAATTATTTGTTGTTATTCATGAAGCATAACGTTTGTTCAAGTAAAAATATTGGTACCTATCAATAAAATCCAAAATAACCATCATTCTTCAAATGAAATAATATCAGGGAACCACCGACTCGATTTCATACAGCCATGCGTGATTATAATCAGGTGTTTCCCCAGCGCAATGATATCTGGCCTGGATATATATCGTTTCATTCACGATCATGTTGACGAAGCCTTAAACTGTGAACGAACGGCTGGACGTAAAATGCTCCGGGTGATCTCAAAAATGCTCAAGTTCGAGATAAATTAAAAAACGTTAAAAATTTGAGATAACGGCATTCTGGAAATGTCAACCCCCCTATTTTTCCCCGTTAAGATGACCGACAGTAACGCCTGATTATAATCTGTAACTGCCCGGCCGGCTCCAGTAGGTACTCGATTTAGGGCTTTCCTGAGGGGAGGAAGGGTAGATACTGACCACGGAAAACAGTGTTCTACCCAGAAGGAAAATAATATTGTTGTGTAATAATTCGCAGCGTGTTTTCTGCTAACCGCCATAACTCACGACCAGATGGACCAAATTGGCTCAAATTTCGACGGTACGTAGTTCGGGATTAGGTCCTCGTTGGTCTCATACGAATTTAGTCGCATTCGTATCCTGCCCATGCGCAAACGTGAAAACCGTTGAGCCGCCATAACCCAAACCCAATGGTCCAAATTGGCTCAAATTTTGATAGAAGTTCAGGCTTAGGTCCTAGTTGTTCCCATACGCATTTAATAGCATTCGTATCAGTAGTAGCGACTGCGTATGTCCAAACGTGAAAACCGTTGAACCGCCATAACCCACAATCCAATGGCCCAAACAAACCATCTTTCTTCAATCTGGTCAATAGTCTCTTGTTCCATATTATATATATTTAGATCATTGTTCAAACCTTGTTGATACGGGGAATTCGCTTCTTAATGTCCCCAATTGCTCGGATTGTTAATTGAAAAAATTATGTTTCAAACTATCCTAGAAAATATCCTACAAAATAGATACCTACTACTAGGTAACTAATTCCACCCGTAGCACCAAGGTCGAGCCATGTAATCCATGGATTACTATGTTTTTGTTTCCGATTGCCTCAAGGCGCAATCCATTTGCTAAGTTCCGAGAGCTAAGGTTCTAGTAAGTTTTGAGAAGTAGGTAACTAATTGCCTATTAGGGCAACTATATCACACCTATAGTTGCCCTACAATTTACGTCATCCTTTCCATACGGATGTGAAAACAAATACACCTTCACTGCTCCATGAGCTACACGTCATTTTGACACGCCAGTATGTAATGCTGTAGTACCTAATAGAAAGGGTGTTTCATTTCACTAAAAATTTTGCCCCCCTTCAAATAGGTGCTATAGATACTGAGCAGCATTCGTGAGACAGAATTTTGCATTTTTCACCTCAACACGAGCTTTAGCTCTTTTGCTTGTGTCTTTTACTCCTCTTTGCCAATTTAGATCACTAACCTTCAAACCTAAAAACGGAGCTGCACCGTGTATAACCAATACCTTTTATACCAAGATGACATATTATGCCATTAATGACATGAGAACAATGGCAGGATTGCGAACGGATAGATATTGTAAGTACGTCTATGCTGCTTGTGGATAATTCCTAATGACATCATGGTCATGGAAATAAAAGTCACTTGCTAATTTCGGGCCTGATGGTTTATAATCGGATAACGGGATAGGTTTATGGAGATTTATTTATTTATTTAAAATTTACGGGTAGAACCCATTTTACATAAAATAATTAAAGATACGATAATACAGTTAAAATTCCTTACACAAATAAACTAGGTAGGTGCTAAATACAGAGAACAGCAATGAATATGCAAAAAGGATAATGAATCAAGCATAAGTGTCAAGTATCTCCTCAAAAAATATTTAAATTTAGAAAAGGATAAGGAGAAATCTAGATCAGGACAATTTAACAAATTAGCAGAACGTTGCATGCGGGATACTGGAGAGTTTTTTAAATAATTTGTTGACTGGAAAGGAATATTGAAAAGTTTGGGGAATCTACTAGAAAAATAAGGGATGTGAAAATTCAAAGAATTTGAAATGTCCGGACAATCTAACAAGTTGTTAATGATTTTGAAAAGGGTGATCAAGTCAATGAAGCTGCGACGCGATTCAAGTGAGGGTAAACCAACCGATTCAGCCAACTCAGCGTAATTTAGATCATCCATCCAAATGCCCCGACAAAATCCCAAAGTACGAAGAAACCTATGCTGAACCCTCTCTATGTCATGGATATCCACCAGATAATAAGGGGACCAGATTGGGGAGCAGAACTCTACCCGAGATCTAACGAGAGTAATGTAGAGAAGCTTCAGCACGAATTCATTAGTAAAATCACTAGTGTTTCTACAAATAAAACCCAACATTCGCAGTGCACTGGAGGTAATTTGGTTGTAATGTTGTTTAAATGTAAGGCCTGAATCGAAAAGTACACCCAAATCACGTACAACTTCACATCGGGGGACACAGAATGAATTTATATTATAATCAAATATTAAAGGCGAAGTTAGCTTATGAAACGTGATCACTTGACACTTTGCAGATTCAAGTTAAGACCATTACTCGAAACCCAACCAAAAAATTTATCGATATTAGACTGTAACATGGTAGAATCATCAAAGGAAGAAACGACTTTTTACCTACATCGTGACGTTCAGAATTCAGTCTGAAGTTATTTAAATTAAATTATACACCACGTTCCACGCTGTCGTACGATTTGCATTTTTCACTGTAAATATCTATGCTTTTCAGGCTTTCATGGTGATCTGTTCAAACCCGGTCAACAGCACACTGCCAGTCGCTTGCGAAGTCTTCAAAAAGGTCAACCGCTTCGTCGACCCTTGCAAAATGTTTGGGCTCGCGACTCTCAACGTCATTCGAGCTAACACTTTACTAGCAGAAGTCCTCCAAGTAAATTCCTTAGTTCCATCGATACCTGCTAATAGGTATTATAGCAATTTAATAACTACTATTTAGTAATTAATAATAACTCCATAAACGACTCGTATACCACCTAGTATAGGTCGTATACGAATTTCAACTTCACTGATCGGTTCCAATATACCTATCTACCCAAGTTCTACTTAATTTAAGCAACATTTTAGAGATTTGTTTCCAGATGCTGGTTTAGTTTTCATATTTCAATTAATATCCCTTCCAAATTTATTCATGTTTTCATTAAATTTATTATTTTCCGGGGTTCTCGAACGATCGTGTTCAGTGTTGAAGCCCACGAGTTGAAGGTATGCTCAGTTCTTTTCCAATGATGCTACTGAGCACTGACCCACAATACCAGGGTGTACTGCGGGATTAGTATAACCAATCGTCAATAGATGTGCCTGCGTTGTAGGTAGTACATAAATAATTATTATTGTTACTTGCCGAGTTTCACAAGATATTTACTATCGAAAATGGCATTCAAACTCCAAGAAGTGTAAGCAGCATACCTGAATTCAAGTTTCTTTGATCTGGAAACCGTCTCGTTCGTAGATTTGTTGAGGCAGCGCGGTTGCAACTTGTTCCGATTTTGCCAATGGTTAGAGTGTTTTGTAAAAGCCCTAAAACATTAATGTGAATAAGTTGAACATTGTTAGTCTATATAGTTCAATAATTAGGTAGGTAATAAGTAAAATTTACTTATTACCTTGAAATAATTAATATTTCTGAAGATCCCCAGATAGTCAGTTCTCAGCTGTTCTACCAACCGTATCCGCTCCATATTTAGTTTGAGATAGGTCGTCATATCAAACACTGACGATAATTACAAGTTACTACACTATCGATTTAATTGCGAGTATAACAGTGTTATTCGTTTTTGTTATATTTTCACTAAAAACTGAATTTATTGATTTTCAGGTTGCTCCAGAAACCGTGGATGTTCCCATAATCGGTGGTCATTCTCCAAACACGGTTGTTCCAGTTTTGTCACATGCGAGGCCGTGCACCCAGCTAAACACGGTGATTTTACTTACAGTTAAAATGTATAAATACTACTCGCCTTGTTTTCTGCTCTACTAACATGCAACCCGATTTTATACAGCTTTGGTTACAAAATGAGAAACAAACCGTTGACGTTTAAAATCTGAGATAGGTAGGTGAGTAATTCACAATAATTCACATTAAACCGACTCCAAAATATACAGAGAGCCCCTGATTTCAAGAGGGTAGGTCGTACCACCACGAGATGATAATGTTGGTATTGTAGAGGGCTGAAATCAACAACCATTTTGATCGTTAGAGGATCAATGCCGGACCTTGATGTAGGCACCGATGGATGCAGGTACCTACCGATTGTACTCCGCCTTATGCCCTTCAACTCACCTACCTTTCAGACCAAGTGATACCTACCATATATCTTGGTACGTAGGTACCTTTACAGATACTTTTCCCCGATGCAAAAACCGCTCTAGGAGAAAAATTAATTATAATTTTAACTAAGTAGGTATTTCATCAAGCGGCAAATTCGAGAGACCTCTGATTCATTGGTTCATGGTTTCACGATCCTAAATTCCGAATATTTTAAACGTTTAGGAAGAAGTTGTAAAGATTACAAGAGCGATCCAAGCAGCAGGGGAAGACGTGGTGAGGGCGAAAAACGGAAAATCGAGTGCAGTTCTGTCAGCAGCTTTTGCAGCTGGTCGGTTGGCTGTCTCCCTCGCCAAAGGAGTAAATGGTACGTAGTAGGTACAAATAGGCAAGTAGAAATTTGCTCAGCGACACTAAGTGCAATCTGGATATACCATTAAGCTCAACTGGCTAACTCTCACAAACAACGTGTAATGCTCTGAAGTGTTGTTACTTCAATAATTTATTCTCATTTACTGAGGTGGTCTCAATAACGGATTCATACCTAACGTATTATATCACCTTTTATCGAAAGATTCTGTAAATGTACCCTACGTTCCTACGTTACAAAAAAAGGATAATTTTTTGAATTTTATAATTATTTAGTTAGTCATGTGGAGGACCATTAATCATGAAAAAATAGCGTAGGTGAACACTGTAACTGGCAGGTAGATACCTACCAACAGACAGAAATTTAAAACAAATTGTGGCAGGTACCCAAATAGCACAAACAGTTTGTTGGCAATGTTCTTGGCCAACGTTAATTTCAATGTTGGTTAATCCGTAATCCAAATTTTTGGTTGGGATTTGGATGGGCCCGACGGTTGGGTAACAGTGAACTGAGAATATTTATGTTTCAGCCGTTGAAATAAGATGCTTGAGCAGGAAATAAAAATATTATGTATTAATTATACAACGAGATTTAATTTGAACAGGAAAAGTACTACCTACCTACGTCCATCTGGTTCAGCGTTGGTTCTTATTGATTAGGTGTATAGGATTAGGAATAGGTGTGCAGAGACTGCATAACATCGACACGTGGCAGGTGGATTGGGATCACTTTTAGAGAAATATAACTTCTGCCTAAAACGCGAAATGAGTGCGGAAATTTTGATTTTGGGGAACTGAACCTCCACTATATTGGTAGACTGAAAGCAATACGAAACGCGACTGCTCACAGTTCATTTTCGTCTAACTAAAGTCCTTTCCTCTTCATTTCCTAGGTGTAGATGGTGTGGCCGAATGCGCAATGGTCATGTCGAACGTGGTCTCGGACGTGTCATATTTCATCACGCCTCTACAGCTCGGCTGTTGCGGTGTCGAGAAGAACCTGGGGATTCCGGATCTAACGTCCTACGAGTGTTGTCTCCTAGAGACGGCCATACCTTTCCTCAAGCGGGATATCGAAGTCGGGGAGCACTTCATTGCCGAGGCCATCAAAGTCAGAGCTGTGTAAATCCTACTATACCGGAATTAGTATAAAAAGCTATCTAAAACATGACCGTGATTTCATTTAAATGTAACTCACATGCACCTACTAACTATGTATAACAAGATGGATGAACTGTAATTCAGTAAGCACATACTTAAATGTCTACAAGAGCAGTCAAAACCAAAATGGCACAGATGCAGTTTCTGTTTCCATCAATGAATAGCGATGAAATTCATTTAAGTGACTAATTACCTTGCTAGTAGGGGAAAATGGGGTAATAGGTAATAGGGAATTTTTCTACCACAGGCCAGGTTTGCACACTGGAGCTTCAGTTTTCGAGAAGTTCAGGATCATGGATAGTTTCTTATGACTTTCTAGAAGTCAGCTAACAGTCACAAAAAGCCAGTGCGATCAAACCTAAGATTAAAATACTAATATTAGGAAGGTAGAAGTAAGTACCTAGATACTGAATAATTATTCAGTATGTAGGTAAATAATAAATTACGATTAGATAAATAAGCTTTGTTCGCACTGGATTTTTCTGACGATTAGCTGACTCCTAGAAAACCATAAGAAACCATCAACGATCCAGCACCATCTTGAGAAGGGTTTGAGTAGCAGTAATAATTGGGATCAGCAAACTGGCATTGGATAGTCAGGAAAACACTGTGAACAGCAGGTCATGGACACTACACAGTCCAGGATGGAACTGCGTTCTGAAAAACGGGGGATAGAACTGCCAAGGATTGAATCCAAAACTGCGTCTGCCCGAACGCGCACTGATGATTGACGATTCTAAACAGATAACCTGAAGCATTGTAACCTTCCATATAAGCTGAAGGTAGAAGCATAGAGTATGATTGTGCAGGATCAACGGTCCTTGAAAAAACGCTGCCAAGTCCTTGTCACATAAATGCTGACAATACGTTTATTGTTTCTTTCATGTGCAATAATATTGAGATAGCTATTTTTTATGGTTTCCACCAACTTTGGCCCCCAAAACACGAATTAGGCTCCTATTTTCGACAAGTTATCTTTGATCATTGATAGTGTCATTTAATTGTCTTGACCCTCCTGTTGATACTGCTTCTAGTGTTATTATACAAGTTATGGTGATTTCAGACAATTTCCCAGGTTTTTGACTCAGAAAAAATGAATTTTGGGAGCTGAACCTTCGTTACAACCTCAATTCTTCACTCTGGTCAAAATGAACTTCATAATCGGTCTCCTCGCCCTGAAAAAACATGAAAACTATACCTCGCAAGCTCATGTTCACTTAAACCTCAAAAACCCCTAATACACTCCTGGGTGTATTCCGATCGAGCTTCGGAGCACAACTAGGACGCAAATGCGTAAAAGAAAAAATTTTGAGGGGGGAGGGGGGTTATAAAATTTTTTTGCTGAGCGAATGCTTACTATTCACAGAATAATAAACCAAAAACCAGACTGCCAGAATAGTCCCGAACGACCCTGAACTGTGTCCGAACAGCCAACTCTCGATCGAGGACCAGTTCTGGTGCTGTCCGAACACACAAAAAGAAGCGTGGCTAGAATAGAACGGTCGAGGACTGTCTGGCTGAACGAACCTACTGTGAACAGCCAAACATGTTTCTGTCAGATAACCGTCAGATGGTCACTAGGTATGTTCCTGCCACCAGAACTGGTTTTAAAAGTTTCAAAACTAGAACCTAAGGTTTTTGAAGGGTGGGGATAAGTATTAGAAATGCTACCATTTGAGAACTCATCAGCTGGAAAACCTTCTGAGATGACAGAGACTGAAGAACCGATAAGCATGAAGGTTGGAGGGAAATAAGATTTTGGGAAGTTTCTGGCAAGATATCTTCAGTTTTGTAGAAAAAACTCATCCCTAGTGGTCAAGAAGAGGGGGTCCCCGGGAGACGCTAAATTTGAGGTCTGATGGAGTTACGTCTTAATACAAGATGGAACGCATGCTGGTGGATCTGCTGGTAAGAAAGGGAGGGTAACTGAGGGGGCTACCAACCCCGGTCTAAATGACTTGAGCAGTGCTGTACGAAAATCGTTACCTGGGAGGCTGAAAAATGAATATTCGATCTCCTGATGGCTCGAATATTGTCTGCATCCACTGGCCCGACGCCAGCAAGATAAGCATCAAAAGTTTCCGTGACAAAAAAATCGATCGATTGGTCTGCACATGTACGAAAAAAATCCAGGACCTGGGTGGGGTCCCATGTCGATTGGTATCGAGCCCCCCGTTGGTCTTAATCTAAAGACAAACTTAAGGAAACGCCGAATATCCCCGTTACGTCCTATATCTTTTTCGGTAAGTAGCGCTAGAGCTGAGCGATGTGTATTAAAAGAATTGTAGGTATGTGCAGTAGTCTAAAACATGCTGAAAAAAGGTTAGCACTTTAACTACTGATACCTGTAAAGGATCCCCCAGAATGTGAATGGCAGAAGGCTATCCACAACCTGTACGTCGAGCAGTACTGCTGGTAGGTTGATGCCGCAATCGAGGTGCACAAGGTGCCCGCTATCTGTCAACACCCAAACCACACTCCCATTCGCATTACTATCCAGTACCCACTTACAAAGCCCCCACCAAGTCATACCTACAATAGTATCAGCCACAACGAAAAACTGCATCAAGCTACATTATTATATAGGACCAAGAAGACAACAACCTTGCATGGCTTAAAAGCCGAAGGCAGATAAATGGAGAATTTCACACACACACACACACTCACAACCTTATCAATGACTCAATGTAAACATGGTATTGCGTTCGTGTCAGGGGAGTCAAGTGATACGTTCAAGTGTCATCAGCATTCTATTTCTATGAGGAGAGTCCAGTGAAGTGATTAAAAAGTGACAGGGATTCGATGATCGTGCGCACTTTAATACTTGTTAGTTTTCGTGCCTAAAAGTTGAAAATAGTTGTGATTACATAGTTTAAAATACTCGGCTGAAAATCGAGGAGAATGAGCACCCTGGAGAAAGACAAATATTCAATTTTGCTTCCGACATATAATGAAAAAGAGAACCTTCCTATTATCATCTGGTTGATCGTAAACTACCTAGACAAGAGGTAATAATACAAGTATTTCACAATTACTTATTTAATTTATATGCATTTTCAAAATAGGTTATGAAGAGCGTAGGTAGCTTATTGTACGAGCGATTGAGATATTCGTGTAGGAGAGATAGAAGGGATCTGTGCGGGGCGTGAGACCCCAAAATTGTATTTTGAGAATACGCCGAACATTCCTCGTGAAGAACGGATAGGCATAGTTATTTTCCGTGCGAATAATTTCATTTTTTCGAAGCAGGCCATCTCATAATACCTGAGGGTGGAGCCGTCAAAGGGAGTTCCTGATCAAATCGGGAACTATTTATTATGTCATACTTAGGTATCAGTATCTATTTGATTTGGGTCGCAGAACTATAATAGAGTATAGAACATCATCTGTCACAACTATATAATAAGCTGATGGAAGAACAAGTACTACGTACCTACATATTTTTTATTTCATTAATTTTTTTAATAAGACGTTCATTATTCGCAAATTACGTTGATTTGCAAAAACAAAGAAAGCAGCATGAATAACCTGATGGTGGGCTTCAATTCTGGCGAATGTAGCCGTCAAAATTATTGTTACTTGAACTCTAATAATCATTTTTCAGCCCTTACGAGTATGAAATCATCATTATTGACGATGGAAGTCCAGATGGCACCCTAGACGTTGCCAAAAAACTTCAGGAAATCTATAACAAAGATGGAAAGGAAAAGATTGTAAGTTATTCCATTAAGTACGGACCGTCCAGATATTCCTTTCCTCTCTTGCTAATTTTCCTCGAAAGTTGAAGCAGTTTACCTTGTTACCATTCGAGATCAGGTGATGGTACAGTATGATGAGTGTCAACATTTCACGATAGTCGCTTTTCCTGTTATAACTAATTCAGCATTGATTCATCTTTCGGTTCCTCAGGTATTGAGACCAAGGGAGAAGAAATTGGGTCTTGGCACTGCATACGTCCATGGAATGAAACACGCCAAGGGCAACTTTATACTCATCATGGATGCTGATCTATCACATCATGTGAGTCTAAACAAGGTGTTTATTCCAAGATTTCTGTATGTAGTTGATAGCAAGCAGTCACTAATGGCCTACTATGATTTTGCAGCCCAAATTCATTTCTGAGTTCATCGACAAGCAAAAGGAAGAAGATTATGATGTAGTTTCTGGCTCAAGGTACATACGAGGGGGTGGAGTTTATGGTTGGGATTTCAAGAGGAAGCTAATCAGCAGATGCGCAAACTTCATCACTCAGATTCTTCTGCGTCCTGGTGCTTCAGACCTAACTGGCAGTTTTCGGTAAATGCAAACTCTTTGTATCACCTGTAGCACAGTTTCAGATCCTGCTCCAGTTTTGATGTTCATGTTCCTTGAATGCACCTGTTTGAAAAGGGTGCTATTTGAAGACAGTTAGTACAGAAAGAATGGATGTCCCTTTAGGCGGGTACTAAGGATGACCCATGTGTGAGAATGATAACCACAGTATCCGATGTGAAAACAATAACTCCACTATCTGGTGCTTCATTTTCAACAGCATTCCACCATCACTGTTTCCCCTTTTCTGGCCTCATTTTTCGCCTAGCTACACACTGCGCTATTACAGCTGGAATTTTACTCAAATTGAAATATCAAAATGGTGACTTCTCAAGGAATGCACGTGGCTCCAAGGAACTGTAGGACACATGGATTGTAGAATGATATACAAGTATCCATCCAGAGCGGCTCCAGTTGAAGAAACAGCTACACACATACTTGAGCAAATGACCCAGTCACCTTCCTTCCGTATTAGTTTTCAAACATAGGTAGCCAATTCAGCATCTATACTGCCTCGATCGCATGGAGCAGAAGTGCGTTGTGGCAAGCCATTAGCCTACCCCTCATAAATTTGTCATCTTTATGACGTTATGAAAAAATCCATTCATTATTTTCCTCTATTTATTTATGAAGAGAATAATGCAAAATTTTGAAATAATTATCAAATTAACTCGCGATTAATTAAACGTCACAATCAACCAGGAATGTACCTTTTCAACATAGCAACCCGATCTACCAAATATCTGGAAATATAGATGCACACAGTGTCCATGAATTGCGTTAAAATATTGGTATAGGATCCATGATTCTGTTGGTCAGTGAAATAGACGAGCACATTGAATCTATGCTCTTGCAAAGCATTGCTGTTGCATGTGACTTCAGCTGAATTCATCTCGATCTTTGCAGGTTATACAAGAAAGACGTGCTTCAAAAACTTGTTGATTCCTGCGTTTCCAAAGGTTATGTTTTCCAAATGGAGATGGTTGTTAGAGCAAGAGCACTTGGATATACAATTGGTGAAGTGAGTACCCATCAACTGCTTTCGTTTTACCCTAGTTGTTCATTTAGTTTTTTTTTCTTTCACTTTCTATTTTTCATGCACATAGCCCATGCATCAAGTTTCTATATTCATGGGGACCCGGTCTGGTACAGCAATGTAACTAGATGAACGTTACGTGGGTACAACCCTTGTTTCTACAGCGCTGGTTGTTTCCTTACAGTTTTTGCATACTTAAATATTATTTACTTATTTATTTTTTATTTTTTTAATATAACTTCTATAGTCCGTGCACTAAAATATTGCCCTCTGACCCTGCCATCTGACAGAGAACGTGGAAATCATTTTCAACACGGAATTCCCCGTTTTGTTTTGTTTTTCCCCTGTCCAGTGGCAGCACTTTCCCCCTGTAATCCTTTTTCTAGCTGAGTGTGAACCGTCATAAAAACTTAACTTTTTTCGTTATAAAAAATGATACTGTCATAAAAGCCATAGTGAATGAATTTTCCCGATTTTTGTAAAATCGGACCCCTGAGCGTGACTCCTTTGAGCTGACAGACAAACTCGTGTGTAATAGGATTTTTCTATGAAATGTTTTCTTGAAAATTAGGAGTACTTTTTTGAAAAGGTACAATGAGATAAATAAGGAAATTTTTTTGAAGGTAGGTAGGTAGGTATAAAAGGAAAGATTGGAAACAAATGTTATTTTATTATTTATTTATTTAGTACATATTATTATTCATTTATTTAGTACTTGCGTAATTTAACTGTGGTACGTAAAACTTCTAATCAGAAAAATCCGAATCCTCATCGGAACTGCTATCAGTATCAGAAGCCCCCCCCCCCCCCCCCCCCCCAACATTAATGATGAAACTATCGATCTCCGATTCGACTAAGTGATCTTTTTGACGGTAGTCGTCCTCAATTTTTAGCGAATTTTCGAAGAAAAGGAAGCTATTGTTCTCGGTCCAAAATTTTTAAAACTCGAATTTCCGAAAGATTTTTATACCAAAATCCGTTTCAGACCATCCTGAATTCACTGCCGAAAGACACCAAAAATTATATGTATATATTTATATGTATATATATATATATATATATATATATTTATTTATATATTTATATATGTATGTGTCATTCCAGACGCTAACTCTCGACAGAATTGAGATAAAAAGTTCAAATTTGCACGAAAAATCTGTCTTGGCAATCGACAGGCTAAGTTCGTAGATGGGCAGAATCGGGTCACTGTAAGGGGGAGTTTTGGGGAGTTTTAGGGGGGAAAAATTACCCATCAATTCCCAAAATGAAACAGTCTGACAAGTGACACCTCATTTTAAAGGTTTTTCTACGCTGAACACGATGGTGAAATCAGAATTGCGATATCTCATTCCGTTCTCAAACTGGAGCACTTTGAAGATGAAGGAACGTGGTTATTTCTTGAGATAAAACAGTTTTACATAAAATCAGTTATTTCTTCGAAAATTCGCTCTTATAGCCATGCTGCATGACTGTGGTTTTTCAGTTGGACTGACATTTCTTCCACCTGAAACCGCTACTAATCAGTCGTTTCCAAAGGTAACTTCTACCACACTCGAGAACTCCGTCACTCGCCAATTCCGCACAGTGTTTTCAATGAAGGGCACTTTCCGAACAATTTAGAATTAACGTATCTTGTTTCGTACAGCAGCATCGGTGAATTCATCAGCATCGATGACCTTCTTGTGCGGTGTGGACTTGGTTGGCGTAGCAAACAAAGGTCTCGCCCGATCTGATGTTGTTTGGTTTCCAGCTTCCTTCATAATGTTGCCAACTGTTCTCGCCGAGACGCCCGTCGCTGCACTAGTCACATCGCGAACGTTGTATTTCGCGTCATCCTATCTTCTTCTAGTATCATCACAATCCCCCTTACCCGTCAGTTTCTGTGTGTCGCCTACACAGATCTCCCGATGGAACATCAACATTCATCGTCAGTAAGAAACCGGAAACCTGCTATCGCAAGAGACAGGGCTCCAAGGAGTCAGGCACGAGAAATTGTGTACAATGTGTGCCAGTATTTTACGAGGAAGAAGAAAGAGGATGACGCGAAATACAACGTTCGCGATGTGACTAGTGCAGCGACGGGCGTCTCGGCGAGAACAGTCGGCAATATTATGAAGGAAGCTGGAAACCAAACAACATCAGATAGGGCGAGACCTTTGTTTGTTACGCCAACCAAGTCCACACCGCACAAGAAGGTCATCGATGCTGATGAATTCACCGATGCTGCTACACGAAACAAGATACGTGAATTCTACATTGTTTGGAAAGAGTGCCCTTCATGAAAACACTTTGTGCGGAATTGGCGAGTGACGGAGTTCTCGAGTGTGGTAGAAGTTACCTTCGGAAACGACTGGTTAGTAGCGGTTTCAAGTGGAAGAAATGTCAGTCCAGCGGAAAAAATTGAGGACGACTACCGTCAAAAAGATCACTTAGTCGAATCGGAGATTGATAGTTTCATCATTAATGTTGGGGGGCTTCTGATACTGATAGCAGTTCCGATGAGGATTCGGATTTTTCTGATTAGAAGTTTTACGTACCACACTTAAATTACGTAAGTACTAAATAAATGAATAATAATATGTACTAAATAAATAAATAATAAAATAACATTTGTTTCCCTCCTTATTTACCTCATTGTACCTTTTCAAAAAAGTACTCCTAATTTTCAAGAAAACATTTCATAGAAAAATCCTATTACACTCGAGTTTGTCTGTCAGCTCAAAGGAGTCACGCTCAGGGGTCCGATTTTACAAAAATCGGGAAAATGCTACGTTCATTCACTATGGCTTTTATGACAGTATCATTTTTTATAACGAAAAAAGGTAAGTTTTTATGACGGTTCACACTAGCTCACACACAGCTAGAAAAAGGATTACAGGGGGAAAGTGCTGCCACTGGACAGGGGAAAAACAAAAAAACGGGGAATTCCGTGTTGATAATGATTTCCACGTTCTCCGCCAGAGTGCATTATTCTAGTGCACGGACTATAGGTTTGCTGGTTAAAAACCTGTAAATACCGTTCACTAGACTGCTATGTAGAGCGCACTACTAGCGGTTATCCCTGGATACTATAATGTGAATAGAATCCATATGCACACGATTTTACATTTACTGTTACCTCCGCTCCCTTTCTTCCATGAGAGGACTGGGAAGGAAAGTCAAAAGTCTTCCTTCGGGAGAAAGAGTGCTTTAGATGTTCCTTCCCTCTCTAAAAGTGGGTGTTTCTCCTCCAGGAGAAAGAAATGGAAGGGGAAGGGGGGTCTGTAGGAGCCGACTCCAGAGCTACCTATACATGGATCTCGAGCTGCTAATATTCCCCAAATTCCAGTCAATTCCCAAAACTATCCATTTAAAACTTGATTTGAATAAGTCTCCATAAAAGTGTTAACAAAATACGCCAATGAAGATGATTATTTAAGTGTTGTAGCTTATAATAATGGAAAGTTGAAAAATATGAAACTATATGGTCACTATGTACGTCTAATAATCAGCTTTAGTTTGTGAGTTATCTTAAATGAGGTCCGAGCTGGATATGCTAAAATACTTCGGGAATTGGCTAAAAACTGAAGGGTATTTTATGAATAAAACCCATTTTACCGAACTGAGAAAATGATAATGGTTAATGGGGACTGGCTCGACTCTTGGACGAGGGAATTTATATATGTGATCAGAACAGTTCAGTAAATTGGTCAGCAGGACCATTAGATTATTTCGAAAGTAAACAGACACTGAATGACGTTGGGTATAGTCGGTACCGATGGTTATGGACAAGCGATGCTCCCTGATAAACCTCTTCAGTAACATATTGTTATATTTCTAAATCAAAAACAAAATCCGTTTGATTGAAGATTACAACTTTTCAGGTGCCCATCACATTTGTTGATCGTGTCTATGGGGAAAGCAAACTTGGTGGCTCCGAAATCGTGCAATTCGCCAAAGGTCTTCTCTACCTGTTTGCAACAGTTTAATTTTCCAATATTCATCATGTTTCAAAACACTGTTAATACATAAACCTTTAATTTGTACGCCTATTTTCTGTCTTACACCATTTTCATTATTGAAGTTGAACCCAGTATGTCTTCACTTTTCTGTCAAGATGTTTGATGTTTATGCTATAATACCGACTATTCCTCCATTCTCCTGAGACGATTATGGGTTGAAATGACAATCCGATCAAGACAAGTCGCAAATTTAATTAGATGGAACTTTGAACTATACAAGAATAACAGTACCTACCTAGGTACTCATCTTGAAATCAAAAGAAATGCGTTAATTCACTTTGAATTATACAAGAATAATAAGACTTACCAACAAAGATTGAAAGAAAATCGTTTGTTTGATTTGATGGGTTTTTAAGTTACAAGAATAATAGTATACCTACCTATCTTATCTTAAAATATTACATTAACGAATTAAAAGAAGATCACTCATTCAATTCCAATGGAACTTTGAATTATACAAGAGAATAATGGTACCTAACCTACTCAAGGTTAGACCTGATCTTGAAATAATACATCAACGAACTGGAAGAAAATCACTCATTAATTCGATTGAATTACTTTGCAACAAAATTAGTGTTACAACATTACAAGAAAGAGATCATGAAAGATGGAAAAGGAATAAGCGTACATAATTCAAGAATGGAGAAGAGTTTTCACTAAATGCAAGACAAGGTGACTGTTTCTTGAACAGTTTGGGCGTTTATTTTTTGCAAATGTTCGCATTGGTGAGGTTCATATTGACGACGTCCATTGTCCGTACGAGAGCGTAACGGAGTTGCCCCATTGGCGTAGTCAGGTTTTTGACAAAAATGTCCTGTCCGTGCATGTCCATCCCATGGTAGTGCGCTGTAATTGTGGTGTTCTCCACAGTTGTTATTTTACACTGAGAACCTAAGAGAGAAAAGAAGTTTCCTGTCAAAATGGGCAATTTTTTGGGTTAGAAATTCTCTTTTTTTTGCCAAATTCTATTCAATAACGGAAATTAACACTTATTGAACAATAATGAGGAGAGAGTCGGAAAGTCAGGGTAGCAACTTGACTTTCCGAGTTCCCACCAGAAATGACGTATCAGGTAAATTGCTAAGTAGTTCAACTCCAATCCCGCTTGGAGCGCTAGTCCACCACTTTAAATGATTTATAGAACTGCAATGTATGGACGAATGGGACCAAAAATTTATAAATGAATTTAAAAAACATCCTCAAAATCAAAGTGAGGTCATGGCAAAGGTTCTTGAAGGTTTGCCATTTCTAATGCTGGGTGATGGCATCCATCTAGCCAACTGCCATGGTGGATTAGAACAAGGGAGTCCCCTTTCCCCACTGTTGTTCAACATTTACACGTCTGTCATTGGAAAACATTTATACCATAGTACACTGAGCATGTACGCGGACGATTTGGCTCTTTATGTGACAGGACACAACAAATCATCGATGAATGAGGCCCTGCAATCAGAATTCAACCTCCTGCTATCGGAGTTATCACAGCTCAACTTTTCTATAAACACCTCAAAATCAGCAGTTGTGTACTTCCACAGAGATGATACTGAACTTGATGCATCATCAACGAAAACCACATGATCATGATCTGTAACGAAAATGTCATAGTAGAGCAGACAAATGTCAAGTATTTGGGGGTTGTCCTCGACAGGCACATGTAAGGAAAAACTCATGTTGCCAGAGTCAAAGAAAGAACCTTGAGGGATCTAACAGCAATGGCTTTGATGAAGGGCAGCAAATGGGGTAATCATCCTAAAGAGCAATTGATGTTGTATACGCTCGCCATTCGCCCTAAAATGGAATACGGTTCTTTCACATATCTCTGGAGCAACAATAATAACATCTCAGTCCTACAGATGGTGCAGAACCAGGCGCTGAGACAAGCACTAGGAGCCGTACGATCATCCCCAATTGACTCACTCCATGCAGTTGCGGGTATGCTTCCCCTTGCCCACAGGATTACCATCTACAATCGACGATAGCTCCTAAGATTGGCCGTGGCCTCTTCTGACACCAGAAATCACATTGCATCCGCCACTGATTCTTTGATGAACTCTTGCCCTAGGCACTTAAGAAAGATTAAAGATGACCTCCAGCACATTCAGCAATTAGTCAACACATATAACGTACTTCAACCCACTCAACGCCAACTGCACCTACACAGTACCTGGACTAAAAAAGCTGTTTTTAACCACTATACCTGAGGTGAGGAAGAAAAACTGCGTAGATAGCGATCAGGTGGTTCAACAAAAAGTTTTGGAACACCTTTTTCGAACCTATCCAACACATTCAAGGATTTACACCGATGGCTCTAAGCGCCCTGGAGGAGTGTCTGCAGCTTTTTTCTGTGAGTCTCATGGACAGGGCGGGGGATCAAAACTACAACAGATAACCTCAATCTTTAATGCAGAAACATATGCACTGGAAATAGCCATGAAACACATTGCAACCCATCACACTGACGATTGTGTTATCATATCCGATTCGAAATCAGCGCTAGAAGCCCTTGCAAATATACGTGTTGGTGATTTGCCCATGTTACCATTGTACAGGCACATCGAATTGATAGATTCTATCACCACAAAACAGCAATTACGCTTTCAGAGGGTGCCTTCACATAAAGGGGTACTTGGTAACCTGACTGTCGACGAGCACTGCGCACGTTTAATACGACATGGCTCCACAGACCCTGAATCATACTCTGTCTACCCTGACTTATACAACTGCATCGTCACAAACCAGGAACAATGCTGGAGATTGGAATATCGAAATAAAGAGGGACCTGGCTCATGGACTAGGAAATTAATTGACAACCCAAACTCCTCTCCCTGGTTTGCCGAAGAGTCGGACATGAATATAGCCAACATTACATTTATCAACAGACTCCTAATAGGACATGGATTCGAAAATCTGTTCAAATTCAGAATGAGGAAGAGACAAGACCCATATTGCGAAGAATGCGGAGGTCAAACTGTTCAGGACGTCCTCCACCTACTGATGCGCTGCAGGAAGTCTGCTGGAGCTGTAGCAAGTCTGATGGGAGATGAATGGCTGGAGAACGTTGATTCCAGGGAGGCCCTTATGGTTCGATACCTACGAAAAGGAATTCAAGATCGCAAACTTCTCGACAACCTACGGCAGACGATGGAGAGCGCACAGGTAATATTGTGATATGTGATTGCGGAGGAACACAAGGAGAAGAAGAAAAAAAAAAACAACAAGGCAGGAGAGATGTACTCTACCACAAACACAATTGCCTTCAACAACGACAAAATCGTCTTCAACAGCAACACTGGACACACATCCCCAGGGGATAGCTCCATAGAAGCAGAGTGAAGAAGAAGAAGAAGAATATATATATAAGTTACCTCGAATTCCAACCCATCACCTTATAAGAAGACAAGCTGCCCTCCGATCAGAAGCGCAGAGTCAGCAACCGGACGACTCCTCACTGTGGGAACCCCGCTACGTCGGCAGAAAACCTGCAACCGGACGCCGCCTCTTCGTGGGAACTCCGCCACGTCGTCGAGAAACTGCTGATGCCACCTCCAACCGATGTTATATAAACCCCGAGTGCCCCTTCAGGTGCACTCTCGTCTTGTATCCCGTTCTTCCAACAACACGTCTCATTCCTCATTATCATTTTTTGTGATTAAATAAAGTGTTTTTAAAAACTCATTCACTCGGTCTATCGAGTTCATTTATATGGAAATTCCGATGTTTAGCTTGAGTTCTTGAAGTGAATAAAGAATATACAGTATTATCATCACCATTTATTGGTCGCATTCTCAATACATAACATTAATCATTATCATTAATCATTATATCATCATTAATCATCCTGATGAAATGGAATTATGTAGGGATAACTGATTCTATCTAAATGTAGCTTACCAACAAGACCAGAAATGGTTCGTAGGAACCGCTCGCGGAGGAAAGCTCTGGCTTTCACGCGTTCTTCGTCTTGATTCACAACTTTTTGGCAAGCACCGTTCGGCTCTGTTAGACCCGCCATTGAGTATTAGATGTAGATGAGTCAAGTTTTGTGAATTCTTCAGGAAAAAAATTAAACATAAATAATTCTACACTCGTCTAACAGAATGTTGATAACATAGAATACTGATACTAACGGTTGATAACACTTACGACAAACAATATACAGGCATATGAAGCATGGATTCCATAACGTATTATAGGATCCATTAAGCAAGTTGGTTGCCTCCAATTTTATTGCCGTTGTGGGTAGGTACATGTAAAATTAGAACGAGGCCTATATAGTTCCATGTGGTTCTTTCTATTATGGTGTTTGGATGTACAGGTGTCTGCTTTGATTGGCTTGGAGAATAATTTCATCAACATTTTGTGGTACCTCTACAGTCTACGATGCCCCTTCTACTAAAACCGGGCATTTTGAAATATCCTCAACAGGTGATTCCTAATTTGTTGTTAGATGTTAAATGGTATCATAGGGCTTTGTTTATTTCTGTTCTAATTTATCAAGATACGATTGATAGAAAGTGATGTCAAACCCGAAAGTTCAGGAAAGCAAGCAACCCCAGGAATCAAAAGCATCAATGGGCGAGTACCCAGCCCATTATTTCGTGGACCCAGGGACTAGAGCAAGGGTAACCATCATTTATAAGAAGATAATAATTTATTTTTTGGGCATTTATTCACACATAATTATATGTTTTGCCTTGTTCTAACTATTGGTAATAATTGTGTGGCGCGTTTCCAAGATGTTCCAGCCGATGAGTTCTCGTACGGAAACAGTTATAAAACTCATCCCACCGTTCAGAAAATTTTAGGTTCCGGTTTTAAAACTTCTACCTATAAATATAAAATAACCAGTTCAGGTGGCTTGAACATGCCGAACTATGCGTCTTACAACTCGCTCATAAGGATACAAGCTGTTTAGTCATCAAACCCGCAATGATGAAGGTTCCATGTTCCATGAATAATTTCGTCATTCGGCCATCTTATGCGAGGTTCGCATTTGGGTTACAAAGTTTTTAGTTTTATAGCTGTAATATTATTTGATAAATTCTCAGTTATAATATCGTCTTTACAATTTCCCACTGGGAATTTTATAGCACTATAATGGTGAGTGTTCACTTGCAGGTTTTACATTCAAGTTTTGTATTCAGTTTAAGTTATGTCCAAATCACTAGGGCGTGTTGAAAAACACGAAAGAGGCCCTCAGTTGACTAATCATATTTTTCTGTGTTGTAGGATGTTTTTTTAATGGTGAGGAGGAAAAAGCTTAGTATCTTTACAGACTGTAAAGATAATACGTCCGTATTCGAGCTGAAGAAAATAATCGAAGGTAGGTCTTCGTACTAGGTATCTTAAAATATATTCGATGTTGTTTTCTCACAATTCTCGCTGTCCGTTGTAGGTGCATTTGGTTTGTTTAGCCAGAGAAAGCAGAATGTATAATGTAATAAATTAGCTTGAAGTTCAACCCGTTGTGCTAGCAGAACGACTTGACGCCTTGGTACTGGGAACCCGGGGTAAACGGCTGCAGTTTCTACTTTTTACTATCCTTACGCAATCCGAAGAAGAATATTGATATAGTTGTGGGTGACAAGTGAATTGTATATAATTACCTACCTTACATTGAAATGGCAACGTGCATGAGCTCCATGTAAGGTTAAAACTAAACATGAACATAAATATATAACGTGTAGTGCCCAGAAAAACTACATGAGGTGATGATAAAGTTGGATGAGTTGGTTGTTAGCTCTCTTCTATTTGTTTAAAGTATCCCATAATTTGAAGAATAATGGGATCTCCGCACGTATTAATTTTATTTCATTTTTTAAATCCTTTGAATTTTGTCACCAACCGCACTGTCCTACGATAAGTAGTTACTTTTCTATGATTTTTCAAAGATTCCAGGGGTTCCGACGTCATTGCACCCCTCTCGCGTGGGCGGAACCCGCCTTGCGTGATGTAGAAACCCCTGGAATCTTTTAAAAATTGTAGAAATATAACTACTAATTGTATGGCAGTGCGGTTGGTGTCGAAGGTCTCAGAATGGAATCCATAAAACTTATAGTTTCATTTAAAAAAATCATATAAACGCCTTTTGCGACCCATGCGAATGTCCCGTTTCTGTAGAATGATGGTCGCGAGTGTGAATGGTCACTGCCTTTTTCCCCCACATGGGCTGCAGCCTTATAACTTTAGTTGACTTGGATGTTTTCATGCTCCCATAAAAGTGAGACACAGTGGCACAGGCTTCACTCATCTGCATTATATTTACGGTGACCTTATTTCCGGATATGAAAAGAAGGACCACTGGAACTGTACCAAGATGAGAACGTTGCAGAGTTGTAAATACCTTTCAAGGGGTTTCTTATTCTAGATGTAAGTTTAAGCTGGTGATGTTTGCGGACAGTTGATGTTGGTTATCAATAATTCATTACAAAAGACCATTATGGTGAATTTAGGTTGATGTAAAATTCACCATGAGAGGTGGAGGTAGTTGGAAGTTGGATAGGAGTGAATTTAAAGCTAAAATTGTTGTGTGTTGATTTTTGGTGTGTTTGCGGTTAAGGGCGAACCTCCACCGAGCGTGTGTTGAAAAGGTTAAAAGTGAATTTAAGTTAGAGAATGTGAATGCATGAAGTGTGTGGAATTTGGTTGTGTGTGTGTGGGTGTGTGTGCGGTTAAGGGCGGACCTCCACCTAACTCTGATGAAATGGGTGAGTGTGAATTTACTAGGAGAGCATTTGAGAAGTGAATTTTAAGAGAGGAGGTTTGAGGAGAGAGAGAGAGAGTAGCCAGCAGCTAGAGGAGACGTAGAATGGCGAAAATGGCGCAGGATTCGGGGTTATATAGACCCTGAAGTCCCCACCCTGGTGGTGGGGTTTCAGGTTGAGTCCCGGATCCTGCGTCGGTTGCCCCACTCTTACCGTTTATTGCCAGAGCCTTATTTTCACAGGTTGTTTTTGGCGAGAACTTAATTCTAGACAGTTGGAGTTCCGGGAGGGACTCACGACAACCATGTTAGGTATTTTGGAAGTTAGGAAAGAAAAAATAAATCATAATCGAAGGCCTCAATTTGAGGTCCATGTCAGAATGGTCCTTTGAAGAGGGCCTCGCTTTTACCTCCAGCAAGTATATCCATATCCTCACGCCATCCAAATCATATTAAATAGAAGTTTTTAACATACTATAATAAGCTTACCTCATTTTCTTTGCTCTGTGGCGTGTGGTTTTCATGGCTTCCTTCACACAGGTGGAAGTATCAACACTTCCGCCTTTGTGTGTTAGAGGTCTTATGTGCCCTGGGCGCCAGGCCTGGTTTCAGAGATTTCCCGTGATGAGCGAAATGGCATAGACCCCTGATTTGACCCTCGACAACCCGATCTCTGGGTCTACAACCTAAACTTTGGTTACGTCAGGTCGTCATTAAAACACAAATTGCCGTAAATAATAAGTACGGGGCAGCAGTCAGTGTTAAGATTGACATGTAAACTGGCGGGCGTCTCATGTACTACTTTTCCTTTCCTCCAAAATCGAAGTACAGCCTTTCAACCCAAATTCACTACAAAGCGTTACCAATTGAGCGAACAAATCAATGCTCAAGTATATGTATAGATAACCTTGGACATTGCCAGGTAGAACAGCAAAAATATGGAATTCTGGAGTTTCGTCCGTTTTCACACAACTTATTAGATGGCAACTCATCTAGCCCCTTAAGCCTGCTTGATAAATCCCAACGTTATGGGTAGATACACAACATTAGTAGACCCAGTTTACTGATGTTCCTACTAGTTTCCTGGGTTTATGACACTCCTAGCCAAACTCGTTACAATTTAGGTAGGTACCTACTCTATCTCGACCTTATGTGTAGCTAATAAGACCCATTGAACTGTGAATTAACGTTTCTGGCGTCAGTGTCATAAAACCCCCTATCTGGTTTGTGCCAATGTGGTGTGTTGTGGTGCTTTAGTCTCACCCAGTTGCCATCTTTGCTTTCAGGTATTTTGAAAGTCCCCCCAGAAAACCAGCAGCTGTTCAATAAAGACAACATCCCCATGGAAGATGATAAATCTTTGCCTGAATACGGCCTGACATCGATCGTCGCCAAAGCCCAGTGCCCAGCGACTGTTGGCCTTGCTATCAGGTTTGTTTGTTTTGGTTATGTCAAAGTGTTTTCTTCGATAATGTATCATAAGGTCAAATAATGATGGATGTATTGGTTCTTTTTTTTTTGGAATTTCACTCCATGTAAAGGTTTGGAAGGTTTCACCTTCCCATATTTTAAACGTCCTTAAGTAGGGAAGCCTAGTACTCTTGCAAGAACCCCTGCAAATATTGTCCCGCAAAATCCATATTTTTGTGTTTTGCCAGACATCGAGAAATTTGGTTCTACTTCCATTTGCATCCAACTCCTTACAGCTGACATAAATATGAAAGATCTATCCAAATGATAAATGATGGTCAGATCCCTAGTGTGTCAAGCAAAAGAGCGTTGGATGGAGAAGAACTGTGAGGAGATGGAAGAGCTTGAACGAAGGTACGAAATGCTTCAGCTACACAAATGAGTGAATGCTTCACCAACCTTTCTCATTGTTTGATGCAGCCAACAGGCCCATCGTGGGTGAGACAGAAATGAAGGACATTTAGGAAAACCACATTGCTGAGTTCTTCAGTGATGTACGAACTCCCATCGCAAGTGATTAGAATTGGCTCTGCAATTCTTGATGCTGAGGTTCTTCATGCTCTTGAAGTGGCTCAAAATCTGAAAGGCTGGTCCTGATGACATTCCCATTGAAATTATCAGTTGATCAAAGAAGGTGATATTGGAGTCATCACGAGGTTATTTAACTGTGTATATGATACCGGTGTACTTCCAAGAGACTGGCTTAGTTTGGTTTTCATAAATGTCCCCAATTAGCTCCGCCCATAGAAATGCAGTGATTACCGATTAATTAGCTTAATGAGCCATCTGCTGGAGACATTTCTGAGTGTCATACATGCACGTACTTGCAGGCAATGCGAATATGGCCTCGATGATGAGCAGATGGGCTTTGGGAATGCGTTTTGCACTCGGGAGGTGCTGTTCATTGTCTGTGCTCCTGCAAAAGTGTCGTAATCAACAGAAAGACGTGTGCGTGTTTCCTTTATTACAAAAAAGCGTGAAGCATACAGAATTTACGGATATCTCCAGGAAGCTACAGCTGGATCCCAAAGATATCCGAGTGTTAAAAAATTTGTACTGGGGACAGACAGCTTTTATCTGAGAAGGGCAAATGGATTTGGATGATGTAGTGATCCGGAGAGAGGTGATACAGGGCTGCATATTGTCCCCACTCCTGTTCAATAAGGAGACCTTGGAGGGGTCGGAGGTGGGAGTCAAGGTGAATGGGGGGTCCTGAGCTCAATCCGTTATGCCAATGACACAGTTCTTCTGTATGATAGCGATGGGTTACAGGAAGTTGCGAAGAGTTAGCACAGTTAGCTGGTGCTTGGGTATCGATGTGAATATCGGCTAAACCAAGTTCATGGTGTTCAGCCGGCAGCCACATGATGAAGCTTGCCTGTATTTGGAGCAGAACCAGATAGAACGGGTCTTGTCATTCAAGTACGTGGGCAGTATGCTGTCTGAGGACATAGAGCTCGAAATTGAATGCCACATTGAAATAGCAGAGTCAAGCTTCCAGAAGATGAATGCATTACTGTGCAGCCGGAAGCTCAACCTTAAGTTGTGTCAGGGTTTGGTGAAATGCTGTAATATCTATTCTGTTCTCTTATATTTATGGCGTTGAGAGGACTTTGAAAGTGAGATCGCTTGCCTGCCTGGAGGATTTTTTTTGTCAGATTTGGTCTTACTTTTTATAGAAAGCGTTGCAGAAAAGTATAATACGCGCAAGTTAAAGCGTTCCAAACGTTTAAAAAAAATTATGAAATAAGTTATTTGACCAGTAAATTACAACTCTGCTTCTACCGAATCGCGTTCAGATGTTGACCACTTCGTCAGCTAAACCTTCTCTCCCCCCCCCCCCTCCTCCTCCTCCTCCCGATGGGAATCAAATGGGGACATTGCATAAAAGGCACTTCTTTGGAACATAACGAATGTGTGTGAGACATTTCATTTTGATCCGTTGTCTGCAAGACTGTGGCCCTGTCAAAGAACAACAACTAGAGAAACATGAAAAGTTCATTTCAAACTTTAAGTACCTGATGGCCCCGAGGGTTGAAATTTTGTACACGTCCTCAGGGGGCCCCTCGAGAATGAGTGTACGAAAAATCAACAAGTAGACCTTCAGGAGGCCGAGTTACGGGTGGGGGGTAAAAAACTACTTATTCTGTCATGTAAAACTCGAGTTTTGTTGGTTTCTGTGGGGGAGGGGGGGGGGACGCTCTATTCTCTTGATCTCTACATAATCAGTTTTATTCTGGTTTGCTTATTCTGTACTCGACCGCTCGTGCAGTCCCCAGAACTGAACCTGTACCGAGTATTATGAACTGGCTCAGTTGAGGCAGCACGAATGAAGCTTCGGAGATCAGGACCCGGAGCGAGTAATCGGGAACAGCTCGTGTAAAGCCCCCATTGCTATCTCCAATGCTGCTTTGCAACTTCGAAAACCTTTAACTTAGGAAGCCCAAACCTAGGTAAAAGTACCCAAATTTCTTCCATCCTAGTAAGCTGCTCACGTTCTTTGATTTCACATTTTACATTCACAGGATGGATAATGGTGAGTTTGAACCATTAGAAATTACTCCTCTGTCATCACCTCCAGACCTTCCGTATGTAATGAAATCTCAAGAAACAAATGGCCAAGAGCAGACGTCTTGAATTACCTACTTTCCCTATTGAAGAGACAAGAATTATTGGTTAATTCTGCGTACACTCCTCACAGCCTTCTTTGTAGCTGTTCGAACAATACACCAGTTTGTATAATTTATTATTTTTTCTATTTTTAAATAATTTTACTTCTCCCCCGTTGTGTATCGCAGTCTTTCTGAAAAGCTTGTTATTTATTTATTTTTTGATGAATAGGTAAATAGTATTTTAACGAACCTATGTCTTCTGCATCAAGTTTCTTTATCTCGTTTGCTAGGTGTGTATTTATATTAGTACCTTAATTGAATGAAGAATATTGGTTTCCAATAATTTGCGTCTTAAATTCTTGAATGATGAAAGCTACGGAAATCCACCGTGTTTCGATGTATATTTGTGAAGGATAAAAATTGGCTTATTAATCAGTTTGATGTTTGGTTTTGCTCATTCTACTCCCTGACTATTCATAGTAGGCACCATAATTTTTTTTCCTTTTGTTTTTTGAGTTTCTCATATTTCATAAGTTCACTCCATTAATTTGAATATGGTTTTAACGCTAGGTCATTCCATATCAGTTAGGTATCATCTAGGTACGTATTATAACTTATCATTTCTTTTTAGCCCACGTCCTTTGATATACTATTTGCTGAATTATTACCCAGCTTGATTAATTACTCACCAAACTGTATTCCTTGAGTGCAGTTCGATTTCGAGACGCGAATAATGTTATAAGATGCGATAACAGAGAAGCTGGTTGTCGATAAACTTTTCAGGTGTTGACCGGCTGGGATGCCTGAAGTGTTCATTAGTTCAGTTTGTACCTTTTAATTCGAAATTGTTCACTTTCTTGAAGAATGACGAGATGAAATTCTGAACTTTTATGAACTGATTTATCGTTTCTTTGTGTGGTGGTCGTTCTGTTTTATTTTTCCATTACACTGAAAATCGGCCCAACCTTTGGGCCAAATTTTAAACTTAAGGCAATTCAGTGAGAATTCGTAAAATAGAAAATTTGTCATTCAGCTACTATGAAAAAAAGCATTAATTTATCATGTAGGTTTCATAAAATAAAATAAAAATAAAGACGAGCGTGTATTCATTTGTTACTCCCTCGTCACTCTACACATAGCTGGCCTCCACATTAGCTGCTTGCGGGAAGTTTTGACTTGTCTTTCGGAGTACAGCTTGGAAGTATATCACCACAAATAATGGGGCGTCCTCATAGCTATACTTCAGTTTGGCAAATATGTGTGGTAGTATGTCGTAAGCCGGTGCGTGGGCTTATGACAGTCGGGCGGAAAGTTGGATGACGTTGGTTTGGGTGAGGTTTGGATGGATGGGTGAAGGATGTGCTCTGTAGGGGTCTTTCGCTAACGCCCCGCGGTTATCACCACAGCAGGCGTTAGTTGGAAGGATGTGAGGGAAACTAATACCCTGGGGTTATCACCACAGCAGGTATTAAGTGCCCCTTGGGAGTCTTTTGGTAGCACTCCGCGGTTATGACCACAGCAGGTGCTAGGGGAGAGAGAGAGGAAGGCGCGTCCCAGTTATCACCACAGCAGGCACCCAGAGGAAGGTAACTAATACCCAGCGGTTACCACCACAGCAGGTATTCGGTGCTTCTTAGGAGTCTTGCTAACACCCTGTGGTTATCACCACAGCGAGTGCTAGAGGAAGGCGTGTTTATCACCACATCAGGTATTCTTAGAAGAGAGCACTCCACGGTTATCACCACAGCAGGCACAGGAGGAGGGTGAGAGAGAGAGAGAAGTCGCAAGTCGGAGAGTGGTTGGTCGAATGAGGAGCTGGGCTAGTAGGGCTTCTTATAAAGGCCCCTTTCCACTCGTCCATCACCGGCTGTTACAACCGTTGAGGAGTGATGGCGGACCCTTCTACTTTCCTGTCGACGTCGCTCAGCTCGTCATTCCCTTCATTTATTTTGTTGAATCATTTAGGTATTACATAGGAGTGGTATCTATACGAATTTGAGGGGTACCACGACACGGTAGTAGCAACTTCTGCTGAAGTAAGCTACATAGTACTATGTAGGAATAGGAATTTTGATGAGCATTATCCAAATAACTTTCATTGTATTTCTTCAATTAAACCAAACCAAAGCGCCAGCGATGGTATCTTGGAAATTCGCCCATTTCAACAACAAATTGTAGTTACTGAAACTTCGATTTCTACTACATACGCACACCTATTCAAATAGATCCTACGAATAAATAGAAACTGAGCTATTCAAATGTCTTATTTTTACTATTTCTACTACTAGATTTACGAAGAACAAGAGGAAACCTTTCAAAAGCAAACGTCGCAATGAAAAAGAAAGAAACCTTTTATTGCCTGCAAAGAAAATGTGTTCCTCCTAGTGCAGCACAACTTACATTTAATTAATGAATGCAAGGGTTCTTCTGCCGTGCTAAGCATAATTGCAGTAAATCAACTTTTTGGCGGTTTTGATTTAGAACGCTCTGGAGGTTCGTGGTGAGTACTCTATCATATGTGAGTACAAAAAATGCGGGAATAGCTTGCTTCCCGCCTGAAACCATTACGAATTTTGTAGTAAGCGCCACAAATATTGGGCATTACTAAGATTAGTTGCAGTAACTCCGTTTGCTACGCTTAATTGAAGTATGTATCTCCAATTTATTGGAGTTTAGCTTAGCATATGGACTTAACTGCAAATAAGCTTAGCTACACACCACATATTTGTGGCGTTTACTGTAAAAGTCAATTCTAAGTAATGGGTTTTTAGGACGTCTGTCAGTAGTAAGAGACGTCCTTATGTATTTCATCTGGTCAGAAGAGGACAACACAAAGCCGAAAATGAAAATAACCACATTGAAATAAGTTCTGAATCCAAATCCGTTGAGAAAAAAAACGCGTGAAAAACCTTATGGGTGTGTGTTTCAAAATTTTGTGTGGACTGCCCAGGCCGTAATTCTGGATCGATTTGAGTGGTTCTTTTTTGTTCCATGCAGAAAACTGGATAGTTGTGCACTACGTCGCCGGGATTTCGAAATTTATTTCTGTAGCAGCAGGAGGAGAACGGGGTTTTCTGCAAATCTTGTGTCCACTGCGCGTATTCTCAACTTCTGAAGCTGCCATACGACAGGTATATAAGAAACAATAGGTAGGTAGCCACCTAATCTTAAATCAATCAGTCAGTTTATCCACAATATTACTGGGGCACATAACATCACCTACTCCAATATGGGTAGTCAAACTTGTACATAAACTGCTCACATCCCGTCAGTAGTCGCGAAACTAAGTAGGTAATTAAATTGCGCAATGAATTCGTCATAACAGATCGTTTACTCATATAATATATACTTCCAGACAATCTGCAATGAGTGAGAGTGATCGATACACCACAATAAGGGACGTCCACTGTAATGCATGCATTTCTCTACGAGATATTCTCTTCTTTCATTCGGAATTCCGAAAATTTATTTTATTTCGCATTTCCATTCCAATTTTATAACATACCATATGACCCTGCTCATTAGACCAAACCCAAATTATTATATTCCGATTTAAATGAATAAAATGCTGATTTAAAACTGATGTAAATTTCTTATTATTTTTCAGAAGTTTGCATACTGGTTATAATATAAGCATATTATGGTACTTGGTAATAGTAGGTATGGAAAAAGACAGATAATATCTGCCTGATGTATATTATTTCCCTATATTTCATTCCAATAAAGTACAAAGTGTGAGTTCACATTTCATTGATATGTTCCATGCTCATGACTCAAATGAATCCATGCTGCAAAATTATGTACTTACGTCATGCACCTCCTACTATGATGAAATTGGGCGATTATTTCTTCAAGTACCTATCTCAATATTTTACATAATCAATTACATATTATTAATGCAGCAATTATTTTGAGGTAGGAAATTGAAGATTCTTCGGGAACTTGGAGATCACCTGATGATGGTGATGAGTGGTTTTATTGCAATATTTTCAGTACCTAGTTTATGAAATTCAGTTAGTTAATGCTAAGCTGAACTGCACTATCAGCGAGATCATGGCTGTTCCTATAATTAAGTGCAGCAGACGTGAAATAATTTGTTAAGCTTAAATGCAGTATCAACAACTGTGTGGCTCAATTTAGTGTAGAGGTGAACGATGATTTATTAAGTCGAAATGCAGTATCCGCCATCCCACTGTAAATAAGACTATAGCTAGGTTCACATGGCAACGCAATTCCGGACGGCAATCTGGCACAGCAACGCTTTTGCCGCAGAGGCGTTCACATGGCAGCGGAATCATAACAAAATGCAATCGCAAAAAACAAACAATTGCTCGAACTCCAAACCGCAAAATCAACCACATAATGTCGAATTTCAATATGGCTGAACAACCAAACAAGAGACGTGTGCGCAGTAACCTCCGCGCAGATCCGGCAACTGATCCGACAGCGGAAAATATCTGGAGATTTTGATATAGTATCCAAGGCACTGCGTTGCAATAATCCATTTTGCGTTGGCCAATAGAATTGTAGAACGCATAGCCTTGCCGGACTGCCGTCCGGAATTGCGTCTCCATGTGAACCTAGCTTAAAGCTTATTGGCCAACGCAAAATGGATTATTTCAACGCAGTGCCTTGGATACTATATCAAAATCTCCAGATATTTTCCGCTGTCGGATGCGTTGCCGGATCTGCGCGGAGGTTACTGCGCACACCTCTCTTGTTTGGTTGTTCAGCCATATTGAAATTCGACATTTATGTGGTTGACATTGTGGTTTCGAGTTCGAGCAATTGTTTGTTTCTTGCGATTGCATTTTGTTATGACTCCGCTGCCATGTGAACGCCTCTGCGGCAAAAATTCCGGCAAATGCGTTGCCGTGCCGGATTGCCGTCCGGAATTGCGTCTCCATGTGAACCTAGCTTAAGAGCAACGTTTTAAATTATATGAAGCTATGCAACAGTCCCCTCAGTAACGGGTGATGTTACTTTTTGTGAAAAAATCGGTTTCTTGACGGTGGCCTGAAGAAAAAACACTTTTTCTCTTATTTCATAATTTGGAAATACTGCTTAGCGCTGCGTGTAGTAAAAACAAAGAGTAATATCAAAATTGGGCTGAATTGCTGAAATTTCAAAATCAGCTGAAATTGAACTGAAGTAGGTAGGTACAATACCTTTTCATAAGAAATTGCTGAAATATCAAAAATTAGCTGAAATTGAACTGAAGCAGGTACCTTTTCACAGTGTTGAGCATTTTCCTTCTTCCTTTTGCTTTCCCCAGCTCACCTGAATAGGTCAAAAGACACCATTCAAATGATAGAAAATCGCTTTTGAAAACTGAACGTGTGTTTCTGATCAGATCGCTGGTGACATGTATGGGATCTTTTCCGTTATGTGTCAACAAACCTAAATTATACTTTATAATGGTCGAATTAGTATTTTTAGATCATACTAATACAATAAAGGTATGAGGTATTTGTTTCATTACAACGTTAATAGAAAATAATTGACTGAAAATAATAATTAACATACTTATTGTATGTGCTCATACCTTTATTAGGTATGAGGTATTTGTTTCATTACAACGTTAATAGAAAATAATTTAGGATTGCTGACACAACGGAAAAGATCCCATGTATGATCGGGTCCCGTTCCTGCAACGATGGGAGGTAGGTACCTATTCCTGGTGGCATTCTGGCTTGCCTCGGATTTTCCGAGTTACGGTAGGTAGGTAAACTATGATTTAGGCAATAGTCATTTCATTTTATCCCTAAAAAAAAAATACTTATATGGTATTCTGAAGAAGGTTTCAGTAGCAGAACCACCTATTACCTATAGCTAGGTGCGTTTGCAAAAGGACGACTGCGCCGGGGATCTGCGCGGGTAGTTCTACCACTGACTTGTTGTGCCTTCAGTCTGGTAGGTAGGTATCTAGTTCGTGCTTGAAAAGCGAATTTTTGAATTCCCTACCCCGTTCACGAAAAGGCCTACATCACCGACGAATCTACCAAAAGGAAACCTGAATCGCATAGGTACCTACTAATACCTAATATCATCAATCATGAAGCAAATGGATCCACGTTTGATGTCCGACTTGATGTCTGATAACAATGATAAAGCGATAAGAACTGATAAGAGCACTGCAGTGGTCGGTAATTCGTAGTGTATTTAGTTTTCCCTAATTTTGTACGTTTTGAAATGATTTTCCCAATTCAACTGTGAACCAATAGTATTTTATTTAACAGTATTTAAGCAAATTTTAATTTCGTCATGAATATAAGCCTCAACGTATTTAACCGCGTCGCTCCAACGTTGGGCAGATTTTCGAAGCCGCCTGTCCATTGTCGGTAAGATATGTAATTTATTATGAATTTTTATTATATTTCCCTGTAGTGCTGATCTCATTCATAACTGCGTTGTTTTACACTTTTGCCAGCACATTCATATTATGCCAAACGATTCAGACAATCTGTCAACAGCCTTTGAATACTTATCTATCCGTTAATTGCTCTTTTTCGTATTTTTAGGTGTAAGTGCACTATAATAGACGGGAAAATAGTCTTTGAAAACATACTGAATGCTGTGAAGAAAGATGTGGATGAATGGGTTGATCAAGGGAACCGAAGACCTCGTATGACCGCACTGACAGCTGGTTACGATCCGTCCAGCATGTCGTATGTGAAAATAAAGAAGAAAGCCGCAAAGTTCGTAGGTACCTATATCAAGAGGGTCGTTATTAAGTACCAAGTAGGGACAGTGGTTGACAGAAAGCCCACGATTTACTTACTCAGCGACTAAGTAAATCGTAGACCTACACAAAGAGGAATGTGTTCTAATTTTGCGCATTGTGAAACCACTTGAATAGGTAGCACCAAGTGTGCCTGTAAGTAGTTGAGACAATTAAGGGAAAAGCAAACTATTCATCAGAAGCAAAACGTCGAACATGAAAATTGAACGTTACCCGTTGTATTAAATCTATGGGGTTATTTCCGCTAATTTAAAAAGTAATATTACCATACCTTCCGGAGAAGTCCGTGGTCACTAACTGGTTGAGCGCTGGTACGCCCGTCGTACCTATGCGACCTACGTGCCTACATGGTGGGCTCTATCATGTAGTATGCGACCTACAGCGATGTTGAGGGTGATTTTCATTAGCGATTGATCGGTACACACGAAATGTACCATTGTTCACAAATAAGATAGATTAGATAACACAGATTAGATTACATTGGTTAGCAAAACACGATAAAAGAATCCAGTCTCCCGTTAGCCACCACGCGGTCCCGATTGCAGCTGGATCACTAATTATATCGAATGGATGGGCAGCCTATAAAACTATAAAAAACCATGGCTATTCACACAGAACCGTGAACCATTTGGAGCATTTTATCAATCCGAGCAACGGTGCAAACACGCAAACGATCGAATGCTTGTGGAGGCATTTTTTTAAAGGTGAAGTACCTACGAGTACAATATCAAGCAAATGGGAGCCAGGAATTTGCTAGAAAGATAATTGATTGAGGAGTGGTGGCGATCGATTATTAAAGTATTTTCTGATAATACGTTATTCGCTAACAGTTATCCGTCAGTAACCGGTTACCAGTTTAGGTATGGGGGGTGCTGTTCACCCACGGAATAGAGAGACAAACATGTGTATTCACCTGAGAGCGGATGACGAAAAGTTCGTCCTATGCTCCTACCTGCCTATTGCTTCATCTCGTGAATCATTCACTTGCATTGATGGGGCTTACATGCAAATGTTGACTATAAATATAATAGAAATAAAGTGTTGATAGAGGAATAAAAGTATTTAAAAAATCCGTCTGGCCCCCTCACCCCCCCCCCCCCTACCCGGGATCCCATAAAATTGAGTTTAGTAGGTCGGTAACTATCTACAGTTTAACATGATAAGTAGATAAAATCTTGAATTAATTATCGGCAACGTGTTTTAAAACTTCCTGCATCACAACAAATTGGAACGCATTCCATGGATTATGGGACTAGCTTTTAGGCCCTTCAATATTTTTAACATTATCACGCGATAGCGATAACTAAAGGGTAAAGAGTGATCGCTACAGGTACGCTGTGTCCTATAGCATACAATACCATCTCACGTCAAAGGGAAGCAAAAGGTCCTGAGCTGGTGGATAACTGTCAGGAAGTCGGTAACAGTTAGGAGGTAAACCATTATCGGCGGCAGGTAGTTACTCAATACTGTCCCCACATCAATGGTTGCGAGAGGGAAACAGTTACCTTTGTATAGCAAGCCGGTAGGTACCGTCTCTAGTACTGTCAAAGCCCAATGCCGAGGAGAAGGGAAGTAGTTATTCCAATAATGTAGGTTTTATCGTAACCGGTTATCTCAATAACAGGTTCTGTTATTCGGCGCCCATCTTATAGTTTGACCAGTTCATCTGCGACATGCAAAAAATCTCAATGATGCCCTGGATGACCCCCCCACCCCTCTCGGGACAACGAATTTCAAATTCGGAGTGATTATCAAAACTGTGAGCTCTTTCCTTCTCTCAAATTTTTTTTTTGTCTTGTTTATGAACTGTAGGTCACAGGTGGGAAGTGTAGGTATCGCCATTGAACGTAGATCGCGTACAGCCTTTCGATTCTCTTGTAGGCCACATACGACGTGCGTACCCGAGCGCTTTCGATGTAAGGACATCATCATCAGGCCGTTTACAGATTACTGGCTAGTGACGACAGACTTCACCGAAAGGTATGGTAATATTAACCATTGTAGGTTACGCGTTTTTATGGCCCGTTCAAAATGTTTAAGCTGCGACTTCGGCATTTGCAATTATGGAAACGACATTTTCTTCATGTGAGCAACCCCACTCCATTTTCCTCTTGGTAAAATAATCACATGAACTTCTCTAACACAGGAATAAATTGTGACATAGTGGAACTGTCAAGTGGGCATAGTGATGATGACATAATCAGGATAGTACGAAAGCTCAATGAATCAGATAGCATTGACGGGATTCTCGTTCAGGTATGTATCGTTTGATAGTCTGTGTTCTTGTTATACATTTAAACATTTTCAATTCCCCTGAGGTATTTCGGTACGTAAAGGATATCTCCTCTGCCAGTCAATCTTCCATGCGGTGGAAAGACGCCCCTCCAATCGCTGGACGTGGGGCATTATAAAATTGCTCACAAACCAGCCCAACTTTTCCACTGGTTGCTTCAAGGGCGGGTCATTTTCCACAAAATATTAGAGCGTTTCACCTACAAACCTAACCCTTGTTCAGACTGGTCTTTGTTTTACAAAATATGATATCTGAAACGTCAGTTGAAGACAAATGAGTTCTAACATGGCTGGCTTTAGAGAAGGCCATGGCGCAAGATTCGGCAATGCTGTAATAGCTTCTTGGTTCAGGCCGTTCTCATAACCTCTGCGTTCTTTTAGCTCCATTAACGAATACTTCAGTTATTTTGTTATTATATTACGAGTAGGTATAAGTAATGAACATCCGTCTTCTGAATAGGTAATGCTTTTTTTGCCTATGTTGGGAGGACAGAATTTCTGTGTGTGTGTTACTAGGTGTATACCTATGTTGGGCATAGTTAGTTACTAGATGTCTTACTAGGTGTACTTTGTTACTACCTATGTCTTGACATCGATTACTGCCGCTTTATTTCGATAACATGCTCTGTCTGTGGAGCTAACATGAAGGAACCACCATGGATGCTCTTCTAGAATATTGAATATCCATAGCCAGAGAAATCCAGCGAGTCGCTGTTGAGCCTTGTGAAAAATGCTAGGTGCAGCGTACGAAGGGAAAGTCAAATGCCAACTGAAAAATGGTTAGTTTTTTTTTTACTCCTAGTGTTTTTGGTTGCTGGGGCAGTGGCCTTGTGGGAACAACGCCCCTGGTCTCGAGGCCTCTTCCTCTTCAAAGTTCACTCAGGGTAGGGGGGCTGGTATGTTTTTGGCGATTTTCCTGAGCACCGTATTTGAGAGTAGGCACATCGGTAGGCATTGGGAGATCCTCTTGGAAGACAGAATTCCTCACAAATCGCCCGTGATAAGGCGTTACTGTCTATTTTGAAGAGTCTGCATCTGTTGTTGAGTTCTCTTTATAGCATGAAACGTTGTATAATTTAGCCAGTAGGTACGTTGGGACAGAGGGTAGATGATGCATAATTTTTTCCCTCAAAAACTCTTTTACAACTTCCATTTAAGAAGTATGTAAGGACAGTTACATATGTACCTATACGACTAATTTCCACTAATGAAGCATATTTTCTCATTAACTTGTTTCTCTTTTCTAGCTTCCCCTCTATCCACTCAATAATGAAAAGATAGTGTGTGACGCTGTTCACCATTCAAAAGACATAGATGGCACCAGCAGTTTGAGTTTGGGCAATTTGTGCAACAACAAGGATTTTTTTGCGCCTTGCACAAGTCTAGCCGTTCATCACATACTCAACTCTATACGTGGTCCGTTAGTTATATAGTTATTTATTTGTGTTAATTAAGGACGAAGTAGTTGGCATCTCATGGCACTTACCGTTTATTAGGCACTTAATTCATGAACATGGAAAGTAAATAAGGTATCAGACCTCAAAGGCATAAAGAAGTTAGTTAGGTACTCGCCCTAACATGCTGAACAATAAACGACGATGAAGGATGTTCTAGTTGTTCTCTGCATCTTGTCTTGGGTAGCCATCAAATTCGTTGTTAATTGCTGGGTGTTAGAACAGGGCGGCAGCGAAAACTTCAATGTCCTTGTAATTATTACATCTCTCGAACATGGCACTTGAAGTGGCATTTTCACCATACTCCCAAACTAAACCCTTGCTAGTATGATTCTGTAGTATTAATAGACGTAGGCAAATTCTTAATGGAAAAAGTTAGGAAAGAGTGTAACTGTATCGAATTCGGGACTAGAGAAAAAGAAAGTCGCCCAAATCCTTGCGCATGCGCGCTGAAGATGGGCGTTGTGTGCAGATACTTTTGTGGAAAGTGGATATCAGTAGTTTTCAAAGAAGGCGCTGGGAATTGGTATCAGCCATGTTGTTCCATTGTTGCAATAAACAAGGTGAAATGTTCTAGTTAGAGAGAAATTTTTATGTGTTGACAATAGTTGCAAATAATAAAAAAATGAATTGGAATTGACCAAAAATGGTAGTGTGTTTCTATAATGAGTTGAACCCAAAACGCTCGTGTTTGTTATCAAAAATCGCATAAGTAACTCGGAAGAATGGGGTTTTCCAAAATTTGCTCATAATGGTCTGCTGCATGAATAGAAGTGTTTAGTTAACAAGTTCAAAGGTACAACAAAGTTGTGTGCCATTACTGACTTGATTATTTTGTGATAAGTATTTACCTATGACTACTCGTACCTGTTACTTATGTACTCGATCTTATGTTCGAGGACTGACAAAACGGTTTATTTTGAATGTCAATACCTTGTGACGAAATCGTCAAGCTCAAAATCATGAGTTCCCTCTGTTGCACGGAGGAAGAATTGTGAAGTCTTCATCCTCATATTCAATTTCGTCCTCTAAAATGCTGTAATCCCTATGGCTCGTTTTTGTAGATGTTGGAAATAAAATTAATAGTTTGCAGAAATATGAAAACTGCAGAAGATCCAAAGATGGCGAATAGAAGTAGTAAATCATTGATTTAGGACGCTGACCACCTGAAATTAGCTGGTTAGTTTTGATCCTTGGTTGAGAACTTTGTTGAAACTGGCACTTAATGTATCGTTGGCTCCCACCCGCTTCCTTACCATCTTCGTCACGGCTTACCAAAGTGGAATTAACAGCCAAAAAGTGGGATGAACGAGTTGAATCCGATTTTGAGGCCAAATATGCACACCCACTTTTGACATTTTAGGTAAATTTGTATTGTCACGTTACTTGTATATGACATGTGTTTCTTATTACAAGTCTGTTGAAAAATAAATTGACTCAAGGAGGCCGTTATTCAATTAATTAACGTTTATAGGCTTGAACTTCTGTGGAAAACACGCTGTAGTGATCGGACGCTCCAAGCATGTGGGTTTACCAATAGCGATGCTACTTCACTCCTCTGAAGTAAAAGGTGTGTGCCCTTGTGCATGTTCGTCATTTTACATACTAGTGCTAATTTTAAATAATCGGGCAAGTTCAGTTCACGTTCCGAAGTTGAAATACTCGTATCTTGGCAGGTGACATCGGAGGATTCAATATGACCACTACCATTGCCCATCGGCATACACCTGCCAGACTCCTTGGTGAGCTTTGCGAATCAGCTGACGTCCTGGTTTCGGCTGCTGGTAAGTTCAAAGTACCAACCTGTAGGTGTATCTTGGCAAAGGTCCGGTGCCTGTGGTGTGCTGGCCCTTGCAGTCAGGCGAGTTTATGTACATACATATGTTGTATTGTGAAAAAAATAATAATACATAATAAAAATAACGGAAGCGTGCCCATGTGAGAAAATTATTTCAAGTAAAAAAAGTAGTAATTTTCTTTTGTTTGGGTGCAGACAGTCTCCTGAAAGCGGCCCGATCCCTCCATTTTTTTATGATTCCGATGTCAGCTGCAGTTGCCGATTCTTGCTGCTCAACGAATTGAAGGGCAGTTTCGAGTGCCTCGAGCGCTTTGGCATAGGAGACGGTTGCCGCATCGTTCCCAGGGATTTCTTCGTCAGAGCTATCCTGCTCAGTGGTATTGCGTGAATCAATCCACTGAGTTAATTCATCGTCGTTCATTTCGAGGTCTTCGTCGTCACCCAGTACCCACTGTTGAATTTCGTCCGTTTGAGAAAACAACTGCTCCAATGCAGACAAGAGACTGGGCCGATCGGTAAACATTGTGGTAAACAAATACGGGCGGAGAACGAAGGTCGGTTGACGGTTAATCGAGAGTCTGGACCTATTATCGCAAAAAACGTCGGTTAATCGAGAACCAGTTTCTCGAGAAAATGTGTCGGTTAATCGAGGTTTTGGTTAATCAAGTGTCGGTTAATCGAGGTTCTACTGTATATTGCTTGGAGTTAACGAAAATTGGGTCTACTCATTGGGAAAGTGTTGACATAAAATTAGAGAAGCAAACAGAAATTGGGAGTTTGAAAAAAGGCCGTGAGGTAGAGATATTTCACGGCCTCCTAGTATCGGGGACAAATTAAAACGGAATAAAGAAGGTCGAGATGGAAATAGTATAATAGCGAAAGTTTCCCCTAACTTTACTTGGCCATTCTTGAAAGATAAAGAAACGTTAGACAGAATTAATGGAGGCCTTGATCGCCGAGATCCCTATTGATACTAGAATATCTTATCACTTTTATGCACACACAAACAGCCCGGCCATGACAGACATTGCGCTTTTTCAACACCCTCTCTTTATTTCGCATTTCCTTCCTCATATTACACAATAATTATCACCTTCTCCCACATTCGACGTTCTTTTCACAGTTACTTGAACCAAAATATCCCAAAAATCATCTTATTTTTAGACTCACTGGAATACCCTGTTTCAAGAGGCGATTCCCACAGTTTGGTTTGTTTGAAAGTTGTATCCATGCGAGATATTGTCCCTTTTTGGTTAACTGAGTTTACTGGAGGAGTTCCAGGGTCAGATAATGTAGCTCTTCGAAGGATTGAAGTCCACTGACAATCCACTCAGGAACAGCTCATTTTTTTTCATCCAACAGCTCTATTATTCCTCATCGTTTTCCACTAAAAACTCCATTATTCTACATCTATATAGAGAAAACGATGGGGAATAATAGAGCTGTTGGATGAAAAACAATGAACGTGTTCCTGGGCGGATTGTTAGTGGACTTCAATCCTTCGCAGAGCTACATTATCTGACCCGGACCCAGGAACTCCTCCCGTTCACATTCAGTTAACCAAAAAGGGAAATATCTCACATGGATACAATTTTCAACCAAACTGTGGGAATATACCTACTCTTTGGAAGTCTTTGAAGATTATATTCAATGTAATTTATTCAAGATGCCCAATTTAAGACCAGTGGCGATACAATGGCCTTAACTAAGGGAAAAAACAAAAAGTCTCGAGATGAGACCTCGTTAATTTTTTGTTAAAATGCAAAAATCGCATCGTCGCGTATGACGAAAGCATGTGGGATGCGCACTGATGTTGTTATTTTATCCACAAACCCATCTTTTTTTAATGCAAATTCGGATTTTCCGCAAAATTTCTTGAAAATGAAAGCGAAAGAGAACTAGCCAAACTTAGTTACCATGAGAAACATTATAAAACACAAACGGTGGGTACAGCTTCCGTACAAGTACGCAACCACGAGGGACATTTTATGTCTTAGCGCCCCCTCCCGCACCCACACCAAGTACTCCGTACTTGATTGTTTTGGTCAAGATTTCCAGCGAATGGTACCTAGTCCGAACAGCCTTCAGTCCCAATTAGTTCGGATTAGCCGGACTCCACTGTATTATGTACGTAAACATTCATTTAAACAATCACGCTCATACCGCAGCTTGTTGGCCACGCAGTCCGCAGTGGTTAACGTAGTATGGTTAGGTAAATCGAGAGCTATCCAACGAGTGGTGAACGATTTTTGTACGATGATAACTGGCGAAGATAAAGTTCTGTAGCAACGAATCGGTTGTAAGCGAAAATCATCAGAAATTTTCGTGACGATTTCGTGTAACGTTTTTCGAGTTATGTGCCAGAGTAAAGACATAAAATTTATGGATTAAACTAGCTTACCTGTAAGTGACGTTTAATCGTAATTATACCACGGAGGACGCCTGGAGATGTTCGACAACCATGTAGTTCGTCTCGGAACGGCTTGGTACCGTCTTTTTAAGAAAATATTCCTGTGAATGCCGAAGCATTCGCAGAAATTTGAAAAAAGCCGCCACCACGGTTGGAATTTCCCTCGTCAGAGGTCTCCACCTGCCTCCAACCTTCCGCGGTAGCTACCTACCCGTTTTTCCGACTTCACTTGTTTAAAGGCCACAGGACGGGAGACTGTGTGACACCCAAAAGGGGGCTGGGACCAACAACTCCTTGGGTGGGAGATGTCGAACATCTCCAGGCGTCCTCCGTGGTATAATTAAGATTAAACGTCACTTACAGGTAAGCTAGTTTAATCCATAAATTATACCCCTACGGACGCCTGGAGATGTTCGACAACCATGTAGTCGTTTGAAGATGCAATGACACTGACCCTGGGAAGTGTCTCTTTTGGGGGTCATGTGTATATTTAGTGGAAACGTCGGTAACAGTAATTCTGTTAGCCAGACGAAGCGAACAGCAACTTTATTAAACATGCATCTACAACAGATCATACATATATAGCACTCATCTAAGGAATGAATCCTGACAATCAACTGAAGCCTCCTTTATTGGGCTTCCCCCTGGCAAAATATTGCTGGCGCCGGAGACTGCGGGGTCACCTCCGCTGAACAATTGTAAAATCGAGCATAGATCAGAGACTCTTTAGATCATCCCGCCGCCTGATACATGACATCGATTGACACAGCTGACTTCAGTGCGGCTGAGGTTGAAGAATGCCTCGTAGAATGAGGGCCAAAACGCTCCGTGTCTACCCCTGCTTGTCGCATAATGTCTCTGGGCCTTCATTGAGCCTCCACCACAATGCCAATTAATTTTTTTTTTCTTTTTTTGGTGGCTCATTTATGAGGGCGTCGAAATGACAGAAACACAAGGGCATTATTCGCGTCTTGTAGATTTGCCGTTTTAGCTAAATATTCTACTAAGAGAGAAGCTGCACAAATATTAGGTCAGTCCCTGAGGAATGACATCAGAAGAGTTTTGCGGCCTTGGTCATTTCTGAGATAAAAATAAGAGCTCTCGAGCCTGTGTCAATAACACCATCAGTGAACTTGATAAGATGAATAGTCTATAGGCGCTGGGCAGACGCCAGGAGCCCTTCCAGATTTGGAGCTTCTGAATACAAGAATTTAATGACCTGCTGTGGGTCCCGAGCCAATCTGTAACGAGTACAAGGGGGTGTAGTACGACCCCCCCCCCCCTCCCCTCCAATCAGCCTCAAGGCTGGATGCAAGGGGATGGAGTCTGCTGGAACAAGGCAAAATCTACAGGTTATCAAGCGGGCTAGATAAAGCATTGGTGGGTATCAGGGCTAGGTTGGCCAGTCTGGGACAACTGTAAAGCCCCTAGCTCAATCGCTTCTAAATCCATTAAGTGCCTTTGATATAAGGGTGAATGGTGGGAACGCACAGAAGTTTACTTCTGTCCGCGAAATTGTGAGAGCGTTCACAGCCCAGGCACTGGGATCTGGACCCCATGCCACAAATTGATCACCCTTAGTGTTAGCAGAAGAAGCCGATAAATCGACATCAGGTTTCCCTAGGATATAGGTTATTTCATCAAAGTAACATTGAGATATTCCCAAAATTACGTTTTCGATGGTGAGAGGCCTGAAGCCCTGTCCACTCTGACATTCTGCACTGATGGGATATAAGAAGCTATCAAGTAGTTGTTAGATGCTTCCCACCAGCACCAGATATCTATGGCTGCCTCTGGCAGAGATTTTGATACCATGCATGGCGTCCGGACGATTGCCCGACGACGCTATTGCTGTTGCGTCCGGCCGAAAGCCCGATGACGTCGTGTCCGGGCGAAAGCCCAATGACATAGCAGCAGCTGTATCCGGACGACGGCCCGTCGATATCGCTGTGTCCGGGCGCGTTCCCCGCAGCCTGTTTGATGCAGTCGGAAGGTTGCGCCTCCACCAACCCAGGTCTTCGAACACCTTGGCTGGGACAACCATAGCGGCATATTAGTTACCCCTGTACACCTTAGTACAGAGTCCCGTGCGTTCGCCAGTCGCTTGGCGTGGCTCCAGTCGTATGGGGCAGCTGGGCACACAGAGAAGAGTGCACCAATTAGTCTAGGAAAGTGCCTGATAGGTACAGATGACTTCGCCTCCAGGGACTGTAACCTTCCAACGTATGATGTGCTTTTGTCAGGGGTAAGTGAAATTGTCGTATCAACTGAACTGAATTGAAAACCGAGGAACCTGAATACCTGTGATGAATTACAGGCACTCCTCTCACAATTAATCACAAACCCCAATGAGACTAGCGAGGACTTGAGGAGGCAGAGGCTAGACTGGCACTCCTCTGGAGAGTTACCTCAAAGGAGGTAGTCATCTAAATGGTTACAGCACGAGATGCTCTTAGAGTGCAGTAATTTTATAATGGGGTCTTGGAGCTTAGCGAATACGTAGGGAGCAGTGGCAATGACACGTACACCCACAAGTTGTTGCTGTAACCTAGACCACAAAAATTTTGTAAAATTCGGGTGGATCGACACTTGGTGGTAAGCATCCTTTAGATCCACTGTCACCCCTTAACAGTCTTCCCCTATTAATGGTCTGACAACAAGCTGATCCTCTAGCATGAAATGTGGAGGGGATATGAATGAATTAAGGTTTTTCAACTCAATAATGAGGCAGTAACCACCAGACAAATTTTTTGGCCAAAGACACATAAAAGATGAATTGGCCTCGAGTTGGGGCGCACTTCCTAATCGCCCACATAGACAGAGGGTTGTTAACATTATTGGAAAACTACTGACTGAGAGGAGTGGTGGTGAGGTTGGGGTGCTGGGTAGGTTCGGAGTCGAACAGAATTTCATACCCTGATCCCCACTGAAGTGACATGAATATCTGGTATCTGACACCAGTGCTCATAAAAATAACAACAAACAAGAAAACAAACGGAAGCCGAGCAGCATAGGCTGTAGCTACCTCTATTGTTGGGCAGATTGTGCCGGTGGTGGGTGGTTTCTCTGTCTCTGTTGTGACGGTCCCCCCTCGAACTCTTGTTGGGAGCTGGGCCTGACGAGTTTAAATTCTTGGCCGGAGGTTGGTTAGAACGGCCTGTCACACCGGCTGTCCCCGAGTGGGGAGCAGTCCAGGGAGCCGAGGGGGCGAGTGCCCTAGCGGATGACTGAATAGCCTGATAGTCCCTGTGCTGACCTGATAAAATATCCCCAAAAAGAAGGGTTATTGATGGAACCCACTTGGTCACCGTTTCGAGGTTCCCACCTATAAGTCTACATACCTCCCTACGTCTGGTCCTCAAGCTGTCATAAAATGGGGCTGAGAACGGTCTACCACTCTCAAGAAGTGGTCGGAGGGCTAGGTTGCGCACCTCAGGGGGGATTGAGTCGGCATGGGACAACATTGCCGATGAACCTTTGCCAAGGACCGATATGCCAGCCGACACAAAATTGTGCATAGCTACAAAATTTGAATCGCCCAATTTGGCCCTCTGAGACAAAACCGCCAGCTCTGGGTTCAACTGTGGAGGAACCATGGCAGGAACGTTGGTGAAAGGTGAATTTTCGGCCTTTAACACGTTCACTGCGGATTTTTTTTAATGCCAACTCCCCAAGCTGAACCATTTTTTCTTACAAAACACTTCAGTATTCTTCCAATAGTTGTTATTAGGCACATAAAAGTCACTATTGATAGAATTACTTAGAATTATTCTAGTCACGCGCCAGGTGCGTGATCCGCCTGGTGGGTGAGATCACAGGGTACCCAGGGTATTTTTCTTGCTTTTTTCCATCCTGTCGCATCACCTAGGATAATAATTCTACGCGATTTTGGAGCTTCAATGTGAGATAAGGGAAAATGTATTGATTTGAAAGAAAAATATTCATATAAATTGGAACAAATATGTATTTATTTCGTGAAAAATAGGTAGGTACTCAAAATTATTATAATCACCGTGATATCATATTTATCACATATAAAAATAAATCAGTCGATTTCGAAATCATATCAAATAGAAAAATAGAGAAAAAAATCAGTCAATTTTAAAATCATCCCACATAGAAAAATATAGAATCACTTTTGACGAAGATGTTCCATCAGTCATCTGGAAATAATAGAGAGTTTTTGCAACACACTCGTGACGAAACGAAACGGAAAACGACACCGAAACGGAAATGGCGGATAGGGCGACCGAAGTCAGATGCTAACCTTTTTCGGTTCAGTTTTCGTTCAGCTTTGGCGTCTACCGGCTGGTGGAGTCACGCTAACGTTATGTCAACCTCTCTTTCATCCATTTTACTTCATGGTTAATACAAATCTATGTCCACACATGTCGTCAAGTCTGCCAAGACGCCAAGAAGCAGCTGTGAATACGACGCTCAACATTTTTATTTTCCAAGGAAAACAGAAGAAGGTAGGTAGCGTTATACAGATGTAAGGTTAAATTACGTTTCGTCATATCAACACGACGAAAGCTGACACCACGAGATCCCGGTATTTTTCGTCGTCACGGTTCGTCAAACTTTTCGGTGTCTTAAGTGCGCATGCGCAGCACTGCTTTCGTTTCGTTCGTTTCGTCGTGAGTGTGTTGCAAAAACTCTCTAATATAGGTAGTAGGTACCTAACATTACTCAAGAAATACTTCGGTGTAGTAACCCAACAAAACCACGTTGAAAGGGTTTTTATTCCATGAAAATATTGAAAATAAAAAGGGAGAAAAGAACAATGGAACGTAGGGGAGCAAGTGCACGGTGACAGACAGCAAAAATTGATATTTCACACGTCTCACAAATGAGATCATGCATTTTTAGGAAGTATATATTGAAACTTACCTTGAATATTTGACGATTTCACGACGAAAATATGATGCACGTAAAAAAATGAAGCCAAAAGGTGAGAAACAACCACTGAAATCACTGCAGAATGTCTGCCTTGTAAAACCACCCAAAAAATGTGAATCTCATCTTCTAACCGCAAACGGCGCCATCTGTCGGCAGTTCAGACTCATTTCTAGCACGTAAAAATAATACGGGACCTTTGCTATCGAGCGGACGAAAAGAAAAACGAGTTTGAATTAGGAAGGACTCCTGACGCGCTAGGCGCGTGATCCGCCTGACAGTGAAAACCTGAATCACGCGCCAGGTGCGTGATCCGCACGGGACGTGTTAACGTTCTAAAAACCTCTGGTTCTAACCCGTGTAACATAACATGATTCCCCCTGGTAGCCAGGGATGCGTGGGTGTTTATCACTGGAGGCGGCTTCAAGGGGTTTTCCCCGACCCACCCTCTGAAAGCTCATTTTCAGAGAAACCGACAAAAGCAGGTGACTCTTGGGCGTCCGGACGATTGCCCGACTACGCTACTGCTGTTGCATCCGGGTAAAAGCCCGTCAGCGTCACGTCCGGGCGAGAGCCCGTCGACGTCACGTCCGGGGGAGAGCCCGTCGACGTCGCATCCGGGCGAGAGCCCGTTGACGTAGCGTCCCGGCGAGAGCCCGTCGACGTAGCGTCCGGGCAAAAGCCCGTCGACGTCGCGTATGGGCGAGAGCCCGTCTACGTCGCGTTCGGGCGAGAGCCCGTCGACGTCACGTCCGGGCGAGAGCCCGTCGACGTCGCATCCGGGCGAGAGCCCGTTGACGTAGCGTCCGGGCGAGAGCCCGTAGACGTCGCGTCCGGGCGAAAGCCGTTCGGACGTCGCGTCCGGGTGAAAGCCCGTCGACGTGGCAGCAGATATATCCGGACGACGACCCGTAGATATCGCCGCAGCTGCGTCCGGGCAAAAGCCCGTCGACGTCACGCCCGGGCGAAAACCCGTTGACGTCGCATCCGGGCGAAAACCCGATGACGTCACGTCCGGGCGAAAACCCGATGACGTCACGTCCGGGCGAAAGCCCGTCGACGTCGCGTCCGGGCGAAAGCCCGTCGATGTGGTAGCAGACGTATCCGGACGACAGCCCGTCGATATCGCCGCAGCTGCGTCCGGGCCGAAGCCCGTCGAAGCCTCCACCTGTAGTATCCCCGAGTGGGGATACGACGAGCAGACGAAAGAGTCCGTAGCTGCGTAAATGCATCTTCCTCTTCTTCAGAAATATTATCAGAATAAAATTAATCACCTACCTCATTCGTATCCGACCCCGAACTGCTCGAGTGTTGATGTCGCAGTGAACCTGATCGGCGATGAAGCGGAGAACTTGATGGACGACGTCGCGGCGAAATTGATCTGCGATTTCGCAGGGACCGTGATCGCCTTCGGACTCGTTACCGCCCGTAATCCCGATCGTTAGAGCTCGGGAGTTCTTTGAAGAAGCGATTTCGCCTAAGCCTTGCGGGACGCCGGTGACGGCCGACCTCGCATCGCCCCCGATCCCACGACTCGCGATCGCTACTCATTTGAATTGCTCACCATCCGCGAACACACTTAACTTTTTCGCACTTCGCAAATAGATACGAATAGGCTGTATCGCGCAAAAAGGGCAAAATTGCTCGAAAAGGACTAAAATATTCGGTAATATTCAATGAAAAACGGGAGCCGAAAGCGACGGTACCAATACCGAAAAGACAAGTGAAGTCGGAAAAACGGGAAGGTAGCTACCGCGGAAGGTTGGAGGCAGGTGGAGACCTCTGACGAGGGAAATTCCAACCATGGTGGCGGCTTTTTTCAAATTTCTGCGAATGCTTCGGCATTCACAGGAATATTTTCTTAAAAAGACGGTACCAAGCCGTTCCGAGACGAACTACATGGTTGTCGAACATCTCCAGGCGTCCGTAGGGGTATAATGTCAAAATATCCATCATTTTACTTTCTAGTTGTGCTCAGTGCAGTTTTAATTTGGGCACAAAAAAATGGTTTCTCAGAACCCCTACATACTTAGCACATGATTTTGAGGATTTTTTATTTTCAACGCCGAATCACGTTGTCAAGTTAGTTTGTCTATTTGAGGACTGTATAAGCAACATTACCGAAATAGATTCGATTCTCATAAAAATTGACAATTATACTACTACAATGTGAGTTCCGGATTCTACAAGACATGTTATTAATATGTCCACTCTACTCTCACTGAAGTAAATTGAAGTGAATACAAAATAACATTAGTGATATCTCTGTTAACCGCATTAATGATCCTCTGTCTCCCTCTGGTCGTTGATGTCGCTTGCAAAAAAGTTGCCCATTCCTTGATTGTAGGATGGTGGACTCGCACAGGATATTTTATTCGGTAAAGCTGTGGAGCAGCTCGTAATCTGCCTTGTCACTCGCCTACAGCTAAAATTATGTCTACGATTTCAATAGGCGAGTAATGAGCCACTGATATAAGGCGGGGAGTTGGTACCTACTGGAGTTTGATAGTGAACTGAGCTATAGGAAAGACTGAAGAGCAAGAGATAAGACTGAATCGAGATCTCGTACTACCTACCGGCCCTGTGACTCAGAATCGACTCAGAAGCAGTTGGATGACGATCTAATCTCACAACTCAACTATATGATCAATAATCGTGTACCTACTAACATTGTGGATTTATTTCGATGATAAAATCAAATCTCCAAACTGACTTGACCTCGTGATTCGGCGTTAGAAATACACTAAAATAATCGAGCAACTTTTTTTGGCGCGCAAATTAAGATTGCACGTGCAGTGGGCACACTGAGCACAATTAAAAATAGGGATTTCGGATGAAGTATCAAAGTTATTGCGCATGTTTTCGGTATCCACCACGATGCGGTTTTCGAATTATATGCAAACAATTAAGGGGGGTTCATTTCGAAAGTTTTTATTTTTCCCCTTAGTTAAGGCAGAAATTGCCACTGGTTCATCTTAAATGGCACACCCTGCTCTATGTGAATTTAATAATAGTCCCAGTTCCTTTTCTCCATAGAGCCAGGTGAATTGAGTCGCATTGACTTGTCCATTGCTCAGTCCTGCGACTCATCTAGAATATTTCTTTCCTTCCGAAATACCTACATTGCTACATTGTAGACTTAGCACAAACCACAGTCACCAGTTGCGCCACGGGAACCTGAAGTACTTGTGAACAGCACATTGATAGATAGATAGTTTTATTGTAGAAAGCCTCAAGGCCATTAGAAGGTTGGCGAACGTACAAGTTTTAGATATAATATAGAATAGATAGAAAAAAAGCTCGCTTATGTTTGGTACAAAAATAAGCGAAATTAACAACTACCAGAAAAAGGTTCACTGTTAAATTTATTGCTTCTTTTCTATTACAAGGGTTATGCAATCTTCAAAAAAGCACTTAAAAAATTAAGCCATCACTCAAGGCACACATCCTCAGGCGGAGAGTAGTTCTCAAAAATCCAAGTAATTTAGGCCCGGTTTTTCAAACCTCAGTTAACTTCGACGATTGTTAACGCCGCGAAATGCCGTTTTTCAAACCATGGTTACGAGTTGACGCTCCGTCAGTTTGACGTAACCACAACCACGCGTAGAAGTAAGGTTAACTACGCCGTCAACTGTCAACCTATGTCTTCCGTAGACAAACAGGACATGAAAGTCGGAATTATCATTCAACACATGACTGTCTTTAATCATATTTACCTACCTACCTTCATCATTCAACCGTCTTCATTTATATCATACTTACCTACCTTTATTTAATCATATTTACTTACCTGATCATAATTATTTATTTAATTACCTACCTAATTACCTATCAACTGTGTTGTCTACTGATTTTATCTATATTAATATCGGACACGACTCTTCTGCTGCTCCTTCCTTGATTCCTTGATTTTATAGCACACGGGCTTCAGCGGGAACGCCGGTTGGTTCCCCGATACGAACATTTCAGCCAGTGGAGCGACGACGAATTTGCGACAGTTTTCAATTTTTCTTCTGCCTCGTATAATTAGTATAGGTAATCGGTTTTGTAATTGAAACTAGGAGTTGAAATATATTTTTTGAACCCTGCATTTCTTCGGTTGTGTAATATAACTTCTAATATCCTCTGGACCTGGTGGTTCAATGTAGAGTAGGTACAATACCTCTTGGTACCATGGGGTACCTCATTATCCAAATTACCATTCACACACGTTAAAACTTGTGGGTTACAATGAATAGGGCAATAATCTGGAAAACTGGGTTGAATATAATTGAAAAAAAAAATCATTTGAATTATAGCCCAATCAAAGTGTCACTAAAATCGGCCCCGATCAAACATAAAATATGCTATTTTATTTTATTGTCTTAAATGGTCCATTGGGGTCCTAATAAGAGTAATCTATGGTTTCCCACCAAAATATTTGATGGGGCAAATCTGGGCAGCCCAGAAACAACGAAATTTTCGGAGTTTTTCGGTTTTTTCGATATATCGAAGAAACGAATGACCATATGCATTTTTTCACTATATACTTTTTAAAGAGCATTAGATTCTCTACAATTTGCACTTCCTAAAGTTGTTTCTAACTCTGATAGCAAACGAGCTAGAGCTCATCAAAAATTGACAGTTTTTTCCAACTTCTGGAAAAATCACAAAATCTCACAATCATCTCCTTTTTGCTTCCCTATAACTCGTCCAGTGTTATTAGAACGTAGTAGACATGACTGTATGATAACCACATTCAATGACGATGTTGTAATTGAAATGACAGATAAGCTTTATTAATTAAGAGATGGAGCGAGTTCATTTAGAAGTGGTTGGTTGATGATGACGGTCCCGGAAGACCACGCAAAGGCAGAGGAAGGGAACAGGCGTGTAGTGGTATGCCAAGAGTAGCCACCTCTACCTAAAAGATATGCAGAAGCTGGAATTGACAATGGATCCTTATGCATATTACAGGTTCACTGCCAAGGGGCATTTCACAATACGGCGAACAGATAAGCATTGGTCTGGGGTTTGGTCAGAAATAACCAAACACAACTCAAGATTGAAGGCAAAAACAAACGTAAATTGAAATCAAAATCAAATCACAACAACTACCAAACACCAAACACTGAAACATGAAACTTTCACGATCGGAAAAGCAGGAAACACGAAGGCGGAAGAGGCTAAAAACCCGCAATGATTGCCAGAATATCATCTGGGGAAACTATTTGGATGCTGTGAGACAACAGGCGAGGTTAATGGCGTCGTTAGCTAACAACGCCTTGACTACGATTCTGTGGACCCGTCAAGTTGACGCTCGTCAAAAGTATTTTGACGGTCGCTAGCTGACGGCGTGATCTGTTGAGGTTTGAAAAACCGGGCCTTAGAGGGGCAGGCCAAAGCGCAGACCTCAAGAAACTCATCCGCAGATAGAACAGCCCGACCAAGGAACCTGCCACACTCAGCCCGGAACACAGCGCAATCCGTTATCAAGTGGCGAATAGTGTACGGCAACCCAAGGTTGCAGACCTGACATGGGTGAGCAGTGGAGAAAGGGCTGGTGAATCAGTCGATTGTTATGCGGCTGAATTTACCCCTAGCTGTTTGCACCTGGGCCAGTGCACGCTTGATGAAGAAAGGAAGGTACCAGCCGAGGTAGTCTGAGCATTTACCGGTGAGAGCATGTGGATTCCGTGGCAAGTTATTATAGTGAGACCTGCTTGCAGCCTCCATATCCTTCTCCCTGAGGGACCTCTCGAGGTTTTTTGTGAAGATCATCTCCTTCATTCACCCACTCCAGGCACCATGCAAGACCCGCAGTCTGCCCTCGCAAAAAGGGATTCCAGTTGGAGCACCGAACTGTATCTGCAGTCTGCTCAGCCAGAAGCGAGATCTACAAGTCGGTTAAAACATACCTTGGGAAGCCTTTCATCATGCATTTTTATTAGTTTGGCCCAACATCAGAACATACACTTGGCAACTGAGAGCTTCATGTGAGTGAGGCCGACTTCTGTCCGCACCAAGCAGTCCAGCGTCGACCAGCCCAAACCCAGCAGGGACTTGAATACCCTAACATGGACCCGTTCTAGTACCTCCGTCTGACAAAATCCCCAGGATTCACAGGCATAGATAGCAGTGCAGGCGATTGCAGAATCGAAGATTGTCTTCCAGGTGTCAGGTGAGTTTGCTCTCGTTTTGAAAACAACTGACTGTATAGCACATTGAAACTAGTTCATTTTTTTCAGGAATCCCTGGTCTTGTGAAATCAGAAATGGTTAAACCGGGAGCTGTGGTTATTGATGTAGGAATAACAAAAGTTGAAGATCCCAAAACTGGAAAACGCATTTTCAAAGGAGACGTGGACTTTGACGGTTGGTTGCCACAGCATTAATAGTTGACTTTCAACTCAGGTGAATGATCTGAGTACTTAGTCCATATTGTGTTGCAGAAGTGAAGAAGAAAGCGATGTACCTCACGTCAGTTCCCGGAGGAGTTGGCCCAGTCACTGTTGGAATGCTTATGACGAATGTGTTCAAAGCAGCCAAGCTCCGATGTTCATCAAGTACTAAAAATACTCGGCCAGATAACCGGCTGGAGTTTGGCGAATCAAACAACGAAACTGTTCAGAATAAAATTGAAAACTAGATTTACCTTAATTTTTTTTCACCCTAATGAATGGTTACGTCAAATTGTTCATCGCCCTTCCTTACTTTTTGTCCTGGTTCGAGGAAACTGTTCAATTCTTGGCGGATGTTGACAATTTTCGAAGACTCACCTGGAAACTAGTGAGATTGCTCTTAACCTACTTCCACATGGCACGAATTTATTAAACATCACTAGAACTGAAATCCTTCTAGTACACGTTTACAAGCAATTTGTCACTAGGAATTAGACACACTTGGAATTACTCTTTTACAGCCTGACTTGCCCTTAGCACCCTCTACCACCCCTTACATCTGCCCATTTCCACACAACTTTACTAGATGTGCCTGTACTAAAGCCAGATCCAATTTCTGTCCCAGAGAGTGGCCGGAATTTCGACTCTTGATGTTAGATGACCATTATTAAGAAGAAGAAACTGATGATCTTCGAGTTGGTCGGCTGCGCCTCTGTGGAAACACCAGAATGTGATATCAATCAAGTCTGAACGTTGGGCTAATTTTATGGCAAACAGGGTTGCTTCCCCAGAGCACTTGACAGGGCACATGGCACTTGTGCTGCCTCCAGACAAAATACTACGAGAATAATAATTATTTTGGTTTATTATTTTCAGTAATAAATCTTTGGAATCGACCACGAAAAAACAATTCTAATCTCCACTCAAAATTTCATGGTTTACGTTTCAAGGGACGTAGAATACGAATATCGAATAAAAAAATGTCCGTCTATCTGCGGCTTTTTCCATAGTTCCCATGAAACAACTAACGAAACTTGGTACACGGGTCCCGTTTGGGCTCTAGCTGGTCCTCAGAGCTCGGGGTTACTGTCAACTGTAAGGGATGAAGAATATGGGTTGAAATATTCCGAGTATCCCTATCTAGGAAAATTGTACTTTGAGATTTGGGTTTTCTCGCATTTTTAAACAGTTCGATTTTTTTTCTGAATCTTTGAGACCATCCAGAGCATTCTGCAATGTTGCCATAAAATTGAATTTGCCCTAAACAGCAGCGTGCATGCAGGAGGCATCATCCTGGATTGAGAGCGCACATCACTTGCCCCGTACCCTTGTGCCCCATAGCTCAGTCGGCTATGGGTCAAAATCCCATGCTGAAGGTCGCAGGTTCGATTCCCAGCCGAGAGCAAAAACACTTTTTCACTCCACATCAACAATAAATTTACCTTCAGAACTACATCTTGCAATTTTGACATGGATATGTCTTACCGCTGGGGGTCAGCCAAATTTTGCGTGACGCATTTTTAAGAGCAAAAAACGTAACGCTATTGTACTAGGGTTTTCACTTAAACCAACCCGTTGCTATGGGTGTAGTAACTTCGTTAGTTTTCATCGCACGAAAATCGTTCTCCATTCGCTGGAAAGCTCTTGATTTACCTAGTATTTATATTGTAGTTATATATTAATTCATTTAAAATTCATCGAGTTTTAAGCCAAGATATAAATAGGTATAAACAGTAGATCATGGATTTCTGCTGGAAAAAATTTGATAACTCTTCGCCAAACATCTGAACATAATAACTGCTGCTACCACAGCAACTACATAATCATAACAAGTCTCCTGGAACTGAAATTGGCAATTCGGTGATAACCAAATGTAAATACTGTCTCTGAATCTTTACAACAAACAATAAGGTGACCCATTTCATTTTTGAACGTGTTTTGGTTTATTATTTTCAATAATGAACCTTTGGAATCGAGCATGAAAAAAAAATTTTAACCCCCCTCAAAATTTGATGGTTTCCGTTTCAAGGTATGTTGAATCCGAAAATGCAATAAAAAAATTTCTGTCCGTCCGCCGTAAGGAGCACTTTTCTTAGTTGCCATGAGCCAAAATTGACGAAATTCTGTTTATAGGGCCCATTTGGGGTCAAGTTGGTCCTCGACGCTCGGCGTTAATGTCAATCATCCCTAAGGGGTGAAAAATAGGGGTTGAAATCTGCAGGACGCCGTTATCTCGAATTTTTTACGGTTTTATATAGTTTTCGAACTTGGGAGTTTTTAAAGACCACCCGGAGCATCGTACGTCCAGCCATTCGTTCACAGTAAGGCCCAGAAGTTTGCACCGACAGGCTTTTTCAACAGCAGGGTGAATGAAATTGTATATACATTTAGCCCAAATATCATCACCAGGGACGCGCTAACAATCGGGAATTGGGCCGAGAAAAAAATCATTGCTAGGGATCACCTGATTATATTCACGGAGTATGAAGTCGAGTTGGCTGTTCTGTAATATTATTTAATTTGAAAAATGATGGCTCTTTTGGAGTTTGTTGATAGGTAGTGAAACTTGAACAAACGTTGAAGTATTATTGATGGGTAAATTATTACACGATAATTATTACACAACGGTTCATTATATCATCTACGTAGAAGGGGCTGGAGTTTGTTGGTAGATACTTTTGCAACTTTTTTCACTCCACATCAACAATTTCCCTCCAGAACTTCATTATTTGCGTTTCTTTTTGCCATTTTAGTTACTGTTTGTCATCGACAGAATTATTTTAGCAACATTTAACTCGTGATTTAGGTAGGTACCTACCTAGGGGGTTAGGTACTAACTTACGGAGGGTGTGCAATCTACATAATATGTATAGAATAGTACATATTATATAATATAAAGGGTTATCTGTACGGAGAGCTGTGATCTGTAACAGAAGGGTATTCTGTACAAAATAATGAGCCGTTGTGCAGGTATTTGCAGCGTTTTTTTTTACACTGTTCATTTTTTACAAGAAAAAAAGATATCCATGTACATCAGTTTACTGATGTTTTTATGAATTTTGATAAATAATTATCTGTGATCACTGATAGTGATATTTAATTGTCTTGATTCACCTGTTATAAACTTGCCTTTTTTTCTAAATTTCCTAAACATGGACCACCATCTTAGTGGATACTGGAACCTGTCCAGCACAACCTCCTCTAGCATGCCACCCCGGAACAGATCCAGACCGTGATGGGAACATTGAAACATGGAATGCAAAACACAAGATCACTGAATTGGAACTGCTTCTAATTGAACTACATACAAGCTTACAAATATTACGAAATAGGGATGCTGACAATTTGTGAGTTGAAGGGGTGTAAACATAATTCATTCGACTTTGGGTTTAGGTAAATCCGGGAAATCCATGTCCTCAGCGAGTTTCTTGGCAAGGAAGTAGATTTCTGCAAGTGCGATGATGAGAGAAGCGATGATGCCAAGGAGGAGGCGGAAACCAAAGTCCAGAGGACCTGTCATTAGCTGGATTCCATAAAACCCGAAAGTGAAACCAGCTAACACGGAAACTACGAATTGGAAAACTGCTATCAGCTGCCGATTCATCGCTTTTACTATAAAAGAAAAAAACAAACATAACCGATAAGTAAAGGAGATCTAACTTTACAGTTTCAATGGTACCTATTTTGCCGTGTAAAGGAAGAACGCCTCAACTCCACAAACCAAACTGCCGTGATATCCTCCCAGAAGTATCACTCTCTTTACCTATTTTAGATTGTAAAAATAAACTTAACGAATGAAGAGGCGTACGTGACCAAACGCAGGGCAGGGCCTCCTCCAGCAGTCCCCCAACGGCCTGTAACGACCGTCAAGGGACTGGGGGAGGGTGGAAAGGGTTCTATAAAACCCGCCGTTATCACCTGTTTCTTCATTCTAAGCTCAAACCTCAAGTCGATGACTTCTCTATCTCTCCTCACACCTCCTTAGCTTTCTTACCGAAAATAACTCAGAGTGGTGGAACCGGTCCGGTGATAACCGACCAGACAGCAAACTTCTGGGCACATCCTCAAGCATTTTTAGTGGTGGTAACCTTCCTGGCTTCGCCATAGGTGTTAACCTTTTAAACGCTAGCTCCATCACCTTCTCTTCCATCTCACACACTCACCTATCCAAGCCTCACCTCAATCCTAAAACCAGCACACAAACTTTTCAGAAATTCGCCCCGCCGTTTCTCATAGAAGTACCGCTGTAGGCTCCCTGCAGTACAGGAACAGGTGCAGTCCATGCCAGGGAGGAACAAAAGATAGGAATCTTCAATACAATCAATTTTTTTTTTAAAGGACAAACGCCTCAACTTCTACAAATTTGAGTATTCACAAATAACTACAATTCTACAAGGGATACATATCCAATAGATTACGTCATACTCGAGGGCGGGGCTTTGGGTCGTGTGAAAAACCGTGCTTTTGGGAATGACCTATATTAATTTATTCATTTTGAAAAAAATAAATTCTTGTCGCCCTTGCCACAAATTATCACTAAACAACAAGGTTTGCAAAATCACGCGATTTGCATGTTTTGCTTCCACACTACCGAAGGCAGGGAAGCCTTGGATTCGTGATTGAGTAAAAAAAAGTATTCCTACAAAATGAAAATTTCCACTACCATTTTGCGTTTCAGACATCAAGGAACACTTTTGGTTCTATGTCCATCTGTCTGCCTGCCGGTGTGTGGTCAATTCCTTGTAACGCCCATAACTACCCGAAATAATGGTCAACATGGGCTGAAATTTGGAAGGTGGGCGCAAGTTAGGTCATAGATGGTCCCACACCAAAATCATCGAAAAAGTACCACAACTTTCGTCTGCGCATGCGCAAACGAAGTACTTGGAATGCCCTTAACTAACTTAAATATCGTTGAAATGAGTTCAAACTTGGAGGGTCGGTCAGGAATACTTTGATATGTAGTTCCAAATGAATTTCATTGGAATCGTAATGTAAGTTTCATCTGCACATGCGTGAACATGAAATGTTGACCATTTCCTTGTAACGCTTCTGACTAAGCGAAAAATAGTCGTAGAGAGCTGAAATTTTGAGGGTCCACGCGGGTTGGATCACAGATGGTCCCGTTTTGAAAATCATGGAAATGGTTTGTCTGCGCATGCGCAAACGTGAAATACTTGGAACGCTCAAAACTAACTTACTTATCGTTGAAATGAGTTCAGATTTGGAGGGTTAATCAGGAATAATACTTTGATAGCTCCATATGAATTTCATTGGAGTCGTACAGTAACTTCCGTGTGCGCATGTACAAACATGAAATGTTGACCGTTTCCTTGTAACGCTTCTAACTAAGCGAAAAATAGTCGCAGAACTGAAACATGCGGGTTGGATCGCAGATGGTCCCGTATCAAAACGAACCTACCCAGCTATTCTATAAGTACGTTCATGTGATTCAAGTGAGGAAGCTATACTGCCTACTCGAATTGGCAGTTTTTTTAGGTTTGTGATTTTTATGTCTCACGATGGTTATTTTATGATAAAAAAGACGTCACGCTTTATCAGCTGTGTAAACTTGAGTGGGGGAAACGCCTGAAGAATTTCAAATGAATGTCACAACCTAAATCTGAAGCTCATCTTAATTTTTGACGAGTTATGGCGTTTCTTCTTCACACTATGAACAAAAATATACAATGGTTTGAATCGTTTTCATCCAAGAGCTGGGGCATTTCTCCCGAACACCGCCCTACACTTTACATCGACATATTTCCCGATTTCGACGGTTGCCCCACTTCCGAATATTAAAAAAAATTTCGACTGTACCATCGAAAAGAGTAGGTCAAAGGGGGAGGGGTGGGGGCTATGTGAAAATCCCGTTTTTGTAACCAATGGCGTTGAGGAGTTTTCATTTAACACGGCAGTAGTGTGGTGAGGCATACATTGATAACTTATCGTGTCTTCGGGGTGGTGAACACGAACAGGATCGACGTTCTTTGTCATCTTTTTGTATTCTTTCTCTTCAAACCGAGCCTTGAGTTTCTGACATCTTGCTTCCAGTTCAGGGTTCCTAGGCGGTATAACAGGTTCAGGCAAGACGACTTCTGTATGGGACAGAACATCGTGGAGCCACACACCTTCCTGGTAACAGAGAGAAACAAAGTAGATACAATTACAAAACTACCAAGCAATAAGCCGCAGAGGATACCTACTTATGTACAACTCCTCTAACGCAAAGTACCCCATTCACATTGAGTACTTATTTAATATTTGTTGCCTTTTGAATAGATTAGTCACATTAACATGACACTTCAAGGTTGGCTAACCATTCCTACTCAAATGCATTCAGTACACCGTAAGAACCGGCTAGGGATGGGTAATGACAGCCAAAACATCGATGGTTGAAAAACGTGAGGAAAACATCGACTGATTTTGTTTTCTTACACAGCATTTTCTTTTAAAAGAACTACATGAAAACCACTAAGGGCGGGTTTCACCTAGAGTTAGGGTTTGACTAGAGTTAAGTGAGAGTTACGTTGGAGTTATAGAACCAATAGGCATGCAAAACGCATTCATTTTTGAGTCCTTACGAGTGACCTCTCACTTACCGAGTCACTCAATTCTATTTGTACGAACAAAGAACTGTACCCCGAATCGAGTTCTTGACGCATACTTAGTCCATTTCTATTCGGGGTTTCTTTCTCGCCACTGGGCAATATGGGAAATCTGCACGAACTCTCCATTATTCGAGTAATGTTGTTGATACCAGGTAGGGGCGTTCGTAAAAAAATTGAAATATTAATTAACCGAAGTCTCTGAGTTTTTATTGAAGAAAATTATTGAAACTAAAATAACCGCTTTCTCCAAATTGAAATCCAAATCGAAATGACCAATAAAATAAACCTATATGTTTAGCCAGAGATCGTTTCGGGGGGGGGGGGTAATTCCGATGTCCCAAAGATGAAGAATAAGAAAAGATAATTTTAAGAAGCAAGATCCCAAGAAGGGGGCCACGTGGCAGACGAGAGGAAAGATGCCAGAACAGAGGAACATACAAGGACGAGCTTCTCAGGGCGAACTGGCGAGTCCTGACGACGATCAGGAGCTCCCCTCCTGGCGTCACCAGATTACTGGAGATCCGAGACGATGGAGTCCAATATTCACGAGTCCACTGACCACTGTATATTCACCCCACTGTGTATCGTCGGTCACGAGCACATCACTTCAAAACTTTTCTTTTGCATGCCCGTCCAGGACGGTTAACTAATGGCTAAAGTAAAAGAAAACTAGTTGCCTCAACAAATGTGAATAGGCGAGAAAGCGATGGATTTGCGTGGGTGGGGAGTGCATAAATAGCCTACTTAATTTAAATAGAGTTTCAAGGTTAGCATTTCAAATTCAGAACCTTAGGGGTTCACCCTTACTTTCTTGTTCTGATGAAGCCAACGTATCTCGTCAACACCGACAGCATCTCCATTTTTCATGCAGGTCTGTACAGCCAGAGGAACGTCAGGCCGACCTTTAGCAGCTTCCTTGAACAATTTCTTCAGACCATCGCTCAGCTTACATTTCAGTTCGTAAGGTCCTCCCATCATTGTTTCCTATTGGAGATTCACTCGACGTGAAGTTTATGTTCAAGGTCCATATAAAACTCAGACAGTTCTCGTTCCTTCCCTCTGAAAGTCTCTTCGATTTTGGAATACTTTGAGTCAGTGTCACACATGAACTTTTCCCACTCGAGTTTTCTCATAGCACGCTTTGCTTCCAAAGCTCTATCCTGTAATGAAAAGACATGTTAATGTTTGCTATGTAGACAAAGCATGAAACAAGAACTGCCGTCCATATTGGTTGAAGAGAACAGGCCTGGGGATATAGGGGTTATGCGCAAACCACCATGAAACTGTACGAGTAGTTACTGGAGATCGGTAACTACACACATAAAACAGAAAAACGCTGCGAATTATTATACAAATGTTTATTATTTACCTGTATAGATGCCCCTCTGCGCACATCCTGTTTTCTGTGGTCAATACCCTCGAGCTCCCCCCCCCCCCCCCCAGGAAAGCCCTAAAGCGAGTAGTGGAGCCGGCCCCGGAATAAACGATACACAAATGCGAGGATTCAATAAATCACTCATTAATTATTATTAATAGTTATTCATGAAGCATAAGGCAAATAATAAACCGGTGTGTAATAATTTACAAAATAATAATAATAATCAACAAACTACAAAAGATCCATCATTTTTCAAATGAAATAATGTCACAGAACAACCAACTCGACTTCATGCAGCCATCTGTGATTATAATCAGGTGCTCCCTAGCGATGATATCTGGGTCGGATTTATACCGTTTGATTCACGATCATGTTGACGAAGCTTTTCGGTGCAAACGAACGGCTGGTCGTACAATGCTCCAGGTGATCTCAAATAATTCTTTAGTTCAAGATCAACTTAAAAACGCTAAAAAAACCAATACCCTTCTATTGAGAGTTTTCGAGCTACAGCGTTCTAAAAGACATGACTGACAGTAACGCCGAGCTTCGAGGACCAACTAGACCCCAAATGGGACCTACAAACCAAATTTCATTTTAGCATGGAACATGCTTTAGCCTTGGACTAACTAGCCGAAAAATGTCACGCGGAATGTGTCACGAAATATTGGTCACAAAAAATGGTCACAAAAAATGGGTGACGAAATTTTTTAATGATTTTCACGTACAACCGAGTCGTTTCTAGGGAAATGAAACTTCTTTAGTTTTCATCGGACAAAAATCGTTCTCCATTCGTTGGAAAGCTCTCGATTTATCACGCATTTATGTCGCAGTTTTATATTTATCTACGAGATATTAATCCAACAATCGATTTTTAGCCGCAGGCTCCAAACGGTAAGCATCCGGGGGGGTCCAGGGGGGCTTGCCCCCCTGGCGAGGCGCGAAGCGCCGAGTTTTGGTTCATGGTAACTAAGAAAAGTGCGAAGTACGGCGGACAGACAGACATTTTTTATTGCATTTTCGGATTGTACATACCTTGAAACGGAAACCATAAAATTTTGATCGGGTTAAACTTTTTTTTCCATGCTCGATTCCAAAGGTTCATTACTGAAAATAATAAACCAATGTACTGCACCACCTGAAAATCGTCGAATGGCTATAGCGGGAAAGGCCTTTTGGCCCAGGTATAATAAAGAGCGACAAACCTGATGAAACGAGTTCGGAACCAGGACATGAAAATAGCTGAAAAATGCGATAAATTGCTGACTTTCGCTGTCATTATTTATTTTTCTGCACTCCTATTTTTTTCCTGTGATCACTAACGATGAATAGACAAGTTTTATCGCCAGGAAAGCGATAGGGAATTGTTGATTTGAGAAATAAGGGCTTTTCAACCCACCAAATCACCGGGAAATTAAATGACAAAGTGACGTTGTTAGGGCGTGGGTTCGGTTTTTGGGTATAGGTTCGGATGGAGACAGACCTCGCAGATGTAGGCATCTCAAAACAACCCGAAATGGGGACCCTCTACATCACACTGAGTGGAAGGAGAAATCCCCATAGCAATGCTGGTGATTTACGCTGGCAGCTTCAATGGACCACCACCGTTCTCTCAGGACATGAATCCCGTTGAACACGTTTGGGATAGGCCCACAGACCAGTCCAACCAAACGTTCCTGTGCCTAGAAAATCATAGAAGCTGGCTATCGAGGAATTGCGCACTGGACCAAAATGCGATAAATTAATCACCTGATTTTGAGCACGCCTGCCCGCGAGCAAGCTTTATTTAGCGTAAGGGAAGTTGAAGGTATTGTAAATACAGACCACGAATGCCAGTAACACTTTTTTTTGTTAAAAATTTGCCGAAGTAAACTTTTGTTTTTTTGCAATTTTTGAAGAAAAGAAAGTTAGTTTTTGTGTTAAAATTTACTGAACAAAGTTTTTTTTTACAATAATTAATAATTTTATAATAGTACCTAATTTGAACACTTTTTGAAAAGTTTACTTCCGAAATTTTTGCGTCTGTTTCTGACTAAATTAGGGTGATACAATACTTTTGGTTTATTATTTTCAATAATGAATCTTTGGAATCGAGCATGAAAAAAGAAGTAACCCCCTCAAAATTTGATGGTTCCCGTTTGGGCTAACGAGGTGAGGGCATAACAACTATACTGTTAAGTCAAAAGCCTGTTGAGGCAAAAATTGATGAATTTGAAAATTGGAATTTTAAGATGTACCTACCTATATACCGCCGAAACGTTAGCCAACAAACGAATCTGAATCGGTACCAATGAGTAACAAGCGGGAAGAAAGTAAAGAAGTGAAGTAAACCAAAATAAAAAACGTAATGTTACTTATTGACATGAAAGTAATTTATGTGAGACCTCTTATATGGTAAGAGACGATTTGACAAGACCAGGTGTTAGTGACAGACTTGTCTGTCACTTTCAGTCGTTATTAACCTTTTCCCGACGATTGACGACATAATTATGTCATTACCGAGCGCTGTGCGTGGGGTGACGACAGATCGCAAATGCCGTTACGAGGATCGAGGGACCAGCCGACGATTGATGACAAATGTCATTTCTCGCTCCCTGTCGGCATCTTTGCGATGTTTTCTGTTCTACTTGTTTCAAATAAATCCCACTAGAGTTCATTAGTATTCTCAATGATGTTTCTACATGTTTCAAATAAATGCCAATAGAGTTTGTGAGTATTCCACCCATCTTCCCTGGTTGTATTCCGCTGGTGGCATCTGGCGCATGCATATTTCTTTTCCGTACCTTCCTCGCCTCAAATCTCTTTGTTTACAAAGCTGTAGGTTAGTGTGATTCACATTGAGTTTAGTTGTGAGTTGAGTTATGGATTCAGACGAAGATTTCGATTTATTTCTGTCTTCGGACGGCGTGATTCCGTCTGATGGTGATGAAGACGTCCCTTGTTTTGCACCGTTTCGAGGGGACTTTGCTGAGGAAGACGTGACCAAATTCCAAGATTTTCTTGGCCTTCATTCTCTGGATGAATGTATTACTATTGAATAAAATATAAAACATTTGAATAAATTTGTTGAAGTAATTTTTTGCAATTTTCCTGAAACTTGCTTATTATACCTAGAAAAAGATATAAAAATAATGTTCTTCTATGTACAACTTTGGTTCCATTGGATTCAACATCTAAAATTCCATCAGAATCCGTTCAAAGACAAACTTTATTCCCAACACGTTAAAGCCAAACTAATAAAGTTCGGAGCGATGCGCGGGAGGCGCCGAGACTCGGAAATCCTTCGTCGGGACGAACACAGCTGCTTGCGAACCACTTCGTCGCTTGGCCACAGAGCGGCCGCGCGTAGGCTCGTCGGGAAAAGGTTAACACCATCATCAATCTCTGTTAGAGAAATATAATATACCAAATGAACGGCAAACTACAACGTCGAGTTAGAAGTCAAACTCTTCGTGGTTCTTTCGTTCGGGCATGGGGAAAATGTGAGCATGGTTTCTCCTCTAGTCCAGGCCACAGAACGGGAGACCGGAGACTGGTCCAGGCGTTCCAGTGGTTTAATTCATAAACCAAAAAATTCAAGCTCATTCAACACTTCAAGCTTCAAGCTCCTGATTACCATTCGTTCCCCAGTTATGCACGTATACGTGCCCTCGAGTTCTGAACACGCTCCAGGCTCACCCTGTACCCAGCAGTTTCGATTCAACCAAGCACTGAACTTGCTCTGAGCTAGCCCCAGGGGACGGCACAAAAAAAGCTAGTGACTCATCCAACATTTTCGAGACCTACTGAGGTTTTTAAGCAAGTTATGATTCAGTGTTTCCACAACTTACTACACTGTAGCTGGATTCGTTTTCCAATACTGTGTTAGAGTTCTGCAAAGCTATTTCCAGGAGCGTATTGATTTTCTCAAGCTTGGGCAAATTAGGAAGAGCAGTGTCGACTCTCTCGTCTCTAACGTCTGTGGCCCATTCCAAAACTTCAAATAATTTGGCTACTTCTCTGTCACCTCTTGATTCCTGAAAACATTGTCGTTTTGGTCTACAACCTAATGAATAACACAAATATCTCTGCTTGCAATATCTCTGGATATCTCTGCTTTCCTTCCAATCATTTTGTTTATAATTGAACTTAGTTATAAAGATAAGCCATTTCAAAACAACAGAAGGTGATATGAAATACCTCGTAATCCTTGACAAACTGCTTGATTTCTCCGTTCAAGAAAGGTCGATGGTCAAAGAGTCTGAACCAAATATCAGAACAATCTGTGGACAAATGAACAGCTGAACTGTTATAAATGTAACTACAATCCGGTAGATACATATAGTAAGATATAACTCACAAAACCATCAACTGATGGAGGACCGCGAAACTTTTCATTCATTTTTTCCCCCTATGATCCTTTGCTCAGATCCGTAGACACGATGAAACTAAGTTCAACTAAAGTTAAGAGACAAACAAACATCTCTCTCGAAAAGTGGGCTAAATTTGTCTAAAATCGCTAAAACTCGGCAAAAATAATGAAAGCCATAAACTTCGGAAATTAGAAGTTTGTAGGTAGATAATCACTATGTTCGTAATGTCATACTTCGGTATGAACCGATTTTGTCTATCCTTTTCCACAGCAGTGGAAACTCTTTAAAAAATATTCCAGCTCCCACACTGAACGAATACTGTAAATCATTAGGAATATTGAGTAATCTCCCCATAACTCCATAATTTGTGCGGATGGAAATGTATGGCTCACAGATGGGTATAAACTTTTCGAATTCAAGTTTTTCCGATGACTATCACGATAAATTTTGTTAGAATTAGGCAAACTTTATCTAGTCATCAGAATCAAATCACCTGAAAGCAAGACATACTTAGACTACACTTAGTAGGTGTTATCACTTAATTGTCATACACAAGTATTGATGGCTATCAATGTATAATCGTTTATTGGTTTGCAGATTCATTGCCTAGCCATGCTGCAAATGGAGTGGATCGAACGGTATAAAAGGAACGTGTGTTGATAATAACTTATTAAACTTATAGCGAGGAATCAGGAATTCTAATAGGAATATATTTCGGTACGCATGCTAGATGATTACTAAGGTTTCATCTGGTTACCTTATGATGTGAGAGAAAGGTGTGCTGGAAGCAGGGAATTATTGTACAAGAATATCGTATCAGCACATCCTTCCTCATAAGTATAGAAAGAATAACAGGTTTGTTCCAAGCTCCATAACTGAGTTATCAAACCATACTTGAGTTTTCGAACCCGAAACAAAAAGGTGGGGATTGTTCTCAGTTCAATAACTCATTGGTTGGAACATCTGGACCTTGTGGACGTTAACATGCAAGCGCTAGTGTAGCATCGGTCATAGTACGTGGATAACCATTAAATAATAACCTGGTACACGCCACCACCACACCACGCCAGCTACGAAAAGTGTAGCTACTGTCATAGTAATTTTTGTTTCCAGCACAAAGAACAACTTTAGAAACAACAAAACACTACAAAGAACAGCTGAAAATAGAAAAAACGAAAATGAGACCCGAGTAGGCTTCCAGCACGTTTAGCGTGAAGGTAGGTTCACATGGAGATGCAATTCCGGATGGCAATCCGGTACGGCAAGTCGTTATGCAATGCTATTGGCCAACGCAAAATGGATTATTGCAACACAATGTCATGAATACTATATCAAAATCTCCAGATATTTTGCGCTGCCGGATCTGTTACCGTATGTGTGCAGAGGTTACTTGCACACACCTCTCCTGTTTGTTTGTTCAGCCATATTGGAATTTGACATTCCTGGTTGATTTTGGCGGTCAGATTTCCGGTTATGATTCCACTGCCATGTGAACGCCTCTGTGGCAAAAATTATGGTGAACGCGTTGCCGTACCGGATTGCCGCCCGGAATAGGATCTCCATGTGAACCTAGCTTGAGAGTTAGCGAGAAATGAAATTGTATGGAGGTTCCAGAAGGTTTCCTTCAGTTGAAGTTTGGAAACTCATCCCTGGCGGGTTCAAAAAATTTCTTGAACGGAGTGCAGGAAGTTTCTACACCCAAGGTGGTGGGAACATGGTGCGGGAATTGAGTTACAGAAGTGAAGCTACTTGGAACTGAGTTTTTGTGTGCAATGGGTTCTGCACCAAATACATTATGAAACTCGCCGTTATTTGGGACAAAGCTAATATCATATGGTTACCTAATTTAAACTCTTATTCAACTTATGCTGGGAATGAATTCATGTTCCGTTTCGGGCTAATGAGCGTCCTTTTTGGGTTTCTTTCAGAGATCCACATCTTAGGTGGTTTGACTAGTATTCCTCTTCATGTATATTTAAGTTTCGTTTTTTCTGTGTTCTTGGATGGCTCTTGGTTCGTGGACGTTAGCATTGTAGGAGTCGCCGACTGTCGATGGAGTGCTGAGCCTAGTGTGTCCTGGTGTTTTACCACATGTATTCCTGACCGACGGTAAAGACGGGGGTGTTGATTGCCTTGGGGTGCGCTGGGATGTATTTAGTTGGTCATTGGTCTGCATCGTTGTGGTACGAGCACTGGTCCTCTCTTCCTTCAGGATTTCCATCCAGATGAGGGCTGGTGTGACGATATGAACCAAACGATCTTTGTTTGGTTCATATCGTTTTGGAAGTAGATTGGCACGGTTCTGTTTGAAGTAGCCATTTTCTGCTTGAATGATATAGGATCGCGGCTGTTCTGCTTTCCTGGTTTCTTCATGTGAGTTATCCAAACAAGTTCCCCTTGCTTGAGTTTCTCCAGGTTCTTGACATTATTTCTTCTGTTGAAGTTAAGCTCCTGGTGTTGTTTAATGACCATCTTTTTATTCTTTACTGCTGAGTTCCACCTGGGGTATAATCGTTCAGATTTTTCTGCCCATTAAAAGCTCTGATAGGGACCACCCTGACCCTAATGGGAAGGGTTGGTATGACAGTAGCCCCAGGTATGGATCTTCTGAATTGTTGACGATTTTCTTTATGGGTTTCCCCAGCCTCTGGGAGATCGTTTGCTCGGGAGTGTTTTGGGCTGCAAATATTTAGCTTCCTACCCCAATTTTTAGCAAAGCCCTGAATTTCACTAGTAAACTGCGTTCCAGAGTCAACTCTCATGACCAAGGGACACCCATGGCGAGCAAATATAGCTTTACACGCTCCTATCACTACTCTGGAGGATACTGCCATCAGAAGTTCATCATCTCAGGGAACCTTGAGTAGTAGTTTTTGATCAGTAACTAACACTTGCCATCATGGTAACCAATATCTGCCCCAACTTCATGCCATGGGGTCGATAGGGATGGGTCATCAGTTCGGTCGGATTCCCTTGGTATGTTAAGCATGTATCGCAAGTAGAGATGTTTGCTGTTATGTCGTCATTGATGTTAGGCCACCATAGTGATGTTTATACTCTTCTACATTTTTCTATTCCCAGACGGCCCTCATGGATTCTGCTAAGCATGTCCTTTCTCAGGTTTGTTGGAATGTAGAGGTCTTTGTACATCACAAGACCATCCAGGAACAGAAGGCTGTCTTTTAACCTGCAGCAGTTTGTGGTTAGAGGGGTTGTTGCAAGACTCTTTGGGCTATCCCGACTGGATATACTCTCAAAGTAGGAGTGTGGTGGCATCATAGTTGCGACTAACCATAGTTGCGAGCTGTAATGTCATGGCCTCCGAAGATTTTTCGAATTTCAGGTCTCTTTATTTTGAGACTCCACTGGTTTCTGGAGAGAGCATCTGCTGCAGTAGAGCTTTGCCGGGCTCATACTCCACCGCATAATTGAAATCATTAAGTGCATTCTGAAGCGCTGGATCCCAGCGGTCAATTGATTAAGAGCTTCTCCACCAAGCAACGATACTAGTGGCTTATAGTCAACAACCATTTTATATTTTAAGCCGGAGAGGTAGTCTCCAAAACTTTCTGAAACCCAAGTCACTGCTAGCGTGTCTTTTTCTAGTACGGCTTATCGCTGTTCTGCGGGGCTCAGCTTCTGGAGCAATAAGAGATGTGACACTAGTTTCCATCTATAATATAACGCACTTGTCCTTATTCCCCGTTACCCCGGCTCTCTGAAGGACCTGGCTTAGCCGGAAGTCGTGTCCTACTGGGTTTTGCCATACTAGAGGATTATCATCTTGTAGGCTGACCCAGCCTTCCAACCCCCTAAGCGTGTCTCTCATTTTTCTCTCCCGATGCTCTGCTGCTGAGGAGAGACCCATTGGTAGTACTTTGAAAATGTAGCGACCAAATGGTGCAATGAAGCAGGTTAGCTTAGCCAACTGAGGGATCGGTCAACACCCATTGGTAGTATCCAGCTTGGAAAACCATTATTTACCTTCCCCAAGCAGTGCCAACACTTCCTCTACTTTGGGCATGATGAATCTTTTGTGCTTGATATTTTCGTTTAACCTTTGTAGGTCAACGCAGATTCGTACTTTTTGATTTGGCTTGGACACAACAACCATTGCTGCCCTCCACAGATTCATTGATTTTCTCGATCACCCCCTTTTCAACCAGTCATTTCAGTTCGCTCTTCACAGCCTTGCACAACGGGATTGGGATTCTTCAAGGTGGCGTGACAGCAAATGTTTTGGCATCATCAATGTGATACAAGTCCTTGAGCTGTCCAATGCCATCAAAATGTTTGGGTGTTTCAAGGTGATCTTATCTACTGCCGAGTGTTCACTCTTGACTGCACAACTTCAGCAAAATTATCTCTGTGAGTCCTACCAGTGACTCATACTCCACAGTTCCATCCCCCACATAGAAGTTTCCAGTAGCGATTTGGCCTCTCCCCAGCAATGCTGAGCAGTTTCCACCCAGGACCATACGGACTAATGCTGGTGTCCAACTGCTTAGCGGCGTGCGATTTCTTGAAATCTGTCCAGTTCCGTATCGAGCAATCTGTGCCAGTGTCCACCTTGAGGCTAATAAGGACAGTGCCTGCCATTATGGCCACCGTCCAGGATTTTTTGGTGTTCAGTAACACGATTTATGGTAGGGGTGTGGCATATTTTCGTGGCATGTCCATACAGACTGCATCATTTACACTTTTCTCTAGCTGCTGGGCATGTTGAACGGGGAAGGGGGGGGGGGGGGGTCGTAGCCACATCGGCGGCGGAATCTTCCTTTTTTTGTTCTGACTGGGGATTCTTGGTAGGTGGGCCTCGTTTCGCAGACTACGCCCAGCTTTGGGACGTTTTTTGACTGCTTCAACTTCAAGACTAGATGCACCCATCATCTTTCCGTCTTAGAACTACTTACTGTTTCCTTACCAGTTCGGCGAAACTCTAGCTCTTTCAAGGCTCTAGCTTTTTCAAGGTTAAGAAAGCATCCATTTCCATTTCTTCGGCCACTTCTCTGTCAAGCAACCACACCACAATCCGGTCCGGAATTAGTTCATCCCGTAGTTCACACTCACAATATCTCTGGTTCCTACGATGAACACCCTATCTTCTTATTACCTATACCAACAAGTTACGTCGTTTCACCCCTCCCGACAGGGCGGCACCACCTTGCCATCTGTGACGTCACTTTTTGCCGAAACTCTGAAAGCTCATAGAAAAAACTTTTCATCGTAAAAGAATGCAGTTGGTCTCAAAATTCTTAGAATGGAATCCAATTCTACACGACCCCCCTCCGCTAATCATTGGAGTCTCAAATAATGAACGAGCTCGATAAATGGGTAATTATTATGACCCGAAAATCGGCAAACAACAACCAGACACCAGAAGAACTAGATTAGTTTTAGTAGTTAAGTCTACCTACCTACAAAATCGCTGGATTCAGCGACCACGCCCCCTTACCTACTAGAACCAATGTAAATCCTGGAGTACCGTCTACAACTACTGCTATTCATAAAAAATAGGTAAAGGACAATTGAACTTTTCAATTTTGCAGCAAATGAGACAATAAAGGTTATTTACAGTGGAGGATGAATTATTATTAAGTAAGAAGTAAAACGAACGTAAAGTAGGTAGGCACCAGTGTTTTATGGTTAACAAGGGTATAATCACCTTTGATGAGGGTTGAGGACATTCCTGCAGGAAAGGACTCAAGTCATGCTTTCGAAGTTTAGCATTAGAATAAAGATGTCAAATAACTCTTCCAGTAAAGTTGCAATAATTTTAACGATGAATCGAAAATAAAATTTACCGAATCTACAGAAACAATTTTTTTACGCTCTACGGCTCTACGCTGTGGTTGTGTGTGTGTAGGTGCGTTTCTTTGAATTTCGTGTCTCCGGCTTTCTAACAATGAAGAGACATATTTGTTGTTGTGGTTCTAGAATTGACTACGATACTTGATAATCCATGCTGATTTTGCGGTAGGTAACTGGTTCTTGAGTGTCCATGGTCAATGGATCAATAGTGCCAATACAACAAAATAATCGAACAAACTACAGAAGTGCATAATAATTTATGACGGATTGATAGAAAATAAAGAGTACGCTAGTTCATCTCAAATTCAGACAAGCACAAAGATATCTGAAACAACCCTACAAAGAAAATATTTGTGGTGAAAAACAACGCTCTCACGAAATTTGTCAAGACGGCTGGGTAGACATTTTGAGGCCAAGATGGCTGTCAGTCGCAAGGATGGTGTCAACTGGTGTTGTTTGTTTATAATTTCGGTGTGAAATAATGTAGATTAATACGTGTGGTGCTCCGGTCCTTATTCTTGGGAAACCAGTGATCTTTTTCTACTCAAAGCTGCGACCGAATTTCCATCCGAGGATGCCGGGGTTGATCAGTGTCAATGAATTCGTCGACGAAACTCGGGAAGACTACAATTCCCCTACAACGTCCACTTTCGTCTCTCGAATGCCACAATGCAGGCAAACTATTTCAAGTTTAGAGGAAGTAAGTGGCATTCCGTGTGAATTTATCACATTGTTTAACAGTATTAGATATGAAATAAACATACAAGATGCCTCAAATCTATTTTTAGGCGTGTAATTTCGTACGACCAATGCGCAGAACTGTCACTTCAAAATGGACTTCCTTGTTTGTTTTTTTAGACCCTTGACTTCGATCGAGACGGTCTTTCTAAGATGAGGAAAGCCGTAAAAGCCATTCACAACTCCGGGAACTGTAAGTAAAAATCTGTACTACAGTGGAATACTCGGAGAAAATCCTCCCCACCCCGATCACATATCCGCATCTTATCCAGGTCATTGCATTATCAATATAGTAGCGCGATTCCTCTATTATTTAATTGTTTTTTTTTACGGAAAGCACTAAAAATAGTGGATTAAACAGACTTGGGTATTCCTTGGAATGTTTGTCGATTTTCCACGGCTTAGGAAGGCTTATGTTTTGTTCTTGTGACAAGTCCATCTCGCGTTCCACTTGAATCGATAGCCGCGCTAATGAGATGATAATTTTTGTCCCGGATGCCCGCTCAGTTGCACTCTGCACTCAATTATCTGATCCTCTTCCATTGTTGGTTTCCTTTTGTGAAATATGATTAGTTAATCATAAGCTGGAGGGTGTTCACTTTCATTTCTCTACTACATTTTATATTACTTACCTCCAAGATTTTATTACCTACACCGGCGTTGGTACGTATTTCTTTGAGTTAAATTTAAATTGGACCGAAATTATCCTAGGCTTACCTAGGTACTTCCTGATCAGATTCATGTAGGTCGGTAGGATCAGTTTGAGTAATTATGAACAAATTCAACTAGTTTCAAGTATACTAGCACAATAAAGCCCTTGGTCGATATAAAGAATCTTGAGACCTGCTATTTTTATTATTTTTATAAGGTATCTGTGTACAAGCGATTGAATGAATTTGAAGTAGGTACGTAATTTTCATTGTGGTCTTTTTCTTCAGCAAAAGGTGGGTGAAAAGTAGGTATAAAATGGCTTAAAACCATCCAGATTACTTAACTAAAAGTGGTATAGACAGGTGGTTCAAAGGCTGATTGAATAAAAAAGAAATTCGTTCTCAACAAAGTCGGACAAAGTGGAAATTTTGATGGTTAAAAATCGCGTAACATGTGTAAAAATGGTCTAAAAGTGGTATAGACAGGTGGTTCATCAAAGGCTGATTGAATTTTTTTTTAGATTTCTTCTCAACAAAGTCGGACAGCTGGAAATTTTGAAGATTAAAAATAGCTTAACATGTGTATAAATTGTTACAGTGATCAAAGATTGTTATAAATTATTCACCTGTACTTAGTAGTATATAATGGTGACTCGATACATGAAATATTCATAAGTAAAATATTACTTCTAAGGGGCGTCCCTAAACATATGATAATCCCTGCATGCTAGCGAAATTCGCACCTACGCTTCCTCCTTACTCACTGTACAAATTCGCTCAATATAGAGAGTTTTTGCAACACACTCGTGACGAAACGAAACGGAAAACGACACCGAAACGGAAATGGCGGATAGGGCGACCGGATTCAGATGCTAACCTTTTTCGGTTCAGTTTTCGTTCAGCTTTGGCGTCTACCGGCTGGTGGAGTCACGCTAACGTTATGTCAACCTCTCTTTCATCCATTTTACTCCATGGTTAATACAAATCTATGTCCACACATGGCGTCAAGTCTGCCAAGACGCCAAGAAGCAGCTGTGAATATGACGCTCGACATTTTTATTTTCCAAGGAAAACAGAAGAAGGTAGGTAGCGTTATACAGATGTAAGGTTAAATTACCTTTCGTCATCTCAACACGACGAAAGCTGACACCGCGAGATCCCGGTATTTTTCGTCGTCACGGTTCGTCAAACTTTTCGGTGTCTTAAGTGCGCATGCGCAGCACTGCTTTCGTTTCGTTCGTTTCGTCGTGAGCGTGTTAGAGAGTTTTTGCAACACACTCGTGACGAAACGAAACGGAAAACGACACCGAAACGGAAATGGCGGATAGGGCGACCGAAGTCAGATGCTAACCTTTTTCGGTTCAGTTTTCGTTCAGCTTTGGCGTCTACCGGCTGGTGGAGTCACGCTAACGTTATGTCAACCTCTCTTTCATCCATTTTACTCCATGGTTAATACAAATCTATGTCCACACATGGCGTCAAGTCTGCCAAGACGCCAAGAACCAGCTGTGAATACGACGCTCAACATTTTTATTTTCCAAGGAAAACAGAAGAAGGTAGGTAGCGTTATACAGATGTAAGGTTAAATTACGTTTCGTCATATCAACATGACGAAAGCTGACACCGCGAGATCCCGGTATTTTTCGTCGTCACGGTTCGTCAAACTTTTCGGTGTCTTAAGTGCGCATGCGCAGCACTGCTTTCGTTTCGTTCGTTTCGTCGTGAGTGTGTTGCAAAAACTCTCTGTTGCAAAAACTCTCTATTGATGGGGAGGTGACGTGAGTTGTATAAATATCTAGTTGTTCGTCAGTTCCGTTTCAAATGAGCCTGCCTCTAATTTTCTCTGTCAGAGGTCAGAATAATTAATGTTCCTCTTTTGTTTAATTCAAACCTCTTGAATTATTTGCAACTGCTCTCTTGGCCTTGATCGGCGTGATTTACCAACCTGCATATTGATTGATACTAACCCCTGAACATACGTGTTGCTGCCTTATGTCGTTTCATGATGCAGTTTCGGCTTAGTTCGCATTTTCGGTAAAATGTTTACCACTTTACCGAACCACCGATGTTTATCACTTTAGTACGCTTTATGCAAGGAATCTGATGATATTTTTGAGCACAGGCGCTTTGTGCTGAATGTGTGTGACGCTCACTAACATGTTTTAGCGAATTTTCAAAGAAAATGAAGCTATTGCAATGGCTTCGAAATTTAAATAATATAAATTTTTGGAAATTTTCTTCATAGAAATCCGTTTCAGACCATTCTAAAACGATTCCTGAAATTTAACACTTTTTTATATGTATATATATATATATATGTGTCACTCCAGACGATAACTCTCGATAGAATTGAGATAAACAGCTCAAATTTGCACAAAAAATCTATCTTGGCAATCGAAAGGCTAAGTTCGAAGATGGGCGAAATTGGCCTACTCTAAGGAGGGTTTTGGCGCATTTAAAGTGCGCAAAAATTACCCAAAAATCCCCAAAATGTTATTTTCCAACAAGTGACCCCTCATTTTAAAGGTTTTTGCACGCTGAACACGATGGTGGAATCGGATTTTAGATATCTTGATCCGTTCTCAAATTAGAGCATTTAAAGTGCGCAAAAATTACCCAAAAATCCCCAAAATGTTATTTTCTAACAAGTGACCCCTCATTTTAAAGGTTTTTGCACGCTGAACACGATGGTGGAATCGGATTTTAGATATCTTGATCCGTTCTCAAATTAGAGCATTTAAAGTGCGCAAAAATTACCCAAAACTAGGATAATATTTAAACTCTTACCCCCCCCCCCCCCACCCCCTTAGAGTGGTCAGATTGAAAAATGTGAGAAGTATTAATTGAAGACGAGAGTTCGAAGCAAAAAAGGGGGAGGCAAACGATTAGTACAACTCCTTGAATTTCCCATTTGACATATAATTGTTATGATACCTTCATAGATAGACAAGTACCGGCCCACGTATTACTAGAAGGAAGACGAAAGAAAAAAACTATTTCAAATTATTCAATTTAGGTACTAACAGTAGGAGGAAGAAGGTTAGGTAGGTATCTTATCAATTTATTATCAGTATCATACGAATATTTGATATTCAAAGGTAGGTAGGTACTTAACATGATAAAAATAATATCAATGAAGAAGGAAGGATCTACCTACCTAGTAGAGCAAATCTTGAACTGGTTTTAGATACCAGGCCTGAAATCGTAGTCAAGAGGAAAGGCCATTCAGAAGGAACAAGGAATCTACTCATAACAAACGGTAGAATCAGGATGGACAAAACGTACAAATTAAAATAAATACGAAGAGAATATACATAGAAAACCAAATTTTAGACCGAAGTTTTCCTTTATTCAAAACCATAGCCATTAATTCGAATATTTCTTTGAAAATTCGCTCATTAAGTCATGCTGCATGACTGGTTTTTTTGCATTCCTTATACCCATCCCAAAGCGGTGTAGAGAACATTTCTGGAACTCACATAGTCATATACCAACGAGTTGCATATATTCTCGTACTCGTAATAGCATTATTTTTAAAACCACACATTATATTGTGTAATGTTCCTCGAGTTGATTTAAGGTACAGGTTGAGAAGTCATAAATCCCGCACATAGAACGTTACATATATTAATTTTATTGAGTTACTGGATGGATAACACAATGTATAGAGTGTGAGTCGCGTACAAGGTGCTACGGCAGACTGAATCGGAGGGCGATGTCCCGGGGGGGAGTTCGGGAAAACTGGGTCGAGCTGACCAAAGCAGTTCCGTCGAACTGGCTCGTAACATTACCTCCCCCTATGAGGAGCACCTGTCCACAGGTGTATACATTAAATTCAGCCTAGATGGGATGCTTGAATACTGGCAGAGTTTTATCATTGAATACAGGCTCTCTGTTGCTGATTCTCCATCCGCTGTTTGAGAATATCTGTCAGGTGGAAGTGAGGGTGGGGCGAAGTTCTTCGAAATAGATTCCTCACAACGTGCCCGATTCTTGAACGCAGGTGGAGAGGAAAGGAGCACTCCAGAGTCCCGTTTTAAGTCATCAACTTCGCGAATTCTAGCGAAGCTGAATGGGATTTTACAAAGCAGCGAATTGTGTGCTTTGTGACATTGGCATACAAATCGGGAAGTACACATGTCTGAATTATGTGTCGAGGCAAAGCAGTTCGCACACAAATCATTACAATGAATCACATCCCATCTCTCCTCAACGGTCATCCCTTTGAATGTTTTGCATTTACGGAGGGCATGACGTCCACCGCAAACTTTGCAAGCAAAATTCAGTGTTCCTGGGGATGAAGAGGATGTGATATTTCGGGCGGGATGAGCGATCTGGTGGTCCTTGACTTTTGTAACACTTTGAGATGTGTCGATGTCTGATGCCAATGAAGGTGATTGTTTCAGGTTGTGATGGTTAGGTGTTTTCGATGAAATGGACGTCTTTGATCCAGAGGCTTTGTTGATGAGGGTATGGGCGTCGACTTGGTACGTGAGTGTACGTTGCACCCATTCAATTGCTTGTGAAATGACCAACCGGCTTGGTAGGGATTGGATAAGTTCATCTAAGTTCCTATCCAATTTCTGTAGAGTGCAGCGGTAGTGAGAAGCTAAAGAATGGGGGCTTGAAGTCGGATTAAAGGCCTTCAACCCTTCAACTAGGTGTTTCCATTGTATTAAATGTATAGCACAACCTACGCCCTCTGATGAGATTTCGACGTTGTTCTGAAACAGCATAGTCACAAAAACTTAACGGCGTTAACACACAACACTGAAACACGATAATTAACCACGGAATTCCTTATGGGGAACGTATTAAAGTCCGTGAACATACGACTGCGCCAAATGTAATGTTCCTCGAGTTGATTTAAGGTACAGGTTGAGAAGTCATAAATCCCGCACATAGAACGTTACATATATTAATTTTATTGAGTTACTGGATGGATAACACAATGTATAGTTAGAGTGTGAGTCGCGTACAAGGTGCTACGGCAGACTGAATCGGAGGGCGATGTCCCGGGGGGGAGTTCGGGAAAACTGGGTCGAGCTGACCAAAGCAGTTCCGTCGAACTGGCTCGTAACAATTGGATAACTGCACTGTTGAAGTTACGATCCATAGAACAAATCACCTTTAATTTAACGCGAGTAAGGAAAGTTGTGTGATGCCTCGGACCTACTTGTTTCCAAATATAACACCCATTTTTGCTTCCAAGGTAGAGAAGCCTTGTTCATGAAAGCTGGAAAAATCATGTCCTTCAAAAGCAAACTTTCCACTCGCGTTTTGTGTTTCAGACATCAAGGAACGAATTTGGTTCCATGTCTGTCGGTCTGTTTTTACACAGTTCTCTGCAACAATCATGTCAACGACAGAACACTAACGAGCTGACATTCGTAGGGTAGGTATGTGTGGATTGGTCCCCAGATAGTCACAAACTTGATCAAAATCCGACCGTAACTTTCGTCTGCGCATGCGCAAACATAAAATTACTGGCACTTCCATAACGCCGGTTCTATTCGACCGATTTTTGATAGCGTTGACCGCATTATCCCAGGTTATGTTCGACTGATTTGGATGAAATTTTCATCTCCACTTTATGTGGGATGTTATGCAGGGCTTTCTCGTTTCCGTTTACATTGAATATGAATTATATAAGTCGGAGCTCCAACGTGAAAGCTAAACTGCCCACCCACTTGGCAGACGTATTTATACGTTCCTCGCCCAACCTGAAGGCTATTTTTGTAGATTCGGTGGAGAAATCGTGGGGGCGCTTTTTCGCATGTCCCGTGGGTCAGTAATTGAGATTATGACGTATGCACATTTCATTCCTCTCAATCCCTAGCTAAGTAGCGCTTAATTTGGCAGTATTAATTAACATTGAATTATGTGGTGGAATGTGTGGAATTATGGCCAGAGTTATCATTTTTAAACACTACCAAGCTGATGGAAACTGCTCTTGAAGGTGAAGGTATTCGACTGGCCGATTCTGTGGGTAAGACGGAATAATTTATTGAGGACAGTAAATTTTGGGATGGTGCCACTGGGGAACGACTGAGGAAGAAACCGGAGGCGGTACTGAAACGAAACCCCGGTTGGACGAATGTACAGCAGGTGGCTCAAATTCTGAAAGGAGAGATTAGTTCCAGAATGCGAATTCACGGATCCCACCGACATAGCAGCTCTGAAATTCCTGCCTATTGTTTCTTGTTAAGTAGTACGATCCTTTTCTATGTTGGAAAATGTCTTGACTGACAAAGAAGGAATTTTAATCTCGGAAAAACGTTAGTCATTTTATATTTCCCAAGGGAAAGTTATTAAGAAAGGTTAAGAAAGGTATTGAAGAGAGCGACGTTGAGCTATCCAGAAATGGAGACCATCTTATGCGACTGTGAGAGAATTTTTAATGCCCGACCTCTCACATATGTCTCGAATGACGCAGCGGAGCCGATAGCTATTACACCTGCGATGTTTATTCAAGAGGTTCAGGAAGCAGGGTTACCTGAGTGCGATGTTTTGGAAACAGGGCATCTAACCAAGAGATTAGTACCGCCGAAGATTGAAGGAGGAGCTTCGGAGAAGGTTTCTTTCCGAGTATTTGGGGCAGTTAGCTATGAGGGCTAAGGACAAAATGAAGGCAATAAGTGTTGGTGATGTGGTGCTAGTTGATTTTGTATGTTATACCAAATAATATTACATTTTCTTCTTACTCACTCAATAAAAACTCGAATAAAAACAAAAACAGAAACTACTGTGTCTTACTTATCCTGTAACCTTGTAAAAACACGTTTTTCCACCTATGGTTGTGGTGGCACAGCATTGAAATTATATCAGTCCTCAGTAGAATCGTAAAATCTTATTTTCATTGTGATTTCAAAAAAGAATATAAAAATAATATTTTGCTTTTAAAGAATATTTTGGCCTTGAAAAAAGAATAAAATAATGCATATATGGGCACTGAGAAAAGAATACACATCCAGGCTCTACTTATGACCATGTTACGCCTTGTCAGGGGGTCAGTTTAAAATTTGTGAGGTGGGTTTTCCCATCGTCTCATCTGAGCTCTGGGCAGATTTCCCCGAGTAATGGGAACATTATGCGGCCTCTTGAGTCCTCACATACCGTTTTATTATTTTTAGCTCACGTGGACAATGAAATGTATTTTGCTCGAATACTGGAGAGGCTGGGAGAAAATGCGCTTTCCAAAGACCAGGAGGCTGACATTGCTGCCGCCTTTATCAAGTTCGCTGTTGTGACGAAAGAGCTGTCTGCACTCATGAAAACTTTGGTAATATATTTTATTTTGCCTGTTCAAATTTACTTTCCGCGCTAAAACCGGAATAAGATGCAGTGTACCTGAATGGTAGCCCCTTCCCCCCACCATCCAACGCAAAATTAGCGAGAAAGCGGAGTTACAGTCAGTAACGAGCTGACTACTCGTGCTTAATAGACCCATACCTATAGGTAATGGATCACTTGCTGGGGTCCTGTTATACTGTCAAATATAAAAGTTTCGTCTGTTGAATGTTATATTTGTATGAAGAATAAATACATCCTGTCTGGTTAGGTATATCTAATAGTCTGACTTAGACTGGCGTCACAGCTTATTCCTATCAATTGTCTCGTCAGCCTGCTAACTTGACTGTCATCCGCATTTTTTTGGAACGGGTTAATTGGACTTTATAGATCGTCATAAATCTGGACTATTGTATTATAATTAATTGAAATTATTAATGGAACTCCCACTCCTAATACCGTAACTTCGTTCTGTGCAACTTTGTTGTTTTGGATTCGGCATAGCTTTCCAACCTACACTTCGAATCGTAGTATGGTGCACCTCTGTCCTCGTGTTATCTATGTATCCATGCTATCTCGGCTTGTTACATTCTGCATTCAATCATTGCAGATGCAAAACGTCAACAACATTGTGATGTTCCCCCTGGAAAATCTCCTAAAAGGTGATCTGAAGGGGGTGAAAGGTGATTTGAAAAGACCGTTCGACCGGGCTTGGAAGGATTATGAGGCTAAATATGGCAAGATTGAAAAGGAAAAGAAGCAGCAGGCCAAAGAAGCAGGGCTTTATAGGGACGTTGTGACTGCTTCAGAGATTGCTGACGACATGGAGAAGGAACGGCGTCTTTTCCAGCTGCAGATGTGTGAGGTAAGGTAATCCTGTGAAACAGTTTTACCAACCTAATAGCTACTCAGATTTTGTTATTCTTTGCTCGCATTCTTATAGGCTCAGTGTGAGCCAATTGAGTTGCCTTCAAAATTTCAATCAATTCGTCTATTTTCCCTCCATAATTCACTGTGTCGTGGCAATTCTCTGCTTGTTTTGCGATCACACCCTCTATGAAGTTGAAAAACAACTTATTATGTTTTCTATACCAGTTGGTATTTCTACAAATTCACACAACTGGGAGCAAGTCGTTATATCGCATTATTTATCTAGTTGATATTTCATAATATCCAAACATAAGTGTACTATACTTCCTTATATTGCAAAGCTTTCTTTATCATGATAACGTATTACATTTTTCGATTACGGAATATGCATTTAGAAATATCAACCCATGATGTCCAACATCGCCCAAATTAATAATACATCACATTAATTTTTAAATATAATTTTATGAATTCTCTTATAATATATAAGATTATCATATTGTAATTATATTTCATATTATATTTAATATTTATATAATTATATTTGTATTAAGTTGTGTCCCTCATCTTTATCTATCGGTATACCTGATTGCTTCTCAATAATTGGAAATCGTTTGTGTTTTCAGTACCTCATTAAAGTAAACGAGATAAAAACGAAGAAAGGCATCGAACTCCTACAGCACCTGGTCGAGTATTATCACGCTCAAACCAAGTGAGTGTCCCCCTACTCATTCCTTTTTCCATCATTTTGTCTGTCGTCCTTGAGGCCCGTTATCTATGCCTCATCCATTTGGCATGTGTAAACAGGTCGATGACTAATCAGCTGCAACTTTTCCAGTAGTACTTCTATAATTATTTAAATTTTAAACGTTAGTTCACTGTTTGGCTTCCGGGCCTAACATGGTAGCGGAAGCTTTGTTATCACTTTTGGAAGGAAAATGATAGCAGTAATTGCATTAATGAGATTAGTTCATGTTACTATTCACTTTCTGTTGCTCGAAAAATGGATTCGATTGGAAGAGCAACGTTGGAAAGCATCGCGATTTTTTCTTGCCTATTTAAAGTCAGAGCTATCCACCTAATACTAAAACAGTTTGTGGGACAAATAATCATATTTCTTTCAGGCAACTCTATTTTTACCCGGTTGGTGACATTTTGAACGACTCATTTACTTCAAGATCTGTTCATAATGGCCTTTCCTGGTGGATGAAATCCTGAGGGAAAGTGGTGCTGCTGAGATTAAACCATTCGACGAAAAGTTACTCCTGAAATCTCTCTCTTTTGCTATGCCATTTAAGAAGAGATTATGTTGTGAAATAGATCAGCACGTGCGTGCGTTTTTTTAACCTGACCCTTCAGGTTTTTGCGATGGGACCCCCCGCCGAAAAACGACAGGAAAAAGTGAGACAAAAGTAGCGCGAAATTTTCTTATGATTTTCACGTACAACCGAGTAGTTGCTAGGGAAATGAAACTTCTTTCATTTTCATCGGACAAAAATCGATTTCCATTCGTTGGAAAGCTCTTGATTTATCATGCATTTATTTCGTATTTGTTCTTGGTATTTATTTCCTAGTTTCATAATATAACTTATATAAATGGATGTTATAAATCGAGAGTAAACAATGACGCTTGTTTGGTTGTCACTTGGTTGTTTCGATGTGTATAAGCGTGGCTAAAGCTTATATAATACAGCGAGGGGGACAAAAACCTGAAGGGTCAGGTACACCACATTTTAGCCGTCAGGCTTTAAGCGGAAGTCATCCGGGGGTGCAGGGGGCGAAGCCCCCGCCGAGGCGCGCAGCGCCGAGTTTTTTAGAATATACTCCATAACCTGATTCAGTATACAGTAATCCCTCGACATCCGCGTTTTAAACATACGCGATTTCAACATTCGCGAAGGGATCTATAGCTTCCTTCGAGAATCGCGAACTCAACAGTCGCGAATGGCTGGTTGTTGTTGTTATTCACAGACCGCGCGTTTCGTTCGACCGTCGGTCTATGAACCGATATTGACTACTGATAGACTACATATTCCTATGAAACTCACTGGAGTTACATCTCACTCTGCGAGACTAGATATTTATTGTTATATCTGATTAGAAATTGTGAACTACATATCATAGTAGTTGATTTGTCCGTACTCTGTTTAGCTCGTATTTGTAAATGTAGTACGATATCGCATCAGGCGGTATGTTTTTTACAAGGAATGAAGATTTCATGGAAAACAATTATTCCTGAGAAACCTTATTGTTTCTTGCCCCTTTCATTGTAATTTTTTATTAAATATTACTTCTAGTACTTGAATATTACAGTTCTGTTACTTACTCGTGTTATGTAGCAATTCATTTATTAGTCTGTGTTCCCCTTCAGCTATTTTCAAGACGGATTGAAAACGATTGAGCATTTTGGTAGCTATGTTGCCGACTTATCAATTAAACTTCAGAAGGTTCGTCAGAAACAAGATGAAGAACGTAGACGTCTCTCCGAGCTGCGTACCCTTCTACGTAGCTCTCCCAGCATCGAAAAGGAGGTAACGTGCACCTCACCAAACCCATGTATCAACATTGAATAAGTATTCAGTAGAAAAATAAATAAAACCAAATTCTTATTTTAGTCTTATAGTAAAATTGACGCTTGCTGTTTGGATGATTTTTTGACGATTTCTTTCTACCTTTAGGCAGGTGTAAGAAATGATGTGCTATTATTTCTGTACTTGTGTTTGTTTTTTGAATGTATAAATACGGTATTCCGTCATGTCGACTAGTTCTTCTTGTTCATGTGTAGTAGTTGATGTTGACTAACAGAGTGTTGGATACATGCACGCAGTCGGTTTACTGTAGTTGGTTGAAAGATGTGATTGAGCATGTTTTATTTTTATACGGTTGGGCTTGTTGCATGTACGTCTGTATTTAAAGTTTCCTGACAAAGTTCCATAAATATTATCTACACCAGGTACAAACATTCCGACACCGCCTGTAATCCATTCTGCTCCCCAATGTTGCTAACCTGTGAAGTCTGCCGATTATCGGCCAGTGTTCATTCTTTCAGATTTCATTGAGCTGATGTCCCTTGCTACTGTAAAAAAAGGCGATCGTATTAATTTTACGAAGTTTATTTTTGATAATGTTTTTGTTGTACCTGGTTTTAATGACTCATATTCATCATACTTGATTCTCATTGTGTGAATACATCAACTTCCACATTTTGCTCTCGACAGTTCTAATTTCTACTTCTCGCTCCTAATTTCTAACTCCTTCCTACCTCTTGAATTGTCAGAGTTATGCTTAAATGTACTTCTTGAATCATTCTTTCGATCTGAGGTGTGATTTTTTTTTTTCTTGCTCGTTTTGATACCGTTCACAACCAACTAACCAGCAAATACTCATATCACAGTGGAATTAAGTAAACATTTACTTACTCTGACTTAGCTGTCATACCCCATTCTCCTGAGTTGGTCTCACAAACTAGCACCTCAATCAATTTAATCACACGTATCGTTTTGACTTACATAAACCTTCTCGTGCTTTACAAATTTATTCACATTCACGCACCGACACTTAGTTCAGAATTGAGCCTGCCCACTTGAGAAATAGGAGGAATGGTGGAGAAATATTTACCGCTTTGTGGAACTAATATTAACCACAAGGCGTTGAAAAACGTGTCAACCCACAGTTGCACTGCTTCATGCTTTTTCTGCACTAAGAGCAATTGATTCACTGATTGTATTCACCCTAGGGTAGAAATGTTGGTTCCTTAAATTATAAGTTTTTTCTTGTTTTGGATTCTGAATGATCCGGATTAGTGAGTAGCACAGTATTAATTATCCCGCCAGTTAATTCCAGTCATAGCAGTGTCTCCTTTTCGTGCCTTCATCACTGAATTCTAATCGTTCTTTGCGTTTTCTAAAATGAAAGTTGTTTGTAGAACTTGAGATGTGTAGTCACTGACGTCATCCATGGAATGTTTGAATCTGCCTATATCACAAGTTGTTACCTAAGCACGTGTGATTTCTAGTAATCACCTCGTAAATAGTGTTCTTGGTAGTTTTGCCCTAATTTTTCCTCGCCTTTTAGACAAATACTGCATAATTCATTCCATTCTGTCGGTTTAATTGTAAGTGAATCTGAATGATTATGTGGCCCTTCAGATCAATCTCCATTTTCAACTGAAATGCAAATACTTAGCTAGGTACAAAAATCGAGCCTTGGTAGGTTTTTCTAGGAGTGAGGTGGTGATCTATGCCATGGATATGCTGGAGTATGTATCCGCCATTTCCTTCTCCTTATGTATAAAAGGTCCGGTTTTACTGGGCCTTGATCGTGTCATTTAAAATAATGACAAATTCATTCATTCTGGTTGAGTCCCAATTGCAATGCCACAACTTCCGCATCTCTGTGAAGAGTTTGACTTCGGCGTTCTACTCTCAGGAGCTTGAGTGATGCATTGACTTGGAGCTGGTGAGGAACTTTCTTTGTCTCTAAACTCATCAGTTACTGGCTGGACAGGTACTCTGCAACTGCATTCATCCCTCCAATGTTGGCTGAGGAATATTTGGACTCCGACACTTCTGCCTCATCTCTCATTAGAGATTCCCCAGTTGACACTGTTGGTGAACACCTCTTAGAAGACGTAACTGCGGATTACTTTATTGTTGATATAGTTGACATATTAAGCCATATATACGGTACCGCAACTCAATCCCATTCACCATAACTTATTATAAACAGCAGAGCAACAACAAAGAAACCACCTGTAAACCATCTCGGTCAATTGTGCTGTGCGTAGACAAAGTATTGAGGCAGCCTGCCTCAGAACTATATATTTAGTTATACACTAAACATTGATGCATTGTAAATTGGGGAGTAAAGGAATATAACACACCTCTTCCCCTGACACACCCTTTGTTTAGGTTATATTTTAGAGACCAAAACTGTGCATGCATACTCAAAAGAAATTTATTTTGACCTTGTCGAGTAAGTCGATATAGTTCTAGTCAAATTACTCCTTCCAATCTCCTGGTAGTCAAATCCCCTTAACGCATGTCCTACAAACCTAAAATTATTTGTAGTCCTCTCCACTTTCAGTTAACACACATGTTTTTCTGGAGGAGGACTCTTGAAGCTGTTTCATGGTAGATAGCGTTTCATTTTATTCAAGCTATTTCCATTTCCAGCTCTTTATTATACTTTACTGTAGCAAACACTAACCACCTTGAGTAGTCATATCTGAACTTGTTTATGTCTCGGCCAGCCAACAGTAGTTTGCTCCTATAAATATCTTTGATTGAACATCACTAACCATTCTTCTAACATGGACGATCATCGCAATTCCTGTCTGCATTATGCCCTGGGAAGCTCCCATCTCCAGACCTTCGGTCAGGGCTGAGCAAGTCATCAGGGTTCGGGATTATGTTTCTGTTTTGCCCGCAGTTGGTGGTTGGAACACAGGTGTTTTCCTTTTTAAAACGAGTTTTTGTCGAATCCTCTCCTATAAATCATATGTAATGGTGTCATAGGAAATTCATCAAGAGAAAAGTTGTACCAAGTGGTACACTACTATAGATGGTCCTCCGAGGTCGTTAAGGGCAAGTGAAGACAATTCTTATGTGAGTAAACATCAGTTTGAAATCCCCTTCTTACAGCTTTTTCGTCATGCAGGTACGTGTTTAATGTACATATTATATAATTATGTAAATATTTGGTGAATGGAAAGAAGTCAATTTGGTAACCCCACCAAAATATTGTATAGGTAGCAAGGGCAAGGGTTCATCTTATAAAGTTCTTGTGACGTCCACTGAAATTTATTAAGTGATATTTAGTTTGAGTTGAAGGTTTGTCCAACCACATCAGACTTGATACAGTGTTCTCTAATGTTACGAGTTTTCGATGTTAATCCTAAGTTTATAGAAGTCTACTGGTGAACTAGAATTAAAAATAGGTAAATGAATAGCCATTCATGGTGAAGTCCGTTTCTTTATTTCAAAACTCTAGAAAATCGGAGTGTTCCATGATTTTGAATGATGTTATTTTTTCTCTTAAATGAGATGTTCTTTTACTTCAAAGTACCTATATTGATATAGGTATTGTCGGTGTTCAGCCACAAAGGAAAGAAGCAGGAAAACCTCAGATTTCTTTCATTATTTGCTGATATTGATTCGGCATTTCGGGCCAGTACTTGACCCATCTTCAAGACACAAGTGGTTATACTACTACCAGGTTTTCCCTTGAAGTTGGGTCAAGTGTTGGTCCGAAACGTCTTGTCAATATAAACAAATAATGAAAGAAATGTGAGGTTTTCCTACGTCTTTCCTTTGTGGCTGAACCCCGACAATACCTATATCAATATTATACACCCATGCAGCCAACTGTCTGCACCACTATCTCAAAGTACCTACTGGTCAAGTAGAGCTCAGTAAATTGGAAAGTCTTAATTTATTTAATAATATTATCTTTTTGAAAATAGAAGGTGTTTACCCATTATCCACAATGTGCTATTTGTGTCACTGATGTTTGATGTCACGGTGGGTGGAGGGGAGGGGGGGGGGGGGACGGCATGCAGCAGTCCCCCCCCCCCCCATTCCTATCCAAGCACTGTCCTCCCACTAGCTGGTCTGTGACTTGTTGACTGCAGTGTAAATACCTACCATTTTCGAAAAGAGGTTATTAAACAAATACTGTGTTTCCAGATAGCTCTAGCTAGTATGTCTACTCTGCTAGTACTCACACGGAAAGATGGAGGAAGAAATATTAGAAAACAGAACAGTCCCTAGTGTCCTGCTGTATACGCGTGTTATCTGGATGCTTTCAATTCAAGTCTTTCTACATGGATTCCTTGATGTTTGCCTATCAATGTTCTTTTTCGTATTTGTCAAGATGGGGCAGACACCGGAAAAGGGCACTGGATACTCGCTCCACCAGCTGCAGGGTGACAAGGGCGCTGGATTGACCAGAACTGGGCACCTTATGAAGAAGTCTGAAGGGAAAATGAGAAGGGTCTGGCAGAAACGGCGTTGCTGCGTGCAGGCAGACGGATTCCTCGATATTTGTCATGGGGATGAGTCAAAGAATCCTACTCGTGTCAATCTTCTGACCTGCCAAATCAAACTGGTTCCAGACGACAAGAGATGCTTTGATTTGATATCTTGTAAGTTTCACAAATTTCCCTTAATCCTTGCTTGCTAAATGACAGGCTGTAGCAAGTTTTCTGCTCTATTCAAATGAATGTGGTGGGTCTCAGTAGAGCTTTTAGACATTGAGATTCTAGCCAGCCTAGCCAGAATTAGTAAGGAGGAGCTAAGAGGGTTGAGAGAGGAATGTCAAGGAAACACATGTTCAAAATAAGCCATGCCTCAATAGCTGCATCAATATCAGAGTAACAATCATTGCTTGGGGTACCCCATTGGACCCATACATGTTTGATCGACTTCTGACCATCATGATTCATGTTGGGGTATTCTCTGTGCCATTTCAGACAACCGTACGTACCACTTCCAAGCTGAAGATGAAAATGACCAGAGAGCTTGGATGTCTGTTTTGGTGAACTGCAAGGAACGCGCGTTGTTACGAGCGTTTGACAACGAGGGCAAGTCAGGTAGTGGAGGAGGGACAAACCCGTCGTTGGTGGAGCTCCAACAAGCCATCATACGACATGTCCAGAGACTCCCTAGTAATGATCGATGCTGTGACTGCAATTCTCAGAATGGTAGATTGCATTCAAATTATTATCCTATTAGTTTATTCCTAGTCTCTTGAATTTTTGAAGTAGAAAAAAATGTATCTCATAATTCTAGACACGACCTGGCTCTGCATAAATTTTGGAGTTGTGGTGTGCATCGAATGCTCCGGTATCCATAGGGACCTGGGAGTTCATATTTCTCGAATCCAGTCATTGACTCTGGACAACATAGGGACGTCTCAACTACTTCTCGCCAGAAACATGACCAACCAGGGATTCAACGAAGTCATGGAAGCCAATCTACACCCACCTAACAAGCCTACACCTCAGAGCACTATGTGAGTGTCCTTTTATTTGCCATCGTCTCCTGTAAACTCGACCTAACAATTAGTAATTTCTATTTTGTCGCCCTACATTGTCAAAATTAGTCCCAATCTACCACTGATTTCTTCTTGGTGGTTCTAACTTGGAGGAATTTGAGTGTTCCTACTGTCTTTTAGATCAATGATATAATTTTGTAACTAAGTTTCTTACTGTCTGTTAGATCAATGATATAATTTTGTAACTAAGTTTCTTACTGTCTGTTAGATCAATGATATAATTTTGTAACTACTCGTGAATTCCATTACTGTTGTTTCGATGGCCGGTACTATCCTGAAGTGGGTGGCGTGGACGTAGGGTGACACAGCTAGTCAACTGTGAACTCTACGGTGTGCCAGTGTAAACAATCGTCTCCCTCTCCATCTGAGTTAGTTAGTTGAGAATCATATCGATGTTCGAACCGTGTGTGTCGTCCCTCCAATAAAACGTGTGTTTCTTTAGTCCGAAGCCTCTTCTTTTAATACATATAAAAGGTTATGGGCCCAGGTTCTAGTTTCAGTTTATGTACAGTAAGTTCGCGAGTGATTGATTAATCAATTTAATCGTCGTGTTGTACTTACCTATTGTGTAAACGTATTCGTTACCTACGTGAACATTGCGAGTTCCCCACTACAAGTCTCGCGGGGCCAACTATAATAACTGGAAGTTTCGAATCAGCATTCTTCTTGAAAGAGAACAGGCCAATCATGTCGGACCCTCCATCAGATGAAAAGAAGACAGAAAGATAAGTATTTTTGAAGCTTGATTCGAAGGCCAAAGCAATTATAATTCAGGGATTGCGAGACAAACATTTGGACCTCGTAAAGACTTGTACAACTGCTAAATTGATGATGGAAGCATTGAAGGGAGTGTTTGCTCGTGATTCAGGTTTTTCTAAACTAAACCTCTGGAGGCAATTAATCAATTTAAAATTTGACCCGGCGACGAGGTTGGAGGATTATTTCATGACCGATTCGATTATCCAAAACCTGAAAGAACTTGGAACGGAAGTGAAGGATTCGTACAAAGTCTGTCATTTATTACTGACACTACCTGAACAGTTTAATACCGTTATCACGGCACTTGCAACCGTCGCTGACGTCAACATGGATTTTTGTAAGGCACGACTTCTAGACCAGGAGTTAATGATAAACAAACAGTCCGAGAGCGGCGGTGGTAACGAGGAGGTCAGTTTCAAGGCATCCGGCTCAGGCTGTTTCATCTGCGGAGGTAACTCATTTCAAACGTCAGTGTCCACGATTCAAACGTAATCGGCGTGGAACAGGTAGAGGAGGACGCAGAGGATTTAGGAAAAACAATAGTGGCTGCTTCTGTCAAAGCGACACCACGAAAGTAAACAACGTTGAGGTTTCCTTAGTGGCTCTCAACTCCTGCTTGGCCAGTAAATTCTATAAAAATGATGTGTTTCTGATTGACTCAGGGTGTACTTCACATTTGGTCTAGGAAGACCTCGAACCTCATATTTATGAGTGATATAGTGCACCTCGGTCACGAAGTCGCAATTCGATCGCAAATGGGTCGAAAATGAGTGCTGGGAAGCGCGGAAAACTTCGAGCATTTTGCCAAGGAACGTATGTCAACATGCAAGGCCCTGATTGTACCTGTCTTAAAACATAATTTATTATCCGTCGGTCAGCTAACTTCAAAATTACGTATATGAAAACAAGGGGCAGAGATTTCGAGCTATCATGTGATCATGAAAATGGGTTGTACTTTTTAAAATTGTCGACCTCAGATTTTCAAAATTGTAGTTCGGCACAAATCAACCCGAACCTGTGGCAGGACCTTTGGAATCGAGCATGAAAAACCACCGGCATTGAAACACTTGCGTACAAGTCCGCAACACATTGAGACATTTTCATGATGTATCACAAGCTTTATCTTGACAGTAGGTAGGTAACTTAGGCGGTTCTTTCTTCATCATCAGAAAAGAAATTGTAGCGCTGTTTGTTGTAATTTCTTAATTTTGCGCTCTTTCACACAAAAATGTTTTCAAACCATTAGACTCAGATATTTAATAAATGTAGTTTATTTAAGTTAGTAAACATAGTTTTATGTAGGTTTAGTAAGCATGGTTTACTTCAAAATTATTATGATTTAAGAGTGTGTTTCCATTTGGCCATTAGATCTTCAGCCGAGCGTTGTGCCGCCCTCCATTTGGCTAGAGCTTTTCTTTCTTCAGCAAGTATTTTGCACGCATGGAAAGAAACCCACGCACCTTTGCCTGGTGCACGGAAACTATTCTTTTGGCTCAGTCTGTTTCTCCTTCTAAATGTAATATTGTGGTGTCCAGAATTGACGTCTTCACAAGCTGTAAAAGGGGAACATTATTACACGTACACCTATGCTGGTAGGGGTGTTGGACAGCTGAAAATATTCTCGTTGTCTTTCGGCTTGCAATTTCCTAAACAAATGAATACATCAAGTACTAAGTACTAAGTATTGAAATTACTTAGTACTTGTATTCTTTTTTTTTTTTAAAGCTACGTCTTCCCACATATTGTTCAGAACGAATCGATGCACAGAATTAGACATTTAAATTGAAGTAGGTAGTTAATATTAAAAAATCATAGCTGATCATTTAGGTATTTCTTCATGCAGAACCACATAGATCCTACCGGTCCACAGGTCCTTGGTAAGTAGGTACCACATTCTTAATGAAGAATTATCAATACATAGATATTAAGGATAGATACCATAATGATTGGAGGAAAACACCACACTGTAGTCAGTATTCCTAGTCCTCCTACTTAATAAAGGCTCTATGCTCCACTCTGAAATGCCTATCACTTTGCTCTTCCCTGCCATCATCGTCGCTTTGTCCTTGATGTCTGTTCCTTGATGTTCCTAGGTGTGATCGATCTTTGATCGCCACCTCACTGCACTACCACCCCCACTTATTACGTGTGTTTGTTTTCGTCTCTTGTACGCCATCTTGTACGCTTTACTCTTCTCGGCACTCTGTAAGCACCCTTACCTGTGGGTCTGGGGGTGGGGACGCTTGCCCAGCCATTGAGGCACAACAGTAACTGCAACCTGTGACGTTTCTAATTATTACATTCATGTTTTCCATTGGTTTCAGGGAAGAACGATATGATTTCATTCGAGCGAAATACGTGGACAAGAAGTATGCTCCTCGTTCGTATGCAGATGCACATGAGCTGTCAAGTGACCTTGAACATGCTGTGAACAATAAGAACCTCCATCATCTTCTTCAAGTTTTTGCTGAAGGCGTTGACCTAACTGCACCGCTTCCCACTTCTGTACGTTTCATTTTGATGATTCACGATTTTCGAGTGATCATTTTGAAATTATGAAATAACTCGCGAATTTCTCCTTTTCAGGAATGTGGAGAAACGGCGCTTCATTTGGCTGTGATACGTGAGATGGGATCGTCCTTGCATTTGGTAGATTTTCTGATTCAGAATATGCCTGGTGGATCGATCAATAAACAGACTACCATGCAGGGTGATAAGTAAGTTATATTTATCATGCTGCAATAATATCTGCACTGCGCTTTAGTCTATTTGAATGGTTAGTTACTTTCAAGGGTACACGTACATTGTAAATCTTGATGAAGATGCTGGGATTGTACAGTAGTGTCGCTGTTGAATATCATCTCAAAGCACCCTCCATATTTGTGTATTCGAGATTCCGATTTGGGGCATATGGGGCATTTGTTTGATCATTCAGTGATGCCACCACAGTCATTGTTTTTATGGGGGGTAGTTTTACCGCTTAGCGATCTGCACCAAGTTAGAAAGAGACAACAGTTTGACATGGGAATTTCATGTGGCTGGGGGTCAGTTGACGTGGATGGCCAAGAGTCAGTCAAAAACGCTGCAAAGTCCTTGTCGCATGGGTTTATTATCTCGAATGAATAAGGCTCGATTGGGACCTCACTGAAGAGACCCACATAGATATATTTGGCGGTTTTAAAGACGAATATTAGGTTGCTATTTCTGACAAAATTATTTTTGATCACTGAAATTGAGATTGAATTGTCTTGATTCACCTGTTAATACTACCTCCTGTGTTATAAAAAATTCTGGTGATTACAGCCATTTTTCACAGGTTTTTGACCCATAAATATTGAGTTTTGAGAGTTGAAACTTTGTCAGAATCTCAATCCTTCACTCATTGGTCAAAATCAACTTCGTATTTGGTCTCCTCGCCTTAAAAAACATGGAAAACAACATCTCACAAGCCCTAGTTCACTAAACCCTCAAAAATACCTCGAAAAGCCTTATTTTTGCACCCTTTTTTCCCCCCCACAACACGCCTGGGTGTGTTCCGATCGGGCTGCCGAGCTTTGGAGTACTACTACGACCCAAATGTATTACCAAATGGGGACCCAAATTGGCGCGGAAGAATGACGATTTTAGACCAAAATTCAATGTAAATTCAAGGCTGAAACTTCGTTAGAACCTCAATATTGCACTCCTTAGTCAAAATCGACTTCATATTCGGTCTTCTCGTCCCAAAAAAGATGGAAAACGATACCTCAAAAGCTCATGTTACTAAAACACAAAAATAGGAATTTTTTGTGTTGGGGTACACCCTTGGGTATAATCCGGTCGGGCTGCAAAGTTTCGGGACACAACTCGGGTCCAAATGGAGCATGTGTGCGAAAGAACGAGTTTTTTAGACCAAAAATGAAGCCGGTATGCATGATACGGCGGACGGACATCGTATTTTCTGAATCTACGCACCTTGAAACGTAAAAACAATTTTTGAGGGGGGTTATACAATTTTTTTGCAGAGTGAATACATAGGTGTATTATTTACAGAATAATAAACCAAAATTTGCGTGACAACCACATTAAGAAGAAATGTGACGATTCCCGTCTATGTTTTATCGCCTAACATTGCTTTCCCTTAAAAATCCTCAACCTCTCATTAGAAAGCTCAATGAAGTTATCAAATCAGTGAGGGCGTGACCACACGCACGATTCCCGTCAAAGAGGGAAATCACCAGAACGGGCCTAGACGATAATTGCCACCTTCCTTTCCACCAGTCGAGATCCGCAAACCCGTAACCAATCCGGTTTTTTTTTCTCTCCGTAAATGACTGACAGCGAATCGTGGAACCCTAGTACTCCAGACATGGTTTTCGATGCAAATCATGGAAGTACAAAACAGACCACTGTACAGTAGCCTGTACCTACATTCTTTGCTCATGCCTTGGGTTGCACGGGTTTTTTGACCCCACCATCGCGACACAGTTTTTAAAACCATCAAAACCAAACTTTTTTTCTCACTCCTGGGGAATCAACAGAACGGGCCTAGATGATGATAATTATCAATTGGGAATAAAAGGATTGGGCAACACGCAGTTCATTATTACCCAAAAAAGCTTCCTAACTGGCTCCTGAGGAATCTAATTAAATTAAAGATTATAGGCACATATGAATTAAGTAAGGGGAAGGGGCTCGTTAGGTGGATTCTCCACGTGGTGGAAACAAAAAGGGTAATGTAAAATTGTACCTTGATCAGTTGGAGAAAACTGATTTCTTTCTTAGGATTTCCATTTTATATTAACCCTTTTTGTTGTTTCCACGACGTGGAATCCATCTAACGCCTCCCTTCCTATTCTATTTAATTAATATTTACCTAATTATTCATTTAATTAGATTCCTCAGGAGCTTAGCAAGGTTTTTGGGTAATAATGAACTTCCTGCTGTCAATCCTTTTATTCCCAACTTGATAATTATTATCTAGTAATAGTGCATTAATATCCTAGGTATTAGTGGCTCTTGATTAATTGATATATAAAGCATGCTTCCGCATTGAAAATAAATAAGATATCTTGCAATGTGCGGTCGATATTCATGTATTGAATTATATTCAACAGAGGAGGAGAGACTGCTCTTCACTTGGCTTCGTACCACGACAAGACTGAGTGCATGAAGTTGCTTTTGCGAAGTGGAGCGGACCCCAAACTTATGAATGCAAAGGACAAAACGCCATTGGACATCGCCCAAGAACGTGGCCACAGGACTTGCGAAGAGCTGGTAAGCTTATGATTAATTCAAACAATTGTTTTTTGGTTTATTATTTTCAATAATGAACTTGGAATCGTGCATAAACAAGAAAAAATTTTAATCCCCGCCCCTCAAAATTTTATGGTTTCTGTTTCAAATACCTATGTAGAATCCGGAATTGCAATTTAAAATACACTGCCAAGGTGATGGCACAGGAGCTTCCTCGTCACAATAAAATAGAACAGACTCGGAAGCAAAATAACATAACATTACATTACATTACATAACATTACATAACGTGAAATATACATATTACATAACATTACATAACATTACATGAAATATACATATTACATAACATTACGTCCATAATACATTACGTCCATATACAAAATTGCGAAAGTTATGCGTGTTTGAAGAATTTCACGTTAGCGCATGCGCAGGGCGAACCGCTGGCTCTATCATGTTGAAATTTATATGGGACCTCAATGGGCCCTACCCGCTTAATCCCTGAGAATTACATTGAAATTGGGTGAAATCTTTGGTTACTACGGCTGTAACAAGGAAATTGAATCTTTTTCACGCCAGCGCATGCGCAGAGCGCACCGAGGGCCCGACCATGCTGAAATTCATACTGGAACTCACTAGACCTTGTCCAAACAACCCTTGAAAATTTGAGCGAAATTGAATCAAAATTGTGAAAGTTATGCGTGTTTGTTGAATTTAACGTTAGCGCATGCGCAGGGCGTACCGCTGGATCAATCATGTTGAAATTTGTATGGGACCTCAAGGGGCCTTATCCGCACCATCCCTCAAAATTTGAGCTGAATCAATTCAAAATCGTGGAAGTTATGGCTGTAACAAGGAAATGCGGACAGACAGACTCACAGATTCACAGACTCACAGACCCACAGACCGACAGACACGGAACCAAATTTGTTCAGTAGGCTTTGAAACGCAAAATTCAAGTGGAAATTTTGATTTCTGAAGACAAAAATTTTCTGCTTCGCAGACTCGGAAGCAAAATGTATGTCTGTACGCTGTACTTCGCACTTTCCTTAGTTACCATGAACCAAAATTGATGAAATTTGATTTGTAGGTCCCATTTGGGGTCTAGTTGGTCCGCGAAGCTCGGCGTTAATGTCAGTCATCTCTAAGGGGTTCAAAATAAGGGTTGAAATCTCCAGGACGCCGTTACCTCGATTTTTTTTACGTTTTTAAATAGTTCTTGAACTTAGGAGTTTTTTTGAGACCACCGTCGACAGGCTTCGTCAACAGGAGGGTGTCAGATTGTATACATTCAGCCCTGATATCATTACTAGAGACGCCGCAACAATCTTGTACCTAATATTGGGAATGGGAGTTTAATTCCAATGGTTTTCAATAGATATTTCAATTGGAATTTGATTTTAATTGAAATTGGATGATGATGAAATTAGGAAATTATCGAGGGTTTATGATAATTGCATTACTGAATTCCGCGCATTTTTATGAGACTGTAATTCCTGGCCTGGCCGTGGGGGGGGGGGGGGGGGATAGGCATTGACCCACAACACAGTGATCTACGCAGAAGGGGCATCTATACAGAGGTAAACAATAAACTGTTGTGTAATAGTTGGCAGCGTTTTGAGGAATGATTATTGGTATAGTCCTGTTAATTGACTGTCTCACTACCCTTGGACACCGTAGCGAACACAACCTTTACACCAAGTTTATGTGACAATAAATGGAACCACTAGCTGAAAATGGCTTATCTGTGCTCATGGCTAGGCTGCCATGAATTTGCCTGTTGAGCGATATAATCCCTTTCCAACACGCAAGGCCGTTAAATTTTCATCAGTATCCTAATAAAGTCGTACTGCATCCTCTGCCACTGATGTTTCGTATTCATTATTTAAGTGTCCAACTTGGCCTCATCAAATAAGGTGTGTTGCTGGGATCTCCACATTTCTCACATTAGCGTTTCCTCGTGAATCCTATTTTCTTTACAACTTCCTTTGGAGTTTGGAAGAAGTCTGGTTCTCAAAGCAAACCTGCCAGCAATTAACCATGATGTTGGGGGGGGAGGCGCGATGTTCACATAGATTATGATCTCTACGAATATGAATGAGGCCGCACATCCCGTCCACCCCTACTCGCTACTGCGACTTTCAGGTGTGTCGAACCTTGTGAAGGCCTCATTCAAAGTTGAGTCTGACCATTTCATTAACTGCGTTGCCTTTCCCTGGGGTTGTTTCTAGGTGAGTATTCTCTTCATTTCCCTTACCACAGCTTGACTACTTACGGGAATAACTATAATAATTTAGCCATTTGTGTACAGTTGTGCGTTTTTCTTTGTAATGTTTTTCTCACATCCAAGGCACTTTATATACGCCAAGCAGTAAATATTTACCTATTCGGTTCTTTCAGTATTGGCGATGCTAACTAAGAATAAGTAGGAATGGTTCAATCCACAAAAAATAAGTAGATTCTTCTGCGATACCGTGAAAAACTACCTTGGTACTTATTTGTCCCCCCCCTGCATTATCCCCGAACCATATGGATCACAGACACGTCTAAAATGCCACCAGAGTCGAAGAGCTCTAACGTTTGGCAAGTACAGTTACATTAATTAATATACATTTTCCCCACCCCATCGCGCCATTTCGGCCTCAACTACTCCCCACCCGGTCATTTTTGAAATTCTGATGGTTGCTGACCCTCGACATATTCCCAAGTTTTCACCTAATTTGGATGATTTGTTTGGCGGTCAGCGAGTCGATCAACAGTTAGGTGGCAAAGTACATATAAAAATCCAAAATGGTCATCCTTCTTCAAATGAAATAATGTCACGGAACATCCATCTCGATTCCATTCAGCCATGCATGATTATCATCAGCTGTTCTGTGTCAGTGATCTGGACTGGATGTATACCTATCATCATCATTATTTTCATTCACACTGATGTTGACAAAGCTTTTTGGTTCAAACTTCAGGGCCTTATTTGAACAAGTGGCTGGGCGTACAGTCCTCTGGGTGGTCTCAAAAAATCCTAAAACTCGGGTTCAATTTAAAAAGCCAAAAACCATAGCCTTCTATTGAAAGCGTTTGAGCTACGGCGGTTTGAACATTTCAACTCCCTATTTTCCATCCCTTAGAGGTGACTGACACTGACACCGAGCTTCGAGGACCAACTAGGCCCCAAAATGGGACCTAGAAACAAATTTCATTATTTTCGTACATGGTAACTTAGGAAAGTGCTGCAGACAGAAAGCAATTTTTAAATTATATTTTCGGATCCACACAGATTATATTGTCGGATGACCACATAGGCGTCATAAGAACCGTCCGTTTCATAAGAACGGAAGTTGGCTGTCGGGTGTACCGAGTGGTGGTCATTATGGCCAATTCTCCCATTTCCCCTGATGGAGCGCTCTTGTGTGTATCCTGTGCACGTGGCCTATATTGGATGATTTTTCTTTCTAAGTGACTACTGGTTGTTGTTACCTTTGGAGAGAGTCCACAGAATCAACACCAACACCTGGGAACCGAATATTACTTGAATTAGATTGATTTGCGGGTTTGGAAGGGGGGCTGGAAGTTTGACTCTCTTCAGCAAATCTAGTACAATACATACTAAACTGTGGAAGTTGGAAATCGACATGGAAATCAATAATAAAGGTCAAACCATGGGACTAGCAAAATGGAGGAAGAAACCCAAAATCAGTCTGTTTGGATCGATAGGTGAACTGAGGGACACAAAAACCCAGTTCACTTCCCCTCTCTGGGCGCTGCCCAAATCATGAGAATTCGTGTTGCCCCCACCATGTGGTCGGAGGACAACTTGAATATCCGTGGAGGGGCGATGCCTTGGATAGACTTGAATATCGAAAATGACCGCTCTCACTACATCTACATTCATCCCTTGGAGCCAAAAACAGATCAAACCTAGGTCAGTCCTAGATAGTCTATTTTGCTTTTTCACTTTTCTTTTCAGTTGTCTTGGAAACTGCTGTAGACAAATATGAGACAGGGTATAATATGTAGATACGAAATGGAGGTGGGAAGGGGGGACTTTCCGATTTCCACTCCCAAGGTTTTGGTTTCTGCCCACTGGCAGTGGTTTTAAGGTGGGGTGACGCCAGTTTCGCCCCAGTGGCTGGATTTCCCTGAACTTATTTCTTTGAATGTAGAATTCAATTACATTTTCAAACGTTCAGTTCCAATTTAAAAAAACTCAGTTTGAAAAAACCTTGTGTATGTACGTTCCTATCTGTGGGAACTAAAGAAACAAGGAACGCACGAGTGGACTGTATTATGTTGGTCTGGGACTTAATAGCTTCGTTCGCGGTGTGTTTTTCTGACGGTCAGGGAACCGTCTGAAGCCACTTTTCTTATCGTGCCAACACGCATGCGCCACCAATACCAACTTTCAAACTCACAATGGACTGGGTACACCGCGAACGCTTGGGAAGGAAATCTGACTGCAACCGCTGTGCAACCTGAAAATTTCTAACCTTCCTGATTGTATCGTGTGTCGTGTCGTCGTCGATTTTGTTCTGCTTTCTGACGTTTGTTATACAAATCATATCTAGAGTATTAAGGGTTTATTGAAAGGCTGTGACTCGTGCATGTGTGAGAAGTTCATGTGTCATCATTGATCTCTGCTAATTTATTTCTTCTTTTTATAACAATAATACTATCATTCGTCACCGTTGATTTCGGCTAATTTATTACTTTTTTAATTCTTCAACTTACTCAAGTCTTATATTACGATTATTCCTATGCTTCTGATGAATGCAGACTATCTTATGTATGTTCCTAGTTGTAATATAGTTCCTACGTTTTGCTTCGAGTATTCATCTCTTACCAATGTTATGCATTCCTTTATCTCAACTTGTACTTAGTCGAAGTATTTTTAATAAAAATAAATCGAAATCTCTGTAGTTTTCTTCCTAACTAATGACCTAATGGGATGTTTATCAAATTCGGTGATACCAGTGTACTTTTGTGGAATAATTGGTGACTGAAGAAATACCTAATCGAAAGTTTGAAGTTCGTTGTTAGGTACCTAACTAATTTTGCTGATAACTGACTACACATTCTTCATGTGCTCATTTTTCGTTAATACAGCTATGTATTCGGTTTCCTCAAGGGTCAATAATATGATGAAACGGCTGAAATCACCGGAAACGTCTACAAAAAAAAGGCAGCATAAACTGTGAATTCAGCCTTAAAAATACAATTTCAACAATCGAAGATAATTTGTCAAAATTAGGAGTCTAATTCGAGTGGGCCAAAATTGGCAAAACCAACAATTGCTAGGCCAGTTCTTGGAACACCCACCGTAATCGTAAAATTAGGTAGGTAAGTGGCACTAAGTTTTTCATTTGGGATATTCAACCGACCCCTCATGGCGAGCGAGAAGTACGAAAACGCAAGTGAGAGAAGTGGAAGTGGATAGGGTTATTAGAACGAATAACAACGACGAACGACGGTGCGATGAGAAATGATTTGATTGGCTTAAGCGGGCGAGCGGTAGTGGGGGGCGAGCAGTCAGAAAGGAGTACATCGGAAAATCCGCGGACTGATCTGACGGTCTTGGAACTGTCTTCGAACCGCCAGAAAAACACCGCGAACAGCATTCTATGGATGCTATACAGTCCGAGACGAGTCCGCAAGACCACCGCGAACGCCAAATAATGGATCTGACGGTTTGAAGACAGTCAGATGGCCACCGCGAACAAACCTAATAACTCGCTTTAATAACCCGCTAATAATGATGCACAACAGTAAAAAATGCACGGCAAATGCCATGTGAAATGAAATGCAGTGGGACTGACCTTTTGTTAGCAATTGCAACTGCAACTGCAACTGCAACTGCATGTCGGGACTCCGTGAGGTATTATTGTGCCGGAGGTGGAAAGGAACAAGAATTATCAAGAATAGCGTCGGGAGGGACCAGGGTTGGTTTCGAGGATCCGAACTCGAGCTTTCTCGCCATTTGACTGAATGGGAAGGAAGGAATGGTATACGATAGGTGTAGGGAGAAGGAAATATGGCATCTCATGCGTTCAGAACCAATGTGCATCAAAACAGCAGGAAAAAATAATATTGAGACTAAACACCTTCGATAGATTTAGATTCTGTTTCAATACTGTTACATAACGACGCTCGAAATACGTAGGTAGGTAGTTACAATGCATACGGACAGTCAGTAGAACGAGATTGAACAATGAGGTATGTTATATTACATCATGTAGTTACGTGCTGGAAGTACTTACTGGAAAAACATTTCTAACGTGTAAAACGCGTACTTAACGAACAGAGTGTTCGTTTCATGCTGCAGTTCCAAACTATTCCAGTTTAGATAGAATCAGTCATTTACAACTTATGGAACAATCTATCGTGAAGTATTATGGAACATTCTGTCGTGAAGTATGTACATGCGTTATGTTCTTGGAATCCTATGTTTGTATTAAGAGTAGCCAATCTTCTTTTCAACCTAAAATCCGAGGGAGTTACAGAAACTCTGTAAATTATAGCTCATTTATAGGATTTAGAAATGAGCTCATTTATTTATTTTTTTTCTCGTTATAAAATGTCCAGTGTAGTGCTGGGTAAGAGAAGTTCTATTGAGTTAGTTCAGCAGTTCATTTCAGTTCATGCAAAACACTGAACTAGAACTGTTGATGTCGGTCTGGCTTCTAACATGGATACTATAAACGTAGTTCTCATTGAAAGTAAGTAGGTATTTCTTTTGAGTTAGTTCAGTAGTCTTTCCAGATCATACAACAAAATGAACTAGCACTGTCGATATCGTTCTTCGTTCTGGCTTGGATACTAAAAACTTAAGTAGTAACCACCCCATCTGAAAGACACCTAATGAACTAAACGAACTATTTAAAAGTAAAGAACTCAGTCCTCCTTACTGCATCTATATCTAGCCTCTTGGTCCTTGAATCTGTTACTCTGTGGTCCTAGTGAACGACCGGCCGGTGGCGTTAGGTCTTCAAGAGTGGTTCAGTCAGGAACCACCCACCTCTAGTCCCACCTAGAAGATTGCGTCTGTCCGAATGCGTTAGTTATTTTATTATCTTTCTGAATTCATATTAATCCTAGTGAACAACATTCATGGTGCTACTACAGCATGTCAGCAAATGATGTCATTGTTACAGCTGAGACACGCTCTACAGCAACAGAAAACCCTCTTTGACAACATTAACATCGAGTGGAACCTCTCGCCGGATGACGGGTCTACAGACTTCTCTGACGATGAGACAATCATTGACGAGAGGGTGAGTACTACCCTGTTCCAAGATATTCTTCAGGAGGTCAACGAAATTCAAGTAAGTCCACGTTCCCTCCATGGGATCCACAGTGTGTGTCAAGAATGGGAAAAGTCCGTTGGAAAGGCGCATGGTGCTCTGCCGCTTCTTGTCAAGTGATGAAGGCTTCTTCCCGCTTCTGTTGTTGGTTTCCATTTAGAGTGAAGCATAATCGTTATCAGTGATTGCCGATCGTAATTAGACAGACTAACGGTAGTCGTTATAAGACTCCTCGTAATCAGTCTTACAATATTGTAATTACGTAATCATGGTTACTGTATTATGGTTAATCGTGTAATAATGTGATCAGTGATTACGCTTATGTCCTGCTCTGTTTTCGTTTTACTCTGGGAACCGTTTGGGCAGGTTCTTAAACATCTGAACTGATATGCACGTTGAATTTTCACTCTTTTTCTTCAAAACTCTTAACTGAAAAAATATCTAGAAACTAGCTAGATGTGGTTCCATAAATTTTCCTACTAAATTCTGGGTCGTTGCCCCCGGACCAGGTGTTAGTTCTGGTGCTGAACTCCAAGTACCTGCAACGCCAGTCGTTACATTAATTTATTAACCCCAGTTACCCTATATCCAGTCAGTTAAAAACAGCTGTTTCCCTTCATTAAAGTGACCTGAAATTTTGCTGTTCGATTCACGATGTTGATGATGATGATGATTTTGTCAAGAATAACTGCCTTCTACTCCGAACTCCCTGTCTGTGCATTTTGAACGGAATTAGTTCTACTTATCTTGAAAATTTTCCACAATGACTTTGAATTTGCGCGACGGCAGCATGCTTAATTCTATCTTGACAAAATAATGAAAACCGTATTGAACTGATACGCTTGAGAATATCCCCAGCAATATTGTATTTTAGTCTAAGTGGTATCGAAAGTAATTCTACGTCACTTCGATATTTCCTTTATTTTTTAATGAATAGTTATTTAACTTGGTTCATTTAAAGGAATAAAGCAAAAACAGGACAGTAATTCGTGAGTAAATAAAAAACATAACAATAATTTTTGATCGTTCTTTTGCTTGATATTGAAAATTCATATAAAATTAGGTAAGAAGTTGCATTTTATAAGTTTGCTTAGTTTTCAAATCAATTGGAATACGCGTATTTCAGACAGAATGACGAAATGCATTTTCGTTCAAATGCGTAAGGACTGTTGTTGGTCTTTAAAGTTCGCTTAATTATCAAGTCTTAGTATCTAATGTGATTTATTTATTGATTATCATTCACGTAGGTGTGGTTTGGAGTTATTTTTACTTTTTATTCATCTCCTGTGAATTCGTCAATTCTTGCTAGGCAATTCAGCTATCAAAAGCATGTAGGTACAAATAGCTAAAAAGTATGTGAAGTTGCTTAGTGAGATGGTGGTGCCACCACACTTACCGACGTAAGTGATTGGCATCCTAGTTGTTGATTTACAAACTAAATTCTTGACATTATTAGTAAGAACGAAATAGGTATTTTGTTCGCTTACGTTCGACACCCACAGTGGCCCCCCCCCCCTTTCGGCTGGTATGGATCATGTAGCTATCGTGAATGTTGTGGATACTACCATTACTTCTCTTGTTCCCACCAGTTTGACGAATCTGTAGGATCTTTGCTGACTGATTCGTCTGTTCCGTAGAGCATAGTGTTGAGTAGAGTAGCACAGGTTATTGAGTTGGAATATGGATCAAAATTTGGACGTCTCCCACCTTCTCAGATGATAATGATATGGAATGGCAAATATGAGATCAGGTAGTGTAAAAATTATACATATAGTTTTTAAAGCCCGTGTTGGTATCCCTTGATCAATATGGATAATATCCATATATACGTGTTACAAAAACAATTTGTTGCAAATGAAAATGAAATATTTCACTGAATATTTCTGATTTTTTTTCCCTGTATATTTTCTGTGAATGAATATTTCACTGATTGGTGAAATATCATCTATTATGACCTATTTCTTTATACACGGTGCCATGGGGGGGGGGGGGGGGTGCGCATAAGGTTACCATTATTCAATTATATTTTCAAAGTAGCCCAATCCATTCCATGTGTTTGGTGAAAAGCAACACACAATCTACGCAATCCTTTTCATGTGTTGCAGCGGTTTCAGAACTCCGCTTTTATTTAAATGCAATGCTGCTGTGTTTCTGGTTAGCTAAACCATACTTCAATTGGGTCCTGTTGACATACTGTTTGTTGAATTATACATGTGGTTTGGCTTACCAGCTTGCTTTTTTCCAACTTTTATACTGTTAGTACTAGTAATGTAAATCTAGTGTTTCAAACTGAGAGTGAGTTTCGACCTTGGAGTGGCTTGTAAATTATATTGTGTACATCTTACCTCTAACTCTTTAGTAATGTGTACTCGTATTCCAAAGGCTAATTATTAACAAGTGATTGCATGATCCCTTTACTTTTTTTACTTATCACACCAAAAATTGAATTTGAAAATTTGCATGTGGTGGGGGGGGGGGTAAAGTGAACCGATTTCGAGGTTTAAAATGCGAAATTCCAATCCCGTTGAAGAGTTTTGACCATCAACACCGGTCCATAACGTGTCTGAGCGCTAGAGGAAGCAAATAATGTGAGTGCTAAATACTGAAACACAGAACTTGCAATATTTCTGTGTGGAAATACGTGGTTATCGTGCCAGTGAGATCCGCGGTGCTCTTGGGCAATGTACGGTACCGCCACTTATATATTAGACTGTTTTTGTTCTTCCCATGATCTTTAGACGTTCACCCGTGGGACTGATACACCAAGATGATAGGGGAAGATGGACCAATGAGCTTCAAGCATTCTCTACACGTATACGCGTAGTTCTTCCCGTGTACGTGAAGAAGTAGCTCTTCCCATGTACAGGAAGAACTACACGTTACAGGAAGAGAATGCTTCAAGCTGTGACAGAGTGTAACAGTGGTGGTGGACCCTCGAGAGTCCCACTCCTAGACCAGCGAGATTATCACCGGTTAAAGGTTCTCACACACTATGCGGGAACAGGACAGGAACAGGACAGGAAACGCCGTGGATAGGACGCGGGATGCCGGCCGGCTGCCGCTGTCCCGTCCTGCGCCTATACCCACATTAGGCAGGACGTTCCTCAGCTCTCTTTCCCCCACCGCTCGCCATACTCCCCTCGTTTCAAGATCTCCTGTTCTCAAACAACATTTTTGTCCCATTTGCTTCTCAGAGTGAGAGTGGTTTCATTTTATTGTGCTCGTGTGGCATACAAGTGTAATTAATGAGTGATTCATCATCATCTTCTTCTGAGGAAGAAGCTGTAGTTGCGGCTATTCTGCTCACGGAACCTAATAAAAGGATGTGGGTTCATGACCATCATAAGATATCAACTTGGAGAGTTCAGTACGATTTTTGAGGACCTCAAAAACGATCCTCATAAATTTTTGACATATGTACTACCGAATGACCTATGAAAAATTTGTTTGTTTTTTTGTTTGAAAATTTATTTTTTTATTTTTATTTATTTTTTCCATTCTCAACCAAACAACCTAATCTGAGAGAACAAATCGGAGAGAACAAAGATGTCGGGGGAGGGAAACAGAAATAAAGGCACTGGAAGTGGGGAAGGCGAGCGTGTTGAAGGCGAGCGTGGGAAAGCCGAGCGTGGGGAAGTCGAGCGTGGGGAAGTCGAGCGTGGGGAAAGTTTGGACGGTGGAGGGAGAACGTCCCGTGCCAGGAAACGCCGTTTTTCGCTTTGAGAGCGATCGCGCCGCGACCCGTCCTGTTCCTGCCACATGCCGTGACCGCCGCGTCCCGCCTAGTATGCGTATCTCCGTTCAAATACACAGAAGCGAAAAAATACGACCCGCGTCCCGCGGCTGTTTCCCGTCCTGTTCCTGTCCTGTTCCCGCCTAGTGTGTGAGGACCTTAAGAAGGGATATCGATTAGGCTTCTCCAAACGACCCCGTCTCCACCGGAAGAAAAAACGCTGCAAAGTCCTTGTCACATGGGTTTATTATTCTACTGGACATACCTATAGAAATGTTGGCTGTTCATTTATTGTTTATTTCACGTTAAATAATTGAAATAGCTATTTCTGATGGTTTTCACCATTTTTGGCCTCTAAAACACGAATTAGGTACGCCCTTTTGGTTTATTATTTTCAATAATGAACCATTGGAATCGAGCATGAAAAAAAAAATTCTTACCCCCCCTCAAAATTTGATGGTTTACGTTTCAAGGTATGTAGAATCCAAAACTGCAATAAAAATATTTCTGTCTGTCCGCCGTACGCCGTACGGGCCACTTTTCTTAGTTACCATGAAAAAAAATTGATGAAATTCGGGTTATAGGTTCCGTTCGGCGTCTAGTTGGTCCTCGAAGCTCGACGTTACTGTGAGTCATCTCTAAGGGGTTCAAAATAGGGGTTGACATTTTCAAAACGCCTATACCATTTTTTTACGTAAATATTTTTACGGTTTTAAATAGTTCTTGAACTTGCGAGTTTTTTAAGACCATCCGGAGCATCGTACGTCCAGCCGTTCGTTCACAGTAAGGCGCCGAAGTTTGCACCGACAGGCATTTTCGACTCCAGTGTGAATGAAATTGTATACAATTCAAACCAAATCTCGTAACCAGAGACGCGCCCACAATAGGAAATTTGGCGGAGATAAAATCATTGGTAGGGATCACCTGATTATATTGGCGGAGTATGAAGTCCAGTTGGTTGTTCTGTGATATTATTTCATTTGAAAAATGATGGCTCTTTTGGAGTTTGTTGGTAGGTAGTGAAACTTGAACAAACGTTGAAGTATTATTGATGGGTAAATTATTACTACGGTAAATCATTACTCAACGGTAAATTATTACACAACGGTTCATTATACCATCTACGTAGAAGGGGCTGGAGTTTGTTGGTAGGTACTTTTGCAACTTTTTTCACTCCTCATCAACAATTTCTTTTCAGAACTTCATTATGTGTGTTTCTTTTTGTTAGGTACTGTTTGTCATCGGCAGAATTATTTTAGCAACATTTAACTCGTGATTTAGGTAGGTACCTAGGAACGACGGGGTTAGGTACTAACCTACGGAGGGTCTGCGATCTACATAATATGTATAGAATAGTACATATCATATTATATAGACGGGTTATCTATACATAAAGCTGCGATCTGTAAGAAGGGCATTCTATACAAAATAATAAACCGTTGTGCAGGGATTTGCAGCGTTTTTTTTTTCCAAATTATCTCTGATCTTTGGTAGTGCCATTTAATCGTCTTGATCCACGTGTTGATACTACTTCCAGTGTTATTATACAAATTGGTGGTGATTTCAGACGATTTCCCAGGTTTTTAACTAATAAAAAATCAATTTTGGGAGCTGAACGTTTGGTAGAACCTCGATTTTCCACTCTTTGGTCAAAACCGACTTCATATTCGGTCTTCTCGTCCCAAAAACATGGAAAACGATACGTCAAAAGCTCATGTTACTAACATGTTACTAAAACACAAAAAGTACCTATTTTTGTGCACATTTTCACTCATAACATCCCTGGGTATTATACGATCGGGCTGAAAAGTTTCGGGACACAACTAGGTCCCAAATGGAGCATGTGTGCGAAAGAACCACTTTTTTAGACCAATAATGAAGCCGGTACATGTGATACGGCGTACGGCGTACGGTGGACGGACATTGCATTTTTGGAATCATGCACCTTGAAACGTAAAAGAAGAAATTTTGAGGGGGTGTTATAAAAAATTTTTGCAGAGCGATTACGTAGGTGTATTATTCACAGAATAATAAATCAAAATGTATAGAGAACAGCCCACACTGTTACACTCCTCCCCACATGACATACTTCTGGGTAGCAGAAGTATGAGAGGGAAAAGGGGGAATGAAAAGTAGTGTGAAGTTTTGGTTCAGGAAAACACATCTGAACAACTTCAAGGTTCAGTAACATTTTACTGGTGGAGAACAAAGCTCCTTCATACGAGTATTGGCAGATAATGTTGTCAGAGGTAGTCCAGTGAATTTTGCTCATCTGGGCAACCTCTAGGACTAGATGATCAACCTCCATCGTTGGGATGGAACAACTATTGGTCCATGGCATCAATCGCCTTCTAATGAGCTCAGTATATTTTAATTATACTGACACTCTAAAGGGGCGAAAGGGGGTGAGGAAGCCAATAGATGTATGCATTATCAAAGGCACAGGTTGTTAGTAAAGGAATCTTGGGAAACCTTTGGGCTTATCCTTCTGGTAAGCCCACAAAAAGTGGATGGAGTTTGGTGAAGTGCTCAGCTCATACTACCGAACCACACTCTGCTACCATGTGATTGACTGTAACAGTGGGGGTGGACTTTCAAGAGTCCCCCTTCTAGACCAGCGTGATTATCACCGGTTAAGAAGGGATATCGATTAGGCTTCCCCAAGCGACGACCCCGTCTCGACCGGAAGAAAAAATGTATCGAGAGCAGGCCACACTGTTACAAAGCTCATTGCTCCGTCTTCCCGTGTCACTGTTTCTACAGTTGAACGTGTAAAGATGACGGGAAGTACAAAAACTGTCTACTGTGTCCAGCTGAACATCGGAGAAACTCGAGTCTGAAAAGGGCTGATGCTTATAAAAGTCGGCGCATAGCGCTATTGTTGTTATGTGATTGCTATTGCTATTGCTTGTGGCTTTTATTGCCTGTACTTATTCATTAGGTGTATCCGTAAGATCAAGTCAGTTCTTGTATGGGATTACGATTCTGGAGTAGTGCAGGCGCAAACGAAAAATGTGGCCTGATCTTCATGAAATCACATATTGTATAATTATACGGGTACCCATGCGAAGATCATAAGTGGAGTAGGCGTGTACACATACTAGGGGAAAGTTACATCATGCCGACTTTGATGAAATTCACACGAGACCATCATATTCAGTCACCACCCACCTAATTTCATCCCATTGCGGATATTTTTCATTAGTAGTTTTGTGCGTTGCAAGGAAGCGGACACATAGAAAGACAGACGCAGAACACGAAAATTGGTTCAACAATGTTGGTATTGTTTCACTTGTGGGAATATTTTCTTTAATATTGTCCCAGAAGTTTGTATTGGTGGTATCTCTCAGGGATCTTTGGTTTAAGGGGTGTTGGTCTGGTATATTTAAGTTGGCTTCGTGAGCTATCCCCGCATGGATTATCGTATTATCTATGCGAACTGTTTCGCTAAATCTAACGTTGTGATTTGTCAATACCTCCCTATTTTTATTTTATGTACATCTTAGCTCCAATTGAAATTTCATTAGTGGTAAAGCGTTAAACCTTGTCTGCCTTAGTAAAAAGATACCTTTTTTATCATTATTCTCCGAATTTTAGGTTGTGCAGTGCGATCCGTTATGATCCAATAAGTTAAACAACCCATACCGGCCAAATTCAATACCTATTTAGGTTTTTGTATGTTTTCGTCATTACACTGCCGCCTTTCTTACTTGAATTTTATAGATTTCCATTACAATAAATTATCCACTGGAGTTCCCATGTGTCTATTCAAGTAGAGCGAACAAGAAGACAAAATTATAATGCATGGTCGTTCAACCTGTTGGGTGTGTTATAACTAGAGCCCGGATCGACATGCATTTTAAAAATCCGATCATACACTGAATTCATGAAAAAAAAAAACGATTTTTCTTGAGTGAAGCAAAAAACCTTGTAAAAATCTTGTGTGGAACCTCACACTACTTTTCTTACCCATATAAACCTGAAAAATGGCCATTTTTGAGTGTTTTTTCGTTATTTACGGCCCTTGCAGGGTATATCCTTGAGATGAGGGATCTGGATACAAAGAAGTAATTCTTCCAGCCGTTGTTGAAAATATACACACAAAAAAGCTAAAAACGACGTTTTTTCGCCTAGTATTTCCCCTATTAAGTAATGAACCTAAAAAGCTAATATTTGATGCAGGAGGAAGTTAATTTTCTTTTTTTGTTTTATTATTTTCAGTAATGAACCTTTGGAATCAAGCATGAAAAAAAAAATTCTAACCCCCCTCAAAATTTTATGGTTTACGTTTCAAGGTATGTAGAATCCGAAAATGCAATCAAACGCTGCAAATCCCTGCACAGCGGTTTATTATTTTGTACAGAATACCCTTCTGTTACAGATCACAGCTCTCTGTATAGATAACCCGTCTATATAGTATGTACTGTTCTATAAATATTATGTAGATCGTAGATCCTCCGTAGGTTAGTACCTAACCCCGTACTCGTTACCAGGTACCTACCTAAATGACGAGTTAAATGTTGCTAAAATAATTCCGTCGATGACAGACGGTAACTAAAATGGCAAAAAGAAACGCAAATAATGAAGTTCTGAAGGGAAATTCTTGATGTGGAGTGAAAAAAGTTGCAAAAGTACCTACCAACAAACTCCAGCCCCCTCTACATAGATTGTATAATGAACCGTTGTGTATTTACCCATCAATAATACTTCAACGTTTGTTCAAGTTTCACTACCTATCAACAAACTCCAAAAGAGCCATCATTTTTCAAATTAAATAATATCACAGAACAACCAACTCGACTTCATACTCCGTGATTATAATCATGCGCTCCCTAGCAATGATCTCGGGCCAATTCCCGATTGTTAGCACGTCACTAGTGATGATATTTGGGCTGAATGTATACAATTTCATTCACCATCATGTTGATAATGCCTGTCGGTGCAAACTTCTGGGTATTACTGTGAACGAACGGTTGGACGTACAATGCCCGTTGTGCAGGGATTTGCAGCGTTTTTTTATTGCATTTCCGGATTCTACATACCTTAAAATGGAAACCATCAAATTTTGAGGGGGGAGGGGAGGTGAAAATTTGAAAAAATTTCTTGCTCGATTCCAAGGGTTCATTATTGAAAATAATAAACCAAAAATTTCTGTCTGTCCGCTGCACGCTTTACTTAGCACTTTTCTTAGTTACCTTGAGCAAAATTGACGAAATTCGGTTTAAAGGTCCCGTTGGGCTCTAGTTGGTCCTCGAAGCTCGGCGTTACTGTCAGTCGTCTCTAAGGGGTGAAAAATAGGGGTTTGACATTTTCAGGACGCCTATACCTTTTTTTACGTGAATTCTATTTATGGATTTAAATAGTTCTTGAAATAACGATTTTTTTTAGACCACCCAGAGCATTGTACGTTCTTTCACAGTAAGGCCCCCAAGTTTGCACCGACAGGCTTGGTCAGTAGGAGGGTGAATCAAATTGTATACATTCAGCCCAAATATTATAACTAGGGAGCACCTGATTATAATGACGGATGGGCTCTGTGAAGTCGAGTTGGTTGTTCCGCGATGTTATTCCATTTGAAAAATAAAGGCTGTTTTGGATTTTGTTGACAGGTACTTTTGCAGCTTGAACAATCGGTGAAGTATTATTGATGGGTAAATTATTACACAACGGTCCATCTAAGTAAATGGGGCTGGATTTTGTTGATAGGTACTTTTTCAACTTGATAATCGTTGAAGTATTATTGATGGGCAAATCACACAACGGTAGATTATTACGCAACGGTAAATTATTACACAACGGTTTATTATTTGCCTTATGCTTCATGAATAACTAGACTGAATTATTGAATCCCGCGAATTTGTAGGAAACTTTAATTCTGGGGCCGGCTCCAGTACTCGATTTCGGGCTTTCCTGAGGGGGAGCTCGAGGGTATTGACCACAGAAATGAGAAAGCTTTTCGAGAAAAGACACCTACTTAGCTGTCTCTCTGATAGAGATCGAAAATGCCAAGATGGCCGCCAACTCTCTCTTTTAGAAGTTGCTGAATAACCCTGTCATTGATAGTATAAACATCCCTTCTGCCAAAAGAGATTTGGACTGAAAAGGCCACCAGATGTCCTTTCCTGAACCAGAACTTAATAATACATTTCAACCCCCCTTTTCCCACTCATACTTTTGCTACCCAGAAGTATGTCATGTGTGGAGGAGTGTGACTGTGGGCAGTTCTCGAGTTGTTTATGCTTCCAGTAAAGATGGGGGCGGTCAGGCTGAAACCTAATCACTATCCCTTCCTAGCGGGTGATAATATCGCTAGTCTAGGAGGGGGACTGTCGAGGGTCCATGATCACTTTCTTCGCTCTGAATATTTACAATTTCATCACGGTCTATACAAAACTGATAGATGGGTATAAGCTGTTCATACTCCCTGCGCTATTGAATTCCTTGTTGTGGTGACTTGTTAGTTTCATTCCTTATGTTATTATTGAATTAGTGGTAATGATCTAAAATGAAGAACTTGCTCTAGTATTTTTAATTAAAAGGTCGGAGAGAGCTGTTCGGAACCAGTATGACTTCAGGATTTCTCTTCCGTTCCGTTTCAGGGCTTATCCATGCAATGTCAGCCTGAAAATCGGCTGGTGTTTTCAAGGGTGCTGAACTCAGTTCCGGAGTTAAAAATGCGATGTTTCAACTCATGCAATTTGCATGTTCCCCATAATGTATTATTAGGTACTTAATTTAACAAAATATGTGAAAAGTGAGAAACTGCCTGTACATAATTATGTATGATTGTCGTTTTTGTCCATGCAGAACGGGTGTGTGACTCCTGAAAGGAAAGGGGCTTCTCGACCTCCGAGCTACGCAGAGTCTCCGAGTATGCGCTCCAGATCATCCACGTGCGACAGCCTCAAATCTGGCAGCAGTTTTAGGCAATCCCAAGGACAGATGCCGCCACCGTCTGTACCCCACAATAAGAAAGCCCACCAACAAAGTAATAACCTCTCTACTGTTTGCCATATTTTGGGAAGTTTGTTTTCCGTTTTATCTGTCAGTATATTTTCTGCTCTTATATGCAGTAGATTTACGTGGAAATGAGTGCCACGCCTTCCTCACAGTGAATTATGCTGCACTATTTGGTTTCTTCGGGTTCAGTTAATGAATAGCCATGTTTTGTAGAATTTCGAGAATAGTTCCATTCTCATCCTCAGGGCCTCAGCTTTAGGTCTTTGTGGTTGGAAGCCTGAGATATTCATAAATAACGTTCATGGTTTTTTTTACTGATACTGAGTTTTCTGTTCCTTCATGTCTTACTTCAGATATGGGAACACTTGGAAGCGTGAAGAAGAGAGCAGCACCGCTGCCACCGCCTACGTCTGGCCAGGCGACCCAGCAGGTGTTCAACCCGTACGGCACACTCCCTTCTAGTCACAACCGCTCACCGTCCGATCCTAATCCTTCCTACCACACTCTAAACCACCACAAGCGTTCCCCCTCCACAGACTCGACTCGGACACCTGGTGGAGTTCATCTTGGTAATTCCATATTAATTAACATCACTCCAATATACTCATACTAATATCTGAAACCATGTGGTTTGGGATTATAAGTTTTGAATGTTATGAAAAACTATATTACTTATACTGTATAAAATGCAAGTGGAAATTCGCTCAAGTGTAGGATTTAAAATCAAGCTGACAATAGAAAATATTAAATTTTAAATTAGCGCGATTTAAAGAAACCAGTAGGTGCGTTGAATCCAGGATAAAGGATTACGACAGCCAGATTTCCAAATCCCTATATGAACTAAACGTATTCGAACACTGTCCCAGTTACAAACCGAGTACAAATTATTGAATTAATACTTTGAAAATAATTGGTCGTAGTCGCAGGAGAAATAATCTCCACAGAGTTTTCTTCTACTGGTTCGTAAAATCCACCAGTGCGCAGTTTCACAACCCGTTCAACGCAAATATTAGATTTAGTAGATATCATTTTGCAATGGATTCTTTGTATGTTTTTCAGTTAAACCAGAATGAATCGCTTCATGTAAAAATTCCAAATTTGAATAATGAATATTGAATTCCAAATTATTGAGAACTTCATGCGTTTCGGTTGGATAAGAGAATCTTTTCTTCTTTCTTTGGAGAGAGATTTTTTCTTCAAAATATCGTTGCTTTCTAGTTTAGGAGCGACCTTTTGAAAGCAGTTATTTTTCCTCTTTCCATGTTCATACGCATTAGCAATCAATTCTATCAGCGATATTCACATTTTTGTTAAGAGCCAAGATTCCTCATAATTGCAGCAACTACACTGATACTGGTACCTGATGGGGCGCCAGTAATGGGGCGCTCCGGCTCCCAGTATTATACTTTTTGTTTATTTTGATTATTTTTGTTTTATAGCTGGTGCTAAATTAGTCATCCCACCTGGTGAAATGCCTACGTTGAAAGCTACAGGCATCGATAAAACAGGTTTTTATTTAAATTTTTTGTTTTTTTGGTTTTTATTTTGGTGGGCGACTGATTAGTTCTGCTTTAACTGTGCACCAAGAGAAATAGGAAATGATTCAATCGAGGTTTTCAAATGGTTGATTACCTGTTACGATTTACAAATTGTGGCCGACTTTTTAATAACAATTTGCGCATATAGCTTCGAATAAAGTAAATTGGCCTTTTGTGTAGATGGCAGAGGCGTTCACAACAGCTTAAGCGGCTGCTTTGTCGCTGGTGATTTTAACTCAGTGGTTGGCATTGCTTTGGAAGTTATAGTGTAAAATTTATTTTTGTGGAGCCATTCAGTATTGGTAGCGTGTCAAGTTGTGCGCTTTCACTGCTGGTTTTGATTGCTGTGGTTAATGGCTTTTATGTCAGTTATCTGTACTTGTGATGAAGGAGGCAGGATATTTTTACTGTCAAATATATTTACAAGTATGAAAAAGCGATTTGTTTCAAGGGCTGGGTATTGCGAAGGGAGGTGAGGAATTCGGGATGATCCATCGTCCCTGTAGTGGTTTATCAGGGTTTCTGCTGACTAAGTTGAAGCTGGCCAGCCGCTTCTCATTTCAATTCACTCTCCAAAAATGGCAAGTCGAAGGTTGGCTTGTCCACCAATCTGTTTTGCAGGTTTGTGAAAGCTGACAGTCCCATTTTTCTGCGAGGGTACTCTGTTCTCCTGATAAATTCATCTCTTGATGAAGGGCACAGCATCCCAGGACACAATTGAGGCCACAAGACAGTTGGCCGAGTACAGAGAGGGAGTGCATACCTGCCGTTCCTGATATCTTGGGCTAGTGTGCCTGCAGGTAGAGCAAGCAGAGTGTGTACTTTCCCTCTGACGTACTCCTCTTGTGGCGATGCTTGTCCAGTAATTACACCCAATGTGGTAATTGACGATCTGTAAGCTCAAGCTTGAAAATTGTTGTGTGCCTAGGTACATCTAAGTATAAAATACTTATGAGAAGGCAGTTCAAATGGTATTGGCGTAACTGAAACCTGCCAAGTGAAAGAAAACTTAGTTTCTTTAGGAGAACAAGTTGTGACTGGTTTCTTGGGATTCATTCAGGAATGGGATAACATTCCGTATCAGCCAACTACATTCCGCTCCTGTACAGTACTTTATACCTCCTGCACTTTTTGTTCATATTCATCCCCACACTGCTGTGTAGTGTGTAGTAAACCAACTAAGTGGTTTGCTCAAGGTGACTGCGTTAGGGGATGCGGGTAATTTATGTAGCCCACTTCTCGTTTACCAGTGGACCTGAAAATTCGCTTATAGCTTGGTGACAATGCAATACCTATCTTTAGCTCTTACGGCGGCTTACCCGTTCCCATTAATTGCATTATGTACGGATCAAATCTAGTGATGAAATTTGACCCATTTTGCTTTATTCACTCAGGTATCCGTTCCTGTGAACTGTTCATTCATTCTGATTTGATTCAGGAATGACACATCACTACTAATACTGCCTGCTTATATGAGCAAATCCCCTTCTGCTCTGTACCATAATATCAAGCTGTCTTGTCTAGCGTACATGAGTTGTTGAATAATAGTGAACCTCACATGATTTCCTAAGGTTGGTAGATTATCGAAATGCTCAACTCTCCTACTGTTGAAACTTATAAGGAAGATCGGAGTGAGACCCTCAGCTCGCTTTTCCATATAGAAATTATGGCAAGTTGTTCTTTGTTTTCATGTCATGGTTAACTGACGCACAGTTTATCTCCCCTTTACCGTGTTGCACTTCTCTGTGTTTTGTGACTTCACCAGTAACTTTCATCTCAAATGCAGTTTTATCAGTTTATAATTCTGATTTTGTCTTTATTAGGTGCGGGAAGGATACAACGACCGCCTGGCCCGCCACCTCCAGCGCCTTCACCGCGGCTCTCGAACGGCCAATCAACTGAAAGCATAGCCTCCCTCGCGTCTGATGTCGAGCAAACGAACCCAGTTCCTCCTCCCCGAAAGGTACGTGCCAACACCTACATTATTGGCACCTCTTTTTGAGCGTAACATTGAAAAAATTATTTTAGTAAGTATTGCAGTTGTAATCAAAGAAAACAAACTCCCTCTTGCTCTCTGGCTACCCACACTCCTCAATATCTTTGTATGCTGGACAGCTAGGCAAGCCCACCACTGCTTTTGGATTAGAAAAAGGAAAGTTAAAAAAAGCCTAGAATTGCCTTATCCCTTAGTTCTAGAAAGACTCTGTTGTTGTAGGTGTAAAAAGTGTGTAATTTTTCTTGTTCAGAAAACCTCAGTCTAGATCTCACTCAGTATAGATTAATATAGATTCCTCAACTTAATATCTTATGCATTAGTGCATGGAGGGATGAAGGAACCTTTTGGTTGTGCAAGGTAATTTTAAGAGGTTCTTGATGGGGTTTTGAGAGGTTTTTGAGAGTTGCTTCCTTTCTCAATGTTATGTAAGTAAGCTTCCACCAACTCCAAGTCCTCAGTTGAGTTCACTACTTCTTGCAACTTAATCTCATCTAAGGTCATTAGTTGAGCCGTTTACCTTGCTCTTCAATGGTCCCTGCAGAGTTTCCATTAATCCAAAGCTTAAGCCTTAACCGTTGCTTATTTCTTGTCCTTGTCTATTATGCCTGACAAACTTAACGAACTCAAATTTGGTTGAGATAGTATTATCCCTGGAAATTCACTCATATAGCCATTGAAATTTACCTTTATTGAACGTTTACAAAAGCACTGCATTTGAATAGTGGGTTGTTGAAGTGAATGACTGTTAGTTCCCCCTCGTTCGTTGCACTTGAGAACACTGCATTCATCGTTTCGTTATATTCACTTGCGTTGGTTTGTAGAACAATCAAATTACGTGTTTTAGATTAAACCCATTAGCATGAATAGGTAGCAGGGGGAAACCCCCAGTACCCTTCTTTAGAGGAGTCGACTGTATCATAAACGTATATTTATGTGCTTGTGTGAAGGGACGACCCAGTAGCACAAATACCGTGTGGTTTCCACCTGTTGAAGGGGGGAGGGGATGTCAGAAGGTATGTTAGTCTTTGTCAGTGGGTATCTCTTCCTGCTAGTCACTCTAGCAGGAAGAGATACTGAATGAAGTCATAATGTCTTTACATCATGACTTCAGGAAGAGATACTGAATGAAGTCATAATGCCTTTACATTACGACTTCATTCATTAGCCTCTGTAGCAGTAAGGGGCAGAATTTCGGAGCTGAGGGCTCTGATTTCGAATCCAGACAAAAGCTAGTATTAAATCTAAAGGGTTAGTTTCGCTAGTGTAAGAAGTAATATTAACATACCCTCCGGAGGAGTCCGTCGTCACTAGCTGGTTGGGTACTGGAGGCGAGCGCTTTCGATTTAAGCTCAACCAGCTAGTGACGACGGACTCCTCCGGAAGGCATGTTAATACATAGAAAAGCTAGTTTTTTAAATTGCACTGTGTTATGTTGTATCATCTGCAGTATTAATTGCAGTGTGTATGAATGCTTGGTGAACTTCAAAAAAGCCTTTGATTGTGTCAGACATGATAAGTTGGTTGATATTCTGAAGTCATCTGGGATTGATAAGCGAGATATAGTTGTCAATACAAACTTCTACTGGAGACATGCAGCAAGGTGATATTGAGGAGCAGTGGCCAGCATAATCTTTCAGAATCTATATCCATCAAAAAGGGGTGAGATGCTTCCTTCCTTCTGTCCTACAACTCAGAAGCCGTATTTAGAGAAGGGTTGCGTGATTAACCTGGAGGAGTACAGGTTAATGGGGTTCCCATTAACAGCATTCGGTATGCTGATGGCACAATTAACTTGGTTAGAGGCCAGTGTGAATTGCAGATGCTGATGGACCAGGTGGTGAAAAACAGTGCACATTTTGCCTTGGCCTCGTTGATATGCAGCCCATAGTCAAGAAATTGATGCTATTTGAATGTGCTGTGTGGTCGAATAACAGTAGCATTCCATAAGGCAGAGGTAGTGTCCTGGATAGTGCAGGCTAAGAAAGTGTTTGGAATGAAGAATTTCGTGACCCAATTAATTGGTTTGAGGATGCATATGCTTATATGCTTTATATGCTATATCTTTCTTTGTTCCTCCATGGGTGCGAGTCATCGATCCTTGAAGCATATTGTAAGCTCGGATAGATGCGTTGGAGATGTATTTATACAGGCGCATCCTGAAAATCCCGTGGGTAAAGAAGTTGAAGCATATTGAACAAAGAAAAGGAACTGCTGCTGTGAAGGAACATACAGCGCATTATCTTGGCCACGTTATGCGCAGTCGGACACGAGGTTCTCCGCCTGATTATTAAAGGGTAGATAGATACCCTTAAAAGTGATCTGTAATGCTCCCCACTAATCTATACAAATTTTTATAAAAATTTAAAGAAAGAAAAAAAATGGTGGGGGATTTGGTTAGGGCTGTCAGCGCGCCTTTGAAATGCTAGAATTTCTCTGACAAACTTTATATTGTAGTTTTATTGTTTGAAAGGTCTTAAACTCATTTTGATGGGCGATCGTTTCCTTCTCTCCAAAATTAATCACAAGGTTCCTTCCTGCTAACTTGATATCATTCAGCTAACCTAAACAGTAATAAAAAATAAGAAAACCGAAGTGGATCTCGATAGCAAGAGTTGACGTCGGTCCAAGACGTGCATGGGGCAGCAGGGGAACAAACAAGAAATAAGATGAAACCAAAAATGAAGATGAAACCACAGATCCATTCAAATAGTTTCATATATTTTCCGTTCAACCTCTTCAACTTGGTTGTGTGATATGATTATCTTTCAGAAGAAGGGTGAAGGCCCAATGCTAGAAAGCTATCCTGAAGAGAGGGACGAGGTAAACCGAATGACGAGAATAAAATGTGCCTTGTGTTCGTTTCCCTCAGCTTGCATTTTTTTCTCGTAGCTTTTAATACCTAAAAATATTTTTAAATTATAATTTTTAAACGATCATTTAAACCCCGTGATGTTCATATTTATTTTGAAATACATATTATGAAGTGCATGCGAGAAATTCGTAAATATGATTTGGGTCAATATAATTGTTCTTATATTTTGCTTTGATATTGATTTTTGATTGATTTGTTTAATTCGATCGTTCATCATAGGAATCATTGCTGCTGAGCTTGTCTTATCAAGTTAATGATGCATTGCCTCGTAATCCCTTACATTTTATAAATTTTTTACCTACATTTTATTTGACTGAACTAGCATGTTTGGTGTTAGCATTTTTTGTGTTTCTCATTTACTCACTTTCGTTAGTAGGTACATTATAATGTTCATTGTGTAAATTATTGTAAGGTGCGTTTGATCAATTTTATTTAGCATCAAATTTATTTGCAGTGTTTCAAGTGGAGAAATCTCTTAGAGCTTCTCATTGTCCAGTGACGTTTTATAATACAGAGCAATGAGGTAAAGGAAGAGGTGGTCGAGTTTGGTTCGAAAGGCCAAACAAACGTAACGTTATGTGTTGTAATGGAGTGGGCATACATCGAAAGTTGTCGGGCCCAACAAAGGGTTGGCTGCAGCAGTGTTGTTGCCTGCACAATTCAAATAACTCAATTTTCATCACTGCTGATCTGAACTCTGTCCGACTCACACTGTTTTCTCTATATTGCGGTGGAGGTCTCGAACAATGAGTTGGTTGTAATTGAGAAAGTTGAGCAGGAGACAGACTGAAGACAGTGTCACCCCCTCCACACGTCCCACTCACCTGCTTGGGCGAATGGAGGGAAGTGTTGGGAACCCAGCCGTTCTCCAACGCTCTACGATTCATTGACGGCAACTCATTGTGCAACACCTCTACATATTATCCTTACCCAGCTGATGATTATGAACACGGACGAACTTCTAAACCTTCTTAAGCAGGCTGTAAAAGTGTTTGGGAGCAACAGTTGCTTGGCATAGGTGATATCTCGGAAAGCACAGGCCAAGAGAGCGTGTTTAGGAATTAAGAATTTCCTCGCCCTCTGATTCTGGGCTTGAGGATGCTCATGCTGGGATGTTTTCCCCTGTCGTATTACTCTGTGGGTGTAAGCCATGGCCCCTTTTACCGCAGAGGGTTAGAGGATGGTGTGTTGGAGTTATGTATCAATGGGTGTAATATAATAGTAGCTATTGGTAAACCATTCTTTTCATTGATTGCAGACCAAATGAATGTTAGATTGGTTGCAGAATCTCTGCACCATCTTGTCTTGATTCTCAAAATTTATCCTACCATGTGCTCTCTCCCAAAGTTTGTAATTCATTCTGTAGTGAGATTATAATAACGGAACACAACTGGAGGAGCTGGTGGCCGAACGCACTTGGTGGGTGGGACTGGGATTGCGAACGTGGTCTGCCGGTTCGAACCTTTGGTTGTGAGGTAATAGGTTGCCATGAGCGAAATGATGGAATTTTGAACTTCCTCACATGACAGCCAATCACTCATCAGCCAAGGCACAAATGAAGGCCTGAAATTGCTGTTTACTTTATTACTTGTCGCTTCCGAGTCTACCAAGGTAGTGGAAACTTCGGAATTCAAAATGCGTACTTGAAATAACTTGATTAGTAAAATAGCTTAAATGTTGGGTTCACTGAATCGCCCTTGTGTTGTACTGCACAGCTCTTCAGTGGAAAAGAATGTCAGGCCACCATGCTTACATTCCCCTGCGACGGGGATTCTGTAATAATTATTACTCCGGGTTTCAGTATTTGTTGCTAAGTTCGGTGAACTTCTTTCCTTGATTTCCAAAGTCTATCACAGTCATAGAAAATGTGCCTCATCCAACTGACAGTCGCCTAGCTGAAGCGAGGCAATGACATAAGGTATCGTGTTCTGTCTTAATTATGGGCGTCCTGTTGGGATTCATATAATTTTAATTCTTGGTTTCATGACGGTCCATGCAGTGTGTCTGTATCTTGTTTTCTTAAGCATTTCTGGTTATGCCTAGAGCAAGGGGATGGTCCTGTATTGACTGATTTTGGGCAAGCCGGTCGACATTCGTTGCCTTTATGACACCCCCCCCCCCCCCCCCCCATCATTATAGAAATTAGGTATTGTAAAAGGCATTTTTGAAAATCAACATTTTTCCATTTCAGAGGTATTACCATTAATCTAGTGGTTTAATTCCACGTTTCAGCCCTATTTCTACTGTCCATTGGAAAGTGGACCAAGGGAGCGGCCGCGGTGTAGAGCGCTGTACGATTGCTCGGCGGACAACGAGGACGAACTGTCGTTCAGGGAAGGGGACATCATCATCGTGACCAAGACGTCGACGGACGATGAGAACTGGGTGGAAGGGGCCCTGGAGCGCGACCCCTCAGTCAAAGGCGTTTTTCCCATCTCCTTTGTACACATGCTCCCTGACAACTAATTCTAGTCTTTGATGTGTAAATGGACTCTCTTACTATCAACCTGTGCTTAACCGTTAGAGCTACATGTACAGAAAGCTGGCTTGGTCTGTATGGAGTGGAAAGGTGGGGTAGCAACATGTATATTTATCCCTAATTTACACATACCTCAAGGGATGCTGTGACCACCTAGAACCTGCCAGACAGTAGTGATTTCTTTTCGTTTAACAACAAATTAAATCACAATAACTATATATAATAGTTAGAAAATCTCTGAAATTTTAATTTATGTTTCTTTAAAATTTGGTTTGACTATTACAGTCAGGTGCTCTTTTGTGGATTGTGATGGGCAGTTGTAATTTTTGTGACAAAAACTCATGAATATTGTGAAATGCCACTCATCCAGATTCATTATACCTGGAAAGCTGTGAATCAGTTCCTTTGAGCCTTCGTTTTTATGTTTGAAAACAATCATGATATTTTAATGCAATTAAACTCTAAAATTTATATGGAACTAAATCAACTTGAAGGCCGTTCCAAAAAGAGAGGACCAAGTTATTGAAGCGTTGTGTATTTTCTGAAAAACAAATAGGCTTAGGTAGGATAATAGGGTTGAATTGGGATAGGGGGTCGAGGACAAGATGGCGTCATGGTGGGAAGCGTTGGTGACACAGCTTAGCTCAGCCTATCGGCGGCGGTTCTTATCCTTAACCACAATTGGGGCTCAGGAGGTGTGTTGAAGGATAGAGAAGGCAAGAGGCGTTTCTAGGGAATGAGGAAAGTGTTGGTGAGCCGTGCCTTAGCCTTGCCATTCGGGTGCATCTGCTGACGTTTTAGTTATTCAGGCTCTTCCTTTATGGTGTGGATGCTGGCTGAGACCACGTGCAATAGGATTCCAATTTTTAAGATGTGGGGCGTATTGCTGTATCCTGAAGATTATCTGGATTGACAGGGTGGACCGATGTCGAGGTTCTTCATAGAATGAACAAGGATGTTCAAGTTCTGGTCTCCATCCAAAGACGAAAGTTGGAGTGCCTCAGGTATGTCATGAAGAATGACAGATACCATCTGCTGCAGCTTGCTGTCCTGGGAAGAATTGTGTGGGCAGAAGAAGGACATGCTGACTCTGGAATCTACTCCAGTGGTTTGGACCTCAGTACATACTCACTTTTTAGGAGTATGTACTGAGTTACTCATAAGGACCAGAGGCCCATTCCTAAAGACTCTTCAACTTTTCACTTTGCACGTCTTCATTTGTGCTCTTCACTTTGCGAATTATGAAAAGTCGGAGAACGTTCTGTTCCTAAAGGCTTCGCTCTCACACTCAGCAGTTCTGCTCGAAACAAAGAGTGTTCTGAAGAGTAACCTTCGTTTTGTGGAATAACCTCCAATAACTGTTACAGTTTATCGTTGGATGTTCCGGTCGTTTTATTCCGAATCCGATTTCATCAAGTCTTCCGTCTTTCTATAAGTTAACTTGGGATTTGGTTAGGCGAAATGACTCCCTGGAAGTTGTGTCGATGACAACGAAATTAATTCGTGCTCAATGAATGCGGCCAGTGCAGGGTCGAGCACCTTCAACATCCTCATCATGACGAGAAGTCGGAAAATTTCCACTAAAAACAATTAGGTAGGCTGTCACTTTTTATCTACTAATAGCAACAATCTGTCGCTTCCTAATCTTTCCTTCCTCCCAGATGTAGTAGATTATTTTGATGGCCTCAGTGGAGCTAACTTCGATGCTATTATATATATGCTTGCCCTCACACTAATTGGACGACCTTTAGACCTAATCGAAAGATTGAATTCTCTTCTTTTTATTGTTAGTACACTGAATTTAACGAAGAAATAAAACCTAAAAACCGATTTGAAAAGTACATCATTCTACCGCAGTCATTTGGGACCCTGCAAAAATGTTATAAACTCTTCATTTGAAACGCAGTCTTCACTTTGCACTTTGCAAAAGATAACCTTTAGGAACGGAACTGTTCAAAACAGGCTAAAACTCTGCAGTTCTACACTTTGCATTTCACTCTTCCTCTTCAAATCAAGAGCGTTCTTTAGAAACGGAAATTAGTTCGCTAAGTACAAACTGGATTTGAAGAGCGCAGAGTGAAGAGTGAAAATCTTTAGGAACGTGCCCAGCTATCGCTGTTGATCATCAACGACCTTGGAGGACAGGGCACTTGAAGAAGACTGGTCCTTTCAAATGCATCAATCATGACTTTCATAATGCTTGATTGTAATGGATAGAAGATAATTGTTAAGTTCATACTTTAGGTGGTATGGAGACTGCAGCCACATATCACAAAGCTACTTAGAGCGTTTGAATCTTCGCACTTGTCAAAGCTGACTAAGCTGTGGTCACCAACCACCTTGCAAACTAGTTATACTTTGTAGTGATGTATCGATATTCCAGAAACATCAGTGTTTTTACTCTTAGGCATCGATGTTTTTACCTCTTCCATTTACCCCATTTTTCAAGATCACCAATTTTTACTACCAACATCTGAAAAGTGATTGCCACGTCGGTTGCTTCTGAGAGGCTGTTTTCTCAAGCTGGGTTGATTTTAATCTCACTGAGAAATCGTCTGTCAGAAGAAATGGCCTTCAAACTCTTTTTTTACACGAGGCAAATGGTAGTAAATATTGGGAGGTTTGATCCCAGCCGCTCCATAAATATTAAATACATTTTTATGGTAAATAATTTTTTGAAAATGAAAACTGATCTACAGTAATATTGAGAATACAATTTATTCGTTTAGATAAGGTAGGTAAGTATGTTAATAGGGGTTTTTTAACTGCTTAAAAAAAATTGATGTTTCAAAGATGTATCAAAAACATCGATGTTTTGGCTATCGATACCCAACCTAATACTTGGTTACTGACGATGTTATTATGATCACCTATACCAGTGTAACAGTGCTGATGCCGTATACCGGTATAGGTTGTTCTCAGGGAGAATGGACAACGTTTCAGTCGCTCCGTTTTTCGGTGTTTTGCCACTACTATCATAGGATGGTGACCCAGCCAGGACATTTTTGGTAACTCTGAATTGCTTGGGCAACCAAAGTAACTGCCAACTTGGACGTACCCCCTAACAGCCTGCATCATTGTTAATACTCAAGTTGAAACGCATCATTAATTACACGGTATGCAGACCTGGTCAGTCTTCTTTGTAAAAGTACATAGTTATCTTGGAATGACTTAGTCCTCCTTCTGTTTAATTAATGTAAATACCAATCATGAAATTGTATTCATTTTAGAGTAGAAAATCATTACTGTCAATTAAGAGCTGACCAACCTTTACGTCCTCGGATTCACTTACCTATCAGGTCGCCCTGTCATTGAGACTACTTTTATTTACTGCAAAGCGTCTATTTATTTAACTTTTTCGCATTATGGTAATTCACCCTTTCCAATCCGTAATATCAGTAAATATCTGACTGCCCTACAAATTTATGATCCAACCTACTTTTATCTACACTTTAATATTTTAATGGTAATCAAAAATCATTTGTTCAGCTCCGTTACTAGTAGAGATCACTGAGTGGTAACAGAGTTACTGAAAAAGAGCGTCTTTGTGCCAGCTTGTTTCTGCTTCAATGGCAATAGTACCTACCCGTTATGGCATTGTTTGTATACGTATTATTATAATACGTTATGTTAATATTTATATACTGAATCTGCATTTGTCTGGCTTGAATGTTTTGGTTGTCTATCTACATCTGGCAGAAGTAGAACTGTTGTCAACAGATGTTGTAATGAGTTTTAAGCTAGTATGCAGTGTGCGGTCACAGATGTTAGGTATTAGCAAAGAAACGAAATAATGTATTATGATATGGCAACTATTCTTTGCAGTCGAGGTTTGCAAGAGCTTTTATGCGACGCATTTCTTCCAATTAAAAAGTTCCTACATTAACCTACATAATTTACTAAGTAGTAGCACGCTATGGTGTTATGGAAAAACACTGAACGTTGATGAAAGATGAATTTATGGATATATTTAGTCACACGAGTAGCATCTTATGACCGTTGTTTGGTACCTATCCTTGCATAATGCGTTTGGATATGATTTAGGTTAGGTGTTTGTGTATTTCTTCATCTTTCAAGCTAATTGTTATTATGTTAGTAGTGGAGTTCCCCAAGAATGCAGCCTGCTTGGTTTCTCATAATCTTGGAGTGGAATCAATCACCTAAGATGAGGTGAAATATAGTATTTTTGCCCATTCAGTTAAACCTTTTTTAATATCACTTAAACATTTTTAATATCAGTTAAACCTTTTTCACTTTGTTATTTTAAATATTTAATAGGTATGTTTGACAAATTTCATTTTAACAAAAAAATACAAAAAATAACATTCAAATGGGAGAAAACCCATCTAAATCAGAACTGAACCTGCATGAAGAACTACACGTGAACTTGCTCGTTTCAGGCAGCACGAACAAGGTGATCAGGGAGAAGAAAAATGTTGACAAACACCGTTTGCTCATGATGGAGTTATTCATGGCGCAGAGAAGGTATTGACATGTAGACGGTAGAAGGTGTTCATTACTTCGCACATTCACTTTTCTGACTAACGTTTAACTGAAATTGAAAAAAGGTTAATTCATTGTGAAAACGCTGCCAGTTGTTACGCGCAGGTTTATTATGTGCCTGTACAGATGCCCCTTCTGCGTAGATCACTGTTTTCTGTGATCAATACCTACCCTGGAGCTCCACCCCGAGTACTGAAGCCAGCCAGGGAATTACAGTTCCATAAATATGCGGTGGGTTCAAGGATTCTATAATTATTTGTTGTTATTCATAAAGCGTAACGTTTGTTATATAGAAACATTACGTACCAACATAATCCAAAATAATAACCATCATTCTTCAAATGAAATAATATCATGGAACAAACACCTCGATTTCATGCAGCCATGTGTTATTATAATCATGTGTTTCCTAACAGTGATAATATCTGTGCTGGATTTATACAGTTTCGTTCACGATCATGTTGACAAAGCTTTTCGGTGTGAACTTCAGGGCCTTACTGTGAACGGCTTGAAAAAATTCTTCACTTCGAGGCCAATTTTTGAAAAACGTTGAAAAAAATTCGACGTAAGCCCTGGAAATTTCAACCCCTATTTTTCTCTCCTTAGAGATGACTGACAATAACGTCGAGCTTCGCGGACCAACTAGACCCCGAATGAGACCCGCATACCAAATTTCATTAATTTTCTTTCATGGTAACTAAAGCAAAGTACGGCGGACGAACAGTAATTTTTTTTAATTCCATTTTTGGATTCTATGTATGTACCTTGAAACAGAAACTCAAATTGGTGGGGGGGGGGGGGGTTACAAAATTGTTTGATGCTTGATTCCAAAGGTTCATTGTTGAAAATAATAAGCCAAAAGGTTTAATTGAAAGTGAAAGGGGTTTAATCTGATGTGAAAATACTGTGGTGAGCCCACCAAAGCGTCAGGTGTTTCATGTACCTAGCTAGCAGTTGTGTTGGTCTCACAATACTGTACAAATTCTGAGCCGCTTCGGTCAGAAGAAGCTGAAAAGGGATACTGTAGGTGAGAAGTCAGGCGCCACAACCACCAGTTCACTCACTTAACCCTTTCAATCTCTACTGACCTAGTAGGTCATCCCTAAATGCGCATTTACACGATGCCAGCAGACAATCCAGATGACTGGCGCCCGCAAGCTGGAGCAAACTGGAAGCCAGCTGACTGGCGCCAGTATCCGTTCAGACGTAGCCAATTCAACTGGCTCCAGTTGACCAAAAATGATGGAGGCGATTGCGTCATCAAGGCTATCACGCTTTCAATTAAGGGAGTATTTGCGCGATTTGTGCCGTGATTTTGTGCGAGAATCATCAGAAGTGCTCCTAGAAGAACTCTCCACACACAGAGTGTGGACGAGGGAATGGATTTTGAGGAGAAATTCGTCTGGGGCCTCATGTCAGCTGCTTCAGGAATTAAGATCAGAAGACCCTTCTGAATATAGAGGTCTGCTGAGAATTTCCCCTGAAACGTTTGATGAGCTTCTGCTTCGATTCAACAAACTTCACATTTAAATCATCGACCCACTTTTTCGGTGGCATATCGAACTTTTGAATCGCGTAACACAAAACGTAAAACTCGAACGGAATTGAAAAACGAAACACTGCAACTGGAGGGCCAACTGGACTGGAACACCTCCTGTGATTCACACGATTCTAGTGAGTCACGCCACCTCGAATTATCGGTGGTGGGGGGAACTGGACTGGCCTGAAACCTACTCATGAGGCCAGTCGACTGGAGCGACTTTTTTCCACTGGACTGGCACGTCACTGGAGGCCAGTGGTGTTTACACGACGCCAGTTACTGGCGCTAGTTCGCTGGCGCCAGTCAGCTGGACTGCTCACTGGCATCGTGTAAATGCGGCATAACTCTCCGTCACGTGCTATGACACGAGTAAATAGTGTCTGAACCCTGGCCATCACCAGCGCTTATAGTGAGTGAACCGTCAAACATGGTGGCTTCCTCATTTCGACATCTGCATTTAACCTCATGGTTCCAGTCGGAAATTCTTATCTGTTAAACAGGTTGATTTTAAAACAGTTTGCAGCAATATTGGATTATTTCTCTGAACTCCATCTTTTGTTTAAATTTAAAACAAATATTGAAAAAAAAACCAAAACAATCCACTTGTTTTGGATGTTCGAATCACATCTCTGGAAGGTCAAATTGTTCATTACCATTCGGTTGTTTATATGTATACCCCCTGTGGCCCGGAACAGGCCTGTATGGGTCTGTGGCCCATAACTGTGTCGCCGCTGGAATACGTTTCATAGCTGTGCCTTTCACCATAACAATTGGTCATGAGGTGTTGAGACTATCTCTTCGATGTTTCAAATTGGCTGTCAATATCGCGTGCTACTACTATGAAAATGTGCATGATTTAGTTCATATATTTATGTTGAATGCTGGACACCTCCACACCACTTATTGTGTCAGTTCTCTCCTAAGGAACGTTTGAAGGACAAATCGGGTGAGGTCCATGTGCCAAAATATTATAAATTGAACGGTTTGTGGTTAGTTTTCTTGACTGGAATTGTCTGAATTGGAATGATTCCATGAGTGTCAACGTGGCCTTCCATAATTCTATATTAATTATGAACCTCAATTTTCTGCCGTTGTACTGCTTATTTTGCAGCATTAGTACCCATAATAATATAATCACATTTTTTTATGACCACTAATTGAACGCCACCTTATTTTTTATCGCATTCACCTCAAATCCCTCACAAGTTCTACTGTGCCATCATGTTTTTCAAGACCATATAACTTCAAGATGACATTATTGTTGGCCATGTCAGTTACGAATGGAATCCCCTTTTCATGTGAGAGTGCAATACATTCTAATAATTAACACCACAATACTTCATCAGTGTGCCGTTAATATTCATTAAACTTATAGAGTTGTGAGCAAATTTTATTTTCAGATTTACAGCTTTGTTATTATGCATATCTATAGATTAAATAAAAAAGAGCATTACGTACCTATTTAAGAAGACACACTAGATTTTAAAAATAAATCGATTGTATTGTTGATTATAGTATTTATTGAGATTTTTATGTTCAGTATTAGAAGAATGAGGCATCACTCGGTAGCACAAAACTCGGGGCTGTATTAATTTTAATGACAATTATTTTCATTACAGGTTGTAATAATGTAAAGGTCCGCGTTGTAAAGGAGCAAATGTACCTGCTATTGCTTAGCTGTGCATCCTCTCTTCATCTGCGACATTTGTTTGTATTTAGTTTGTAGGCCTTTCGAACCATTTTCAAACTAAGAGGTCACAGCCGTCATGAGCATTCACCTCCAATTTTCTCCACAAGAACCTATTATTAGTATTTTTGAATACAACCTATTAGTTTTTTATTGCTGATACTTGAGCTTTTGGAGTGTCTTGACATGAAATTAGTCAGATTCGTTTGAATATTTTGGTTGAGGTAGTCATTGTTTGTGAGCCTTTAGACAGTACCGTAAAATAGGGTAAAGCTAGACAAAAAGAGGCTTTTTTTAAGGAAAGTGAAATGAAAGTTTCATGTTTTGATAATAATATTAACCACAGTTTTTTATTTCTCAAAAAACCTCTTTTTCCAGCTTAAGCCCACTATGAAAATATGAGATCGAATTTTACACCATCCATTAAGCAGTGATTACACGAGGCCAGTAGGCAGTCCAGCTGGCGGATTGGCACCAGTAACTGTTCAGACAGCCAGCTAGCTGACTGGCGCTAGTTGGGCAAAAACCATGGAGGCGAGCATGTCATCAAGGCAGTCACATGTTCAGTTAAATAACATTTTGCGCAATTTGTGCCGTGACTTCGTGTGCCATTCATTTGTGCCAACACATTCCTTGTCGGCTTCGACAAACTTCAGATTCAGTTCGTTGCCCCACTTTTTCGGTGGCATGTTGCACGGTCAATCTGAACTGCTGTAGAGTTACTATCAATCTGATGGCGGACGGCCCAGTGGGCTAGAATGTGACTTACCGGCGACTTCGGTAAGTCACGCCACCTCTGGTTTTTGGTGGTGGGAGGAACTGGACGCCTGAAACCTACTCCTCAAGCCAGTCAACTGGCACAGCATTTTTCGACTGGACTGGCCTCCAGCGCTGTTTACACGGAGCCAGCTGCTGGCTTCCAGTGGCTGGCTTACTACATAGTAGTCATGGATGTACTCTTCATATTTATCCAGGCTCGTTAACTTCTGGCACAGACAAGAGCCATTTTCAGAATCACTTAATCAGGTTTCAAGTATGGAAGTCCGAAAGACCAACACAGCCATTGCCCTACGTCCATTTCTTCTTTGATTATAACGATTGTTAACTAGGCCCAAGTTTCACTCGGGGTGTATTGGTACGTTTTTACGCCATTTTTGTCACAGCAGGATGTACTCATGCCGAGCCCCCTTCTGGGACTTCTCCAGCATCCATAACCTCCTTCACTATGTGACAGTTTTGGCACATGTGGTTGGAGCAAGGGCTGCGCAGTTGCTGTTCGAATCCAAATAGGACCAACTCCTTCAAACTAGACCTTCCGCCTATAATTGAATTTGCTATTTGAAGTATAACTCCAGGCTTTGGCAACTCATGCAGTGAGAATTACTCAATTACCTCAAAATCTTCATCTGTTTGATTTTAATGTGGTTAACATTTACTTTCCTGATTTCCCATGCACTGTCTTCCATTTTTGCTACCATTTAATGTATTTCAGTTATAACATTGAATTTATTGTTTTCAGTAAATTTGCTATGTGGTTGTGTATGACAAACTCCCCATTCTGCCTCTACATACTTCCTTTCAATAGATTATTTAAAATATACCTCCCATTTCTGAGTGCAAACCAATCAAGACCTACTATTTTTCATAGTTTTAGGTAACACTGGTGGTGTCATTAATTGGCTGCGTTCAACCTAAAAATATTTAAAACGAGCTAACTATCCCGGCTGTCCTCGGGTTTTTGAACAGTAGACATACTTTGCGTTTTGCTATACGCATATATATATAAAGCTGACGTTATTTTGTACATACCTACTGTAGAGAATCATTTTTAAAGGGTTAACCAGTGATAGTATTTATCAACCAATGTTTATCAAGTGATACCAAAGAATAAGCCCTGAACCATGTTTAACCTGTACAATATTTTTTGTAAATAAAATTAAGGCAAAATGTTGTCTGTGGATGACTGTTGAGCGGAAATTCATTCGGGGTTGTTTTTTTGCTTCTTGAGGCTTCGTCGGATAAGAATTTCGCGCTTTTGTTCTAATAACAGTAAGAGCGAACTCTGTCCGTTTCTCAACTGTCGAGGGTTGTGTTAGATAGAAAAGTAATCAGATTGTAGTAAGCCCCATATAGGGTTCTTAGGCTTCGAAATTTTGAAGGTTGTGTAAATAGATTTTAATAATTTAAAAAATATGAAAAACCGTACCTATTACCATAGAGTTAAATGCCTATTTATGAGAACAAAAATATATAATGAAGGAATTGTTCATGAACGAAGCAGTTTACGAGACGTGTTGTAGTAAAATTGTGTTCAGAAAACTGCCGAAGTCTGCAAATGCCAATCTTTCTATTTCTCACAGTATTTGTACTATTTCTACCAATATGATGTAGCTTGGAATCAAAATGGCAGTTCAGTGACTAGAGTCCTTGTATGCCTTGCAGTTACTATCGTCCTAACTCACCTGATGAAAATACAGCCTGGTTATCAAAAGTATTTGTTTTTTTTCAATTTCCGAACCCAGAAACTAACTGTTCAGTTGGGTTTATTAATATCAGCTTCGATTGTCACCGATATCGAACTGGAACCTTCAGCTACGACCACCGTCAGCACAACCTGGCCGCAGATGGTGATAGTAGCTGGAGTCAAGTACAAGGTGGGGCAGAGAAGTGGTAAGGTTTGGAAAAATTGCCAATTTTTTTTATTGACTACAATTTTGTTGTATACAGGTAATGTGCATGAGTGGGATTTAACGTTATATTCTGATACAATGTTTTATTTATCGAATCACCCATATTGTTGGAAAAGTGTGTTTTGGTCTGCATGGTCTTGAAGAGCCCGCAGAAGGAATGTGGCAAACTGAAAGTTCGACCCCCCCCCCCCCCCCCCCCCTCTCCACCAAGATTTAGAGGAACGAAATTAATGCAATTCCACTGGGAATGTGTAATGTCATGGCTAGCTTTGTTCTTTGTCTATGGCAATTCATGGCGAGAGAAGGACGTCATCTACTACGGGGGACCGTATTTAAAAAATGAATTTTATCCAGAACATTAAATTCCACTCTTACACATAGATTTTATCTTGCAGTCAAAATTTTACACATTTCGATATTATTTATTATTATTTACTTATTATTGCAAAATTATATAATTAAACAAGGTTCGTGTTTCAGACACAGACACTCCCTCGTACGTCAACCGCTCACCTAATGCTGTACTCCAGGGGGCTGAAGAAGGAAAGAAACGAAAGTACCTGCCAGCATGTGAGGAACGCCATGCTTCGTTCACACCACTGATATGCTCAGTAGACGGTCTTTTCGCTCCCCAGATGGTGGCGTTCTCGAAAATCCTGGCCGAACGTCTATCAGACAAATGGATGACCTCAATACCTCAAGTCAGAGCCTGGTTGAGGGTCCGTATTGGCTTTGCAGTCGTGCGGGCAGCTTCCATGTGTATGCGCGGTGCAAGAAAGAAGTGGATTTCTTGCGAAGATATCATAGGCTTCGTTGGAGGAGGGGCGCTTCAACTGGGGATCTGAGAAGCTGTGTGGATAAGGACATAAGGGTGGATTTCGGAGGATTTTTCCTGCGCAGCAATCCAACCCCGCCAGGTTCTCCCGTCGTGTGGCCACAGATTTCAAATTGAAGGATGAACCTAATATATTTGTATTGTTTTTCTAAAAAAAAAAAACTTTTACTCCAATTCTCTTTTAGCTAGATCCTATAGATTTTATGTTATTCAGCTTTTCCCATCTCAAAACGTGGTCCGTTTCAGCAAATGTGCCTTTTTATGCATACTCCTAAAAACCACACTCCAGTCAATGAAATCGACCTCTAGGCATCCACTAAAAAAAGTGAAACTTGATTAATGTTACTAATTTTGCATCTAATACTCATATTATCATCATGTAGACTAGTTTTGTATTTAGTTTGGTCGAACTTAGGCCACCCAACTTGAAATTTTTTGAAAACGCTAGGTTCAGGACCAGTGGTCGAGCCTATCTTGCTATCAAACACGGCTTTCAAAATAATTTCCAAAATATGATGACGGGATGCTAAGTACAAAAGTTCTATTTGCAATAATTGCTCCAGCAAAACACAAGCCCCCCTAACCCGACCAGTATTTGCAGCTGTGGTGTCAAAGCACATTGCTTGAATTTTGTCTGCTGCACCCCACTCTTGAATGGCTCCAAATACCGCCTGGGCTTGCAAGAGTCCAGTACTATTTTCGAGTTGAGGAACTCCGATCAACTTCCTCATCTCCACAACTAATCAAGATCGCTACTCTTTCTACGTTTTCATTTTTCAATATATCTGGTAGCTGGTAGTTACCTAGATCCCCCCCCCCCCTTATTGCAGCCTCAACCTTTACATTTATACCTGAAACATACTAATTTTCAATAAACCAGAGTGATAAAGAAGTGTCAAATCGCCTGGAGGTCGATTTCATTGACTGGAGTGTGGTTTTTAGGGGTATGCGTAAAAATGCACATTTGCTGAAACGGACCACGTTTTGATATGGGAAATGCTGAATAACATAAAATCTACAGGATGTAGCGAAAAAATTATGGAAGTAAAAGTTGAAGAAGATAACATTTTCAATAAAATGAGACCAATCTCAAGTCTCTAGGACAAATGGTTACTGTTATGAGGAAAAGAAGAGTATTTTTGTGAAACAAACTGAGTTTTTCTGATCTTCAACCTCAATGCGGCACGGGTTAACGTTATCCGATCGACCTAAAACTTTGCGCATCTCATTTTCTAGTCAAATGACACCTTTTAGGGGGTTGCCTGAAGTGATTTTCTCAAAAAAAATTTTGCCTATTGCCTTGTGGTCACAAAAAGTCAACTTTCGAAATTCAATCGTGGCAACCCCCTAAAAGGTGTCATTTGACTAGAAAATGAGATTCCTAAAGTTTTAGGTCGATCGGATAACATTAACCCGTGCCGCATCGAGGTTCAAGTTTAGAAAAACTCACTTTTTTTCATAAAAATATTATTTCTTTCCTCATAACATAGTAACCATTTGTCCTAGAGACTTGAAATTGGTCTTATTTTATTTGACATGTTATCTTCTTCAACTTTTACTCCAATACTTATTCCGCAAGATCCTATAGATTTTATGTTATTCAGCTTTTCCCATCTCAAAACTTGGTCCGTTTCAGCAAATGTGCCTTTTTATGCATACCCCTAAAAACCATTCTCCAGTCAATGAAATCGACCTCTAGGCATCCATTAAAAAAGGTGAAACTTGATTAATGTTACTAATTTTGCATCTAATACTCGTATTATCATCATGTAGACTAGTTTTGTATTTAGTTTGGTCGAAGTTAGGCCACCCAACTTGAAATTTTTTGAAAACGCTAGGTTCAGGACCAGTGGTCGAGCCTATCTTGCTATCAAACACGGCTTTCAAAATAATTTCCAAAATATGATGACGGCATGCTAACTACAAAAGTTCTTTTTGCAATAATTGCAAAATTGCTCCAGCAAAAGTCTCTAGGACAAATGGTTACTATGTTATGAGGAAAAGAAGAGTATTTTTATGAAACAAAGTGAGTTTTTCTGATCTTCAACCTCAATGCAGCACGGGTTAACGTTATCCGATCGACCTAAAACTTTGCGAATCTCATTTTCTAGTCAAATGGCACCTTTTAGGGGGTTGCCTGAAGTGATTTTCTCAAAAAAAATTTTGCCTATTGCCTTGTGGTCACAAAAAGTCAACTTTCGAAATTCAATCGTGGCAACCCCCTAATAGGTGCCATTAGACTAGAAAATGAGATTCCTAAAGTTTTAGGTCGATCGGATAACATTAACCCGTGCCGCATCGAGGTATAAGTTTAGAAAAACTCACTTTTTTTCATAAAAATATTATTTCATTCCTCATAACATAGTAACCATTTGTCCTAGAGACTTGAAATTGGTCTTATTTTATTTGACATGTTATCTTCTTCAACTTTTACTCCAATACTTTTTTCGCTAGATCCTATATATTTTATGTTATTCAGCTTTTCCCATCTCAAAACGTGGTCCGTTTCAGCAAATGTGCCTTTTTATGCATACCCCTAAAAACCACACTACAGTCAATGAAATCGACCTCTAGGCATCCATTAAAAAAAGTGAAACTTGATTAATGTTACTAATTTTGCATCTAATACTCGTATTATCATCATGTAGACTAGTTTTGTATTTAGTTTGGTCGAACTTAGGCCACCCATATTGAAATTTTTTGAAAACGCTAGGTTCAGGACCAGTGGTCGAGCTTATTTTGCTATCAAACACGGCTTTCAAAATAATTTCCAAAATATGACGACGGCATGCTAAGTACAAAAGTTCTTTTTGCAATAATTGCTCCAGCAAAACACAAGCCCCCCTAACTCGACCAGTATTTGCAGCTGTGGTGTCAAAGCACATTGCTTGAATTTTGTCTGCTGCACCCCACTCTTGAATGGCTCCAAATACCGCCTGAGCTTGCAAGAGTCCTGTACTATTTTCGAGTTGAGGAACTCCGATCAACTGTTCCTCATCTCCACAACTAATCAAGATCGCTACTCTTTCTACGTTTTCATTTTTCAATATATCTGGTAGCTGGTAGTTACCTAGATCCCCCCCCCCCCCCTTATTGCAGCCTCATCCTTTACATTTATACCTTAAACATACTTATTTTCAATAAACCAGAGTGATAAAGAAGTGTCAAATCGCCTGGAGGTCGATTTCATTGACTGGAGTGTGGTTTTTAGGGGTATGCGTAAAAAGGCACATTTGCTGAAACGGACCACGTTTTGAGATGGAAAAGCTGAATAACATAAAATCTACAGGATGTAGCGAAAAATTTATGAAGGAAAAGTTGAAGAAGATAACATTTTCAATAAATAGAGACCAATTTCTAGTCTCTAGGACAAATGGTTAGTATGTTATGAGGAAAAGAAGAGTATTTTTATGAAACAAAGCGAGTTTTTCTTATCTTCAACCTCAATGCGGCACGGGTTAACGTTATCCGATCGACCTAAAACTTTGCGAATCTCATTTTCTAGTCAAATGGGGGTTGCCAGAAGTGATTTTCTCAACAAAAATATTGCCTTGTGGTCACAAAAAGTCAACTTTTGAAATTCAATCGTGGCAACCCCCTAAAAGGTGCCATTTGACTAGAAAATGAGATTCCCAAAGTTTTAGGTCGATCGGATAACATTAACCCGTGCCGCATCGAGGTTGAAGTTTAGAAAAACTCACTTTTTTTCATAAAAATATTATTTCTTTCCTCATAACATAGTAACCATTTGTCCTAGAGACTTGAAATTGGTCTTATTTTATTTTACATGTTATCTTCTTCAACTTTTACTCCAATAATTTTTTCGCTAGATCCTATAGATTTTATGTTATTCAGCTTATCCCATCTCAAAACGTGGTCCGTTTCAGCAAATGTGCCTTTTTATGCATACCCTTAAAAACCACAATGAAATCGGCCTCTAGGCATCCATTAAAAAACTAAGAAAAGTGGCCCGTACGGCGTACGGCGGACAGACAGAAATATTTTTATTGCAGTTTTGGATTCTACATACCTTGAAACGTAAACCATCAAATTTTGAGGGGGGGGGAAGATTTTTTTTTTCATGCTCGATTCCAATGGTTCATTATTGAAAATAATAAACCAATACTTTATTTTGGTTTATTATTTTCAATAATGAACCATTGGAATCGAGCAAGAAAATAGTACTCGTTACTAGGTACCTACCTAAATCACGAGTTAAATGTTGCTAAAATAATTCTGCCGATGACAAACAGTACCTAACAAAAAGAAACACACATAATGAAGTTCTGAAAAGAAATTGTTGATGAGGAGTGAAAAAAGTTGCAAAAGTAGGTACCTACCAAAAAACTCCAGCCCCTTCTAAGTAGATGGTATAATGAACCGTTGTGTAATAATTTACCGTTGAGTAATGATTTACCGTAGTAATAATTTACCCATCAATAATACTTCAACGTTTGTTCAAGTTTCACTACCTACCAACAAACTCCAAAAGAGCCATCATTTTTCAAATGAAATAATATCACAGAACAACCAACTCGACTTCATACTCCGCCAATATAATCAGGTGATCCCTACCAATGATTTTATCTCCGCCAAATTTCCTATTGTGGGCGCGTCTCTGGTTACGAGATTTGGTTTATTGGTTTGAATTGTATACAATTTCATTCACACTGGAGTCGAAAATGCCTGTCGGTGCAAACTTCGGGGCCTTACTGTGAACGAACGGCTGGACGTACGATGCTCCGGATGGTCTTAAAAAACTCGCAAGTTCAAGAACTATTTAAAACCGTAAAAATAATTACGTAAAAAAATTGTATAGGCGTTTTGAAAATTTCAACCCCTATTTTGAACCCCTTAGAGATGACTCACAGTAACGTCGAGCATCGAGGACCAACTAGACGCCGAACGGAACCTATAACCCGAATTTCATCAATTTTTTTCATGGTAACTAAGAAAAGTGGCCCGTACGGCGTACGGCGGGCAGACAGAAATATTTTTATTGCAGTTTTGGATTCTACATACCTTGAAACGTAAACCATCAAATTTTGAGGGGGTGTAAGAATTTTTTTTTCATGCTCGATTCCAATGGTTCATTATTGAAAATAATAAACCAAAGTGAAACTTGATTAATGTTACTAATTTTGCATCTAATACTCGTATTATCATCATGTAGACTAGTTTTGTATTTAGTTTGGTCGAAGTTAGGCCACCCAACTTGAAATTTTTTGAAAACGCTAGGTTCAGGACCAGTGGTCGAGCCTATCTTGCTAACAAACACGGCTTTCAAAATAATTTCCAAAATATGATGACGGCATGCTAAGTACAAAAGTTCTTTTTGCAATAATTGCTCCAGCAAAACACAAGCCCCCCTAACCCGACCAGTATTTGCAGCTGTGGTGTCAAAGCACATTGCTTGAATTTTTTCTGCTGCACCCCACTCTTTAATGGCTCCAAATACCGCCTGGGCTTGCAAGAGTCCAGTACTATTTTCGAGTTGAGGTACTCCGATCAACTGTTCCTCATCTCCGCAACTAATCAAGATCGCTACTCTTTCTACGTTTTCATTTTTCAACATATCTGGTAGCTGGTAGTTACCTAGATCCCCCCCCCCCCCCTTATTGCAGCCTCAACCTTTACATCTATAGTTGAAACATACTCATTTTCAATATACCAGAGTGATAAAGAAGTGTCAAATCGCCTGGAGGTCGATTTCATTGACTGGAGTGTGGTTTTTAGGGGTATGCGTAAAAAGGCACATTTGCCAAAACGGACCACGTTTTGAGATGGGAACAGCTGAATAACATAAAACCTACAGGATGTAGCGAAAAAATTATGGAAGTAAAAGTTGAAGAAGATAACATTTTCAATAAAATGAGACCAATCTCGAGTCTCTAGGACAAATGATTACTATGTTATGAGGAAAAGAAGAGTATTTTCATGAAACAAAGTGAGTTTTTCTGATCTTCAACCTCAAGGCGGCACGGGTTAACGTTATCCGATCGACCTAAAACTTTGCGAATCTCATTTTCTAGTCAAATGGCACCTTTTAGGGGGTTGCCAGAAGTGATTTTCTCAAAAAAAATTTTGCCTATTGCCTCGTGGTCACAAAAAGTCAACTTTCGAAATTCAATCGTGGCAACCCCCTAAAAGGTGCCATTTGACTAGAAAATGAGATTCCCAATGTTTTAGGTCGATCGGATAACATTAACCCGTGCCGCATCGAGGTTGAAGTTTAGAAAAACTCACTTTTTTCCATACAAATATTATTTCTTTCCTCATGACATAGTAACCATTTGTCCTAGACACATGAAATTGGTCTTATTTTATTTGACATGTTATCTTCTTCAACTTTTACTCCAATACTTTTTTCGCTAGATCCTATAGATTTTATGTTATTCAGCTTTACCCATCTCAAAACGTGGTCCGTTTCAGCAAATTTGCCTTTTTATGCATACCCCTAAGAACCACACTCCAGTCAATGAAATCGACCTCTAGGCATCCATTAAAAAAAGTGAAACTTGATTAATGTTACTAATTTTGCATCTAATACTCGTATTATCATCATGTAGACTACTTTTGTATTTAGTTTGGTCGAAGTTAGGCCACCCAACTTGAAATTTTTTGAAAACGCTAGGTGCAGGACCAGTGGTCGAGCCTATCTTGCTAACAAACACGGCTTTCGAGATAATTTCCAAAATATGATGACGGCATGCTAAGTACAAAAGTTCTTTTTGCAATAATTGCTCCAGCAAAACACAAGCCCCCCTAACCCGACCAGTATTTGCAGCTGTGGTGTCAAAGCACATTGCTTGAATTTTGTCTGCTGCACCCCACTCTTGAATGGCTCCAAATACCGCCTGGGCTTGCAAGAGTCCAGTACTATTTTCGAGTTGAGGAACTCCGATCAACTGTTCCTCATCTCAGCAACTAATCAAGATCGCTACTCTTTCTACGTTTTCATTTTTCAATACCTATATCTGGTAGCTGGTAGTTACCTAGATCCCCCTCCCCCCTTATTGCAGCCTCAACCTTTACATTTATACCTGAAACATAATCATTTTCAATAAACCAGAGTGATAAAGAAGTGTCAAATCGCCTGGAGGTCGATTTCATTGACGGGAGTGTGGTTTTTAGGGGTATGCATAAAAAGGCACATTTCCTGAAACGGACCACGTTTTGAGATGGGAAAAGCTGAATAACATAAAACCTCCAGGATGTAGCGAAAAAATTATGGAAGTAAAAGTTGAAGAAGATAACATATTCAATAATATGAGACCAATCTCAAGTCTCTAGGACAAATGGTTACTATGTTATGAGGAAAAGAAGAGTATTTTCATGAAACAAAGTGAGTTTTTCTGATCTTCAACCTCAATGCGGCACGGGTTAACGTTATCCGATCGACCTAAAACTTTGCGAATCTCATTTTCTAGTCAAATGGCACCTTTTAGGGGGTTGCCAGAAGTGATTTTCTCAAAAAAAATTTTGCCTATTGCCTTGTGGTCACAAAAAGTCAACTTTCGAAATTCAATCGTGGCAACCCCCTAAAAGGTGCCACTTGACTAGAAAATGAGATTCTCAAAGTTTTAGGTCGATCGGATATCATTAACCCGTGCCGCATCGAGGTTGAAGTTTAGAAAAACTCACTTTTTTTCATAAAAATATTATTTCTATCCTCATAACATAGTAACCATTTGTCCTAGAGACTTGAGATTGGTCTCATTTTATTGAAAATGTTATCTTCTTCAACTTTTACTTCCATAATTTTTTCGCTACATCCTGTAGATTTTTTGTTATTCAGCTTTTCCCATCTCAAAACGTGGTCCGCTTCAGCAAATGTGCCTCCTTAAGCATACCCTTAAAAACCACTCTCCAGTCAATGAAATCGACCTCCAGGCGATTTGACACTTCTTTATCACTCTGGTTTATTGAAAATGAGTATGTTTCAGGTATAAATGTAAAGGTTGAGGCTGCAAAAGGGGGTGGGGGGGGGGGAGGATCTAGGTAACTACCAGCTACCAGATATATTGAAAAATGAAAACGTAGAAAGAGTAGCGATCTTGATTAGTTGTGGAGATGAGGAACAGTTGATCGGAGTTCCTCAACTCGAAAATAGTACTGGACTCTTGCAAGGCCAGGCGGTATTTGGAGCCATTCCAGAGTGGGGTGCAGCAGACAAAATTTGTTAATTTATGAGAAAGAAAACTCCGGATCGCTTTTAAGTTTTATATTAAAGAGAGAACAAATACAGCACGATGGGATCAAAAAAAAAAAAGTAAAAGCGCAACAGGTTCAGGTCTTACGAGGAAGGGGGAGGGCTCTTCCAGTCTGCCTACGGCTAGCTAAAGAGGCTAACCAGAATTGCATTCTGACACCCTGCCTCAATTCTGCAAAGTGCTAATTATAATGCGCATATTACCTTACATAAATTACACACTTCAATATAGTTCCCTAGTGCCAACAAAATTCGTGCTTATAAACCATGAGACAGCAAGATTCAAAAACCAGACACGATACAAGGATACAATTGTACAATTTTGTACAATTTCAATATAAAATCACAAAATGTTCAAGAAGGAATTAAGTTTAAATGTAACATAATTATGGAAAACTGATTGGGATGATTAACAACCAAAGTTTCGAGGGGCTTTCAATGGTACATCAGTCAAGGCAAACGCCAAGTTTTTCCCGAAATTCCTTAAATTTAGTTGAAGGTAGAGGTTTCGTGAGGCAGTCTGCGATTTGATCGCTTGTGGGTATGTATTCTAGCTTAACTACACCTTCCATGACGTGGTGTCTTACAAAATGGAATCTGACATCGATATGTTTCGATCGTTTTGTTTCGAAATTACTTGCAATTTTAATACATGACTGGTTATCTTCTAAAATTATGATTCTAGGATTTTTCACTGATAAATCTTCGATTAACTGCTTTATAAACAGCGTTTCACTGACACAATCTGCTAGAGCATAGTACTCGCTCTCAGCCGAGCTAAGAGACACAGTTACTTGTTTTTTAGTTCTCCAAGCAACAGTATTACCGCTCAGTTTAATTACATATCCCGTAATACTTTTCCTATCGTAATCATTAGCATAGTCTGAGTCGACATAAGCTAGGACTTCGGTTTCACCATTGGGTTTTTGAAACTTTAGCGCATAATCTCTAGTTGACTTCAAATAACGAACAACATTCCTTAAATAATTCCAATGCTCCTTGCCATAGGCGTTCTGAAATTGGCTGAAGTATGAAATGCAAAAACTCAATTCGGGTCTAGAACCCATCATTAGGTACATGAGACTCCCTATTAGCTCTTTATATGGAGCTTTAAAATTTCGGTCAGACAAGTTCAATTGTTTCAGGTAAAGCTTAGGCTGGAGAGGTATATCCGATGGTTTGCAGTCATTCATATTGAAATTACTAATGATTTTATCAATCAATTCGGTTTGCCTGATATACAATACATTCTCAGTACGACTGATTTCCAAACCGAGAAATTTAAACTTATTTTCGTTAGACAAATCTTTGATCTTGAACTTGGAGCCTAAGTGATTTTTGACTTCCGTGAGTTCTCTTGCGTCTGGAGAGATTAGTAAAAGATCATCGATCCACAATAGAATATAGAAATTCCCACGGAGATATAGACATGGATCTACCTTACTACGTAAGAAATTTAATTTTAGTAACGAATTTAGACAATAATTCCAGGCTTTTGGACTTGATCTTAATCCGTAAATAGCTTTGACTAGTTTGCATACTTGATTACTACTGGCTACATTTGTCATACCTTGTGGTGGTTTCATAAATACAGGTTTCTTTAGGTTCGAGTTTAGGAATGCGGCGTCGAAATCTATTAGGTTGATCCTGTAGTCCCTCTCTACAGCGATTGAGAACAGCACTCTGAGGGTGGCCATTCGGGCGACTGGCGAGTAAACCTCATCTTCCAGAGACATCCTTTGCAGGAAACCTCGTGCCACCAGCCTGGCTCTTTTGACGACTTTTCCGTTGGACATCTTCTGGCGAAAGACCCATTTCGAGTCTATGACGGTTTCACCTGGAGGCAGTTCTGTGAGTCCCCACGTCTTGTTCCTGGACATATTGTCCAGTTCCGCGTTAATAGCCTCCTTCCATTCTGGCGATTTGATGGCTTCCTTGTAGGTCGCGGGGATCTCTGACGTTATAAAACCACACGAGAGAGCTGCTAGGTAGTCGATCTCCCCAACTGAGCCACGATGGTAATCCTTGAGATAGCTTGGTGGGTTCCTGGCTCGTTGTGGGCGGTTACTATTCGATGACTGAACCTCGTCGGTCTCGGGTTGAGCTTCCCTTTCGGGTTGATTGGCCTGGTTCTCTCCAGTACCAACTTTTCCTAGAGGCTGGAGTAATCCTTCCTGATCTAGAGAGGCATCAGATTCGCTATCTTCCTCATCAGGTTGAGTGTTATCATCAGATTCGCTATCTTCCTCATCAGGCTGAGTATTATGAAGGGGTTCGACCATGTGCATAGGAGCTGCTTCCAGTGTCTCATCAAAAACAGCGTTTCTTGAGGATATCACCCGGTGTACTTGAGGATCCCAGAAAAGGTATCCATTGGGAGCATATCCTATGAAGTAGGCGAGCCTGCTGCGGTCATCCAGTTTCCCTCTTCTGTCTTCCTTAGGGATGTGGACGTGGGCCTTGCATCCGAAAGTGCGAATGGTCGAGGTGTCCACCTTCCTTTGATACCACAGGTCGGCTGGAGTCTCTCCTGAGGGTAATGTGGACGTGCTCAAGCGGTTCAGGGTATATGTGGCGCACTGGAGTGCGAAGCCCCAGAATGATTTCCCAAGACAACTTCCCGCAAGCATACAACGCCCCATATTCAGTAATGTCAAATTGAACCTCTCGCAAACTCCATTTTGCTCCGGGGTGCGAGGCATATTGTACTGCATCTGGATTCCTTTGGATTCGCAGAATTTCCTGAATTTTTCAGAGGTATATTCCTTGGCATTGTCTGTTCGAAATTTGACAATTTTTGTCGAAAGTGGTTCGTGACCATAGCCTCATATTTGACAAACTTTTCAAACACCTCAGACTTGTGCTTCATGAGATAGAGCTGAGCGAAGTGGGTATAGTGGTCTATGAAAATAACGTAATATCTCTTACCAAATAGTGCGGTTGGTTTAATCGGACCTCCGACATCTGAACTGACCACTTCTAAAGGGCGTGTTGGCTTCTTAGCGGGATCGACGGCATAGAACGGCAAGCGTTTTTGTTTTCCTCGCAGGCATATTGCGCATAAATTTTTGGGCGGAAATCTCGACGAGTGCCCCATACGACGGTGGGTTAGGTCCCGGTCGGAGTCAGCGAGCATAGATTTGAACTGTAGAGGCTTTAGTTTGATTAGATATAAATTGTTTTGGCGAGCACCTGTTAAGATCACACGACCCTGTGGGTTCAAAATCTTGACAACTCCGTCTTCGAAAATTACTTTTAGGTTGCTATCCTGCAGTTTATAAACGGATAAAAGATTATGTTCGAGCTCATTGCATACTAGAACTCCCTTCATGTGAATCGGGGTTCGGCCACTGACTAAATCTAATGTTCCACGACGTGTCGCTGTTATCTGTTGACCCTTCTTTGCGACGTCTATCTTCACATTTATGTCTTCACCATTGCTAAGAAAAACACTTGTTTTAGAGTTTATGACATGACAAGTACTACCCGAGTCGACATAAAATTCAATTTCTGGCAGGATTTGACTCGAGTTTTGAGTTGTTTCAGACGTAAACAAACACTTAGGCCCTCCGCACACGGGTCGACGCTCGAAGTGGGAGACGCGAAGCGCTCGTCGCTCGTCCTGGGCGATCCGTGCGACTCGCGCGTCTGCTTACCGCACACGGGGTCGATTTCATCCAGTCGGTACGCGTCTTTCGAACAGGAAGGAACCCAAAAAATGAGCAGTTCTTCGAGTGATGAGGAGAATGTCGTTTTATATTTGTGGTACAGCCGGATGAGAAGAAGGCAAAAACGAAGATTGTGCTGGGTGCATCCGTACATTGAAAGAAATCGTCTCACTCGCTTATATGTTGGTGCACGTGAAATGCAAGAGAGTGACAGAATCATACGTTCATCTTGTTGAAACTCTTGCTCCAGCCTTTCCACCTCCCCAACAAATTTGATATTGAAAGCCTGGAAATAGAAGTGCGTTCAACAAGTGTCAAATAAACTGAAAACATTCAATGCCTTCAAACCTCAAAGAATGCATTCAAATTATGGTAAGAACAAGATAAGCATGACAAGAAGTACGGAAATTTACCTCCATGAATCGCGCGATCCACTCGAAACGTGTGACGCTCGAACTTCCTTCCCAGTCGCACGCGTTTCAAAACGAGCCGATTCAAAACGAGAAGATTCTAGACGACCACTAATCGACCCGTGTGCGGAGCACCATGCCGTTGCCTAAGAAATGAACTGGAGGGGAGAGACGCGAGCGGCTAGAATCGCGTCTTCCACTTCGAGCGTCGACCCGTGTGCGGAGGGCCTTATCTTCTTCTTCGGAAGCAAGGAATGCGACTTCTACTTCCTCTTCACTTGGGTAGTTATAGGATCCAGTTTCGCGATTGCAAGTTGCAAGATTCACTTTGCTGTGTTGGGACTGGGAAGAAGGCCTTCCTCTCCCACCTGTTCCTCGTGACGTCATACGGGTGTGCGAACTATAATTGGACCTCGAATTATCACTTTCATCGGAATTTTTGAACCTTTTATCGCACTGTTTTCGGAAATGGCCTGGTTCTCCGCATGCATGACACACAAATTTATGATCATAACTTTGGTGGGGTTGTCTACTACCTCGATTCCGCCCCCTTCCTTTTCCACGGCTGTAGAAGCTCGTTTCCGATGCGGTGTTGCTAGTTCCTTCTCGTTGGTGGTACGCCAATCTCGCTTCTTCTTCGAGAAGTTGGTTCTTCACGAATTCGCAGGACACTTTCTTAGGATCTTGGCTGTAGAGGAGATTAATTCCGGCCACCATCGAGCCGTAGAACCTGGGTAATGACGCTAGGAGTGTTGACACGACTTCATTATTTGGCATGATTCCACCTGATGCGCGGTATTCATTGACTAATGTGTCGTACGCTTCAAGGTGTGACGTCAGCGTGCCTTTGCGAAACTTCAAATCGGAAATTTTATTCCTCAACACGGTCTGACTTGAAAGACCTGTGCGATCGTAAATTCCGTTTAGCGCATCCATCATCTGTTTTGCCGTTTGCCGTTGATCTATAATCATCTGCAGGATTCCGTCGCCTAACCACTGCGTGATAATGTTACGAGCCTTGCGATCCATTTTTCTGAAGTCGTCTTCTTTCAATTCCACGGGTCTTATTCCGAGTGCAGGTTCGACTTCCAAATCTTCCAGGACGGTCATGATTCTCAATTTCCAGGTGCGATAACATGTGCCATTGAACCGAGTAACGGGTACAGCGTTATAGGAAGCGGCCATTTGTAAGTCCGAAACGTGGGGGAACCGGCGTGCGTAGCTCAACTTCCACCACGAAAAATTCCACCGAATAAAATTCCGATTTCGCGACTCAAACTTTGCACTTCACTTCACTGATTAATCAATGGGTTGTCTGGGCCCATAACCTGTTAATTTATGAGAAAGAAAACTCCGGATCGCTTTTAAGTTTTATATTAAAGAGGCTAACCAGAATTGCATTCTGACAAAATTCAAGCAAAGTGCTTTGACACCACAGCTGCAAATACTGGTCGGGTTAGGGGGGCTTGTGTTTTGTTGGAGCAATTATTGCAAATAGAACTTTTGTACTTAGCATGCCGTCATCATATTTTGGAAATTATTTTGAAAGCCGTGTTTGATAGCAAGATAGGCTCGACCATTGGTCCTGAACCTAGCGTTTTCAAAAAATTTCAAGTTGGGTGGCCTAAGTTCGACCAAACTAAATACAAAACTAGTCTACATGATGATAATACGAGTATTAGATGCAAAATTAGTAACATTATTCAAGTTTCACTTTTTTTAATGGATGCCTAGAGGTCGATTTCATTGACTGGAGTGTGGTTTTTAGGGGTATGCATAAAAAGGCACATTTGCTGAAACGGACCACGTTTTGAGATGGGAAAAGCTGAATAACATAAAATCTATAGGATCTAGCGAAAAAAGTATTGGAGTAAAAGTTGAAGAAGATAACATTTCAAATAAAATAAGACCAATTTCAAGTCTGTAGGACAAATGGTTACTATGTTATGAGGAAAGAAATAATATTTTTATGAAAAAAAGTGAGTTTTTCTAAACTTCAACCTCGATGCGGCACGGGTTAATGCTATCCGATCGACCTAAAACTCTGGGAATCTCATTTTCTAGTCAAATGGCACCTTTTAGGGGGTTGCCACGATTGAATTTCGAAAGTTGACTTTTTGTGACCACAAGGCAATAGGCAAAATTTTTTGGAGAAAATCACTTCTGGCAACCCCCTAAAAGGTGCAATTTGACTAGAAAATGAGATTCGCAAAGTTTTAGGTCGATCGGATAACGTTAACCCGTGCCGCATTGAGGTTGAAGATCAGAAAAACTCACTTTGTTTCATAAAAATACTCTTCTTTTCCTCATAGCATAGTAACCATTTGTCCTAGAGACTTGAGATTGGTCTCATTTTATTGAAAATGTTATCTTCTTCAACTTTTACTTACATAATTTTTTCGCTACATCCTGTAGATTTTATGTTATTCAGCTTTTCCCATCTCAAAACGTGGTCCGCTTCAGCAAATGTGCCTTTTTACGCATACCCCTAAAACCCACACTCCAGTCAATGAAATCGACCTCCAGGCGATTTGACACTTCTTTATCACTCTGGTTTATTGAAAATGAGTATGTTTCAGGTATAAATGTAAAGGTTGAGGCTGTAATAAGGGGGGGGGGGGGATCTAGGTAACTACCAGCTACCAGATATATTGAAAAATGAAAACGTAGAAAGAGTAGCGATCTTGATTAGTTGTGGAGATGAGGAACAGTTGATCGGAGTTCCTCAACTCAAAAATAGTACTGGACTCTTGCGAGGCCAGGCGGTATTGGGAGCCATTCAAGAGTGGGGTGCAGCAGACAAAATTCAAGCAATGTGCCTTGACACCACAGCTGCAAATACTGGTCGGGTTAGGGGGGCTTGTGTTTTGCTGGAGCAATTATTGCAAAAAGAACTTTTGTACTTAGCATGCCGTCATCATATTTTGGAAATTATTTTGAAAGCCGTGTTTGATAGCAAGATAAGCTCGACCACTGGTCCTGAACCTAGCGTTTTCAAAAAACTTCAAGTTGGGTGGCCTAAGTTCGACCAAACTAAATACAAAACTAGTCTACATGATGATAATACGAGTAGGTATTAGATGCCAAATTAGTAACATAAATCAAGTTTCACTTCTTTTAATGGATGCCTAGAGGTCGATTTCGTTGACTGGAGTGTGGTTTTTAGGGGTATGCATAAAAAGGCACATTTGCTGAAACGGACCACGTTTTGAGATGGGAAAAGCTGAATAACATAAAATCTATAGGATCTAGCGAAAAAAGTATTGTAGTAAAAGTTGAAGAAGATAACATGTCAAATAAAATAAGACCAATTTCAAGTCTCTAGGACAAATGGTTACTATGTTATGAGGAAAGAAATAATATTTTTATGAAAAAAAGTGAGTTTTTCTAAACTTCAACCTCGATGCGACCCGTGCGTTCGCCAGTCGCTTGGCGTGGCTCCAGTCATATGGGGCTGCTGGGCACAAAGAGAAGAGTGCACCAATTAGTCAAGGAAAGTGCCTGATAGGTACAGATGACTTCGCCTCCAGGGACTGTAACCTTCCAACGTATGATGTGCTTTTGTCAGGGGTAAGTGAAATTGTCGTATCAACTGAACTGAATTGAAAACCGAGGAACCTGAATACCTCCAGGCAATTTGACACTTCTTTATCACTCTGGTTTATTGAAAATGAGTATGTTTCAGGTATAAATGTAAAGGTTGAGGCTGAAATAAGGGGGGGGGGGGGATTTAGGTAACTACCAGCTACCAGATATATTGAAAAATGAAAACGTAGAAAGAGTAGCGATCTTGATTAGTTGTGGACATGAGGAACAGTTGATCGGAGTTCCTCAACTCGAAAACAGTACTGGACTCTTGCAAGCCCAGGCGGTATTTGGAGCCATTCAAGAGTGGGGTGCAGCAGACAAAATTCAAGCAATGTGCTTTGACACCACAGCTGCAAATACTGGTCGGGTTAGGGGGGCTTGTGTTTTGCTGGAGCAATTATTGCAAAAAGAACTTTTGTACTTAGCATGCCGTCATCATATTTTGGAAATTGTTTTGAAAGCCGTGTTTGATAGCAAGATAGGCTCGACCACTGGTCCTGAACCTAGCGTTTTCAAAAAATTTCAAGTTGGGTGGCCTAAGTTCGACCAAACTAAATACAAAACTAGTCTACATGATGATAATACGAGTATTAGATGCAAAATTAGTAACATTAATCAAGTTTCACTTTTTTTAATGGATCCCTAGAGGTCGATTTCATTGACTGGAGTGTGGTTTTTAGGGGTATGCATAAAAAGGCACATTTGCTGAAACGGACCACGTTTTGAGATGGGAAAAGCTGAATAACATAAAATCTATAGGATCTAGCGAAAAAAGTATTAGAGTGAAACTTGAAGAATATAACATGTCAAATAAAATAAGACCAATTTCAAGTCTCTAGGACAAATGGGGACTATGGTATGAGGAAAGAAATAATATTTTTATGAAAAAAAGTGAAATTTCAAGTTGGGTGGCCTAAGTTCGACCAAACTAAATACAAAACTAGTCTACATGATGATAATACGAGTATTAGATGCAAAATTAGTAAGATTAATCAAGATCATTCGCTCTCGTTCTATGGTGAGGTTCACATCGTTGCTCTAATCATTACTATTTTTTATATGGTTCTACTGTCTCGTTCTTGCTGCAATTTTACATATTACTGGATCTAGTCATCATCTCCTGTAACACGCAGTCTGGACTCGGTGAGTCGTTTACTTCGTACTAAAAGTCCCATGTGAATATTGTCACGTTTCAAGACACCAATTGTACTGGTCACTTCCGACTCGAGACGGGCACGAGATAAGCGATTCGCGCCTGCGCAGATTGTTATCGGGTATCGGCTCTCCCCACTAATCGCAGTGATCATCTGCCCCCGCTCTGACCGTTCACTCACACCTTGTGCCGGCCCCCCACTCTATTCATTTAGTCCAGGCGCTCACAATGGACGGCGGCAGATGTAATGAGCAATTGATTCCCGAAGATGAAATCACCTGCGTGGTATGTACCGCGAGCTTTCATTTCGGATGTGTCGGCTTGCGTGAGGCCAAGTTCAGACTCCTCAAAAAAGATTCCAAAGACGCGTGGAAATGTAACGCATGCAAAACAAAAGTTTCGAGCCAACCTGAAGACGCGGTATTTACAAGTCAGGAACAGGGTGTCCCTCCAATGGGAACCCTAGCTCTAATGTTTGATTCTCTTAAGAGTGATTTAAAGGATCAGGGTGATAAAAAAAAGTAATGAGATCCTTGGGAAAATAAATGATGTTTCTAGCAATGATGTTCTTAGCAAAGTATGATTCTTTATCCGCTTGTGTCGATGAAATCAGATCCGATTTGCTTGATATAAAGAATGAAAATTTAGCGCAACGTGTCTCAGCACTTGAGCACTCAATCAAGGCGGTGGACCTACCTCCTATCTCGAATCCCGACAAGCCTTCTGGTCACGGACTGGAGACCGCCGTCGCGGAGATGGAGGATCGTAGGCGTAGAGCTAATAATATTATGATCTTCGAATATCCTGAGGCATCTATCAATGACGCTATTCGTTCCGCCCAGGAGGATTTCAACAATGTAAAAGCTTCTCTACTTCAACTCTCTCCTAATTTTGAAGAACTGAAATTTCGGGTTTCTCGCTTGGGTGCAATGAAGAGGGGTAAGTACCGTCCCTTAAAGGTAATTTTCGAAGAGTCCTCTGCTGCCACAAGGGTTCTAATAGCCAATCGCTCCCACCAGCCTCCCATTTTGTCAATCTCAGCTGATCGTACTCCTGCTCAGCGTAAATACATGTCTGAGTTGCGCTCTATGTTGAAAGAAAGACAGGATAAAGGGGAGAAAGATATCACCATAAAGTACATCTCCGGAATCCCAACAATCGTACCCACCACTCAGCCAAAAAACGGATAAGCTCACCCAAAGTACTAACTGGCTACTATCAGAATGTGCGAGGCCTTAACACAAAATTATCTGTACTACGTTATAAATCTCCCCTCCTTAATTACGATCTGATCTTCTTCACTGAAACCTGGCTATCTGCTAATGTTGATACTTCCGAATTATTCCTGTCTCAGTACCTGGTGTACCGCTCAGACCGCTCAATCTCAAACAATACCGTCAAGTCCACAGGTGGAGGGGTGCTTCTCTCTGTTTCAAAGCGAATCCGTTCATACAAATGGGAATCCCCTGATGTAGTCGAGCACATATTCGTTGTTCTCCCGGATCATGGACTGATTGTCGGGTGTGTTTACCTTCCTGATTACCAACCCGTGTCTAGGTATGATGACCACTTCTCTGCCCTTGATATTGTATCAACTACCTTCCCTGAACATAAAGTCCTTCTTGTCGGCGACTATAACATCCCTGGTGTAGTGTGGAACGATTGGAACAAAGATGACATTAATTATAGCTTTAGCCCCAAAGGAAGAATTGTTCACGAAGCCCTTCAACTATTCAACCTCAAGCAGTGCAGCAACATCCCAAATGCTCACGGCAACGTCATAGATCTCCTACTGACTAACAAGAACGATCATGTCTCCGTCAATAAGTGTGTGCCTATCATGGAAGTGGATCCCTCTCATCCCCCGTTCGACTTTACTGTACCACTCACTCATCATACTGACACTATATCTCCATCCCGCCAGTTTACCTATAGTTTCAAAAAAGGAGATTATGACTCAATGAACTCATACTTTGCCACTTGTGATTGGAATGGTTGCCTGGCACTGCCATTTGAACAAGCAATAGATCAGTTTTATACATTCCTCTATAAAGCCATTCAGCTATACGTCCCAAAAACTCGTACAATTGACTATTCGTTTCCAAAGTGGTTTGATCGCGACTTGATACATTTAGTGCGCATGAAAAATTTTGCACAGTCGCGCTATAAAGTATCCATGAATTCGGAAGACTACAGTATCTTTTCAAACTTGAGAGCTGAGTGCGAAGTGATGTCCGTTTCCTTGTATTCTTCTTACCTCGAATCTCTGCAGAATGGCCTCCATGATAACATGAAACTGTTTTGGAACCACATTAATTATAAAGACGGCTGTAATGAGCTACCCCCTACAATGAAACTCAATGGCCTTGTTGCCTCATCCCCTCCAGAAATCGCCGAACTGTTTGCATCACACTTCTCCTCCGTTTTCGATCCACCATCCACAAAGTCCCCAACTTATCCTACCCGTGATGTTGTATCGATAGGCATGCTAACTGTTACGGAAGATGCTGTCCATCGTGAGCTCTCATCGATTGATGTGAATAAGGGTATGGGACCGGACGGTATTCCTCCAATATTGCTGAGACGATGCTGTCAGTCACTCAGTTCTCCGCTTACATCTATCTTCAACTATTCTCTTGAATCCGGCTCTTTCCCTTCCCAATGGAAATGCTCTTATGTTACACCTATACACAAAGCTGGTGATAGATCGGATATCAAGCACTATCGACCCATCTGTACCATATGTTGCATCCCAAAGCTCCTTGAGAAATTGATACTCGCAGATTTACCCGGAAATGTCCCACTATCTGGTTGACAAACAGCATGGGTTCGTGCGCGGTCGTTCCACCGTCACGAATTCGCTCGAATTCCAGGAATTCGTCTTGAGGGGTTTCGAGCGGCGTCTACAGGTGGATCTCATCAGCACGGACTACTCCAAAGCGTTTGACCGTTTGTCTCATCGCCACGTGTTGGCACTTATGGAGTCTTTGGGTGTCCATGGTCCTTTCCTGAGGTGGCTGACGGCCTACTTGTCTGGACGGCAACTGATCGTCAAAGTGAAGTGTGACCTCTCAAGACCATTTATAGCCAGTTCGGGTATCCCTCAGGGTTCCCATATGGGTCCTCTGATTTTCCTGATGATGATCAATGGTGTCTGTGAGGTATTCGGTCGGGTTCACTGCCTCTTGTTTGCTGACGACCTTAAGTTCTTCTCGTACGTTGAGTCACTTCATGATTGTTTGCGCCTTCAGGAGGGTTTGGACCGGCTTGGAGACTGGTGTATCCAGAACAATTTGTTCCTAAATGTCGGAAAGTGCTGCGTGTCCACCTTCAGTCGTGCCCTGGACGTCATACCATTTGACTACCGGCTCGATGGCACGGTTCTGCCAAGGGTGTCTGTTGTTCGGGACCTGGGTGTGCTGTTGGACACTAAACTTACCTTCGGTAGTCATATTGACCATATTGTGGGGACGGCCATGCGTTCTCTGGGTTTTCTGAAGAGGCACACGAGGGATTTCACCAGTGTCCCAGCCATCGTCTTGCTATACAAGTCCATCGTGCTTCCAATCCTCGAATATGCGTCGGTTGTGTGGTCTCCACATTACAGTTACCAGTCGGCACAGTTGGAACGGGTCCAGAAGAAGTTCCTGCGATATGTAGCGTTCAAGCTCCATATCCCGTTGGATGAAGTCGACTATGACTCGCTTCTCAGAACGTGTCGCCTGCGCTCGCTTGAGCACCGCCGTAGGTGGATGGACACTTCGTTCCTCATCAGGCTAGTAAATGGCCCCATCGACTGCCCCTAACTCTTGGCGCAATTGAACTTCTCAGTCCCTCAATTCTTCTCCCGCTCAGCTCCACTCTTCCACACATCATTCAACCCGACGAATTACCTCTGCCACAGGCCATTTTCAAGAATACCCCGCGAAGTCAATGCCATGTTGCACAGTCACCCCGACCTAGATTTGTTTCATAGTCCCCCTTCCCAGTTTAAGTCACTCTGCTATATAATTCGTAATACCGGATAAATCTGTCACTTATACTCCATCCACCTATTGTTCTGAGCCTCTACTTATTATTATTGTCTTAAAAATTTACCTACCCACCACGTATCTAATTTGCAAGCTAGATGTACATATAATCAGTGTTATTATTATTGTGTTTATTTCCTGTAATTGGGCTTGCCCGTATTAACAATAAACAATAAACAATAAACGATTCACTTTTTTTAATGGATGCCTAGAGGTCGATTTCATTGACTGGAGTGTGGTTTTTAGGAGTATGCATAAAAAGGCACATTTGCTGAAACGGACCACGTTTTGAGATGGGAAAAGCTGAATAACATAAAATCTATAGGATCCAGCGAAAAAAGTATTGGAGTAAAAGTTGAAGAAGATAACATGTCAAATAAAATAAGACCAATTTCAAGTCTCTAGGACAAATGGTTACTATGTTATGAGGAAAGAAATAATATTTTTATGAAAAAAAGTGAGTTTTTCTAAACTTCAACCTCGATGCGGCACGGGTTAATGTTATCCGATCGACCTAAAACTTTGGGAATCTCATTTTCTGGTCAAATAGCACCTTTTAGGGGGTTGCCACGATTGAATTTCGAAAGTTGACTTTTTGTGACCACAAGGCAATAGGCAAAATTTGTTATGAGAAAATCACTTCTGTCAACCCCCTAAAAGGTGCCATTTGACTAGAAAATGCGATTCGCAAAGTTTTAGGTCGATCGGATAACGTTAACCCGTGCCGCATTGAGGTTGAAGATCAGAAAAACTCACTTTGTTTCATAAAAATACTCTTCTTTTCCTCATAGCATAGTAACCATTTGTCCTAGAGACTTGAGATTGGTCTCATTTTATTGAAATTGTAATCTTCTTCAACTTTTACTTGCATAATTTTTTCGCTACATCCTGTAGATTTTATGTTATTCAGCTTTTCCCATCTCAAAACGTGGTCCGTTTCAGCAAATGTGCCTTTTTACGCATACCCCTAAAAACCACACTCCAGTCAATGAAGTCGACCTCCAGGCGATTTGACACTTCTTTATCACTCTGGTTTATTGAAAATGAGTATGTTTCAGGTATAAATGTAAAGGTTGGGGCTGCTATAAGGGGGGGGGGGGATCTAGGTAACTACCAGCTACCAGATATATTGAAAAATGAAAACGTAGAAAGAGTAGCGATCTTGATTAGTTGTGAAGATGAGGAACAGTTGATCGGAGTTCCTCAACTCGAAAATAGTACTGGACTCTTGCAAGCCCAGGTGGTATTTGGAGCCATCAAGAGTGGGGTCAGCAGACAAGATTCAAGCAATGTGCTTTGACACCACAGCTGCCAATACCGGTCGGATTAGGAGGGCTTGTGTTTTGCTGGAGCAATTATTGCAAATAGAACTTTTGTACTTAGCATGCCGTCATCATATTTTGGAAATTATTTTGAAAGCCGTGTTTCATAGCAAGATAGGCTCGACCACTGGTCCTGAACCTAGCGTTTTCAAAAAATTTCAAGTTGGGTGGCCTAACTTCGACCAAACTAAATACAAAACTAGTCTACATGATGATAATACGAGTATTAGATGCAAAATCAGTATAACATTTATCAAGTTTCACTTTTTTTAATGGACGCCAAGAGGTCGATTTCATTGACTGGAGTGTAGTTTTTAGGGGTATGCATAAAAAGGCACATTTGCTGAAACGGACCACGTTTTGAGATGGGAAAAGCTGAATAACATAAAATCTATAGGATCTAGCGAAAAAAGTATTGGAGTAAAAGTTGAAGAAGATAGCATGTCAAGTAAAATAAGACCAATTTCAAGTCTCTAGGACAAATGGTTACTATGTTATGAGGTAAGAAATAATATTTTTAAGAAAAAAAGTGAGTTTTTCTAAACTTCAACCTCGACGCGGCACGGGTTAATGTTATCCGATTGACCTAAACCTTTGGGAATCTCATTTCCTAGTCAACTGGCACCTTTTAGGGGGTTGCCACGATTGAATTTCGAAAGTTGACTTTTTGTGACCACAAGGCAATAGGCAAAATTTTTTATGAGAAAATCACTTCTCGCAACCCCCTAAAAGGTGCCATTTGACTAGAAAATGCGATTCGCAAAGTTTTAGGTCGATCGGATAACGTTAACCCGTGCCGCATTGAGGTTGAAGATCAGAAAAACTCACTTTGTTTCATAAAAATACTCTTCTTTTCCTCATAACATAGTAACCATTTGTCCTAGAGACTTGAGATTGGTCTCATTTTATTGAAAATGTAATCTTCTTCAACTTTTACTTGCATAATTTTTTCGCTACATCCTGTAGATTTTATGTTATTCAGCTTTTCCCATCTCAAAACGTGGTCCGTTTCAGCAAATGTGCCTTTTTACGCATACCCCTAAAAACCACACTCCAGTCAATGAAGTCGACCTCCAGGCGATTTGACACTTCTTTATCACTCTGGTTTATTGAAAATGAGTATGTTTCAGGTATAAATGTAAAGGTTGGGGCTGTTATAAGGGGGGGGGGGGGATCTAGGTAACTACCAGCTACCAGATATACTCGTATTGAAAAATGAAAACGTAGAAAGAGTAGCGATCTTGATTAGTTGTGGAGATGAGGAACAGTTGATCGGAGTTCCTCAACTCGAAAATAGTACTGGACTCTTGCAAGCCCAGGTGGTATTTGGAGCCATCAAGAGTGGGGTCAGCAGACAAGATTCAAGCAATGTGCTTTGACACCACAGCTGCCAATACTGGTCGGATTAGGAGGGCTTGTGTTTTGCTGGAGCAATTATTGCAAATAGAACTTTTGTACTTAGCATGCCGTCATCATATTTTGGAAATTGTTTTGAAAGCCGTGTTTGATAGCAAGATAGGCTCGACCACTGGTCCTGAACCTAGCGTTTTCAAAAAATTTCAAGTTGGGTGGCCTAAGTTCGACCAAACTAAATACAAAACTAGTCTACATGATGATAATACGAGTATTAGATGCAAAATTAGTAACATTAATCAAGTTTCACTTTTTTTAATGGATCCCTAGAGGTCGATTTCATTGACTGGAGTGTGGTTTTTAGGGGTATGCATAAAAAGGCACATTTGCTGAAACGGACCACGTTTTGAGATGGGAAAAGCTGAATAACATAAAATCTATAGGATCTAGCGAAAAAAGTATTAGAGTGAAACTTGAAGAATATAACATGTCAAATAAAATAAGACCAATTTCAAGTCTCTAGGACAAATGGGGACTATGTTATGAGGAAAGAAATAATATTTTTATGAAAAAAGTGAGTTTTTCTAAACTTTCACTTCCATAATATTTTCGCTACATCCTGTAGATATTTTATGTTATTCAGCTTTTCCCATCTCAAAACGTGGTCCGTTTCAGCTAATGTGCCTTCTTACGCATACCCCTAAAAACGACACTCCAGTCAATGAAATTGACCTCCAGGCGATTTGACACTTCTTTATCACTCTGGTTTATTGAAAATGAGTATTTTTCAGGTATAAATGTAAAGGTTGAGGCTGCAATAAGGGTGGGGGGTCTAGGTAACTACCAGCTACCAGATATGTTGAAAAATGAAAACGTAGAAAGAGTAGCGATCTTGATTAGTTGTGGAGATGAGTAACAGTTGATCGGAGTTCCTCAACTCGAAAATAGTACTGGACTCTTGCAAGCCCAGGCGGTATTTGGAGCCATTCAAGAGTGGGGTGCAGCAGACAAAATTCAAGCAATGTGCTTTGACACCACAGCTGCAAATACTGGTCGGGTTAGGGTGGGCTTGTGTTTTGCTGGAGCAATTATTGCATAAAGAACTTTTGTACTTAGCATGCCGTCATCATATTTTGGAAATTATTTTGAAAGCCGTGTTTGATAGCAAGATAAGGCTCGACCACTGGTCCTGAACCTAGCGTTTTCAAAAAATTTCAAGTTGGGTGGCCTAAGTTCGACCAAACTAAATACAAAACTAGTCTACATGATGATAATACGAGTATTAGATGCAAAATTAGTAAGATTAATCAAGATCATTCGCTCTCGTTCTATGGTGAGGTTCACATCGTTGCTCTAATCATTACTATTTTTTATATGGTTCTACTGTCTCGTTCTTGCTGCAATTTTACATATTACTGGATCTAGTCATCATCTCCTGTAACACGCAGTCTGGACTCGGTGAGTCGTTTACTTCGTACTAAAAGTCCCATGTGAATATTGTCACGTTTCAAGACACCAATTGTACTGGTCACTTCCGACTCGAGACGGGCACGAGATAAGCGATTCGCGCCTGCGCAGATTGTTATCGGGTATCGGCTCTCCCCACTAATCGCAGTGATCATCTGCCCCCGCTCTGACCGTTCACTCACACCTTGTGCCGGCCCCCCACTCTATTCATTTAGTCCAGGCGCTCACAATGGACGGCGGCAGATGTAATGAGCAATTGATTCCCGAAGATGAAATCACCTGCGTGGTATGTACCGCGAGCTTTCATTTCGGATGTGTCGGCTTGCGTGAGGCCAAGTTCAGACTCCTCAAAAAAGATTCCAAAGACGCGTGGAAATGTAACGCATGCAAAACAAAAGTTTCGAGCCAACCTGAAGACGCGGTATTTACAAGTCAGGAACAGGGTGTCCCTCCAATGGGAACCCTAGCTCTAATGTTTGATTCTCTTAAGAGTGATTTAAAGGATCAGGGTGATAAAAAAAAGTAATGAGATCCTTGGGAAAATAAATGATGTTTCTAGCAATGATGTTCTTAGCAAAGTATGATTCTTTATCCGCTTGTGTCGATGAAATCAGATCCGATTTGCTTGATATAAAGAATGAAAATTTAGCGCAACGTGTCTCAGCACTTGAGCACTCAATCAAGGCGGTGGACCTACCTCCTATCTCGAATCCCGACAAGCCTTCTGGTCACGGACTGGAGACCGCCGTCGCGGAGATGGAGGATCGTAGGCGTAGAGCTAATAATATTATGATCTTCGAATATCCTGAGGCATCTATCAATGACGCTATTCGTTCCGCCCAGGAGGATTTCAACAATGTAAAAGCTTCTCTACTTCAACTCTCTCCTAATTTTGAAGAACTGAAATTTCGGGTTTCTCGCTTGGGTGCAATGAAGAGGGGTAAGTACCGTCCCTTAAAGGTAATTTTCGAAGAGTCCTCTGCTGCCACAAGGGTTCTAATAGCCAATCGCTCCCACCAGCCTCCCATTTTGTCAATCTCAGCTGATCGTACTCCTGCTCAGCGTAAATACATGTCTGAGTTGCGCTCTATGTTGAAAGAAAGACAGGATAAAGGGGAGAAAGATATCACCATAAAGTACATCTCCGGAATCCCAACAATCGTACCCACCACTCAGCCAAAAAACGGATAAGCTCACCCAAAGTACTAACTGGCTACTATCAGAATGTGCGAGGCCTTAACACAAAATTATCTGTACTACGTTATAAATCTCCCCTCCTTAATTACGATCTGATCTTCTTCACTGAAACCTGGCTATCTGCTAATGTTGATACTTCCGAATTATTCCTGTCTCAGTACCTGGTGTACCGCTCAGACCGCTCAATCTCAAACAATACCGTCAAGTCCACAGGTGGAGGGGTGCTTCTCTCTGTTTCAAAGCGAATCCGTTCATACAAATGGGAATCCCCTGATGTAGTCGAGCACATATTCGTTGTTCTCCCGGATCATGGACTGATTGTCGGGTGTGTTTACCTTCCTGATTACCAACCCGTGTCTAGGTATGATGACCACTTCTCTGCCCTTGATATTGTATCAACTACCTTCCCTGAACATAAAGTCCTTCTTGTCGGCGACTATAACATCCCTGGTGTAGTGTGGAACGATTGGAACAAAGATGACATTAATTATAGCTTTAGCCCCAAAGGAAGAATTGTTCACGAAGCCCTTCAACTATTCAACCTCAAGCAGTGCAGCAACATCCCAAATGCTCACGGCAACGTCATAGATCTCCTACTGACTAACAAGAACGATCATGTCTCCGTCAATAAGTGTGTGCCTATCATGGAAGTGGATCCCTCTCATCCCCCGTTCGACTTTACTGTACCACTCACTCATCATACTGACACTATATCTCCATCCCGCCAGTTTACCTATAGTTTCAAAAAAGGAGATTATGACTCAATGAACTCATACTTTGCCACTTGTGATTGGAATGGTTGCCTGGCACTGCCATTTGAACAAGCAATAGATCAGTTTTATACATTCCTCTATAAAGCCATTCAGCTATACGTCCCAAAAACTCGTACAATTGACTATTCGTTTCCAAAGTGGTTTGATCGCGACTTGATACATTTAGTGCGCATGAAAAATTTTGCACAGTCGCGCTATAAAGTATCCATGAATTCGGAAGACTACAGTATCTTTTCAAACTTGAGAGCTGAGTGCGAAGTGATGTCCGTTTCCTTGTATTCTTCTTACCTCGAATCTCTGCAGAATGGCCTCCATGATAACATGAAACTGTTTTGGAACCACATTAATTATAAAGACGGCTGTAATGAGCTACCCCCTACAATGAAACTCAATGGCCTTGTTGCCTCATCCCCTCCAGAAATTGCCGAACTGTTTGCATCACACTTCTCCTCCGTTTTCGATCCACCATCCACAAAGTCCCCAACTTATCCTACCCGTGATGTTGTATCGATAGGCATGCTAACTGTTACGGAAGATGCTGTCCATCGTGAGCTCTCATCGATTGATGTGAATAAGGGTATGGGACCGGACGGTATTCCTCCAATATTGCTGAGACGATGCTGTCAGTCACTCAGTTCTCCGCTTACATCTATCTTCAACTATTCTCTTGAATCCGGCTCTTTCCCTTCCCAATGGAAATGCTCTTATGTTACACCTATACACAAAGCTGGTGATAGATCGGATATCAAGCACTATCGACCCATCTGTACCATATGTTGCATCCCAAAGCTCCTTGAGAAATTGATACTCGCAGATTTACCCGGAAATGTCCCACTATCTGGTTGACAAACAGCATGGGTTCGTGCGCGGTCGTTCCACCGTCACGAATTCGCTCGAATTCCAGGAATTCGTCTTGAGGGGTTTCGAGCGGCGTCTAAAGGTGGATCTCATCAGCACGGACTACTCCAAAGCGTTTGACCGTTTGTCTCATCGCCACGTGTTGGCACTTATGGAGTCTTTGGGTGTCCATGGTCCTTTCCTGAGGTGGCTGACGGCCTACTTGTCTGGACGGCAACTGATCGTCAAAGTGAAGTGTGACCTCTCAAGACCATTTATAGCCAGTTCGGGTATCCCTCAGGGTTCCCATATGGGTCCTCTGATTTTCCTGATGATGATCAATGGTGTCTGTGAGGTATTCGGTCGGGTTCACTGCCTCTTGTTTGCTGACGACCTTAAGTTCTTCTCGTACGTTGAGTCACTTCATGATTGTTTGCGCCTTCAGGAGGGTTTGGACCGGCTTGGAGACTGGTGTATCCAGAACAATTTGTTCCTAAATGTCGGAAAGTGCTGCGTGTCCACCTTCAGTCGTGCCCTGGACGTCATACCATTTGACTACCGGCTCGATGGCACGGTTCTGCCAAGGGTGTCTGTTGTTCGGGACCTGGGTGTGCTGTTGGACACTAAACTTACCTTCGGTAGTCATATTGACCATATTGTGGGGACGGCCATGCGTTCTCTGGGTTTTCTGAAGAGGCACACGAGGGATTTCACCAGTGTCCCAGCCATCGTCTTGCTATACAAGTCCATCGTGCTTCCAATCCTCGAATATGCGTCGGTTGTGTGGTCTCCACATTACAGTTACCAGTCGGCACAGTTGGAACGGGTCCAGAAGAAGTTCCTGCGATATGTAGCGTTCAAGCTCCATATCCCGTTGGATGAAGTCGACTATGACTCGCTTCTCAGAACGTGTCGCCTGCGCTCGCTTGAGCACCGCCGTAGGTGGATGGACACTTCGTTCCTCATCAGGCTAGTAAATGGCCCCATCGACTGCCCCTAACTCTTGGCGCAATTGAACTTCTCAGTCCCTCAATTCTTCTCCCGCTCAGCTCCACTCTTCCACACATCATTCAACCCGACGAATTACCTCTGCCACAGGCCATTTTCAAGAATACCCCGCGAAGTCAATGCCATGTTGCACAGTCACCCCGACCTAGATTTGTTTCATAGTCCCCCTTCCCAGTTTAAGTCACTCTGCTATATAATTCGTAATACCGGATAAATCTGTCACTTATACTCCATCCACCTATTGTTCTGAGCCTCTACTTATTATTATTGTCTTAAAAATTTACCTACCCACCACGTATCTAATTTGCAAGCTAAATGTACATATAATCAGTGTTATTATTATTGTGTTTATTTCCTGTAATTGGGCTTGCCCGTATTAACAATAAACAATAAACAATAAACGATTCACTTTTTTTAATGGATGCCTAGAGGTCGATTTCATTGACTGGAGTGTGGTTTTTAGGAGTATGCATAAAAAGGCACATTTGCTGAAACGGACCACGTTTTGAGATGGGAAAAGCTGAATAACATAAAATCTATAGGATCCAGCGAAAAAAGTATTGGAGTAAAAGTTGAAGAAGATAACATGTCAAATAAAATAAGACCAATTTCAAGTCTCTAGGACAAATGGTTACTATGTTATGAGGAAAGAAATAATATTTTTATGAAAAAAAGTGAGTTTTTCTAAACTTCAACCTCGATGCGGCACGGGTTAATGTTATCCGATCGACCTAAAACTTTGGGAATCTCATTTTCTGGTCAAATAGCACCTTTTAGGGGGTTGCCACGATTGAATTTCGAAAGTTGACTTTTGTGACCACATGGCAATAGGAAAATTTTTTTTGAGAAAATCACTTCTGGCAACCCCCTAAAAGGTGCCATTTGACTAGAAAATGAGATTCGCAAAGTTTTAGGTCGATCGGATAACGTTAACCCGTGCCGCATTGTGGTTGAAGATCAGGAAAACTCACTTTGTTTCATAAAAATACTCTTCTTTTCCTCATAACATGGTAACCGTTTGTCCTAGAGACTTGAGATTGGTCTCATTTTATTGAAAATGTTATCTTCTTCAACTTTTACTTGCATAATTTTTTCGCTACATCCGGTAGATTTTATGTTATTCAGCTTTTCCCATCTCAAAACGTGGTCCGTTTCAGCAAATGTGCCTTTTTACGCATACCCCTAAAAACCACCCTCCAGTCAATGAAATCGACCTCCAGGCGATTTGACACTTCTTTATCACTCTGGTTTATTGAAAATGAGTATGTTTCAGGTATAAATGTGAAGGCTGAGGCTGCAATAAGGGGGGGGGGGGGGGGATCTAGGTAACTACCAGCTACCAGATAAATTGAAAAATGAAAACGTAGAAAGAGTTGGTTAGTTGCGGAGATGAGGAACAGTTGATCGGAGTTCCTCAACTCGAAAATAGTACTGGACTCTTGCAAGCCCAGGCGGTATTTGGAGCCATTCAAGAGTGGGGTGCAGCAGACAAAATTCAAGCAATGTGCTTTGACACCACAGCTGCAAATACTGGTCGGGTTAGGGGGGCTTGTGTTTTGCTGGAGCAATTATTGCAGAAAGAACTTTTGTACTTAGCATGCCGTCATCATATTTTGGGAATTATTTTGAAAGCCGTGTTTGATAGCAAGATAGGCTCGACCACTGGTCCTGAACCTAGCGTTTTCAAAAAATTGCAAGTTGGGTGACCTAAGTTCGACCAAACTAAATACAAAACTAGTCTACACTACATGATGATAATACGAGTATTAGATGCAAAATCAGTATAACATTTATCAAGTTTCACTTTTTTTAATGGACGCCAAGAGGTCGATTTCATTGACTGGAGTGTAGTTTTTAGGGGTATGCATAAAAAGGCACATTTGCTGAAACGGACCACGTTTTGAGATGGGAAAAGCTGAATAACATAAAATCTATAGGATCTAGCGAAAAAAGTATTGGAGTAAAAGTTGAAGAAGATAGCATGTCAAGTAAAATAAGACCAATTTCAAGTCTCTAGGACAAATGGTTACTATGTTATGAGGTAAGAAATAATATTTTTAAGAAAAAAAGTGAGTTTTTCTAAACTTCAACCTCGACGCGGCACGGGTTAATGTTATCCGATCGACCTAAACCTTTGGGAATCTCATTTCCTAGTCAACTGGCACCTTTTAGGGGGTTGCCACGATTGAATTTCGAAAGTTGACTTTTTGTGACCACAAGGCAATAGGCAAAATTTGTTATGAGAAAATCACTTCTGTCAACCCCCTAAAAGGTGCCATTTGACTAGAAAATGCGATTCGCAAAGTTTTAGGTCGATCGGATAACGTTAACCCGTGCCGCATTGAGGTTGAAGATCAGAAAAACTCACTTTGTTTCATAAAAATACTCTTCTTTTCCTCATAGCATAGTAACCATTTGTCCTAGAGACTTGAGATTGGTCTCATTTTATTGAAAATGTAATCTTCTTCAACTTTTACTTGCATAATTTTTTCGCTACATCCTGTAGATTTTATGTTATTCAGCTTTTCCCATCTCAAAACGTGGTCCGTTTCAGCAAATGTGCCTTTTTACGCATACCCCTAAAAACCACACTCCAGTCAATGAAGTCGACCTCCAGGCGATTTGACACTTCTTTATCACTCTGGTTTATTGAAAATGAGTATGTTTCAGGTATAAATGTAAAGGTTGGGGCTGCTATAAGGGGGGGGGGGGATCTAGGTAACTACCAGCTACCAGATATATTGAAAAATGAAAACGTAGAAAGAGTAGCGATCTTGATTAGTTGTGGAGATGAGGAACAGTTGATCGGAGTTCCTCAACTCGAAAATAGTACTGGACTCTTGCAAGCCCAGGTGGTATTTGGAGCCATCAAGAGTGGGGTCAGCAGACAAGATTCAAGCAATGTGCTCTGACACCACAGCTGCCAATACCGGTCGGATTAGGAGGGCTTGTGTTTTGCTGGAGCAATTATTGCAAATAGAACTTTTGTACTTAGCATGCCGTCATCATATTTTGGAAATTATTTTGAAAGCCGTGTTTCATAGCAAGATAGGCTCGACCACTGGTCCTGAACCTAGCGTTTTCAAAAAATTTCAAGTTGGGTGGCCTAACTTCGACCAAACTAAATACAAAACTAGTCTACATGATGATAATACGAGTATTAGATGCAAAATCAGTATAACATTTATCAAGTTTCACTTTTTTTAATGGACGCCAAGAGGTCGATTTCATTGACTGGAGTGTAGTTTTTAGGGGTATGCATAAAAAGGCACATTTGCTGAAACGGACCACGTTTTGAGATGGGAAAAGCTGAATAACATAAAATCTATAGGATCTAGCGAAAAAAGTATTGGAGTAAAAGTTGAAGAAGATAGCATGTCAAGTAAAATAAGACCAATTTCAAGTCTCTAGGACAAATGGTTACTATGTTATGAGGTAAGAAATAATATTTTTAAGAAAAAAAGTGAGTTTTTCTAAACTTCAACCTCGACGCGGCACGGGTTAATGTTATCCGATCGACCTAAACCTTTGGGAATCTCATTTCCTAGTCAACTGGCACCTTTTAGGGGGTTGCCACGATTGAATTTCGAAAGTTGACTTTTTGTGACCACAAGGCAATAGGCAAAATTTTTTATGAGAAAATCACTTCTCGCAACCCCCTAAAAGGTGCCATTTGACTAGAAAATGCGATTCGCAAAGTTTTAGGTCGATCGGATAACGTTAACCCGTGCCGCATTGAGGTTGAAGATCAGAAAAACTCACTTTGTTTCATAAAAATACTCTTCTTTTCCTCATAACATAGTAACCATTTGTCCTAGAGACTTGAGATTGGTCTCATTTTATTGAAAATGTAATCTTCTTCAACTTTTACTTGCATAATTTTTTCGCTACATCCTGTAGATTTTATGTTATTCAGCTTTTCCCATCTCAAAACGTGGTCCGTTTCAGCAAATGTGCCTTTTTACGCATACCCCTAAAAACCACACTCCAGTCAATGAAGTCGACCTCCAGGCGATTCGACACTTCTTTATCACTCTGGTTTATTGAAAATGAGTATGTTTCAGGTATAAATGTAAAGGTTGGGGCTGCTATAAGGGGGGGGGGGGGATCTAGGTAACTACCAGCTACCAGATATACTCGTATTGAAAAATGAAAACGTAGAAAGAGTAGCGATCTTGATTAGTTGTGGAGATGAGGAACAGTTGATCGGAGTTCCTCAACTCGAAAATAGTACTGGACTCTTGCAAGCCCAGGTGGTATTTGGAGCCATCAAGAGTGGGGTCAGCAGACAAGATTCAAGCAATGTGCTTTGACACCACAGCTGCCAATACTGGTCGGATTAGGAGGGCTTGTGTTTTGCTGGAGCAATTATTGCAAATAGAACTTTTGTACTTAGCATGCCGTCATCATATTTTGGAAATTGTTTTGAAAGCCGTGTTTGATAGCAAGATAGGCTCGACCACTGGTCCTGAACCTAGCGTTTTCAAAAAATTTCAAGTTGGGTGGCCTAAGTTCGACCAAACTAAATACAAAACTAGTCTACATGATGATAATACGAGTATTAGATGCAAAATTAGTAACATTAATCAAGTTTCACTTTTTTTAATGGATCCCTAGAGGTCGATTTCATTGACTGGAGTGTGGTTTTTAGGGGTATGCATAAAAAGGCACATTTGCTGAAACGGACCACGTTTTGAGATGGGAAAAGCTGAATAACATAAAATCTATAGGATCTAGCGAAAAAAGTATTAGAGTGAAACTTGAAGAATATAACATGTCAAATAAAATAAGACCAATTTCAAGTCTCTAGGACAAATGGGGACTATGTTATGAGGAAAGAAATAATATTTTTATGAAAAAATCGGATAACGTTAACCCGTGCCGCATTGAGGTTGAAGATCAGAAAAACTCACTTTGTTTCATAAAAATACTCTTCTTTTCCTCATAGCATAGTAACCATTTGTCCTAGAGACTTGAGATTGGTCTCATTTTATTGAAAATGTAATCTTCTTCAACTTTTACTTGCATAATTTTTTCGCTACATCCTGTAGATTTTATGTTATTCAGCTTTTCCCATCTCAAAACGTGGTCCGTTTCAGCAAATGTGCCTTTTTACGCATACCCCTAAAAACCACACTCCAGTCAATGAAGTCGACCTCCAGGCGATTTGACACTTCTTTATCACTCTGGTTTATTGAAAATGAGTATGTTTCAGGTATAAATGTAAAGGTTGGGGCTGCTATAAGGGGGGGGGGGGGGGATCTAGGTAACTACCAGCTACCAGATATATTGAAAAATGAAAACGTAGAAAGAGTAGCGATCTTGATTAGTTGTGGAGATGAGGAACAGTTGATCGGAGTTCCTCAACTCGAAAATAGTACTGGACTCTTGCAAGCCCAGGTGGTATTTGGAGCCATCAAGAGTGGGGTCAGCAGACAAGATTCAAGCAATGTGCTTTGACACCACAGCTGCCAATACCGGTCGGATTAGGAGGGCTTGTGTTTTGCTGGAGCAATTATTGCAAATAGAACTTTTGTACTTAGCATGCCGTCATCATATTTTGGAAATTATTTTGAAAGCCGTGTTTCATAGCAAGATAGGCTCGACCACTGGTCCTGAACCTAGCGTTTTCAAAAAATTTCAAGTTGGGTGGCCTAACTTCGACCAAACTAAATACAAAACTAGTCTACATGATGATAATACGAGTATTAGATGCAAAATTAGTAAGATTAATCAAGATCATTCGCTCTCCTTCTATGGTGAGGTTCACATCGTTGCTCTAATCATTACTATTTTTTATATGGTTCTACTGTCTCGTTCTTGCTGCAATTTTACATATTACTGGATCTAGTCATCATCTCCTGTAACACGCAGTCTGGACTCGGTGAGTCGTTTACTTCGTACTAAAAGTCCCATGTGAATATTGTCACGTTTCAAGACACCAATTGTACTGGTCACTTCCGACTCGAGACGGGCACGAGATAAGCGATTCGCGCCTGCGCAGATTGTTATCGGGTATCGGCTCTCCCCACTAATCGCAGTGATCATCTGCCCCCGCTCTGACCGTTCACTCACACCTTGTGCCGGCCCCCCACTCTATTCATTTAGTCCAGGCGCTCACAATGGACGGCGGCAGATGTAATGAGCAATTGATTCCCGAAGATGAAATCACCTGCGTGGTATGTACCGCGAGCTTTCATTTCGGATGTGTCGGCTTGCGTGAGGCCAAGTTCAGACTCCTCAAAAAAGATTCCAAAGACGCGTGGAAATGTAACGCATGCAAAACAAAAGTTTCGAGCCAACCTGAAGACGCGGTATTTACAAGTCAGGAACAGGGTGTCCCTCCAATGGGAACCCTAGCTCTAATGTTTGATTCTCTTAAGAGTGATTTAAAGGATCAGGGTGATAAAAAAAAGTAATGAGATCCTTGGGAAAATAAATGATGTTTCTAGCAATGATGTTCTTAGCAAAGTATGATTCTTTATCCGCTTGTGTCGATGAAATCAGATCCGATTTGCTTGATATAAAGAATGAAAATTTAGCGCAACGTGTCTCAGCACTTGAGCACTCAATCAAGGCGGTGGACCTACCTCCTATCTCGAATCCCGACAAGCCTTCTGGTCACGGACTGGAGACCGCCGTCGCGGAGATGGAGGATCGTAGGCGTAGAGCTAATAATATTATGATCTTCGAATATCCTGAGGCATCTATCAATGACGCTATTCGTTCCGCCCAGGAGGATTTCAACAATGTAAAAGCTTCTCTACTTCAACTCTCTCCTAATTTTGAAGAACTGAAATTTCGGGTTTCTCGCTTGGGTGCAATGAAGAGGGGTAAGTACCGTCCCTTAAAGGTAATTTTCGAAGAGTCCTCTGCTGCCACAAGGGTTCTAATAGCCAATCGCTCCCACCAGCCTCCCATTTTGTCAATCTCAGCTGATCGTACTCCTGCTCAGCGTAAATACATGTCTGAGTTGCGCTCTATGTTGAAAGAAAGACAGGATAAAGGGGAGAAAGATATCACCATAAAGTACATCTCCGGAATCCCAACAATCGTACCCACCACTCAGCCAAAAAACGGATAAGCTCACCCAAAGTACTAACTGGCTACTATCAGAATGTGCGAGGCCTTAACACAAAATTATCTGTACTACGTTATAAATCTCCCCTCCTTAATTACGATCTGATCTTCTTCACTGAAACCTGGCTATCTGCTAATGTTGATACTTCCGAATTATTCCTGTCTCAGTACCTGGTGTACCGCTCAGACCGCTCAATCTCAAACAATACCGTCAAGTCCACAGGTGGAGGGGTGCTTCTCTCTGTTTCAAAGCGAATCCGTTCATACAAATGGGAATCCCCTGATGTAGTCGAGCACATATTCGTTGTTCTCCCGGATCATGGACTGATTGTCGGGTGTGTTTACCTTCCTGATTACCAACCCGTGTCTAGGTATGATGACCACTTCTCTGCCCTTGATATTGTATCAACTACCTTCCCTGAACATAAAGTCCTTCTTGTCGGCGACTATAACATCCCTGGTGTAGTGTGGAACGATTGGAACAAAGATGACATTAATTATAGCTTTAGCCCCAAAGGAAGAATTGTTCACGAAGCCCTTCAACTATTCAACCTCAAGCAGTGCAGCAACATCCCAAATGCTCACGGCAACGTCATAGATCTCCTACTGACTAACAAGAACGATCATGTCTCCGTCAATAAGTGTGTGCCTATCATGGAAGTGGATCCCTCTCATCCCCTGTTCGACTTTACTGTACCACTCACTCATCATACTGACACTATATCTCCATCCCGCCAGTTTACCTATAGTTTCAAAAAAGGAGATTATGACTCAATGAACTCATACTTTGCCACTTGTGATTGGAATGGTTGCCTGGCACTGCCATTTGAACAAGCAATAGATCAGTTTTATACATTCCTCTATAAAGCCATTCAGCTATACGTCCCAAAAACTCGTACAATTGACTATTCGTTTCCAAAGTGGTTTGATCGCGACTTGATACATTTAGTGCGCATGAAAAATTTTGCACAGTCGCGCTATAAAGTATCCATGAATTCGGAAGACTACAGTATCTTTTCAAACTTGAGAGCTGAGTGCGAAGTGATGTCCGTTTCCTTGTATTCTTCTTACCTCGAATCTCTGCAGAATGGCCTCCATGATAACATGAAACTGTTTTGGAACCACATTAATTATAAAGACGGCTGTAATGAGCTACCCCCTACAATGAAACTCAATGGCCTTGTTGCCTCATCCCCTCCAGAAATCGCCGAACTGTTTGCATCACACTTCTCCTCCGTTTTCGATCCACCATCCACAAAGTCCCCAACTTATCCTACCCGTGATGTTGTATCGATAGGCATGCTAACTGTTACGGAAGATGCTGTCCATCGTGAGCTCTCATCGATTGATGTGAATAAGGGTATGGGACCGGACGGTATTCCTCCAATATTGCTGAGACGATGCTGTCAGTCACTCAGTTCTCCGCTTACATCTATCTTCAACTATTCTCTTGAATCCGGCTCTTTCCCTTCCCAATGGAAATGCTCTTATGTTACACCTATACACAAAGCTGGTGATAGATCGGATATCAAGCACTATCGACCCATCTGTACCATATGTTGCATCCCAAAGCTCCTTGAGAAATTGATACTCGCAGATTTACCCGGAAATGTCCCACTATCTGGTTGACAAACAGCATGGGTTCGTGCGCGGTCGTTCCACCGTCACGAATTCGCTCGAATTCCAGGAATTCGTCTTGAGGGGTTTCGAGCGGCGTCTACAGGTGGATGTCATCAGCACGGACTACTCCAAAGCGTTTGACCGTTTGTCTCATCGCCACGTGTTGGCACTTATGGAGTCTTTGGGTGTCCATGGTCCTTTCCTGAGGTGGCTGACGGCCTACTTGTCTGGACGGCAACTGATCGTCAAAGTGAAGTGTGACCTCTCAAGACCATTTATAGCCAGTTCGGGTATCCCTCAGGGTTCCCATATGGGTCCTCTGATTTTCCTGATGATGATCAATGGTGTCTGTGAGGTATTCGGTCGGGTTCACTGCCTCTTGTTTGCTGACGACCTTAAGTTCTTCTCGTACGTTGAGTCACTTCATGATTGTTTGCGCCTTCAGGAGGGTTTGGACCGGCTTGGAGACTGGTGTATCCAGAACAATTTGTTCCTAAATGTCGGAAAGTGCTGCGTGTCCACCTTCAGTCGTGCCCTGGACGTCATACCATTTGACTACCGGCTCGATGGCACGGTTCTGCCAAGGGTGTCTGTTGTTCGGGACCTGGGTGTGCTGTTGGACACTAAACTTACCTTCGGTAGTCATATTGACCATATTGTGGGGACGGCCATGCGTTCTCTGGGTTTTCTGAAGAGGCACACGAGGGATTTCACCAGTGTCCCAGCCATCGTCTTGCTATACAAGTCCATCGTGCTTCCAATCCTCGAATATGCGTCGGTTGTGTGGTCTCCACATTACAGTTACCAGTCGGCACAGTTGGAACGGGTCCAGAAGAAGTTCCTGCGATATGTAGCGTTCAAGCTCCATATCCCGTTGGATGAAGTCGACTATGACTCGCTTCTCAGAACGTGTCGCCTGCGCTCGCTTGAGCACCGCCGTAGGTGGATGGACACTTCGTTCCTCATCAGGCTAGTAAATGGCCCCATCGACTGCCCCTCACTCTTGGCGCAATTGAACTTCTCAGTCCCTCAATTCTTCTCCCGCTCAGCTCCACTCTTCCACACATCATTCAACCCGACGAATTACCTCTGCCACAGGCCATTTTCAAGAATACCCCGCGAAGTCAATGCCATGTTGCACAGTCACCCCGACCTAGATTTGTTTCATAGTCCCCCTTCCCAGTTTAAGTCACTCTGCTATATAATTCGTAATACCGGATAAATCTGTCACTTATACTCCATCCACCTATTGTTCTGAGCCTCTACTTATTATTATTGTCTTAAAAATTTACCTACCCACCACGTATCTAATTTGCAAGCTAGATGTACATATAATCAGTGTTATTATTATTGTGTTTATTTCCTGTAATTGGGCTTGCCCGTATTAACAATAAACAATAAACAATAAACGATTCACTTTTTTTAATGGATGCCTAGAGGTCGATTTCATTGACTGGAGTGTGGTTTTTAGGAGTATGCATAAAAAGGCACATTTGCTGAAACGGACCACGTTTTGAGATGGGAAAAGCTGAATAACATAAAATCTATAGGATCCAGCGAAAAAAGTATTGGAGTAAAAGTTGAAGAAGATAACATGTCAAATAAAATAAGACCAATTTCAAGTCTCTAGGACAAATGGTTACTATGTTATGAGGAAAGAAATAATATTTTTATGAAAAAAAGTGAGTTTTTCTAAACTTCAACCTCGATGCGGCACGGGTTAATGTTATCCGATCGACCTAAAACTTTGGGAATCTCATTTTCTGGTCAAATGGCACCTTTTAGGGGGTTGCCACGATTGAATTTCGAAAGTTGACTTTTGTGACCACATGGCAATAGGAAAATTTTTTTTGAGAAAATCACTTCTGGCAACCCCCTAAAAGGTGCCATTTGACTAGAAAATGAGATTCGCAAAGTTTTAGGTCGATCGGATAACGTTAACCCGTGCCGCATTGTGGTTGAAGATCAGGAAAACTCACTTTGTTTCATAAAAATACTCTTCTTTTCCTCATAACATGGTAACCGTTTGTCCTAGAGACTTGAGATTGGTCTCATTTTATTGAAAATGTTATCTTCTTCAACTTTTACTTGCATAATTTTTTCGCTACATCCGGTAGATTTTATGTTATTCAGCTTTTCCCATCTCAAAACGTGGTCCGTTTCAGCAAATGTGCCTTTTTACGCATACCCCTAAAAACCACCCTCCAGTCAATGAAATCGACCTCCAGGCGATTTGACACTTCTTTATCACTCTGGTTTATTGAAAATGAGTATGTTTCAGGTATAAATGTGAAGGCTGAGGCTGCAATAAGGGGGGGGGGGGGATCTAGGTAACTACCAGCTACCAGATAAATTGAAAAATGAAAACGTAGAAAGAGTAGCGATCTTGGTTAGTTGCGGAGATGAGGAACAGTTGATCGGAGTTCCTCAACTCGAAAATAGTACTGGACTCTTGCAAGCCCAGGCGGTATTTGGAGCCATTCAAGAGTGGGGTGCAGCAGACAAAATTCAAGCAATGTGCTTTGACACCACAGCTGCAAATACTGGTCGGGTTAGGGGGGCTTGTGTTTTGCTGGAGCAATTATTGCAGAAAGAACTTTTGTACTTAGCATGCCGTCATCATATTTTGGGAATTATTTTGAAAGCCGTGTTTGATAGCAAGATAGGCTCGACCACTGGTCCTGAACCTAGCGTTTTCAAAAAATTGCAAGTTGGGTGACCTAAGTTCGACCAAACTAAATACAAAACTAGTCTACACTACATGATGATAATACGAGTATTAGATGCAAAATTAGTAACATTAATCAAGTTTCACTTTTTTTACTGGATGCCTAGAGGTCGATTTCATTGACTGGAGTGTGGTTTTTAGGGGTATGCATAAAAAGGCACATTTGCTGAAACGGACCACGTTTTGAGATGGGAAAAGCTGAATAACATAAAATCTATAGGATCTAGCGGAAAAAAGTATTGGAGTAAAAGTTGAAGAAGATAGCATGTCAAGGTAAAATAAGACCAATTTCAAGTCTCTAGGACAAATGGTTACTATGTTATGAGGAAAGAAATAATATTTTTAAGAAAAAAAGTGAGTTTTTCTAAACTTCAACCTCGACGCGGCACGGGTTAATGTTATCCGATCGACCTAAACCTTTGGGAATCTCATTTCCTAGTCAACTTGGCACCTTTTAGGGGGTTGCCACGATTGAATTTCGAAAGTTGACTTTTTGTGACCACAAGGCAATAGGCAAAATTTGTTATGAGAAAATCACTTCTGTCAACCCCTAAAAGGTGCCATTTGACTAGAAAATGCGATTCGCAAAGTTTTAGGTCGATCGGATAACGTTAACCCGTGCCGCATTGAGGTTGAAGACAGAAAAAACTCACTTTGTTTCATAAAAATACTCTTCTTTTCCTCATAGCATAGTAACCATTTGTCCTAGAGACTTGAGATTGGTCTCATTTTATTGAAAATGTAATCTTCTTCAACTTTTTGTTGCATAATTTTTTCGCTACATCCTGTAGATTTTATGTTATTCAGCTTTTCCCATCTCAAAACGTGGTCCGTTTCAGCAAATGTGCCTTTTTACGCATACCCCTAAAAACCACACTCCAGTCAATGAAGTCGACCTCCAGGCGATTTGACACTTCTTTATCACTCTGGTTTATTGAAAATGAGTATGTTTCAGGTATAAATGTAAAGGTTGGGGCTGCTATAAGGGGGGGGGGGGGGGGATCTAGGTAACTACCAGCTACCAGATATATTGAAAAATGAAAACGTAGAAAGAGTAGCGATCTTGATTAGTTGTGGAGATGAGGAACAGTTGATCGGAGTTCCTCAACTCGAAAATAGTACTGGACTCTTGCAAGCCCAGGTGGTATTTGGAGCCATCAAGAGTGGGGTCAGCAGACAAGATTCAAGCAATGTGCTTTGACACCACAGCTGCCAATACCGGTCGGATTAGGAGGGCTTGTGTTTTGCTGGAGCAATTATTGCAAATAGAACTTTTGTACTTAGCATGCCGTCATCATATTTTGGAAATTATTTTGAAAGCCGTGTTTCATAGCAAGATAGGCTCGACCACTGGTCCTGAACCTAGCGTTTTCAAAAAATTTCAAGTTGGGTGGCCTAACTTCGACCAAACTAAATACAAAACTAGTCTACATGATGATAATACGAGTATTAGATGCAAAATCAGTATAACATTTATCAAGTTTCACTTTTTTTAATGGACGCCAAGAGGTCGATTTCATTGACTGGAGTGTAGTTTTTAGGGGTATGCATAAAAAGGCACATTTGCTGAAACGGACCACGTTTTGAGATGGGAAAAGCTGAATAACATAAAATCTATAGGATCTAGCCAGGAGCGTAGCGTGCCTCTGGTGACGGGGGTACCGCAATGAATTCCACCCCCCCCCCCCCCCCAACATTCACACTTCCTCACACACTCTAAAAATGTAAATGTGAAGCAGTTCTTAGCAAGCTGTTTGTCAAAGGAATTTTATGATATTATTGATCTTCCAAATTCATTAGAAATAATTCATAACATTCCCTTGCAAAAAAAATAAAAGGTTTTTCGAACTACAGCCTGATAACCATTGGTACCTGGGTCATTTCGCGAAAAGTGGCATATTTAGGGTTTGAATTGTTCCAAAATTATTTGAGGGCTTTCAGCCATTTTTTTTTCAACTAACCCCTTCCTGACCTACTCAAAGGTTATCAGCCAAAAAAGGTCATCATAGAAATGCATAGTTTTTGAAATGGAAGCATTTAAAATAAGGTTTACTCCACAGGAGTGATGTTGTGTCCACAGGAGTGAGAAATAGACAAGAAATGACTCGAAATCCACTTTATTCAACAAGAAAAATGCAGAAATAACACAATGTTACATTGGTTACACATTGTCACATTTATTGGTATAAAACATTTATAGACGTGTGACATATAGTTATGTGAAAATATAAAAACAATTCCTAAATTGCGTAAAAATTCTTGTCGAGGGGTTAACGGTGAAGTAGTGATGCAGGTAGCAGGAGAATTTGGTGCGCTGACAGTCGGTAAAAAGTTCGATGAACTACCTCTGTGTATTTTATTTTGGTTTTAGCGAATTTTCAAAGAAAATGAGGCTATTGCATTGGGTACAAAATTTTCAGAACATCCATTTTTGAAATTTTTTTATAGACAAATCCGTTTCAGAGCATCCTGAATTCATCCCAATGTTTCAACAACAATTTATATTATTATGATCTTGGGTATATCATAAAAATTCCAGTCGCCATGATGTTCGTATTGCCAAACAAAAAGATGAGTTGGAAGATGAGCAATTTTCAGTAATTCTAAGGGGGGTCAAAAATTCGAGTTTTTAGTGGTCAAAAAACTGCTAAAATCGCGAACAATTGATATAAAATCACTGCAAGTGATGGATGAGCAAAGACCGAAGAATAAATTTTTTTTAAAATACAGAATAGGGGTCATATTTGGATTTTTAGAGGCAAAAATTGGTACCTATTAAGGTCTAAAGTCAATATTAATTCACATGACGTTGTGTGGGATAGTGATTCACGACAGAAAGAGGGACTATTTCGATGATGAAAATATTTTTCTCAAAAATGAGTGAGTCAAATTTGACTTTAAGTGGTATCATGGTTTCTCGCTATATTTTCTTTTTACAATATCACGAATATTTCTTTGAAAATTCGCTCTTATAGCCATGCTGCAAGAATGGAACTTTTCTTGATACTTTTTTGCGCAAACCCTCCATTCTTTCTTCTGCATTCTATGCTCCCGTTCAGTCATGTCCTTTACTGGTTTGTTTCTTCTCTAGTGTTTCTTCTCTTGTACTACTCTCTCTCTCTCTCTCTCTATCTTTCCTCTCAAGTACCAACAATTCACGGTCTCTCTCCGCAGTTTTTCTTTCTCCCTCTTCTTTTTAGCATCTTTTCTCTTCTAGGGGCTATGTCTACGTCTTCCTAGAAGGGAAAAACGATAATAACACCAGTGCTATACTCGTACTTAACTCTGCTTATGACAATCAGAACATTGTTTTTTGTATTAAACGCAGCGTTTTAATCTAAAAGTTTTTACTTCAAGTATACCTGAACCTCACACCTGTGCCACCATTCTCACTTCTGTGGTACGTGTTTCACACAGGAATGAGGTCCACAGTAGTGAGGATTTTCAAGCGAACTGTCGATAAAATTGATGTTTTAGGTGCTAAAATACTCAACTTTGTACAAGTAGAATCTATTTTCAGACGTGGCATGATCTAAAGCACCTGGAATTCAAAATTAATTACTTGAACTGATTAATGACGTCCACAGGAGTGAGGGAGACTGACGGACACATGCACAAAATGTTCACATTAACATGTGGTTACTCCAACTGAAGGACCTTCCAAGAAATTTTGAGGTTATGGTCAGTTCTGGAGGGAATGGATCAGTGGTGCCAACATTGAAGAAACTTATTTCTGAAGGGCCATTAGGCTTGGCAGCTTATTCAAAAATTGCCACAGGAGTGATGTCTGAATGTTGGGACACAGCTTAAATCTGTCCTACTCTCCTTGCAGTATATTAAGAATTTTTGTTTCAAAAAACATCATGTAGCAGCCACCCTCTGAATTCAGACAGGCCCGAACTTTTTTTAAAACCACCACCAGCGACTATAGGAATCATCTTAGAAGTTGGGGTTCTGCATCTTGGGACAAGCACAGGAGTGAGAAAATGGCTGCTTGTTGTTATTTTAATATCCGATATTGTAACTTTGAAGAGATGAAAATTGACTGATTATGTTGCTGTTGATACACTTGAAGTGGGAAAAATTTTAGGCAGTCTTAAAAATGAGCGCATGGCCCACAATTGACTATGGACACGAATGTACCACTTTCCGTGAAATGACCCACCTATTGTATGTTTCGACAGTGAAATGCTGAGTGTACTCACGGTTACGTTCCTTCACAACTCTCTTGAAATCTGGCAACGCTGAGATTGAACGGCCGGCTCTGATGATGTCGTTCTTTTCGCTAAAACTACGAGAACTAAACGAACGCAGAACCATGGAACAATTAACGCAACAACTATCCATTTTAGGAGGAGACTAGGACACTAGGAAAGATTCGAATTCAAACAACTAAACCTGAAATTAGGAACAATTATTGTGAAAACTACAAGTAATAAAATTATGAGAAAACAGGCCGTCGTAAGAATAGCTTCCGAAAAGCAAAATGGATGACAGTGACAAGTTGTCAAAATTTTTTTCTCGAGTTTTTAATTGATAGCTACAATCGATCCATACGTCAGTATCCCTCCTCACCAAGATTGGATACGCTGGATATTTGCGCTAGCCCAACTTACTAACACAGTCTCCTGAAGATGTGTAAGACACTCACTCACACACGCAAACACACTCACACAGACGATGTAGACACACACACAGCGGATTCTGGGCCTCTGCAGACTGGTAGCGGTACCCCAGCGACCTTGAGATTTCAAATATTCGAAACCTGCTGAAAACCATAATATGATTCTAATCGACTAATCGTTACTTGGCTGTTTTTCGTCCATGACTGGCAGACATGGAGGTTGGAGGATAGTTCATGGAGGGAGAGTCATGGAGGATGGAGTTATGAGTGGACAATTCAAATTGCTACCTACCTACGGAATGTAATTTTTTTCATTTTTTGTGTAGGGTAGCGCCGGTACCCCCCGTACCCCTGACGCTACGCGCCTGGATCTAGCGAAAAAAGTATTGGAGTAAAAGTTGAAGAAGATAACATGTCAAATAAAATAAGACCAATTTCAAGTCCCTAGGACAAATGGTTAGTATGTTATGAGGAAAGAAATAATATTTTTATGAAAAAAAGTGAGTTTTTCTAAACGTCAACCTCGATGCGGCACAGGTTAATGTTATCCGATCGACCTAAAACTTTGGGAATCTCATTTTCTAGTCAAATGGCACCTTTTAGGGGGTTGCCATAATTGAATTTCGAAAGTTGACTTTTTGTGACCACAAGGCAACAGGCAAAATTTTTTTGAGAAAATCACTTCTGGCAACCCCCTAAAAGGTGCAATTTGACTAGAAAATGAGATTCGCAAAGTTTTAGGTCGATCGGATAACGTTAACCCGTGCCGCATTGAGGTTGAAGATCAGAAAAACTAACTTTGTTTCATAAAAATACTTTTCTTTTCCTCATAACATAGTAACCATTTGTCCTAGAGACTTAAGATTGGTCTCATTTTATTGAAAATGTAATCTTCTTCAACTTTTACTTGCATAATTTTTTCGCTACATCCTGTAGATTTTATGTTATTCAGCTTTTCCCATCTCAAAACGTGGTCCGTTTCAGCAAATGTGCCTTTTTACGCATACCCCTAAAAACCACACTCCAGTCAATGAAATCGACCTCCAGGCGATTTGACACTTCTTTATCACTCTGGTTTGTTGAAACGAGTATGTTTCAGGTATAAATGTAAAGGTTGGGGCTGTTCCAGGGGGGGGGGGGGGGGGGGGGATCTAGGTAATTACCAACTACCAGATATATATTTAAAAATGAAAACGTAGAAAGAGTAGCGATCTTGATTAATTGTGGAGATGAGGAACAGTTGATCGGAGTTCCTCAACTCGAAAATAGTACTGGACTCTTGCATGCCCAGGTGGTATTTGGAGCCATTCAAGAGTGGGGTCAGCAGACAAGATTCAAGCAATGTGCTTTGACACCACAGCTGCAAATACTGGTTGGATTAGGAGGGCTTGTGTTTTGCTGGAGCAATTATTGCAAACAGAACTTTTGTACTTAGCATGCCGTCATCATATTTTGGAAATTATTTTGAAAGCCGTGTTTCATAGCAAGATAGGCTCGACCACTGGTCCTGAACCTAGCGTTTAAAAAAATTTCTAGTTGGGTGGCCTAACTTCGACCAAACTTAATACAAAACTAGTCTACATGATGATAATACGAGTATTAGATGCAAAATTAGTATAACATTTATCAAGTTTCACTTTTTTTAATGGATGCCTAGAGGTCGATTTCATTGACTGGAGTGTGGTTTTTAGGGGTATGCAAAAATGGCACATTCGCTGAAACGGACCACGTTTTGAGATGGGAAAAGCTGAATAACATAAAATCTATAGGATCTAGCCAGGAGCGTAGCGTGCCTCTGGTGACGGGGGTACCGCAATGAATTCCACCCCCCCCCCCCCCCCAACATTCACACTTCCTCACACACTCTAAAAATGTAAATGTGAAGCAGTTCTTAGCAAGCTGTTTGTCAAAGGAATTTTATGATATTATTGATCTTCCAAATTCATTAGAAATAATTCATAACATTCCCTTGCAAAAAAAATAAAAGGTTTTTCGAACTACAGCCTGATAACCATTGGTACCTATTGTATGTTTCGACAGTGAAATGCTGAGTGTACTCACGGTTACGTTCCTTCACAACTCTCTTGAAATCTGGCAACGCTGAGATTGAACGGCCGGCTCTGATGATGTCGTTCTTTTCGCTAAAACTACGAGAACTAAACGAACGCAGAACCACGGAACAATTAACGCAACAACTATCCATTTTAGGAGGAGACTAGGACACTAGGAAAGATTTGAATTCAAACAACTAAACCTGAAATTAGGAACAATTATTGTGAAAACTACAAGTAATAAAATTATGAGAAAACAGGCCGTCGTAAGAATAGCTTCCGAAAAGCAAAATGGATGACAGTGACAAGTTGTCAAAATTTTTTTCTCGAGTTTTTAATTGATAGCTACAATCGATCCATACGCCAGTATCCCTCCTCACCAAGATTGGATACGCTGGATATTTGCGCTAGCCCAACTTACTAACACAGTCTCCTGAAGATGTGTAAGACACTCACTCACACACGCAAACACACTCACACAGACGATGTAGACACACACACAGCAGATTCTGGGCCTCTGCAGACTGGTAGCGGTACCCCAGCGACCTTGAGATTTCAAATATTCGAAACCTGCTGAAAACCATAATATGATTCTAATCGACTAATCGTTACTTGGCTGTTTTTCGTCCATGACTGGCAGACATGGAGGTTGGAGGATAGTTCATGGAGGGAGAGTCATGGAGGATGGAGTTATGAGTGGACAATTCAAATTGCTACCTACCTACGGAATGTAATTTTTTTCATTTTTTGTGTAGGGTAGCGCCGGTACCCCCCGTACCCCTGACGCTACGCGCCTGGATCTAGCGAAAAAAGTATTGGAGTAAAAGTTGAAGAAGATAACATGTCAAATAAAATAAGACCAATTTCAAGTCCCTAGGACAAATGGTTAGTATGTTATGAGGAAAGAAATAATATTTTTATGAAAAAAAGTGAGTTTTTCTAAACTTCAACCTCGATGCGGCACGGGTTAATGTTATCCGATCGACCTAAAACTTTGGGAATCTCATTTTCTGGTCAAATGGCACCTTTTAGGGGGTTGCCACGATTGAATTTCGAAAGTTGACTTTTTGTGACCACAAGGCAACAGGCAAAATTTTTTTGAGAAAATCACTTCTGGCAACCCCCTAAAAGGTGCAATTTGACTAGAAAATGAGATTCGCAAAGTTTTAGGTCGATCGGATAACGTTAACCCGTGCCGCATTGAGGTTGAAGATCAGAAAAACTCACTTTGTTTCATAAAAATACTCTTCTTTTCCTCATAGCATAGTAACCATTTGTCCTAGAGACTTGAGATTGGTCTCATTTTATTGAAAATGTTATCTTCTTCAACTTTTACTCACATAATTTTTTCGCTACATCCTGTAGATTTTATGTTATTCAGCTTTTCCCATCTCAAAACGTGGTCCGCTTCAGCAAATGTGCCTTTTTACGCATACCCCTAAAACCCACACTCCAGTCAATGAAATCGACCTCCAGGCGATTTGACACTTCTTTATCACTCTGGTTTATTGAAAATGAGTATGTTTCAGGTATAAATGTAAAGGTTGAGGCTGTAATAAGGGGGGGGGGGGGATCTAGGTAACTACCAGCTACCAGATATATTGAAAAATGAAAACGTAGAAAGAGTAGCGATCTTGATTAGTTGTGGAGATGAGGAACAGTTGATCGGAGTTCCTCAACTCAAAAATAGTACTGGACTCTTGCGAGGCCAGGCGGTATTGGGAGCCATTCAAGAGTGGGGTGCAGCAGACAAAATTCAAGCAATGTGCCTTGACACCACAGCTGCAAATACTGGTCGGGTTAGGGGGGCTTGTGTTTTGCTGGAGCAATTATTGCAAAAAGAACTTTTGTACTTAGCATGCCGTCATCATATTTTGGAAATTATTTTGAAAGCCGTGTTTGATAGCAAGATAAGCTCGACCACTGGTCCTGAACCTAGCGTTTTCAAAAAACTTCAAGTTGGGTGGCCTAAGTTCGACCAAACTAAATACAAAACTAGTCTACATGATGATAATACGAGTAGGTATTAGATGCCAAATTAGTAACATAAATCTAGTTTCACTTCTTTTAATGGATGCCTAGAGGTCGATTTCGTTGACTGGAGTGTGGTTTTTATGCATAAAAAGGCACATTTCCTGAAACGGACCACGTTTTGAGATGGGAAAAGCTGAATAACATAAAATCTATACGATTTAGCGAAAAACGTATTGGAGTAAAAGTTGAAGAAGATAACATATCAAATACAATAAGACCTATTTCAAGTCTCTAGGACCAATGGTTACTGTGTTATGAGGAGAGGAATAATATTTTTATGAAAAAAAGTGAGTTTTTCTAAACTTCAACCTCGATGCGGCACGGGTTAATGTTATCCGATCGACCTAAAACTTTGGGAATCTCATTTTCTAGTAAAATGGCACCTTGTAGGGGGTATATATCTAGCAATTATTGCAGAAAGAACTTTTGTACTTAGCATGCCGTCATCATATTTTGGGAATTATTTTGAAAGCCGTGTTTGATAGCAAGATAGGCTCGACCACTGGTCCTGAACCTAGCGTTTTCAAAAAATTGCAAGTTGGGTGACCTAAGTTCGACCAAACTAAATACAAAACTAGTCTACACTACATGATGATAATACGAGTATTAGATGCAAAATTAGTAACATTAATCAAGTTTCACTTTTTTTACTGGATGCCTAGAGGTCGATTTCATTGACTGGAGTGTGGTTTTTAGGGGTATGCATAAAAAGGCACATTTGCTGAAACGGACCACGTTTTGAGATGGGAAAAGCTGAATAACATAAAATCTATAGGATCTAGCGGAAAAAGTATTGGAGTAAAAGTTGAAGAAGATAGCATGTCAAGTAAAATAAGACCAATTTCAAGTCTCTAGGACAAATGGTTACTATGTTATGAGGAAAGAAATAATATTTTTAAGAAAAAAAGTGAGTTTTTCTAAACTTCAACCTCGACGCGGCACGGGTTAATGTTATCCGATCGACCTAAACCTTTGGGAATCTCATTTCCTAGTCAACTGGCACCTTTTAGGGGGTTGCCACGATTGAATTTCGAAAGTTGACTTTTTGTGACCACAAGGCAATAGGCAAAATTTGTTATGAGAAAATCACTTCTGTCAACCCCCTAAAAGGTGCCATTTGACTAGAAAATGCGATTCGCAAAGTTTTAGGTCGATCGGATAACGTTAACCCGTGCCGCATTGAGGTTGAAGATCAGAAAAACTCACTTTGTTTCATAAAAATACTCTTCTTTTCCTCATAGCATAGTAACCATTTGTCCTAGAGACTTGAGATTGGTCTCATTTTATTGAAAATGTAATCTTCTTCAACTTTTTGTTGCATAATTTTTTCGCTACATCCTGTAGATTTTATGTTATTCAGCTTTTCCCATCTCAAAACGTGGTCCGTTTCAGCAAATGTGCCTTTTTACGCATACCCCTAAAAACCACACTCCAGTCAATGAAGTCGACCTCCAGGCGATTTGACACTTCTTTATCACTCTGGTTTATTGAAAATGAGTATGTTTCAGGTATAAATGTAAAGGTTGGGGCTGCTATAAGGGGGGGGGGGGGGGATCTAGGTAACTACCAGCTACCAGATATATTGAAAAATGAAAACGTAGAAAGAGTAGCGATCTTGATTAGTTGTGGAGATGAGGAACAGTTGATCGGAGTTCCTCAACTCGAAAATAGTACTGGACTCTTGCAAGCCCAGGTGGTATTTGGAGCCATCAAGAGTGGGGTCAGCAGACAAGATTCAAGCAATGTGCTTTGACACCACAGCTGCCAATACCGGTCGGATTAGGAGGGCTTGTGTTTTGCTGGAGCAATTATTGCAAATAGAACTTTTGTACTTAGCATGCCGTCATCATATTTTGGAAATTATTTTGAAAGCCGTGTTTCATAGCAAGATAGGCTCGACCACTGGTCCTGAACCTAGCGTTTTCAAAAAATTTCAAGTTGGGTGGCCTAACTTCGACCAAACTAAATACAAAACTAGTCTACATGATGATAATACGAGTATTAGATGCAAAATCAGTATAACATTTATCAAGTTTCACTTTTTTTAATGGACGCCAAGAGGTCGATTTCATTGACTGGAGTGTAGTTTTTAGGGGTATGCATAAAAAGGCACATTTGCTGAAACGGACCACGTTTTGAGATGGGAAAAGCTGAATAACATAAAATCTATAGGATCTAGCCAGGAGCGTAGCGTGCCTCTGGTGACGGGGGTACCGCAATGAATTCCACCCCCCCCCCCCCCCCAACATTCACACTTCCTCACACACTCTAAAAATGTAAATGTGAAGCAGTTCTTAGCAAGCTGTTTGTCAAAGGAATTTTATGATATTATTGATCTTCCAAATTCATTAGAAATAATTCATAACATTCCCTTGCAAAAAAAATAAAAGGTTTTTCGAACTACAGCCTGATAACCATTGGTACCTGGGTCATTTCGCGAAAAGTGGCATATTTAGGGTTTGAATTGTTCCAAAATTATTTGAGGGCTTTCAGCCATTTTTTTTTCAACTAACCCCTTCCTGACCTACTCAAAGGTTATCAGCCAAAAAAGGTCATCATAGAAATGCATAGTTTTTGAAATGGAAGCATTTAAAATAAGGTTTACTCCACAGGAGTGATGTTGTGTCCACAGGAGTGAGAAATAGACAAGAAATGACTCGAAATCCACTTTATTCAACAAGAAAAATGCAGAAATAACACAATGTTACATTGGTTACACATTGTCACATTTATTGGTATAAAACATTTATAGACGTGTGACATATAGTTATGTGAAAATATAAAAACAATTCCTAAATTGCGTAAAAATTCTTGTCGAGGGGTTAACGGTGAAGTAGTGATGCAGGTAGCAGGAGAATTTGGTGCGCTGACAGTCGGTAAAAAGTTCGATGAACTACCTCTGTGTATTTTATTTTGGTTTTAGCGAATTTTCAAAGAAAATGAGGCTATTGCATTGGGTACAAAATTTTCAGAACATCCATTTTTGAAATTTTTTTATAGACAAATCCGTTTCAGAGCATCCTGAATTCATCCCAATGTTTCAACAACAATTTATATTATTATGATCTTGGGTATATCATAAAAATTCCAGTCGCCATGATGTTCGTATTGCCAAACAAAAAGATGAGTTGGAAGATGAGCAATTTTCAGTAATTCTAAGGGGGGTCAAAAATTCGAGTTTTTAGTGGTCAAAAAACTGCTAAAATCGCGAACAATTGATATAAAATCACTGCAAGTGATGGATGAGCAAAGACCGAAGAATAAATTTTTTTTAAAATACAGAATAGGGGTCATATTTGGATTTTTAGAGGCAAAAATTGGTACCTATTAAGGTCTAAAGTCAATATTAATTCACATGACGTTGTGTGGGATAGTGATTCACGACAGAAAGAGGGACTATTTCGATGATGAAAATATTTTTCTCAAAAATGAGTGAGTCAAATTTGACTTTAAGTGGTATCATGGTTTCTCGCTATATTTTCTTTTTACAATATCACGAATATTTCTTTGAAAATTCGCTCTTATAGCCATGCTGCAAGAATGGAACTTTTCTTGATACTTTTTTGCGCAAACCCTCCATTCTTTCTTCTGCATTCTATGCTCCCGTTCAGTCATGTCCTTTACTGGTTTGTTTCTTCTCTAGTGTTTCTTCTCTTGTACTACTCTCTCTCTCTCTCTCTCTATCTTTCCTCTCAAGTACCAACAATTCACGGTCTCTCTCCGCAGTTTTTCTTTCTCCCTCTTCTTTTTAGCATCTTTTCTCTTCTAGGGGCTATGTCTACGTCTTCCTAGAAGGGAAAAACGATAATAACACCAGTGCTATACTCGTACTTAACTCTGCTTATGACAATCAGAACATTGTTTTTTGTATTAAACGCAGCGTTTTAATCTAAAAGTTTTTACTTCAAGTATACCTGAACCTCACACCTGTGCCACCATTCTCACTTCTGTGGTACGTGTTTCACACAGGAATGAGGTCCACAGTAGTGAGGATTTTCAAGCGAACTGTCGATAAAATTGATGTTTTAGGTGCTAAAATACTCAACTTTGTACAAGTAGAATCTATTTTCAGACGTGGCATGATCTAAAGCACCTGGAATTCAAAATTAATTACTTGAACTGATTAATGACGTCCACAGGAGTGAGGGAGACTGACGGACACATGCACAAAATGTTCACATTAACATGTGGTTACTCCAACTGAAGGACCTTCCAAGAAATTTTGAGGTTATGGTCAGTTCTGGAGGGAATGGATCAGTGGTGCCAACATTGAAGAAACTTATTTCTGAAGGGCCATTAGGCTTGGCAGCTTATTCAAAAATTGCCACAGGAGTGATGTCTGAATGTTGGGACACAGCTTAAATCTGTCCTACTCTCCTTGCAGTATATTAAGAATTTTTGTTTCAAAAAACATCATGTAGCAGCCACCCTCTGAATTCAGACAGGCCCGAACTTTTTTTAAAACCACCACCAGCGACTATAGGAATCATCTTAGAAGTTGGGGTTCTGCATCTTGGGACAAGCACAGGAGTGAGAAAATGGCTGCTTGTTGTTATTTTAATATCCGATATTGTAACTTTGAAGAGATGAAAATTGACTGATTATGTTGCTGTTGATACACTTGAAGTGGGAAAAATTTTAGGCAGTCTTAAAAATGAGCGCATGGCCCACAATTGACTATGGACACGAATGTACCACTTTCCGTGAAATGACCCACCTATTGTATGTTTCGACAGTGAAATGCTGAGTGTACTCACGGTTACGTTCCTTCACAACTCTCTTGAAATCTGGCAACGCTGAGATTGAACGGCCGGCTCTGATGATGTCGTTCTTTTCGCTAAAACTACGAGAACTAAACGAACGCAGAACCATGGAACAATTAACGCAACAACTATCCATTTTAGGAGGAGACTAGGACACTAGGAAAGATTCGAATTCAAACAACTAAACCTGAAATTAGGAACAATTATTGTGAAAACTACAAGTAATAAAATTATGAGAAAACAGGCCGTCGTAAGAATAGCTTCCGAAAAGCAAAATGGATGACAGTGACAAGTTGTCAAAATTTTTTTCTCGAGTTTTTAATTGATAGCTACAATCGATCCATACGTCAGTATCCCTCCTCACCAAGATTGGATACGCTGGATATTTGCGCTAGCCCAACTTACTAACACAGTCTCCTGAAGATGTGTAAGACACTCACTCACACACGCAAACACACTCACACAGACGATGTAGACACACACACAGCGGATTCTGGGCCTCTGCAGACTGGTAGCGGTACCCCAGCGACCTTGAGATTTCAAATATTCGAAACCTGCTGAAAACCATAATATGATTCTAATCGACTAATCGTTACTTGGCTGTTTTTCGTCCATGACTGGCAGACATGGAGGTTGGAGGATAGTTCATGGAGGGAGAGTCATGGAGGATGGAGTTATGAGTGGACAATTCAAATTGCTACCTACCTACGGAATGTAATTTTTTTCATTTTTTGTGTAGGGTAGCGCCGGTACCCCCCGTACCCCTGACGCTACGCGCCTGGATCTAGCGAAAAAAGTATTGGAGTAAAAGTTGAAGAAGATAACATGTCAAATAAAATAAGACCAATTTCAAGTCCCTAGGACAAATGGTTAGTATGTTATGAGGAAAGAAATAATATTTTTATGAAAAAAAGTGAGTTTTTCTAAACGTCAACCTCGATGCGGCACAGGTTAATGTTATCCGATCGACCTAAAACTTTGGGAATCTCATTTTCTAGTCAAATGGCACCTTTTAGGGGGTTGCCATAATTGAATTTCGAAAGTTGACTTTTTGTGACCACAAGGCAACAGGCAAAATTTTTTTGAGAAAATCACTTCTGGCAACCCCCTAAAAGGTGCAATTTGACTAGAAAATGAGATTCGCAAAGTTTTAGGTCGATCGGATAACGTTAACCCGTGCCGCATTGAGGTTGAAGATCAGAAAAACTAACTTTGTTTCATAAAAATACTTTTCTTTTCCTCATAACATAGTAACCATTTGTCCTAGAGACTTAAGATTGGTCTCATTTTATTGAAAATGTAATCTTCTTCAACTTTTACTTGCATAATTTTTTCGCTACATCCTGTAGATTTTATGTTATTCAGCTTTTCCCATCTCAAAACGTGGTCCGTTTCAGCAAATGTGCCTTTTTACGCATACCCCTAAAAACCACACTCCAGTCAATGAAGTCGACCTCCAGGCGATTTGACACTCCTTTATCACTCTGGTTTATTGAAAATGAGTATGTTTCAGGAATAAAAGTAAAGGTTGGGGCTGCTATAAGGGGGGGGGGGGGGGATCTAGGTAACTACCAGCTACCAGATATATTGAAAAATGAAAACGTAGAAAGAGTAGCGATCTTGATTAGTTGTGGAGATGAGGAACAGTTGATCGGAGTTCCTCAACTCGAAAATAGTACTGGACTCTTGCAAGCCCAGGTGGTATTTGGAGCCATAAAGAGTGGGGTCAGCAGACAAGATTCAAGCAATGTGCTTTGACACCACAGCTGCCAATACTGGTCGGATTAGGAGGGCTTGTGTTTTGCTGGAGCAATTATTGCAAATAGAACTTTTGTACTTAGCATGCCGTCATCATATTTTGGAAATTATTTTGAAAGCCGTGTTTCATAGCAAGATAGGCTCGACCACTGGTCCTGAACCTAGCGTTTTCGAAAAATTTCAAGTTGGGTGGCCTAACTTCGACCAAACTAAATACAAAACTAGTCTACATGATGATAATACGAGTATTAGATGCAAAATCAGTATAACATTTATCAAGTTTCACTTTTTTTAATGGACGCCAAGAGGTCGATTTCATTGACTGGAGTGTAGTTTTTAGGGGTATGCATAAAAAGGCACATTTGCTGAAACGGACCACGTTTTGAGATGGGAAAAGCTGAATAACATAAAATCTATAGGATCTATAGCGAAAAAAGTATTGGAGTAAAAGTTGAAGAAGATAACATGTCAAATAAAATAAGACCAATTTCAAGTCTCTAGGACAAATGGTTACTATGTTATGAAGAAAGAAATAATATTTTTAAGAAAAAAAGTGAGTTTTTCTAAACTTCAACCTCGATGCGGCACGGGTTAATGTTATCCGATCGACCTTTAACTTTGGGAATCTCATTTCCTAGTCAAATGGCACCTTTTAGGGGGTTGCCACGATTGAATTTCGAATGTTGACTTATTGTGACCACAAGGCAATAGGCAAAATTTTTTTTTGAGAAAATCACTTCTGGCAACCCCCTAAAAGGTGCCATTTGACTAGAAAATGCGATTCGCAAAGTTTTAGGTCGATCGGAAAACGTTAACCCGTGCCGCATTGAGGTTGAAGATCAGATAAACTCACTTTGTTTCATAAAAATACTCTTCTTTTCCTCATAACGTAGTAACCATTTGTCCTAGAGACTTGAGATTGGTCTCATTTTATTGAAAATGTAATCGTCTTCAACTTTTACTTGCATAATCGTTTCGCTACATCCTGTAGATTTTATGTTATTCAGCTTTTCCCATCTCAAAACGTGGTCCGTTTCAGCAAATGTGCCTTTTTACGCATACCCCTAAAAACCACACTCCAGTCAATGAAATCGACCTCCAGGCGATTTGACACTTCTTTATCACTCTGGTTTGTTGAAACGAGTATGTTTCAGGTATAAATGTAAAGGTTGGGGCTGTTCCAGGGGGGGGGGGGGGGGGATCTAGGTAATTACCAACTACCAGATATATATTTAAAAATGAAAACGTAGAAAGAGTAGCGATCTTGATTAATTGTGGAGATGAGGAACAGTTGATCGGAGTTCCTCAACTCGAAAATAGTACTGGACTCTTGCATGCCCAGGTGGTATTTGGAGCCATTCAAGAGTGGGGTCAGCAGACAAGATTCAAGCAATGTGCTTTGACACCACAGCTGCAAATACTGGTTGGATTAGGAGGGCTTGTGTTTTGCTGGAGCAATTATTGCAAACAGAACTTTTGTACTTAGCATGCCGTCATCATATTTTGGAAATTATTTTGAAAGCCGTGTTTCATAGCAAGATAGGCTCGACCACTGGTCCTGAACCTAGCGTTTAAAAAAATTTCTAGTTGGGTGGCCTAACTTCGACCAAACTTAATACAAAACTAGTCTACATGATGATAATACGAGTATTAGATGCAAAATTAGTATAACATTTATCAAGTTTCACTTTTTTTAATGGATGCCTAGAGGTCGATTTCATTGACTGGAGTGTGGTTTTTAGGGGTATGCAAAAATGGCACATTCGCTGAAACGGACCACGTTTTGAGATGGGAAAAGCTGAATAACATAAAATCTATAGGATCTAGCCAGGAGCGTAGCGTGCCTCTGGTGACGGGGGTACCGCAATGAATTCCACCCCCCCCCCCCCCCCCCAACATTCACACTTCCTCACACACTCTAAAAATGTAAATGTGAAGCAGTTCTTAGCAAGCTGTTTGTCAAAGGAATTTTATGATATTATTGATCTTCCAAATTCATTAGAAATAATTCATAACATTCCCTTGCAAAAAAAATAAAAGGTTTTTCGAACTACAGCCTGATAACCATTGGTACCTATTGTATGTTTCGACAGTGAAATGCTGAGTGTACTCACGGTTACGTTCCTTCACAACTCTCTTGAAATCTGGCAACGCTGAGATTGAACGGCCGGCTCTGATGATGTCGTTCTTTTCGCTAAAACTACGAGAACTAAACGAACGCAGAACCACGGAACAATTAACGCAACAACTATCCATTTTAGGAGGAGACTAGGACACTAGGAAAGATTTGAATTCAAACAACTAAACCTGAAATTAGGAACAATTATTGTGAAAACTACAAGTAATAAAATTATGAGAAAACAGGCCGTCGTAAGAATAGCTTCCGAAAAGCAAAATGGATGACAGTGACAAGTTGTCAAAATTTTTTTCTCGAGTTTTTAATTGATAGCTACAATCGATCCATACGCCAGTATCCCTCCTCACCAAGATTGGATACGCTGGATATTTGCGCTAGCCCAACTTACTAACACAGTCTCCTGAAGATGTGTAAGACACTCACTCACACACGCAAACACACTCACACAGACGATGTAGACACACACACAGCAGATTCTGGGCCTCTGCAGACTGGTAGCGGTACCCCAGCGACCTTGAGATTTCAAATATTCGAAACCTGCTGAAAACCATAATATGATTCTAATCGACTAATCGTTACTTGGCTGTTTTTCGTCCATGACTGGCAGACATGGAGGTTGGAGGATAGTTCATGGAGGGAGAGTCATGGAGGATGGAGTTATGAGTGGACAATTCAAATTGCTACCTACCTACGGAATGTAATTTTTTTCATTTTTTGTGTAGGGTAGCGCCGGTACCCCCCGTACCCCTGACGCTACGCGCCTGGATCTAGCGAAAAAAGTATTGGAGTAAAAGTTGAAGAAGATAACATGTCAAATAAAATAAGACCAATTTCAAGTCCCTAGGACAAATGGTTAGTATGTTATGAGGAAAGAAATAATATTTTTATGAAAAAAAGTGAGTTTTTCTAAACTTCAACCTCGATGCGGCACGGGTTAATGTTATCCGATCGACCTAAAACTTTGGGAATCTCATTTTCTGGTCAAATGGCACCTTTTAGGGGGTTGCCACGATTGAATTTCGAAAGTTGACTTTTTGTGACCACAAGGCAACAGGCAAAATTTTTTTGAGAAAATCACTTCTGGCAACCCCCTAAAAGGTGCAATTTGACTAGAAAATGAGATTCGCAAAGTTTTAGGTCGATCGGATAACGTTAACCCGTGCCGCATTGAGGTTGAAGATCAGAAAAACTCACTTTGTTTCATAAAAATACTCTTCTTTTCCTCATAGCATAGTAACCATTTGTCCTAGAGACTTGAGATTGGTCTCATTTTATTGAAAATGTTATCTTCTTCAACTTTTACTCACATAATTTTTTCGCTACATCCTGTAGATTTTATGTTATTCAGCTTTTCCCATCTCAAAACGTGGTCCGCTTCAGCAAATGTGCCTTTTTACGCATACCCCTAAAACCCACACTCCAGTCAATGAAATCGACCTCCAGGCGATTTGACACTTCTTTATCACTCTGGTTTATTGAAAATGAGTATGTTTCAGGTATAAATGTAAAGGTTGAGGCTGTAATAAGGGGGGGGGGGATCTAGGTAACTACCAGCTACCAGATATATTGAAAAATGAAAACGTAGAAAGAGTAGCGATCTTGATTAGTTGTGGAGATGAGGAACAGTTGATCGGAGTTCCTCAACTCAAAAATAGTACTGGACTCTTGCGAGGCCAGGCGGTATTGGGAGCCATTCAAGAGTGGGGTGCAGCAGACAAAATTCAAGCAATGTGCCTTGACACCACAGCTGCAAATACTGGTCGGGTTAGGGGGGCTTGTGTTTTGCTGGAGCAATTATTGCAAAAAGAACTTTTGTACTTAGCATGCCGTCATCATATTTTGGAAATTATTTTGAAAGCCGTGTTTGATAGCAAGATAAGCTCGACCACTGGTCCTGAACCTAGCGTTTTCAAAAAACTTCAAGTTGGGTGGCCTAAGTTCGACCAAACTAAATACAAAACTAGTCTACATGATGATAATACGAGTAGGTATTAGATGCCAAATTAGTAACATAAATCTAGTTTCACTTCTTTTAATGGATGCCTAGAGGTCGATTTCGTTGACTGGAGTGTGGTTTTTATGCATAAAAAGGCACATTTCCTGAAACGGACCACGTTTTGAGATGGGAAAAGCTGAATAACATAAAATCTATACGATTTAGCGAAAAACGTATTGGAGTAAAAGTTGAAGAAGATAACATATCAAATACAATAAGACCTATTTCAAGTCTCTAGGACCAATGGTTACTGTGTTATGAGGAGAGGAATAATATTTTTATGAAAAAAAGTGAGTTTTTCTAAACTTCAACCTCGATGCGGCACGGGTTAATGTTATCCGATCGACCTAAAACTTTGGGAATCTCATTTTCTAGTAAAATGGCACCTTGTAGGGGGTATATATCTAGCAATTATTGCAAAAAGAACTTTTGTACTTAGCATGCGGTCATTATATTTTGGAAATTATTTTGAAAGCCGTGTTTGATAGCAAGATAGGCTCGACCAATGGTCCTGAACCTAGCGTTTTCAAAAAATTTCAAGTTGGGGGCCTAAGTTCGACCAAACTCAATACAAAACTAGTCTACATGATGATAATATGAGTATTAGATGCAAAATTAGTAACATTAATCAAGTTTCACTTGTCTTAATGGATCCGTAGAGGTCGATTTCATTGACTGGAGTGTGGTTTTTAGGAGTATGCATAAAAAGGCACATTTGCTGAAACGGACGACGTTTTGAGATGGGAAAAGCTGAATAACATAAAATCTATAGGATCTAGCGGAAAAAGTATTGGAGTAAAAGTTGAAGAACATGGCATGTCAAGTAAAATAAGACCAATTTCAAGTCTCTAGGACAAATGGTTACTATGTTATGAGGAAAGAAATAATATTTTTAAGAAAAAAAGTGAGTTTTTCTAAACTTCAACCTCGACGCGGCACGGGTTAATGTTATCCGATCGACCTAAACCTTTGGGAATCTCATTTCCTAGTCAACTGGCACCTTTTAGGGGGTTGCCACGATTGAATTTCGAAAGTTGACTTTTTGTGACCACAAGGCAATAGGCAAAATTTGTTATGAGAAAATCACTTCTGTCAACCCCCTAAAAGGTGCCATTTGACTAGAAAATGCGATTCGCAAAGTTTTAGGTCGATCGGATAACGTTAACCCGTGCCGCATTGAGGTTGAAGATCAGAAAAACTCACTTTGTTTCATAAAAATACTCTTCTTTTCCTCATAACATAGTAACCGTTTGTCCTAGAGACTTGAGATTGGTCTCATTTTATTGAAAATGTTATCTTCTTCAACTTTTACTTGCATAATTTTTTCGCTACATCCTGTAGATTTTATGTTATTCAGCTTTTCCCATCTCAAAACGTGGTCCGTTTCAGCAAATGTGCCTTTTTACGCATACCCCTAAAAACCACACTCCAGTCAATGAAGTCGACCTCCAGGCGATTTGACACTTCTTTATCACTCTGGTTTATTGAAAATGAGTATGTTTCAGGTATAAATGTAAAGGTTGGGGCTGCAATAAGGGGGGGGGGGGATCTAGGTAACTACCAGCTACCAGATATATAGAAAAATGAAAACGTAGAAAGAGTAGCGATCTTGATTAGTTGTGGAGATGAGGAACAGTTGATCGGAGTTCCTCAACTCGAAAATAGTACTGGACTCTTGCAAGCCCAGGTGGTATTTGGAGCCATCAAGAGTGGGGTCAGCAGACAAGATTCAAGCAATGTGCTTTGACACCACAGCTGCCAATACTGGTCGGATTAGGAGGGCTTGTGTTTTGCTGGAGCAATTATTGCAAAAAGAACTTTTGTACTTAGCATGCCGTCATCATATTTTGGAAATTATTTTGAAAGCCGTGTTTCATAGCAAGATAGGCTCGACCACTGGTCCTGAACCTAGCGTTTTCAAAAAATTTCAAGTTGGGTGGCCTAACTTCGACCAAACTAAATACAAAACTAGTCTACATGATGATAATACGAGTATTAGATGCAAAATCAGTATAACATTTATCAAGTTTCACTTTTTTTAATGGACGCCAAGAGGTCGATTTCATTGACTAGAGTGTAGTTTTTAGGGGTATGCATAAAAAGGCACATTTGCTGAAACGGACCACGTTTTGAGATGGGAAAAGCTGAATAACATAAAATCTATAGGATCTAGCGAAAAAAGTATTGGAGTAAAAGTTGAAGAAGATAGCATGTCCAGTAAAATAAGACCAATTTCAAGTCCCTAGGACAAATGGTTAGTATGTTATGAGGAAAGAAATAATATTTTTATGAAAAAAAGTGAGTTTTTCTAAACTTCAACCTCGATGCGGCACGGGTTAATGTTATCCGATCGACCTAAAACTTTGGGAATCTCATTTTCTGGTCAAATGGCACCTTTTAGGGGGTTGCCACGATTGAATTTCGAAAGTTGACTTTTTGTGACCACAAGGCAACAGGCAAAATTTTTTTGAGAAAATCACTTCTGGCAACCCCCTAAAAGGTGCAATTTGACTAGAAAATGAGATTCGCAAAGTTTTAGGTCGATCGGATAAAGTTAACCCGTGCCGCATTGAGGTTGAAGATCAGAAAAACTCACTTTGTTTCATAAAAATACTCTTCTTTTCCTCATAGCATAGTAACCATTTGTCCTAGAGACTTGAGATTGGTCTCATTTTATTGAAAATGTTATCTTCTTCAACTTTTACTTACATAATTTTTTCGCTACATCCTGTAGATTTTATGTTATTCAGCTTTTCCCATCTCAAAACGTGGTCCGCTTCAGCAAATGTGCCTTTTTACGCATACCCCTAAAACCCACACTCCAGTCAATGAAATCGACCTCCAGGCGATTTGACACTTCTTTATCACTCTGGTTTATTGAAAATGAGTATGTTTCAGGTATAAATGTAAAGGTTGAGGCTGTAATAAGGGGGGGGGGGGGGATCTAGGTAACTACCAGCTACCAGATATATTGAAAAATGAAAACGTAGAAAGAGTAGCGATCTTGATTAGTTGTGGAGATGAGGAACAGTTGATCGGAGTTCCTCAACTCAAAAATAGTACTGGACTCTTGCGAGGCCAGGCGGTATTGGGAGCCATTCAAGAGTGGGGTGCAGCAGACAAAATTCAAGCAATGTGCCTTGACACCACAGCTGCAAATACTGGTCGGGTTAGGGGGGCTTGTGTTTTGCTGGAGCAATTATTGCAAAAAGAACTTTTGTACTTAGCATGCCGTCATCATATTTTGGAAATTATTTTGAAAGCCGTGTTTGATAGCAAGATAAGCTCGACCACTGGTCCTGAACCTAGCGTTTTCAAAAAACTTCAAGTTGGGTGGCCTAAGTTCGACCAAACTAAATACAAAACTAGTCTACATGATGATAATACGAGTAGGTATTAGATGCCAAATTAGTAACATAAATCTAGTTTCACTTCTTTTAATGGATGCCTAGAGGTCGATTTCGTTGACTGGAGTGTGGTTTTTATGCATAAAAAGGCACATTTCCTGAAACGGACCACGTTTTGAGATGGGAAAAGCTGAATAACATAAAATCTATACGATTTAGCGAAAAACGTATTGGAGTAAAAGTTGAAGAAGATAACATATCAAATACAATAAGACCTATTTCAAGTCTCTAGGACCAATGGTTACTGTGTTATGAGGAGAGGAATAATATTTTTATGAAAAAAAGTGAGTTTTTCTAAACTTCAACCTCGATGCGGCACGGGTTAATGTTATCCGATCGACCTAAAACTTTGGGAATCTCATTTTCTAGTAAAATGGCACCTTGTAGGGGGTATATATCTAGCAATTATTGCAAAAAGAACTTTTGTACTTAGCATGCGGTCATTATATTTTGGAAATTATTTTGAAAGCCGTGTTTGATAGCAAGATAGGCTCGACCAATGGTCCTGAACCTAGCGTTTTCAAAAAATTTCAAGTTGGGGGCCTAAGTTCGACCAAACTAAATACAAAACTAGTCTACATGATGATAATATGAGTATTAGATGCAAAATTAGTAACATTAATCAAGTTTCACTTGTCTTAATGGATCCGTAGAGGTCGATTTCATTGACTGGAGTGTGGTTTTTAGGAGTATGCATAAAAAGGCACATTTGCTGAAACGGACGACGTTTTGAGATGGGAAAAGCTGAATAACATAAAATCTATAGGATCTAGCGGAAAAAGTATTGGAGTAAAAGTTGAAGAACATGGCATGTCAAGTAAAATAAGACCAATTTCAAGTCTCTAGGACAAATGGTTACTATGTTATGAGGAAAGAAATAATATTTTTAAGAAAAAAAGTGAGTTTTTCTAAACTTCAACCTCGACGCGGCACGGGTTAATGTTATCCGATCGACCTAAACCTTTGGGAATCTCATTTCCTAGTCAACTGGCACCTTTTAGGGGGTTGCCACGATTGAATTTCGAAAGTTGACTTTTTGTGACCACAAGGCAATAGGCAAAATTTGTTATGAGAAAATCACTTCTGTCAACCCCCTAAAAGGTGCCATTTGACTAGAAAATGCGATTCGCAAAGTTTTAGGTCGATCGGATAACGTTAACCCGTGCCGCATTGAGGTTGAAGATCAGAAAAACTCACTTTGTTTCATAAAAATACTCTTCTTTTCCTCATAACATAGTAACCGTTTGTCCTAGAGACTTGAGATTGGTCTCATTTTATTGAAAATGTTATCTTCTTCAACTTTTACTTGCATAATTTTTTCGCTACATCCTGTAGATTTTATGTTATTCAGCTTTTCCCATCTCAAAACGTGGTCCGTTTCAGCAAATGTGCCTTTTTACGCATACCCCTAAAAACCACACTCCAGTCAATGAAGTCGACCTCCAGGCGATTTGACACTTCTTTATCACTCTGGTTTATTGAAAATGAGTATGTTTCAGGTATAAATGTAAAGGTTGGGGCTGCAATAAGGGGGGGGGGGGGATCTAGGTAACTACCAGCTACCAGATATATAGAAAAATGAAAACGTAGAAAGAGTAGCGATCTTGATTAGTTGTGGAGATGAGGAACAGTTGATCGGAGTTCCTCAACTCGAAAATAGTACTGGACTCTTGCAAGCCCAGGTGGTATTTGGAGCCATCAAGAGTGGGGTCAGCAGACAAGATTCAAGCAATGTGCTTTGACACCACAGCTGCCAATACTGGTCGGATTAGGAGGGCTTGTGTTTTGCTGGAGCAATTATTGCAAAAAGAACTTTTGTACTTAGCATGCCGTCATCATATTTTGGAAATTATTTTGAAAGCCGTGTTTCATAGCAAGATAGGCTCGACCACTGGTCCTGAACCTAGCGTTTTCAAAAAATTTCAAGTTGGGTGGCCTAACTTCGACCAAACTAAATACAAAACTAGTCTACATGATGATAATACGAGTATTAGATGCAAAATCAGTATAACATTTATCAAGTTTCACTTTTTTTAATGGACGCCAAGAGGTCGATTTCATTGACTAGAGTGTAGTTTTTAGGGGTATGCATAAAAAGGCACATTTGCTGAAACGGACCACGTTTTGAGATGGGAAAAGCTGAATAACATAAAATCTATAGGATCTAGCGAAAAAAGTATTGGAGTAAAAGTTGAAGAAGATAGCATGTCCAGTAAAATAAGACCAATTTCAAGTCTCTAGGACAAATGGTTACTATGTTATGAGGAAAGAAATAATATTTTTAAGAAAAAAAGTGAGTTTTTCTAAACTTCAACCTCGACGCGGCACGGGTTAATGTTATCCGATCGACCTAAACCTTTGGGAATCTCATTTCCTAGTCAACTGGCACCTTTTAGGGGGTTGCCACGATTGAATTTCGAAAGTTGACTTTTTGTGACCACAAGGCAATAGGCAAAATTTGTTATGAGAAAATCACTTCTGTCAACCCCCTAAAAGGTGCCATTTGACTAGAAAATGCGATTCGCAAAGTTTTAGGTCGATCGGATAACGTTAACCCGTGCCGCATTGAGGTTGAAGATCAGAAAAACTCACTTTGTTTCATAAAAATACTCTTCTTTTCCTCATAACATAGTAACCGTTTGTCCTAGAGACTTGAGATTGGTCTCATTTTATTGAAAATGTAATCTTCTTCAACTTTTACTTGCATAATTTTTTCGCTACATCCTGTAGATTTTATGTTATTCAGCTTTTCCCATCTCAAAACGTGGTCCGTTTCAGCAAATGTGCCTTTTTACGCATACCCCTAAAAACCACACTCCAGTCAATGAAGTCGACCTCCAGGCGATTTGACACTTCTTTATCACTCTGGTTTATTGAAAATGAGTATGTTTCAGGTATAAATGTAAAGGTTGGGGCTGCAATAAGGGGGGGGGGGGGATCTAGGTAACTACCAGCTACCAGATATATAGAAAAATGAAAACGTAGAAAGAGTAGCGATCTTGATTAGTTGTGGAGATGAGGAACAGTTGATCGGATTTCCTCAACTCGAAAATAGTACTGGACTCTTGCAAGCCCAGGTGGTATTTGGAGCCATCAAGAGTGGGGTCAGCAGACAAGATTCAAGCAATGTGCTTTGACACCACAGCTGCCAATACTGGTCGGATTAGGAGGGCTTGTGTTTTGCTGGAGCAATTATTGCAAAAAGAACTTTTGTACTTAGCATGCCGTCATCATATTTTGGAAATTATTTTGAAAGCCGTGTTTCATAGCAAGATAGGCTCGACCACTGGTCCTGAACCTAGCGTTTTCAAAAAATTTCAAGTTGGGTGGCCTAACTTCGACCAAACTAAATACAAAACTAGTCTACATGATGATAATACGAGTATTAGATGCAAAATCAGTATAACATTTATCAAGTTTCACTTTTTTTAATGGACGCCAAGAGGTCGATTTCATTGACTAGAGTGTAGTTTTTAGGGGTATGCATAAAAAGGCACATTTGCTGAAACGGACCACGTTTTGAGATGGGAAAAGCTGAATAACATAAAATCTATAGGATCTAGCGAAAAAAGTATTGGAGTAAAAGTTGAAGAAGATAGCATGTCAAGTAAAATAAGACCAATTTCAAGTCTCTAGGACAAATGGTTACTATGTTATGAGGAAAGAAATAATATTTTTAAGAAAAAAAGTGAGTTTTTCTAAACTTCAACCTCGACGCGGCACGGGTTAATGTTATCCGATCGACCTAAACCTTTGGGAATCTCATTTCCTAGTCAACTGGCACCTTTTAGGGGGTTGCCACGATTGAATTTCGAAAGTTGACTTTTTGTGACCACAAGGCAATAGGCAAAATTTGTTATGAGAAAATCACTTCTGTCAACCCCCTAAAAGGTGCCATTTGACTAGAAAATGCGATTCGCAAAGTTTTAGGTCGATCGGATAACGTTAACCCGTGCCGCATTGAGGTTGAAGATCAGAAAAACTCACTTTGTTTCATAAAAATACTCTTCTTTTCCTCATAACATAGTAACCATTTGTCCTAGAGACTTGAGATTGGTCTCATTTTATTGAAAATGTAATCTTCTTCAACTTTTACTTGCATCATTTTTTCGCTACATCCTGTAGATTTTATGTTATTCAGCATTTCCCATCTCAAAACGTGGTCCGTTTCAGCAAATGTGCCTTTTTACGCATACCCCTAAAAACCACACTCCAGTCAATGAAGTCGACCTCCAGGCGATTTGACACTTCTTTATCACTCTGGTTTATTGAAAATGAGTATGTTTCAGGTATAAATGTAAAGGTTGGGGCTGCAATAAGGGGGGGGGGGGGATCTAGGTAACTACCAGCTACCAGATATATTGAAAAATGAAAAAGTAGAAAGAGTAGCGATCTTGATTAGTTGTGGAGATGAGGAAGAGTTGATCGGAGTTCCTCAACTCGAAAATAGTACTGGACTCTTGCAAGCCCAGGTGGTATTTGGAGCCATCAAGAGTGGGGTCAGCAGACAAGATTCAAGCAATGTGCTTTGACACCACAGCTGCCAATACTGGTCGGATTAGGAGGGATTGTGTTTTGCTGGAGCAATTATTGCAAAAAGAACTTTTGTACTTAGCATGCCGTCATCATATTTTGGAAATTATTTTGAAAGCCGTGTTTCATAGCAAGATAGGCTCGACCACTGGTCCTGAACCTAGCGTTTTCAAAAAATTTCAAGTTGGGTGGCCTAACTTCGACCAAACTAAATACAAAACTAGTCTACATGATGATAATACGAGTATTAGATGCAAAATCAGTATAACATTTATCAAGTTTCACTTTTTTTAATGGACGCCAAGAGGTCGATTTCATTGACTGGAGTGTAGTTTTTAGGGGTATGCATAAAAAGGCACATTTGCTGAAACGGACCACGTTTTGTGATGGGAAAAGCTTAATAACATAAAATCTATAGGATCTAGCGAAAAAAGTATTGGAGTAAAAGTTGAAGAAGATAGCATGTCAATTAAAATAGGACCAATTTCAAGTCTCTAGGACAAATGGTTACTATGTTATGAGGAAAGAAATAATATTTTTAAGAAAAAAAGTGAGTTTTTCTAAACTTCAACCTCGACGCGGCACGGGTTAATGTTATCCGATCGACCTAAACCTTTGGGAATCTCATTTCCTAGTCAACTGGCACCTTTTAGGGGGTTGCCACGATTGAATTTCGAAAGTTGACTTTTTGTGACCACAAGGCAATAGGCAAAATTTTTTATGAGAAAATCACTTCTCGCAACCCCCTAAAAGGTGCCATTTGACTAGAAAATGCGATTCGCAAAGTTTTAGGTCGATCGGATAACGTTAACCCGTGCCGCATTGAGGTTGAAGATCAGAAAAACTCACTTTGTTTCATAAAAATACTCTTCTTTTCCTCATAACATAGTAACCATTTGTCCTAGAGACTCGAGATTGGTCTCATTTTATTGAAAATGTAATCTTCTTCAACTTTTACTTGCATAATTTTTTCGCTACATCCTGTAGATTTTATGTTATTCAGCTTTTCCCATCTCAAAACGTGGTCCGTTTCAGCAAATGTGCCTTTTTACGCATACCCCTAAAACCCACACTCCAGTCAATGAAATCGACCTCCAGGCAATTTGACACTTCTTTATCACTCTGGTTTATTGAAAATGAGTATGTTTCAGGTATAAATGTAAAGGTTGAGGCTGCAATAAGGGGGGGGGGGGGGGGATCAAGGTAACTACCAGCTACCAGATATATATTTAAAAATGAAAACGTAGAAAGAGTAGCGATCTTGATTAGTTGTGGAGATGAGGAACAGTTGATCGGAGTTCCTCAACTCGAAAATAGTACTGGACTCTTGCAAGCCCAGGTGGTATTTGGAGCCATTCAGGAGTGGGGTCAGCAGACAAAATTCAAGCAATGTGCTTTGACACCACAGCTGCAAATACTGGTCGGATTAGGAGGGCTTGTGTTTTGCTGGAGCAATTATTGCAAAAAGAAGTTTTGTACTTAGCATGCCGTCATCATATTTTGGAAATTATTTTGAAAGCCGTGTTTGATAGCAAGATAGGCTCGACCACTGGTCCTAAACCTAGCGTTTTCAAAAAATTTCAAGTTGGGCGGCCTAACTTCGACCAAACTAAATACAAAACTAGTCTACATGATGATAATACGAGTATTAGATGCAAAATTTGTATAACATTTATCTAGTTTCACTTTTTTTAATGGATGCCTAGAGGTCGATTTCATTGACTGGAGTGTGGTTTTTAGGGGTATGCATAAAAAGGCACATTTGCTGAAACGGACCACGTTTTGAGATGGGAAAAGCTGAATAACATAAAATCTATAGGATCTATAGCGAAAAAAGTATTGGAGTAAAAGTTGAAGAAGATAACATGTCAAATAAAATAAGACCAATTTCAAGTCTCTAGGACAAATGGTTACTATGTTATGAGGAAAGAAATAATATTTTTAAGAAAAAAAGTGAGTTTTTCTAAACTTCAACCTCGATGCGGCAGGGGTTAATGTTATCCGATCGACCTTTAACTTTGGGAATCTCATTTCCTAGTCAAATGGCACCTTTTAGGGGGTTGCCACGATTGAATTTCGAATGTTGACTTATTGTGACCACAAGGCAATAGGCAAAATTTTTTTTGAGAAAATCACTTCTGGCAATCCCCTAAAAGGTGCCATTTGACTAGAAAATGCGATTCGCAAAGTTTTAGGTCGATCGGAAAACGTTAACCCGTGCCGCATTGAGGTTGAAGATCAGATAAACTCACTTTGTTTCATAAAAATACTCTTCTTTTCCTCATAACGTAGTAACCATTTGTCCTAGAGACTTGAGATTGGTCTCATTTTATTGAAAATGTAATCGTCTTCAACTTTTACTTGCATAATTGTTTCGCTACATCCTGTAGATTTTATGTTATTCAGCTTTTCCCATCTCAAAACGTGGTCCGTTTCAGCAAATGTGCCTTTTTACGCATACCCCTAAAAACCACACTCCAGTCAATGAAATCGACCTCCAGGCGATTTGACACTTCTTTATCACTCTGGTTTGTTGAAACGAGTATGTTTCAGGTATAAATGTAAAGGTTGGGGCTGTTCCAGGGGGGGGGGGGGATCTAGGTAATTACCAACTACCAGATATATATTTAAAAATGAAAACGTAGAAAGAGTAGCGATCTTGATTAATTGTGGAGATGAGGAACAGTTGATCGGAGTTCCTCAACTCGAAAATAGTACTGGACTCTTGCATGCCCAGGTGGTATTTGGAGCCATTCAAGAGTGGGGTCAGCAGACAAGATTCAAGCAATGTGCTTTGACACCACAGCTGCAAATACTGGTTGGATTAGGAGGGCTTGTGTTTTGCTGGAGCAATTATTGCAAACAGAACTTTTGTACTTAGCATGCCGTCATCATATTTTGGAAATTATTTTGAAAGCCGTGTTTCATAGCAAGATAGGCTCGACCACTGGTCCTGAACCTAGCGTTTAAAAAAATTTCTAGTTGGGTGGCCTAACTTCGACCAAACTTAATACAAAACTAGTCTACATGATGATAATACGAGTATTAGATGCAAAATTAGTATAACATTTATCAAGTTTCACTTTTTTTAATGGATGCCTAGAGGTCGATTTCATTGACTGGAGTGTGGTTTTTAGGGGTATGCAAAAATGGCACATTCGCTGAAACGGACCACGTTTTGAGATGGGAAAAGCTGAATAACATAAAATCTATAGGATCTAGCCAGGAGCGTAGCGTGCCTCTGGTGACGGGGGTACCGCAATGAATTCCACCCCCCCCCCCCCCCCAACATTCACACTTCCTCACACACTCTAAAAATGTAAATGTGAAGCAGTTCTTAGCAAGCTGTTTGTCAAAGGAATTTTATGATATTATTGATCTTCCAAATTCATTAGAAATAATTCATAACATTCCCTTGCAAAAAAAATAAAAGGTTTTTCGAACTACAGCCTGATAACCATTGGTACCTATTGTATGTTTCGACAGTGAAATGCTGAGTGTACTCACGGTTACGTTCCTTCACAACTCTCTTGAAATCTGGCAACGCTGAGATTGAACGGCCGGCTCTGATGATGTCGTTCTTTTCGCTAAAACTACGAGAACTAAACGAACGCAGAACCACGGAACAATTAACGCAACAACTATCCATTTTAGGAGGAGACTAGGACACTAGGAAAGATTCGAATTCAAACAACTAAACCTGAAATTAGGAACAATTATTGTGAAAACTACAAGTAATAAAATTATGAGAAAACAGGCCGTCGTAAGAATAGCTTCCGAAAAGCAAAATGGATGACAGTGACAAGTTGTCAAAATTTTTTTCTCGAGTTTTTAATTGATAGCTACAATCGATCCATATGCCAGTATCCCTCCTCACCAAGATTGGATACGCTGGATATTTGCGCTAGCCCAACTTACTAACACAGTCTCCTGAAGATGTGTAAGACACTCACTCACACACGCAAACACACTCACACAGACGATGTAGAGACACACACACAGCGGATTCTGGGCCTCTGCAGACTGGTAGCGGTACCCCAGCGACCTTGAGATTTCAAATATTCGAAACCTGCTGAAAACCATAATATGATTCTAACCGACTAATCGTTACTTGGCTGTTTTTCGTCCATGACTGGCAGACATGGGGGTTGGAGGATAGTTCATGGAGGGAGAGTCATGGAGGATGGAGTTATGAGTGGACAATTCAAATTGCTACCTACCTAGGGCATGTAATTTTTTTCATTTTTTGTGTAGGGTAGCGCCGGTACCCCCCGTACCCCTGACGCTACGCGCCTGGATCTAGCGAAAAAAGTATTGGAGTAAAAGTTGAAGAAGATAACATGTCAAATAAAATAAGACCAATTTCAAGTCTCTAGGACAAATGGTTACTATGTTATGAGGAAAGAAATAATATTTTTAAGAAAAAAAGTGAGTTTTTCTAAACTTCAACCTCGATGCGGCACGGGTTAATGTTATCCGATCGACCTTTAACTTTGGGAATCTCATTTCCTAGTCAAATGGCACCTTTTAGGGGGTTGCCATAATTGAATTTCGAAAGTTGACTTTTTGTGACCACAAGGCAACAGGCAAAATTTTTTTGAGAAAATCACTTCTGGCAACCCCCTAAAAGGTGCAATTTGACTAGAAAATGAGATTCGCAAAGTTTTAGGTCGATCGGATAACGTTAACCCGTGCCGCATTGAGGTTGAAGATCAGAAAAACTCACTTTGTTTCATAAAAATACTCTTCTTTTCCTCATAGCATAGTAACCATTTGTCCTAGAGACTTGAGATTGGTCTCATTTTATTGAAAATGTTATCTTCTTCAACTTTTACTTACATAATGTTTTCGCTACATCCTGTAGATTTTATGTTATTCAGCTTTTCCCATCTCAAAACGTGGTCCGCTTCAGCAAATGTGCCTTTTTACGCATACCCCTAAAACCCACACTCCAGTCAATGAAATCGACCTCCAGGCGATTTGACACTTCTTTATCACTCTGGTTTATTGAAAATGAGTATGTTTCAGGTATAAATGTAAAGGTTGAGGCTGTAATAAGGGGGGGGGGGGATCTAGGTAACTACCAGCTACCAGATATATTGAAAAATGAAAACGTAGAAAGAGTAGCGATCTTGATTAGTTGTGGAGATGAGGAACAGTTGATCGGAGTTCCTCAACTCAAAAATAGTACTGGACTCTTGCGAGGCCAGGCGGTATTGGGAGCCATTCAAGAGTGGGGTGCAGCAGACAAAATTCAAGCAATGTGCCTTGACACCACAGCTGCAAATACTGGTCGGGTTAGGGGGGCTTGTGTTTTGCTGGAGCAATTATTGCAAAAAGAACTTTTGTACTTAGCATGCCGTCATCATATTTTGGAAATTATTTTGAAAGCCGTGTTTGATAGCAAGATAAGCTCGACCACTGGTCCTGAACCTAGCGTTTTCAAAAAACTTCAAGTTGGGTGGCCTAAGTTCGACCAAACTAAATACAAAACTAGTCTACATGATGATAATACGAGTAGGTATTAGATGCCAAATTAGTAACATAAATCAAGTTTCACTTCTTTTAATGGATGCCTAGAGGTCGATTTCGTTGACTGGAGTGTGGTTTTTAGGGGTATGCATAAAAAGGCACATTTGCTGAAACGGACCACGTTTTGAGATGGGAAAAGCTGAATAACATAAAATCTATAGGATCTAGCGAAAAAAGTATTGTAGTAAAAGTTGAAGAAGATAACATGTCAAATAAAATAAGACCAATTTCAAGTCTCTAGGACAAATGGTTACTATGTTATGAGGAAAGAAATAATATTTTTATGAAAAAAAGTGAGTTTTTCTAAAGTTCAACCTCGATGCGACCCGTGCGTTCGCCAGTCGCTTGGCGTGGCTCCAGTCATATGGGGCAGCTGGGCACAAAGAGAAGAGTGCACCAATTAGTCAAGGAAAGTGCCTGATAGGTACAGATGACTTCGCCTCCAGGGACTGTAACCTTCCAACGTATGATGTGCTTTTGTCAGGGGTAAGTGAAATTGTCGTATCAACTGAACTGAATTGAAAACCGAGGAACCTGAATACCTCCAGGCAATTTGACACTTCTTTATCACTCTGGTTTATTGAAAATGAGTATTTTTCAGGTATAAATGTAAAGGTTGAGGCTGCAATAAGGGTGGGGGGTCTAGGTAACTACCAGCTACCAGATATGTTGAAAAATGAAAACGTAGAAAGAGTAGCGATCTTGATTAGTTGTGGAGATGAGTAACAGTTGATCGGAGTTCCTCAACTCGAAAATAGTACTGGACTCTTGCAAGCCCAGGCGGTATTTGGAGCCATTCAAGAGTGGGGTGCAGCAGACAAAATTCAAGCAATGTGCTTTGACACCACAGCTGCAAATACTGGTCGGGTTAGGGTGGGCTTGTGTTTTGCTGGAGCAATTATTGCATAAAGAACTTTTGTACTTAGCATGCCGTCATCATATTTTGGAAATTATTTTGAAAGCCGTGTTTGATAGCAAGATAAGGCTCGACCACTGGTCCTGAACCTAGCGTTTTCAAAAAATTTCAAGTTGGGTGGCCTAAGTTCGACCAAACTAAATACAAAACTAGTCTACATGATGATAATACGAGTATTAGATGCAAAATTAGTAAGATTAATCAAGATCATTCGCTCTCCTTCTATGGTGAGGTTCACATCGTTGCTCTAATCATTACTATTTTTTATATGGTTCTACTGTCTCGTTCTTGCTGCAATTTTACATATTACTGGATCTAGTCATCATCTCCTGTACCTAACACGCAGTCTGGACTCGGTGAGTCGTTTACTTCGTACTAAAAGTCCCATGTGAATATTGTGACGTTTCAAGACACCAATTGTACTGGTCACTTCCGACTCGAGACGGGCACGAGATAAGCGATTCGCGCCTGCGCAGATTGTTATCGGGTATCGGCTCTCCCCACTAATCGCAGTGATCATCTGCCCCCGCTCTGACCGTTCACTCACACCTTGTGCCGGCCCCCCACTCTATTCATTTAGTCCAGGCGCTCACAATGGACTGCGGCAGATGTAATGAGCAATTGATTCCCGAAGATGAAATCACCTGCGTGGTATGTACCGCGAGCTTTCATTTCGGATGTGTCGGCTTGCGTGAGGCCAAGTTCAGACTCCTCAAAAAAGATACCAAAGACGCGTGGAAATGTAACGCATGCAAAACAAAAGTTTCGAGCCAACCTGAAGACGCGGTATTTACAAGTCAGGAACAGGGTGTCCCTCCAATGGGAACCCTAGCTCTAATGTTTGATTCTCTTAAGAGTGATTTAAAGGATCAGGGTGATAAAAAAAGTAATGAGATCCTTGGGAAAATAAATGATGTTTCTAGCAATGATGTTCTTAGCAAAGTATGATTCTTTATCCGCTTGTGTCGATGAAATCAGATCCGATTTGCTTGATATAAAGAATGAAAATTTAGCGCAACGTGTCTCAGCACTTGAGCACTCAATCAAGGCGGTGGACCTACCTCCTATCTCGAATCCCGACAAGCCTTCTGGTCACGGACTGGAGACCGCCGTCGCGGAGATGGAGGATCGTAGGCGTAGAGCTAATAATATTATGATCTTCGAATATCCTGAGGCATCTATCAATGACGCTATTCGTTCCGCCCAGGAGGATTTCAACAATGTAAAAGCTTCTCTACTTCAACTCTCTCCTAATTTTGAAGAACTGAAATTTCGGGTTTCTCGCTTGGGTGCAATGAAGAGGGGTAAGTACCGTCCCTTAAAGGTAATTTTCGAAGAGTCCTCTGCTGCCACAAGGGTTCTAATAGCCAATCGCTCCCACCAGCCTCCCATTTTGTCAATCTCAGCTGATCGTACTCCTGCTCAGCGTAAATACATGTCTGAGTTGCGCTCTATGTTGAAAGAAAGACAGGATAAAGGGGAGAAAGATATCACCATAAAGTACATCTCCGGAATCCCAACAATCGTACCCACCACTCAGCCAAAAAACGGATAAGCTCACCCAAAGTACTAACTGGCTACTATCAGAATGTGCGAGGCCTTAACACAAAATTATCTGTACTACGTTATAAATCTCCCCTCCTTAATTACGATCTGATCTTCTTCACTGAAACCTGGCTATCTGCTAATGTTGATACTTCCGAATTATTCCTGTCTCAGTACCTGGTGTACCGCTCAGACCGCTCAATCTCAAACAATACCGTCAAGTCCACAGGTGGAGGGGTGCTTCTCTCTGTTTCAAAGCGAATCCGTTCATACAAATGGGAATCCCCTGATGTAGTCGAGCACATATTCGTTGTTCTCCCGGATCATGAACTGATTGTCGGGTGTGTTTACCTTCCTGATTACCAACCCGTGTCTAGGTATGATGACCACTTCTCTGCCCTTGATATTGTATCAACTACCTTCCCTGAACATAAAGTCCTTCTTGTCGGCGACTATAACATCCCTGGTGTAGTGTGGAACGATTGGAACAAAGATGACATTAATTATAGCTTTAGCCCCAAAGGAAGAATTGTTCACGAAGCCCTTCAACTATTCAACCTCAAGCAGTGCAGCAACATCCCAAATGCTCACGGCAACGTCATAGATCTCCTACTGACTAACAAGAACGATCATGTCTCCGTCAATAAGTGTGTGCCTATCATGGAAGTGGATCCCTCTCATCCCCCGTTCGACTTTACTGTACCACTCACTCATCATACTGACACTATATCTCCATCCCGCCAGTTTACCTATAGTTTCAAAAAAGGAGATTATGACTCAATGAACTCATACTTTGCCACTTGTGATTGGAATGGTTGCCTGGCACTGCCATTTGAACAAGCAATAGATCAGTTTTATACATTCCTCTATAAAGCCATTCAGCTATACGTCCCAAAAACTCGTACAATTGACTATTCGTTTCCAAAGTGGTTTGATCGCGACTTGATACATTTAGTGCGCATGAAAAATTTTGCACAGTCGCGCTATAAAGTATCCATGAATTCGGAAGACTACAGTATCTTTTCAAACTTGAGAGCTGAGTGCGAAGTGATGTCCGTTTCCTTGTATTCTTCTTACCTCGAATCTCTGCAGAATGGCCTCCATGATAACATGAAACTGTTTTGGAACCACATTAATTATAAAGACGGCTGTAATGAGCTACCCCCTACAATGAAACTCAATGGCCTTGTTGCCTCATCCCCTCCAGAAATCGCCGAACTGTTTGCATCACACTTCTCCTCCGTTTTCGATCCACCATCCACAAAGTCCCCAACTTATCCTACCCGTGATGTTGTATCGATAGGCATGCTAACTGTTACGGAAGATGCTGTCCATCGTGAGCTCTCATCGATTGATGTGAATAAGGGTATGGGACCGGACGGTATTCCTCCAATATTGCTGAGACGATGCTGTCAGTCACTCAGTTCTCCGCTTACATCTATCTTCAACTATTCTCTTGAATCCGGCTCTTTCCCTTCCCAATGGAAATGCTCTTATGTTACACCTATACACAAAGCTGGTGATAGATCGGATATCAAGCACTATCGACCCATCTGTACCATATGTTGCATCCCAAAGCTCCTTGAGAAATTGATACTCGCAGATTTACCCGGAAATGTCCCACTATCTGGTTGACAAACAGCATGGGTTCGTGCGCGGTCGTTCCACCGTCACGAATTCGCTCGAATTCCAGGAATTCGTCTTGAGGGGTTTCGAGCGGCGTCTACAGGTGGATCTCATCAGCACGGACTACTCCAAAGCGTTTGACCGTTTGTCTCATCGCCACGTGTTGGCACTTATGGAGTCTTTGGGTGTCCATGGTCCTTTCCTGAGGTGGCTGACGGCCTACTTGTCTGGACGGCAACTGATCGTCAAAGTGAAGTGTGACCTCTCAAGACCATTTATAGCCAGTTCGGGTATCCCTCAGGGTTCCCATATGGGTCCTCTGATTTTCCTGATGATGATCAATGGTGTCTGTGAGGTATTCGGTCGGGTTCACTGCCTCTTGTTTGCTGACGACCTTAAGTTCTTCTCGTACGTTGAGTCACTTCATGATTGTTTGCGCCTTCAGGAGGGTTTGGACCGGCTTGGAGACTGGTGTATCCAGAACAATTTGTTCCTAAATGTCGGAAAGTGCTGCGTGTCCACCTTCAGTCGTGCCCTGGACGTCATACCATTTGACTACCGGCTCGATGGCACGGTTCTGCCAAGGGTGTCTGTTGTTCGGGACCTGGGTGTGCTGTTGGACACTAAACTTACCTTCGGTAGTCATATTGACCATATTGTGGGGACTGCCATGCGTTCTCTGGGTTTTCTGAAGAGGCACACGAGGGATTTCACCAGTGTCCCAGCCATCGTCTTGCTATACAAGTCCATCGTGCTTCCAATCCTCGAATATGCGTCGGTTGTGTGGTCTCCACATTACAGTTACCAGTCGGCACAGTTGGAACGGGTCCAGAAGAAGTTCCTGCGATATGTAGCGTTCAAGCTCCATATCCCGTTGGATGAAGTCGACTATGACTCGCTTCTCAGAACGTGTCGCCTGCGCTCGCTTGAGCACCGCCGTAGGTGGATGGACACTTCGTTCCTCATCAGGCTAGTAAATGGCCCCATCGACTGCCCCTCACTCTTGGCGCAATTGAACTTCTCAGTCCCTCAATTCTTCTCCCGCTCAGCTCCACTCTTCCACACATCATTCAACCCGACGAATTACCTCTGCCACAGGCCATTTTCAAGAATACCCCGCGAAGTCAATGCCATGTTGCACAGTCACCCCGACCTAGATTTGTTTCATAGTCCCCCTTCCCAGTTTAAGTCACTCTGCTATATAATTCGTAATACCGGATAAATCTGTCACTTATACTCCATCCACCTATTGTTCTGAGCCTCTACTTATTATTATTGTCTTAAAAATTTACCTACCCACCACGTATCTAATTTGCAAGCTAGATGTACATATAATCAGCGTTATTATTATTGTGTTTATTTCCTGTAATTGGGCTTGCCCGTATTAACAATAAACAATAAACAATAAACGATTCACTTTTTTTAATGGATGCCTAGAGGTCGATTTCATTGACTGGAGTGTGGTTTTTAGGAGTATGCATAAAAAGGCACATTATTTGCTGAAACGGACCACGTTTTGAGATGGGAAAAGCTGAATAACATAAAATCTATAGGATCTAGCGAAAAAAGTATTGGAGTAAAAGTTGAAGAAGATAACATGTCAAATAAAATAAGACCAATTTCAAGTCTCTAGGACAAATGGTTACTATGTTATGAGGAAAGAAATAATATTTTTATGAAAAAAAGTGAGTTTTTCTAAACTTCAACCTCGATGCGGCACGGGTTAATGTTATCCGATCGACCTAAAACTTTGGGAATCTCATTTTCTGGTCAAATGGCACCTTTTAGGGGGTTGCCACGATTGAATTTCGAAAGTTGACTTTTGTGACCACATGGCAATAGGAAAATTTTTTTTGAGAAAATCACTTCTGGCAACCCCCTAAAAGGTGCCATTTGACTAGAAAATGAGATTCGCAAAGTTTTAGGTCGATCGGATAACGTTAACCCGTGCCGCATTTTGGTTGAAGATCAGGAAAACTCACTTTGTTTCATAAAAATACTCTTCTTTTCCTCATAACATGGTAACCGTTTGTCCTAGAGACTTGAGATTGGTGTCATTTTATTGAAAATGTTATCTTCTTCAACTTTTACTTACATAATTTTTTCGCTACATCCGGTAGATTTTATGTTATTCAGCTTTTCCCATCTCAAAACGTGGTCCGTTTCAGCAAATGTGCCTTTTTACGCATACCCCTAAAAACCACCCTCCAGTCAATGAAATCGACCTCCAGGCGATTTGACACTTCTTTATCACTCTGGTTTATTGAAAATGAGTATGTTTCAGGTATAAATGTGAAGGCTGAGGCTGCAATAAGGGGGGGGGGGGGGGATCTAGGTAACTACCAGCTACCAGATAAATTGAAAAATGAAAACGTAGAAAGAGTAGCGATTTTGGTTAGTTGCGGAGATGAGGAACAGTTGATCGGAGTTCCTCTACTCGAAAATAGTACTGGACTCTTGCAAGCCCAGGCGGTATTTGGAGCCATTCAAGAGTGGGGTGCAGCAGACAAAATTCAAGCAATGTGCTTTGACACCACAGCTGCAAATACTGGTCGGGTTAGGGGGGGGGCTTGTGTTTTGCTGGAGCAATTATTGCAAAAAGAACTTTTGTACTTAGCATGCCGTCATCATATTTTGGAAATTATTTTGAAAGCCGTGTTTGATAGCAAGATAAGCTCGACCACTGGTCCTGAACCTAGCGTTTTCAAAAATTTCAAGTTGGGGGGCCTAAGTTCGACCAAACTGAATACAAAACTAGTCTACATGATGATAATACGAGTATTAGATGCAAAATTAGTAACATTAATCAAGTTTCACTTTTTTTAATGGATCCCTAGAGGTCGATTTCATTGACTGGAGTGTGGTTTTTATGCATAAAAAGGCACATTTCCTGAAACGGACCACGTTTTGAGATGGGAAAAGCTGAATAACATAAAATCTATACGATTTAGCGAAAAACGTATTATAGTAAAAGTTGAAGAAGATAACATGTCAAATACAATAAGACCTATTTCAAGTCTCTAGGACCAATGGTTACTATGTTATGAGGAGAGGAATAATATTTTTATGAAAAAAAGTGAGTTTTTCTAAACTTCAACCTCGATGCGGCACGGGTTAATGTTATCCGATCGACCTAAAACTTTGGGAATCTCATTTTCTAGTAAAATGGCACCTTGTAGGGGGTATATATCTAGCAATTATTGCAAAAAGAACTTTTGTACTCAGCATGCGGTCATTATATTTTGGAAATTATTTTGAAAGCCGTGTTTGATAGCAAGATAGGCTCGACCAATAGTCCTGAACCTAGCGTTTTCAAAAAATTTCAAGTTGGGGGCCTAAGTTCGACCAAACTAAATACAAAACTAGTCTACATGATGATAATATGAGTATTAGATGCAAAATTAGTAACATTAATCAAGTTTCACTTGTCTTAATGGATCCGTAGAGGTCGATTTCATTGACTGGAGTGTGGTTTTTAGGAGTATGCATAAAAAGGCACATTTGCTGAAACGGACGACGTTTTGAGATGGGAAAAGCTGAATATAATAAAATCTATAGGATCTAGCGGAAAAAGTATTGGAGTAAAAGTTGAAGAACATAGCATGTCAAGTAAAATAAGACCAATTTCAAGTCTCTAGGACAAATGGTTACTATGTTATGAGGAAAGAAATAATATTTTTAAGAAAAAAAGTGAGTTTTTCTAAACTTCAACCTCGACGCGGCACGGGTTAATGTTATCCGATCGACCTAAACCTTTGGGAATCTCATTTCCTAGTCAACTGGCACCTTTTAGGGGGTTGCCACGATTGAATTTCGAAAGTTGACTTTTTGTGACCACAAGGCAATAGGCAAAATTTGTTATGAGAAAATCACTTCTGTCAACCCCCTAAAAGGTGCCATTTGACTAGAAAATGCGATTCGCAAAGTTTTAGGTCGATCGGATAACGTTAACCCGTGCCGCATTGAGGTTGAAGATCAGAAAAACTCACTTTGTTTCATAAAAATACTCTTCTTTTCCCCATAACATAGTAACCGTTTGTCCTAGAGACTTGAGATTGGTCTCATTTTATTGAAAATGTTATCTTCTTCAACTTTTACTTGCATAATTTTTTCGCTACATCCTGTAGATTTTATGTTATTCAGCTTTTCCCATCTCAAAACGCGGTCCGTTTCAGCAAATGTGCCTTTTTACGCATACCCTTAAAAACCACACTCCAGTCAATGAAGTCGACCTCCAGGCGATTTGACACTTCTTTATCACTCTGGTTTATTGAAAATGAGTATGTTTCAGGTATAAATGTAAAGGTTGGGGCTGCAATAAGGGGGGGGGGGGGGATCTAGGTAACTACCAGCTACCAGATATATAGAAAAATGAAAACGTAGAAAGAGTAGCGATCTTGATTAGTTGTGGAGATGAGGAACAGTTGATCGGAGTTCCTCAACTCGAAAATAGTACTGGACTCTTGCAAGCCCAGGTGGTATTTGGAGCCATCAAGAGTGGGGTCAGCAGACAAGATTCAAGCAATGTGCTTTGACACCACAGCTGCCAATACTGGTCGGATTAGGAGGGCTTGTGTTTTGCTGGAGCAATTATTGCAAAAAGAACTTTTGTACTTAGCATGCCGTCATCATATTTTGGAAATTATTTTGAAAGCCGTGTTTCATAGCAAGATAGGCTCGACCACTGGTCCTGAACCTAGCGTTTTCAAAAAATTTCAAGTTGGGTGGCCTAACTTCGACCAAACTAAATACAAAACTAATCTACATGATGATAATACGAGTATTAGATGCAAAATCAGTATAACATTTATCAAGTTTCACTTTTTTTAATGGACGCCAAGAGGTCGATTTCATTGACTAGAGTGTAGTTTTTAGGGGTATGCATAAAAAGGCACATTTGCTGAAACGGACCACGTTTTGAGATGGGAAAAGCTGAATAACATAAAATCTATAGGATCTAGCGAAAAAAGTATTGGAGTAAAAGTTGAAGAAGATAGCATGTCAAGTAAAATAAGACCAATTTCAAGTCTCTAGGACAAATGGTTACTATGTTATGAGGAAAGAAATAATATTTTTAAGAAAAAAAGTGAGTTTTTCTAAACTTCAACCTCGACGCGGCACGGGTTAATGTTATCCGATCGACCTAAACCTTTGGGAATCTCATTTCCTAGTCAACTGGCACCTTTTAGGGGGTTGCCACGATTGAATTTCGAAAGTTGACTTTTTGTGACCACAAGGCAATAGGCAAAATTTTTTATGAGAAAATCACTTCTGGCAACCCCCTAAAAGGTGCCATTTGACTAGAAAATGCGATTCGCAAAGTTTTAGGTCGATTGGATAACGTTAACCCGTGCCGCATTGAGGTTGAAGATCAGAAAAACTCACTTTGTTTCATAAAAATACTCTTCTTTTCCTCATAGCATAGTAACCATTTGTCCTAGAGACTTGAGATTGGTCTCATTTTATTGAAAATGTAATCTTCTTCAACTTTTTGTTGCATAATTTTTTCGCTACATCCTGTAGATTTTATGTTATTCAGCTTTTCCCATCTCAAAACGTGGTCCGTTTCAGCAAATGTGCCTTTTTACGCATACCCCTAAAAACCACACTCCAGTCAATGAAGTCGACCTCCAGGCGATTTGACACTTCTTTATCACTCTGGTTTATTGAAAATGAGTATGTTTCAGGTATAAATGTAAAGGTTGGGGCTGCTATAAGGGGGGGGGGGGGGATCTAGGTAACTACCAGCTACCAGATATATTGAAAAATGAAAACGTAGAAAGAGTAGCGATCTTGATTAGTTGTGGAGATGAGGAACAGTTGATCGGAGTTCCTCAACTCGAAAATAGTACTGGACTCTTGCAAGCCCAGGTGGTATTTGGAGCCATCAAGAGTGGGGTCAGCAGACAAGATTCAAGCAATGTGCTTTGACACCACAGCTGCCAATACTGGTCGGATTAGGAGGGATTGTGTTTTGCTGGAGCAATTATTGCAAAAAGAACTTTTGTACTTAGCATGCCGTCATCATATTTTGGAAATTATTTTGAAAGCCGTGTTTCATAGCAAGATAGGCTCGACCACTGGTCCTGAACCTAGCGTTTTCAAAAAATTTCAAGTTGGGTGGCCTAACTTCGACCAAACTAAATACAAAACTAGTCTACATGATGATAATACGAGTATTAGATGCAAAATCAGTATAACATTTATCAAGTTTCACTTTTTTTAATGGACGCCAAGAGGTCGATTTCATTGACTGGAGTGTAGTTTTTAGGGGTATGCATAAAAAGGCACATTTGCTGAAACGGACCACGTTTTGTGATGGGAAAAGCTGAATAACATAAAATCTATAGGATCTAGCGAAAAAAGTATCTGAGTAAACGTTGAAGAAGATAACATGTCAATTAAAATAGGACCAATTTCAAGTCTCTAGGACAAATGGTTACTATGTTATGAGGAAAGAAATAATATTTTTATGAAAAAAAGTGAGTTTTTCTAAACTTCAACCTAGATGCGGCACGGGTTAATGTTATCCGATCGACCTAAAACATTGGGAATCTCATTTTCTAGTCAAATGGCACCTTTTAGGGGGTTGCTACGATTGAATTTCGAAAGTTGACTTTTTGTGACCACATGGCAATAGGCAAAATTTGTTATGAGAAAATCACTTCTGTCAACCCGTCAGCTTTTCCCATCTCAAAACGTGGTCCGTTTCAGCAAATGTGCCTTTTTACGCATACCCCTAAAAACCACACTCCAGTCAATGAAGTCGACCTCCAGGCGATTTGACACTTCTTTATCACTCTGGTTTATTGAAAATGAGTATGTTTCAGGTATAAATGTAAAGGTTGGGGCTGCTATAAGGGGGGGGGGGGATCTAGGTAACTACCAGCTACCAGATATATTGAAAAATGAAAACGTAGAAAGAGTAGCGATCTTGATTAGTTGTGGAGATGAGGAACAGTTGATCGGAGTTCCTCAACTCGAAAATAGTACTGGACTCTTGCAAGCCCAGGTGGTATTTGGAGCCATCAAGAGTGGGGTCAGCAGACAAGATTCAAGCAATGTGCTTTGACACCACAGCTGCCAATACCGGTCGGATTAGGAGGGCTTGTGTTTTGCTGGAGCAATTATTGCAAATAGAACTTTTGTACTTAGCATGCCGTCATCATATTTTGGAAATTATTTTGAAAGCCGTGTTTCATAGCAAGATAGGCTCGACCACTGGTCCTGAACCTAGCGTTTTCAAAAAATTTCAAGTTGGGTTGCCTAACTTCGACCAAACTAAATACAAAACTAGTCTACATGATGATAATACGAGTATTAGATGCAAAATCAGTATAACATTTATCAAGTTTCACTTTTTTTAATGGACGCCAAGAGGTCGATTTCATTGACTGGAGTGTAGTTTTTAGGGGTATGCATAAAAAGGCACATTTGCTGATAACGGACCACGTTTTGAGATGGGAAAAGCTGAATAACATAAAATCTATAGGATCTAGCGGAAAAAGTATTGGAGTAAAAGTTGAAGAAGATAGCATGTCAAGTAAAATAAGACCAATTTCAAGTCTCTAGGACAAATGGTTACTATGTTATGAGGAAAGAAATAATATTTTTAAGAAAAAAAGTGAGTTTTTCTAAACTTCAACCTCGACGCGGCACGGGTTAATGTTATCCGATCGACCTAAACCTTTGGGAATCTCATTTCCTAGTCAACTGGCACCTTTTAGGGGGTTGCCACGATTGAATTTCGAAAGTTGACTTTTTGTGACCACAAGGCAATAGGCAAAATTTGTTATGAGAAAATCACTTCTGTCAACCCCCTAAAAGGTGCCATTTGACTAGAAAATGCGATTCGCAAAGTTTTAGGTCGATCGGATAACGTTAACCCGTGCCGCATTGAGGTTGAAGATCAGAAAAACTCACTTTGTTTCATAAAAATACTCTTCTTTTCCTCATAACGTAGTAACCATTTGTCCTAGAGACTTGAGATTGGTCTCATTTTATTGAAAATGTAATCGTCTTCGACTTTTACTTGCATAATTGTTTCGCTACATCCTGTAGATTTTATGTTATTCAGCTTTTCCCATCTCAAAACGTGGTCCGTTTCAGCAAATGTGCCTTTTTACGCATACCCCTAAAAACCACACTCCAGTCAATGAAATCGACCTCCAGGCGATTTGACACTTCTTTATCACTCTGGTTTGTTGAAACGAGTATGTTTTAGGTATAAATGTAAAGGTTGGGGCTGTTCCAGGGGGGGGGGGGGATCTAGGTAATTACCAACTACCAGATATATATTTAAAAATGAAAACGTAGAAAGAGTAGCGATCTTGATTAATTGTGGAGATGAGGAACAGTTGATCGGAGTTCCTCAACTCGAAAATAGTACTGGACTCTTGCATGCCCAGGTGGTATTTGGAGCCATTCAAGAGTGGGGTCAGCAGACAAGATTCAAGCAATGTGCTTTGACACCACAGCTGCAAATACTGGTTGGATTAGGAGGGCTTGTGTTTTGCTGGAGCAATTATTGCAAACAGAACTTTTGTACTTAGCATGCCGTCATCATATTTTGGAAATTATTTTGAAAGCCGTGTTTCATAGCAAGATAGGCTCGACCACTGGTCCTGAACCTAGCGTTTAAAAAAATTTCTAGTTGGGTGGCCTAACTTCGACCAAACTTAATACAAAACTAGTCTACATGATGATAATACGAGTATTAGATGCAAAATTAGTATAACATTCATCAAGTTTCACTTTTTTTAATGGATGCCTAGAGGTCGATTTCATTGACTGGAGTGTGGTTTTTAGGGGTATGCAAAAATGGCACATTCGCTGAAACGGACCACGTTTTGAGATGGGAAAAGCTGAATAACATAAAATCTATAGGATCTAGCCAGGAGCGTAGCGTGCCTCTGGTGACGGGGGTACCGCAATGAATTCCACCCCCCCCCCCCCCCAACATTCACACTTCCTCACACACTCTAAAAATGTAAATGTGAAGCAGTTCTTAGCAAGCTGTTTGTCAAAGGAATTTTATGATATTATTGATCTTCCAAATTCATTAGAAATAATTCATAACATTCCCTTGCAAAAAAAATAAAAGGTTTTTCGAACTACAGCCTGATAACCATTGGTACCTATTGTATGTTTCGACAGTGAAATGCTGAGTGTACTCACGGTTACGTTCCTTCACAACTCTCTTGAAATCTGGCAACGCTGAGATTGAACGGCCGGCTCTGATGATGTCGTTCTTTTCGCTAAAACTACGAGAACTAAACGAACGCAGAACCACGGAACAATTAACGCAACAACTATCCATTTTAGGAGGAGACTAGGACACTAGGAAAGATTCGAATTCAAACAACTAAACCTGAAATTAGGAACAATTATTGTGAAAACTACAAGTAATAAAATTATGAGAAAACAGGCCGTCGTAAGAATAGCTTCCGAAAAGCAAAATGGATGACAGTGACAAGTTGTCAAAATTTTTTTCTCGAGTTTTTAATTGATAGCTACAATCGATCCATATGCCAGTATCCCTCCTCACCAAGATTGGATACGCTGGATATTTGCGCTAGCCCAACTTACTAACACAGTCTCCTGAAGATGTGTAAGACACTCACTCACACACGCAAACACACTCACACAGACGATGTAGAGACACACACACAGCGGATTCTGGGCCTCTGCAGACTGGTAGCGGTACCCCAGCGACCTTGAGATTTCAAATATTCGAAACCTGCTGAAAACCATAATTAATGCTCAGCCTACATTGTTGGATAGGCTGAGCTGGATTATAGCTAATGGACGTAGAGGACGTTTTACGATTGCAGATTGCTCTCAGCGATCCTGCCATGGCGCACTTTTTTGACCAAAAAAGAAAAAGACGATGGTATCTGCTCTCCTTCCTCCTACTACCTCTCTATCTATGTCCGACCTCCCTTCGCCGCGTCAGTGGCAACACTGGCTTGCGGCCAACCCTGCTTTCTCCCCGCTTCCCAACCTCACTTCCGTTCACAGATCCGCACGAAGGCGACCGCGCGGTTGGGTGGGAGTGTCGGCCCGCCTACCACAAAAAACCAGGGCCGACACTTTAGCGGTGGGTGGTAAAACGTCCTCTACGTCCATTAGCTATAATCCAGCTCAGCCTATCCAACAATGTAGGCTGAGCATTAATTATAGTACATGGACTCCGAGGACGTTTTACGATTGCAGATGATTCACAGTCCCGCGCGGACGCTAACAGCATCCCCCTGGGACCGGCCCATCCGCCTGGCCACGACCGAAGGCAAGCCGAGAACTCAAAGCACGAGGCAGTCTGATTTCTATAACACAAAGGCCGATTTCTGCCTGCCCGGCTAAGCTCTCCAGGCCAGCCGACGTCTGTCCGGCATTTGGGTTACCCCCCCCCCCCCCCCCTTCCGGAGAGCAGACCCGTCCTTCTCCCTAATGGTCCCCCTAATTTAGAGCTTAAATTAGGAGTAGAATAAAATAAATTTACCTGATGACTACTTCAGGCCGAGCGACTGTACGAGTGAGGTGAGACGAAGCAAACCGGGCTCGACGCGCTGCCGCCACGAAGTTACCGCATAACGGTACGTCAACCCCGTGAGGTGTAAAGGCGTAACAAATGAATTATCTCGAAGTGAAAAAACCGTCAGAGGGTTATGTATTAATGTTGTCGTTATCTAAGAGAGGCTTAAGTAGCGGACAACTACGCATCAGAGTGTTAAATGACCATGTCCAATGTTGGGGGCCCTGTAATAGGGACGCCCCACAACCGGGGTGAAACAACTGGTCTTAATTGACTCGAAAAAACTCTGTGCAATGAAGATACTGAATGAAAACTTGAATCTAGGAATTTGGAAATTGACGCATGAAGTTAAATTGACGCATGAAGTTAAATTGACGACTAAGGAAGTTAAATTGAAAGGAACAGGAAGCTAAAGCCAATGTGTATTATTTCAATTATGCGGGCGGCGAGTCACAAGCTTGTCGGAGCCTAAATCAAAATCGGCTAACCCAGACAGAGCCGACCGGTGAGTGTTAAACGTACTATAGGATACTGAGGAAGAATCAAGCAAATATTGAAAAAATTGCAGAACTTTCGACGTATCAACCAACTATAGAGGGGTCCAAATTTCGCGCAGAGCAAAAAACGGTCCACCGAGCGATTGGTCGTAAACGAAACACTGCTTTCAAAAAACCGAGTCACAAGCTTGTCGGAGCCTAAATCAAAATCGGCTGACCACGACAGAGCCGACCGGTGAGTGTTAAACGTACTATAGGATACTGAGGAAGAATCAAGCAAATATAGAAAAAATTGCAGAACTTTCGACGTATCAACTATAGAGGGGTCCAAATTTCGCGCAGAGCAAAAAACGGTCCACCGAGCGATTGGTCGTAAACGAAACACTGCTTTCAAAAACCGAGTCACAAGCTTGTCGGAGCCTAATCAAAATCGGCTAACCAAGACAGAGCCGACCGGTGAGTGTTAAACGTACTATAGGATACTGAGGAAGAATCAAGCAAATATTGAAAAATTTGCAGAACTTTCGACGTATCAACTATGGAGGGGTCCCAATTTCGCGCAGAGCAAAAGCGGTTCCCCGAGCGATTGGTCGTAGACGAAACACTGCTTTCAAAAAACCGAGTGACAAGCTTGTCGGAGCCTAAATCAAAATCGGCTAACCAAGACAGAGCCGACCGGTGAGTGTTAACCGTACTATAGGATACTGAGGAAGAATCAAGCAAATATTGAAAAATTGTAGAACTTTCGCCGTATCAACTATAGAGGGGTCCAAATTTCGCGCAGAGCAAAAAGCGGTCCACCGAGCGATTGGTCGTAAACGAAACACTGCTTTCAAAAACCGAGTCACAAGCTTGTCGGAGCCTAAATCAAAATCGGCTAACCAAGACAGAGCCGACCGGTGAGTGTTAAACGTACTATAGGATACTGAGGAAGAATCAAGCAAATATTGAAAAATTGTAGAACTTTCGCTGTATCAACTATAGAGGGGTCCAAATTTCGCGCAGAGCAAAAACCGGTCCACCTAGCGATTGACGATAAGTATTGGTTATAAGTACCTGACGTTACCGATCTGCATAGTGTATCCACTACATTCGCCGACAGCCCCTTGGAAATTAGGGCGCCCCGGAGAGAACAAGAGACTAGGTGACGGGTCAAAATATAAAATTTCGGAAATAGCCAAGTCATGAAATAATGAAAACCAGGGTTGTTGAGGCCAACAAGGGGCTACCACGATCCCACAGACCGAATCCCTACGAATCTTTTGGAGTACTCTGGGAAGGAGGACGAATGGAGGTAAACAGTAGAAAAAGGTCCCGCCCCACGGAATTGTAAACGCATCAATATCGATAGCGTGATCATCGGGGCGAGAGGAAATATAACGATCACATTTATGTAGGAGAGAAGAGGCAAATAAATCCATGTCCGGGCGTGAAAATTTTGCTACAATGGAATCAAAGGCCTCGTGGGATAACCCCCACTCCCCTTGTTCGAATTCGTGACGTGATTCCTCGTCCGCTATGACGTTCTCGCCGGTGGCGATATAGGAGGCCCACAGCCATATGTTCCGCTCTTCGCAAAATTTCCAAATTAGAAGCGCGATGGCTTGTAGGCGCGGATAGGACACTGACCCCATCCTATTGATCATGGCCCCGGCGGTAGTGTTATCGATCCGTAATAAAATCGACATATCCGTCCAATTGCCTGCGAAATGAGACAGGTCTTCATAAACCGCCCACATCTCCAATTCGTTAATATGGCATGTAGCTCTATCGGCCCCCCACCAACCACTGATTTTATGAGGGGGTAAGTGGGCTCCCCAACCCGTCAAGCAGGCATCCGTCCAAATGCAATGACGATAATCCTCGGGTCGAATGGGAGCCGGACGTAAAGAGGTGTCCGATCGCCACCATAAGAGCTCGGCTCGAGCGAGGTCCGACAAAGTACCACGTGCCGAATAGTCGTTCCGATAGCGAACTAACGCACGTACCTTATCTCGTTCTAAGGATCGAATGTAAATCCGTCCATATCGGACCGCTGGAAGACAGGACACCAAGTATCCAATAAGACGTGCCAGGGATCGTATCGACCATGACGATTTATGGAGAAAGCGCGTCACCTTTGTTCTAAGGGATAAAATTTTAGATTCTGGTAAGGAAATATACATGGTAATCGAGTCGAAATGGAGGCCTAAAAAGACAATCGACTGAGCCGGGGTAATGACGCTCTTGGAGTAATTGATGACAAACCCTAAGTGGGTGAGTAGGTTGCAAGCGGATAACGCTGCGCGTGTGGTGGCGGCCTGAGACCGGCCCAGTAGAGCAATGTCGTCTAAATAGTTTACTAACATCATTCCCGAATTCCTCAATGTTGCCATCACCGGTCTCATTAACTTATGAAAAACATATGGCGCGCTAGCCAGGCCCAAAAATTCAAACCCGAGATACGGTAAATCCGCCCGGTGAATAGGGACTGTAAAGTATGCGTCCGATAAATCAATTTTGGAAGCAAAATCCCCGGGACCCAGCAGCGCACAAAATGATCGGTAATCGTCTAAACGAAATTTATCCGTAACAATGAATTTATTAAGTTGTTTGAGATTGAAAATAAATCGGCAATCGGAGGAATCTTTTTTCGGAACTAGAAAAATTGACGACAAAAAACAGGGCTGATCCGGTGGCCATGCCTCCACTACTCCAAGATCACGTAATTTAGATAATTTAGACGCCATCAATTTCTGTGTACTAGAAAGATCCGTCAAAGCGGGCGAATCCAGGTGAATTGGCACAGAAGTTAAATTCGGCCGGTGGAGGGGAGGTCGACCGGGCCCAAAGGGCAGCCGGTAACCTTCCACCCACTGTAATAGTAGTGGGGAGTCGGTGACTCGCTCCCAATTCGTATAAAAATGTTGGATTCGGCCTGCGAAAAGGGCGGGGGCAGCCAATTTGGCTTCCAAATCCCACCACTGGTCAGACTGAATAGTTAACTGACTAGAAACAACTGGAACAAAACTCACCTGAGGAGGCATCAGTGTTTCCTGGTGCGGCTGAACGGCTTCCGGTTTCGGCGGCGTTTCTGCGCCCTCGAGAGCGGCGCACCTTGGTAGGCCTGGCCCTGCTGCCCCGACGGTGGCTGGCGCTGGGGCGGGCGCGAGGCGTTTCCCGACTGTTCTACCCTGGAGGTCGACGGAAGCGACAATTGACGTCGGGAGGACCCGGCCGCGTCCCGAGCTGTTGGTTGGGGCGGCGGTCTCTTTTTTGCCATTGGCGTGGCTAGCAGGATGGATTCTGACCTCGCGACGTCGCCCGCCTCTTTGGCCCAAACGTCGGAGGCATCCCCGAATAGGTAGTTGTTGGCCACGGGTTGCTTCCGCGCAGCCGGCTGAAATTGCGTCTTGAAAAACTTGATCAGACGCGACCTCCGCATAGCGGACAACCTGAACTGCGAGGAGCAGACCATTTGTGAAATCTGCCACAATCGCTGGAACAAATCCACGCGACTTGTGGCGAGATCCCGCGACAAAACAGCGTTGATTGCCCCCGACAACGCTACCATAACCTGGGAATTAATGAGTTGGTGGGCGGAGGAGGGGGCTTCTCTCCGACGATGGCCCGAATCTCGTCCGGAAGCGCCAGTGGAGATGGCGCCCGGACGATCTCCGCGGGTGGCCCGGTGGATAATTCCGCGACCTCCGAAGAGGAAGACGTGGAGGAAGCCGAAGGCGACGGCGCACGGCGGCGATGGCGCCGTTCCCGTTTTCTCTTCTTGAGTTGTTTGGCGCGTCGCCTCGCCCTTTCCCTCCTAGACTCCAGCTCCGCTGACGAAGATGACGACGAGGATGAAGAAGAGGATGAGGATGACACTGACGATGACGACGACGACTCCCTCTTCTTGCGGCGCTTGGTCTTAGACGCCGACAGCTTCGGCTTCACGCCCGAGGGCCCTTGGACCGCTGTAACGGGGGCCGGCGCGGCCTGAGCCGGCACTCCGATGTCCATTGGACAATCGAGGGAGATCTTATCCTCTTCGTCGCTGACCGGCTGCGGTTCGACGGTTTGAGGCCTCATGAAATGAGGGACAAACCGGTTGACGGCAGCCGAGCCGAAATACCAGTCCGGAGCCAACGCGGACGCGGGAGCGACCTCTCGGACCACAGAGGTCCCTAAGTGGGACGTGTTGGCACTGGAGAGTCCCGCCGGCACCGCCGAAGGCTCGGTAGACTGAGGAACGGCGGGGGACGACGCGTAATGTCGAGAACCCGCAGAGGCCCGTAAGTTGGGTATGCTGGGATTTTCGACAACCGCTGACGAACCCGCCGATTCCTTAACCCTCGACGTCGACGCGTAAGGTCGAGAACTCGCAGAGGTCCGTAAATCGGACAATGCGGAGTTCCCGACGACCGCTGAAGACGTCAGGACCTTAAAACAGGCAGCTGAAGGCTGTGTCGAAGAGGACGCGTAATCTCCCGAACTCACCGGCTTCTTAATAGTCGCCGGGTCCTTCGAGGAGACCGCTGAACTCTTCTTTGGTGGCGCGGCGTCACCACGAGGTTGCGGCTTTGAGGTTATCTCCGCCTCTCGGTCGACCCGCACCCCCACGATCCGAACTGTTTTCCGCGACATCGAAGCACAGAAAAACACAGAACGAAACAAAGAACGGCACACGCGAAACTGTATAAGAATAATACCGGAGAAAAATAAAATATTAAAACTTATACGGGGAGCGTGAAATTTAAAAGTGTCCAGGCGGATGGCGAAAACAAAAGTGAGGTTGGGAAGCGGGGAGAAAGCAGGGTTGGCCGCAAGCCAGTGTTGCCACTGACGCGGCGAAGGGAGGTCGGACATAGATAGAGAGGTAGTAGGAGGAAGGAGAGCAGATACCATCGTCTTTTTCTTTTTTGGTCAAAAAAGTGCGCCATGGCAGGATCGCTGAGAGCAATCTGCAATCGTAAAACGTCCTCGGAGTCCATGTACTATAATATGATTCTAATCGACTAATCGTTACTTGGCTGTTTTTCGTCCATGACTGGCAGACATGGAGGTTGGAGGATAGTTCATGGAGGGAGAGTCATGGAGGATGGAGTTATGAGTGGACAATTCAAATTGCTACCTACCTACGGAATGTAATTTTTTTCATTTTTTGTGTAGGGTAGCGCCGGTACGCTACGCGCCTGGATCTAGCGAAAAAAGTATTGGAGTAAAAGTTGAAGAAGATAACATGTCAAATAAAATAAGACCAATTTCAAGTCTCTAGGACAAATGGTTAGTATGTTATGAGGAAAGAAATAATATTTTTATGAAAAAAAGTGAGTTTTTCTAAACGTCAACCTCGATGCGGCACGGGTTAATGTTATCCGATCGACCTAAAACTTTGGGAATCTCATTTTCTAGTCAAATGGCACCTTTTAGGGGGTTGCCATAATTGAATTTCGAAAGTTGACTTTTTGTGACCACAAGGCAACAGGCAAAATTTTTTTGAGAAAATCACTTCTGGCAACCCCCTAAAAGGTGCAATTTGACTAGAAAATGAGATTCGCAAAGTTTTAGGTCGATCGGATAACGTTAACCCGTGCCGCATTGAGGTTGAAGATCAGAAAAACTAACTTTGTTTCATAAAAATACTTTTCTTTTCCTCATAACATAGTAACCATTTGTCCTAGAGACTTAAGATTGGTCTCATTTTATTGAAAATGTTATCTTCTTCAACTTTTACTTCCATAATTTTTTCGCTACATCCTGTACATTTTATGTTATTCAGCTTTTCCCATCTCAAAACGTGGTCCGTTTCAGCAAATGTGCCTTTTTACGCATACCCCTAAAAACCACACTCCAGTCAATGAAATCGACCTCCAGGCGACTTGACACTTCTTTATCACTCTGGTTTATTGAAAATGAGTATGTTTCAGGTATAAATGTAAAGGTTGGGGCTGGAATAAGGGGGGGGGGGGATCTAGGTAACTACCAGCTACCAGATATATTGAAAAATGAAAACGTAGAAAGTGTAGCGATCTTGATTAGTTGTGGAGATGAGGAACAGTTGATCGGAGTTCCTCAACTCGAAAATAGTACAGGACTCTTGCAAGCCCAGGTGGTATTTGGAGCCATTCAAGAGTGGGGTCAGCAGACAAGATTCAAGCAATGTGCTTTGACACCACAGCTGCAAATACTGGTTGGATTAGGAGGGCTTGTGTTTTGCTGGAGCAATTATTGCAAAAAGAACTTTTGTACTTAGCATGCCGTCATCATATTTTGGAAATTATTTTGAAAGCCGTGTTTCATAGCAAGATAGGCTCGACCACTGGTCCTGAACCTAGCGTTTTCAAAAAATTTCAAGTTGGGTGGCCTAACTTCGACCAAACTAAATACAAAACTAGTCTACATGATGATAATACGAGTATTAGATGCAAAATCAGTATAACATTTATCAAGTTTCACTTTTTTTAATGGACGCCAAGAGGTCGATTTCATTGACTGGAGTGTAGTTTTTAGGGGTATGCATAAAAAGGCACATTTGCTGAAACGGACCACGTTTTGAGATGGGAAAAGCTGAATAACATAAAATCTATAGGATCTAGCGAAAAAAGTATTGGAGTAAAAGTTGAAGAAGATAGCATGTCAAGTAAAATAAGACCAATTTCAAGTCTCTAGGACAAATGGTTACTATGTTATGAGGAAAGAAATAATATTTTTAAGAAAAAAAGTGAGTTTTTCTAAACTTCAACCTCGACGCGGCACGGGTTAATGTTATCCGATCGACCTAAACCTTTGGGAATCTCATTTCCTAGTCAACTGGCACCTTTTAGGGGGTTGCCACGATTGAATTTCGAAAGTTGACTTTTTGTGACCACAAGGCAATAGGCAAAATTTTTTATGAGAAAATCACTTCTCGCAACCCCCTAAAAGGTGCCATTTGACTAGAAAATGCGATTCGCAAAGTTTTAGGTCGATCGGATAACGTTAACCCGTGCCGCATTGAGGTTGAAGATCAGAAAAACTCACTTTGTTTCATAAAAATACTCT